>CM062374.1:27566276-28306837 GCA_031216125.1 Dalbergia cochinchinensis
GGACTAGCAGAGCATAAGATAATGTCAGAGGCCAATAAGAAGGCCATGTTCCATGGCTTTTTCTCAAGTGGAGTAGGTTCAAGCAAGGGTCACCATCAGCAAGGCTGGTAACAGGGTTAATCGAGTAGGGCTACCCTCTCAGACCCATCTCGGTACACCTAGTTGCATCACAAACTCAAAGCAAAAGGGGTAGTTAGTATAGTGGACCAAATTCATGGCAGACATATCCAATATGCCAAACTTGCAATATAAGACATCTGGGTCAATGCTTATTGGGCTCTTTAGTGTGTTTTGGGTGTGGCCAGCCAAGCCACAAGCATAAAGAATGTCATATGCTTCAGGGAGCTTCCAGTCAGGGGTCAACTAACTTTCCATGTTGGTTTAGTCTCTCTAGTCGACAGCCCAAGGTGGCTCTATTGCTTCAGCATGCATAGAACCAGGGCGCAAGCCCTGGTAAGAGAGGTACAGGTAGTAAAGGAATAGGTGGTAGAGGTCAGGTAGTGGGGGACAACCCTATTTATTCGCTTTGACTCGTTAGGACGCTGAAGCATCAAATGAGGTGATAACACGTATAACAACAGTGTGCTTTTTTGATGCCATGATATTGTTGGACCTGGGGTCCACCTACTTTTATGTGTCCCCATTCTTTGCTGTATAGTTCAGGAGATTCCTTAAGGATCTTGATGAGTTGTTCCTAGTTGGGATATCTTCAAGAGAACCCCTCCTTATTCAAATAGTACATAGATCATGCATAGTCAAAGTTGGCAATATGGATAGACTAGCAGATTTAACAATGTTGGACATGTCTAACTTTGACTTAGCGCTATGCCATGCCATTGTTGACTGTTATAGTAAGAAAGTGATATTTGAAGTCCCAGGTGTTAAGTTGAAAGATTTTCTAGGTACAGTGTGTTTGAACCTAATGAGTTTCACATCGGATATGAGTGCACTATGGTTAATGGATAGAGGAAGTTACGGGTTTTTAGCTGTAGTATGGAATGTGGAGGTGGAGACACCGAGTTTGGGCACAATTCCAATGATTAATGAGTTTCCAGATGTGTTTCGAAATGATCTGTCGGGAATGCCATTGGAGAAAGAAGTAGATTTTTGAATAGAGCTTGAGTTGGGAGTTAGGCCCATCTCTATAGCCCTTTATCACATAGCTCTAGCAGAATTAAAATAATTGAAAGAGCATTTGTAAGAGTTATTGGATAATAAGTTTATTCAGCCAAATACTTCTCCATGGGGTGCTCTAGTGTTATTTATCAAGAAGAAAGATGGTTCGATGAGGATGTGTATAGATTACAGGCAACTGAACAAAGTGACAGTTAAGAACCGGTACCCCTTGCCTCACATAGATAACCTGTTTGATCAGTTTCAAAGGGTAATTTGTTTTTCCAAGATTGACCTTTGATTTGGCTATCTTCAGCTAAAGATTAAGGATGAAAGTATACCTAAGATGGCCTTCAGGAGTCACTATGGACAATCTGAATTCTTATGATGTCCTTTGGGTTGACCAATGCCCCAGCAGCCTTCATAGACTTTATGAACATGGTGTTTAAATCGTTTCTAGATCACTTTGTGATTGATTTTATCGATGATACCCTAGTGTACTCTAGGAACAAATAGGAACATGAGCAGTATTTGAGAATAGTTCTACAAGCTTTGAGGGAGAATCAATTGTACACCAAGTTCTCCAAGTGTGAGTTTTGGCTTGATTAGGTGGCATTCCTTAGGGATATAGTGACTAAGGATGGTGTTGTGGTAGATCTAAAGAAAGTGGAATTAGTGCAGTAATGGTCTAGACCTTCAACGGTTTCTAAAATCCGTAATTTTTTAAGCTTGACAGGATATTACAAGTGGTTTGTTTAGGATTTCTCGCAACTAACATAGAAGAATGTTAGGTTTCAGTGGACAGAAGAGTGTAAAGAGAGCTTCTAGAGACCCAAGACATGCTTGACCACAGCCCTAGTTTTGGTATTGCCTTCTAGGATAGGACTCTTTTTGGTATTTGTGATGATTCGAGAGTTGTACTTGGCTATGTCCTGATGTAGCATGCCCAAGTTATAGCTTATGCCCATAGCAGCTCAAAAAGCATGAGCAGAATTACCCCACGCATGACTAGAATATAGTGGGAGTGGTCTTTGCATTGAAAATTTGCAAGCATTACCTGTATGGAAAGACGTATGAGATCCTTATAGACACAAAAGCTTGATGGACATTTTCCAATAGAAGAATTTAAACCTAAAGTAGGACAGATGGCTAGGATTTCTTACCACCCAGGGAAGGCAAATATAGTAGCAGATGCTTTAAGCAAAAAATCTATGGGCATTTTGGTCCATATAATGCCAGTGAAGCAGTTGCTAGTGGAGGATATCTATAAGCTGGAAGCTAAGGGAGTTCAATTTAGTCTTTGTGACACATGGGTTTTTCTTGCTCTCATATCGAGACTCGAAAGAAACCTTGGTAAAATAGATTAAGGCACAATAGGGTGAAGATCTAAAGCTAGCTAAGTTAGTTGAGGATGTCCACAAGGAAGACAACGCAGAGTTCTCAGTTAATGTTGAGGGTGTGTTGCTCTTTGGGAATCATTTGTGTGTGCAATGGGCGAGTTGAGAAGGAAAGTGATAGAGAAAATCCATAGTGCAATGTACTTAGTACATCTAGGGTCAACTAACATGTACCAGAATTTGAAGCAATTATTCTAGTGGGATGGTATGAAAAAAGACGTAAGTGACATCGCGGTAAGGTGTTTAGTATGCCAGCAAGTCAAGGTTGAACACCAGAGGCCTGCAAGGTTACTCCACTAGATGGATATTTGAGAGTGGAAGTAGGAGAGGATAATCATGGATTTCATGGTCGGGTTATCTCGAACCATCAATGTTTTGACTCCATATAGGTAATAGTAAACCAGAATAACCAAGTCAACACACTTCCTACCAGTGAAGACTACCTTCAATGTAGTGTAGTATGCTCAGTTGTACATCAATAAGATAGTCAGACTTCATGATGTCCCAGTATCCATCAAATTAGACAAAGGGTCCCAGTCCACTTAGTGATACTAGAGGGTGTTTCAGAGGCCCTTGGGACATGTGTGGACTTAACCACAACCTTAGATCCCCAAATAAATGATTAGTTAGAAGGAAAATACAAACTGTAGAAGATTTGCTTAGAGCTTATGTGTCAGATTTGGGAAGGAGCTAGTGTGACCATCTACCCTTGACCAAGTTCTCATACAATAACAGTCATCAGGCGAGTATCCAGATAGCATAATTTGAAGCCTTGTATAGGAGGCATTGCAAGTATATGATCGAATGGTTTGAGCTTGGGGAAGCTAAGTCCCTAGGCCTGAACCTAGTCCAAGAAACCTTAGAGAAGGTTCAGTTGATCAAAGTGTGTTTCTTAGCAACATAGTCTAGGAAAAAGTTTTACACAACTAACCATTGGCGACACTTGGAGTTCACAGTTAGAGACCACTTGTTTCTGTGGGTATCCTCCATGAAAGGGGTAGTGAAGTTCGATGAGCGGGAAAAGTTGAACCCTCATTAGATCAGCCCATTTGAGATTTTAGAAAGAGATAGAGTGGTGGCCTATATATTGGCACTGTTTCCCAGTTTATCAATCATCCACCCAACATTCCATGCCAGTATGCTCAAGAAGTATATGCCCAATCAATCTCACATGCTCACTCTACAAATGGTCCAAATTGATAAAAGTTTGTCTTATGAAGAGGAATAATCACCATTCTAGATAGGCTGATTAAGACACTTCACTCATAGGAGGTAACCTTTGTGAAAGTCATTTAAAGGAACTATTCTAATGAGGAAATGACTTGGGAAGCCGAAAAGGCCATGAAGATCAAATATCCCCTTCTTTTTCCACCTCAAGGTACGTTTGTTTAGATTTGGGGACCAAATCTTTTTAAGGGGGTAGTATGTGATATCTCAGGTCCACCTATCCCTAGATAAGTTTAGTCTAGCATTAGGGTTCCCTTAGGACCCAGCTGTATTGCTAGGAAAGCCACAAGCTCATGAAAACATCACAAGGGTAGAATCAGGTTCCCTTGAGTTAGCATCTTGTGTTACCGTCCTTGGAGACTGCTATAGCAATCCTAGACCACTATAGCAATCAGGTATATGCATAGTTGGCTTCTTTCTCATGTCAATAGTTATAGCAATACAAGATCACTATAGCGGTGGCCCCCATATTAATACACGTCAAAACGACAGAGTTTCATTAAAATGTCCCCTACACTACATAAATCTATCCATCGGCTTGGTTAGACACCTTAGCCATCACCAATACTCTTTGTGTCTATCACACGCTTCATTTTCATTCTTCCTCCTTCCCAAGCTTCTAATAAGTGATTTACATGGATTTTAGCCAGTTTTCTTCCTCTTTTATCAAGTTTATGAGTTAGGGCATTATCAGGAATGGTTTTCTCACAATATTCTTCCTCCCTACCATCCCAAATTCAGTTCTTGGCAATAATGTTAATTGTTTATGTTTTCATTATACCCATTGGTAGTTTTCGGTGCCATTCCTACTCCCCGAGGTCAAGTTGTCAGTAGAAGTGCACACTCGACTACTACCAGTGAGTAGGTTTAAGCTCATGGATATACTTTTGATCATTATTAGTACTTTCTCAATAGTTTAAAAATTGTTTATGAGTTTCTAGAATGATTTATGCTAAGAAACATGCTTTCATAGATTATAGCAATTGTAGAAAATTATTATTTTTGCAATTATCATGAAAAATTATTGTTTTAAAAATCTCATAAGACGATACTTATTGTATGTATGATTTAGATTTATTTTTATCAGTTAGAAAATTGTATGAACCCTAGTTTAGTATGAACAACATCAATAGCAAATTATTTTGGATATTAATTTTTAACCAATAATTAGTGAGAAATAGAATAGTGAGTTAACGGCTACAAGATCATTAACCTTGGTACCAAATAGTCCACCAGAGGACTAGCTCAACCCTAGTTATAGTAAGGAACCCAGTGTTGTGTTTACTTATGAGACCTAGTTGGTGCCTATTAATTTCAGCTATCAGCTCAGTGCAGTTATTTCATTCAGTTTAGCTCTTGTTTCTCTGCTAATTATTGTTATAAATTCAGTTGCATCATCGTTTTCAAAATAGTTATGTATTTAAATATTAAAATATTTTGTATCAACTGCATGTATGTTTATGTATTATTTTTATTGTCCTATGTAGGTTGTGAGTAGAGACCTGTTCACTGAGTTTTGATGAATTCACCCTTCTCTTTTCCTCCCTTACTGATACAACTACAGGTCCAGTTACACCACAAGATCCTTCTCAATTTAGTAAGCTTCACTTTAGAGTGAAGCTTATTGTAGGTTCTTATAGTCATTGTAGTGCTCCAATAATCATGTAGGCAAGATCTCAGACATGCATAGTATAATATTTATTTATTTTTGGCTCTCAGTTATTTTATTAATTATGTTTGGCTTTGGCCCAAATTATAGTTGTTGCACAATCTATATTTAGGATTTATATTTTTAAAGTATTTCACGATTACAGAATTTGATTAAATTTGAATTATTTTGGAATATACATTTTATTAATGTATGCATATTAGTCAATCACATTACTAGAGGTTTCCGTGATGACTCAACCCCTCACATGCCGATCACATTTCCAAGTCGAGTCATGACAAATATGGATATGAGTTTTGCAAGACTTGTGAACAATGCCAAAGGGTAGTGAATATAATAGGATTTTCGCTCTTCTATAATTTCATTATTAAAAGGAGGTTCATCCTCCATGATAGCCATTTGATGGCCAACAATGTGAGAGCCAGGTCAATGCTATCCTTTCATCTCTTATAGTTATTACCAGTAAGGATCTCGACATGGTTGGCCATATTGTTCACAAGGAAAGGCCATAGAGTTCACAAACAAAATAATTATTTACATGGGCAATGAACAGTAATGTATGATACCAAAAACAAGATAAATGTGTACCTCTTGAAGTCAAATTGCAATATCATATCGATTTGCATACACATGTGTAATGTGTCAGGTACAGGAATCCAACTCCCCCTTTGTCTCCAATGCTAGACATTGCATCAATAGAGTAGTAGCCATCAAGAGTCTTCCTAGTGGAGTTGGGATCCTATCCAAATAGGGAATATATAATGTAAACAAGTCATGTCTACCATGGATGTAGGTTACTCTAGACCTTCACACCCTTCTGCACACCCATCATTAGGCTCAAGCTGAATAACACATGGTGAATCCAAACCAGTAATGGATCATAAAATAATAATAATAATATGGGTCTCAAGGGAACAATCAAAATATCTATTCAACCCGTTTTATTAAACCAAAATACTCCAAACCTAGAAAATTCTAAAATTCTAACATCCCTGTCTCCCTTTCCCTTTCCAAACCCCTCTCACAATCATTGAGTTATTTTTATGTCTATATTTCATTTGGTTTATAACTTTTATTTGGTCAGAAATATATTTTTCCTCATGTATGGTTGTGAGCTACGTTTTCACTACAGATTGGAACTCTAGAATTCATGCAATTATAAGGACATTGGTTAATGAAGGGTTGTTCATGGATTTTTTTTTCTATATCATAATTCAATTTGAAAGAAATGGAAATAAAAAATATTTGATTAGAAATTAAAGAAAAAGTAAATTTGAATAATATTTGAGGTGAAAGTGTAAGAACAAAATTGTGTCTGGGCATAGTTAAGATTTGACCAACAAATGATGGCATGACATTAAAATTAGGTTTGAATGTTTTTTTATACCGAAAAATAAGTAAATTTTAGCTTTGTTCTCTAAAAAAAATTTATTTGATTTTATTTCAAACATTTCTAAAACTATTTGGTTTTTGTCTCTTTGTAATATATAATTGTTGACTGTTACGTAAGATTGAATGATTAAACCTTCTATTAATCAATTCAATATCCAACAAAGGTAATCTAATGAAGGGAATTAAAACTAAGCAATTTTAGAAATATTTAGATAAAAAAATTCTAAGGCAAAATCAAAATTCAATTTTTAAAAATAACCAAAGGCATATTTAAGCTTCAAAATCAATGCACGTTTCGTTTATGGTGGCCCCAATTTGAAAGGGTTCTATACCTTC
This sequence comes from Dalbergia cochinchinensis, assembly GCA_031216125.1. NCBI lineage: Eukaryota > Viridiplantae > Streptophyta > Magnoliopsida > Fabales > Fabaceae > Dalbergia > Dalbergia cochinchinensis. Next base: position 27,573,411 of record CM062374.1, read on the forward strand.
CGAATAAATAAATAAACAGAAGTTAAAAATTATAATCACCGTATCTAAAAATAGATTGCGAGGGTACAGTCGCTTCCTCCATATATTTACCTCGATTAAATGTTTCTGAATAAATGTGAAACGTGCATTGCCTTGGGTATTAGCAAATGAAAACCTCAAGGTGTACGAACGCATTAATTCTCCCTTAACTCATATTTAAAACAAGAATTATGGGGCCAAATAAACATTTGCCATTCTCCCACTTTTTGCAGCTAGTATTCTTGATTACAGTTTTTCCGCTACATATATTTTGCTTTGTTTATTGCACGAGTGGCTTTGAGATAAGTGCAATTGAGTTCTCATTGAAACGAGTAGTTATAGTTCATCAGAATCAAAAACAAGAAAAACAAAAAGAAACGAGTTATAGTTCATGGTCAACAATGAAATGAGTTACTACTCTACTACCAAGAGGTTGGTATATAATATATGAGAAAATATAAATGACGGTTGTGTCAACAGAGATTTTTTATTACAGTAAATGGGTTTGAATTTAGAAGTCCAGTCAAGAGGTTTACTGTTTCAATTACCAAAGATTCATTCATTGACGGTGCCTTCTCAAGTGCAAAATAGAATTTTCATTAACTATAGAAATGAGGTGAATCAATGAATAAAGTATATGTATAAGTGGGATCAATAAAAAATTATAAACTTATATAAAAATATTGTAAATAAATATATAAATATTATAAACTTACGTGGACAATACAAATATTTCTAATAAATATTCCTAAAGATAATTACTAAAAAAAAATTATAAATTACCTAATAAAATATTATAAACTACTGAATAAAATATTATAAACCTCATTTTTTTATAGATATAGAAAACTCTTTGTTGTACACCTAATAATTCCCCTTCATTGACAACAAAATAAGATTCAGGTACGAATTCATTTGGCATTGGGTTCTTCGCTCAGCCATTGAAACTAAAAAATGTTGACGAAAGTATTCTGGTGTTGCCTCTGTAGTCTGTACTCTAGAGGTTAGTTGTTTTTATTAGAACTTCTCCTGACCCTCCAATATAAGTCAGCTTTTTGGCTTTTTTTTTTTTTATATATACCAGTTCAAAATTCTCCTTACGTTTTAGAATAACCGTAAAATATATTAAAAAAAAGTACCTTGATAAGTATTAAAAAAATTATATAAATTGATAAAACTATGTATAGAGGTTGAATGATAATGGTATTATGTCTTTTATTTTTATTTTTTAGAAGATCGATAATTAAGATTTAATCATTATCTTAATTCTTGTACAAAACCTAAAAACGACTTATATTAAGGATCAAATAGAGTGAAGTGGAAAATGATTTCCTCCTATTAAATCCCCTTAAATATTAAATTATGTAAGTTTTGATGACCTTTTAAAATTTTAAGACAAGGATTGCATTTAAGATTCTACTCTATTTGTTATGTAGATTGATTTGTTTCAAAGATTTATAGGAGACCTGGCGTTACTCAACTAAAGTATACATTTCTTGTATACATGTAAATTTTAAAATATAAAAAAATTACTATTTTTTAAAAAAAATAGGTAAATATTGATGACATATGTGATACTCCATCGTGATATCTTTAAAAGTTTTTTTTTCTCTTCAAAAAAATTCAAGCATATATTTCTCTAAAAGAAAAAGGTTTATTAAATTTGACCTGTATTTATAGCCCTATGTTTATGCAACTTGCCTGAAAACGCGTGCCTACTCCAATTAAATGTGCACAAATAGTTTAGAGGCATTAAATAATTTTTTATATTACTACTACAACTTTGGTAAAGAATAATTTTTTTTGCACACATGCATCATTCAAACACGTGAAAAAGAAAAAATAAATATTGAAAATGATGAGCGAAAATTTGTTCATTTTGATAAGATACTTAGCTGTCTCTTTCCTGCTTCCGAAGTGTTCGATTCAAAGTTTTGTAGATTTTGTGTAATTATTCCAAGCTCTAAATAATCATTTTAAAGCACTTTAATGTCAGAAGATAACAATTAACAAAACCTAACTTGTTAATTGTGGACCGTCATGCCTTTTTACTTCCGATTTTAATGGCTGAGGCTCACTAACTTGTTAATTGCGGACCGTCCAAAAGACAAAAAATTATTAAAACAAAAACACTATTTAATTGCAGTACCTATTAGGAGTAAATTATGCATGTGCTTAATAGAGTTAGAGATGGCAGTTAGGTTGTTATCTTCAGTTAGTTTGTTATTCTTCTTCTGTTATATCAGTTAGTGTTGAGTTGTGTAGTAGACCAAAAATATGGGCCCGAGACCCTGGACCAGTCTCAGAGAACTTGGACTGGGGGCTCCACGAATCGACCACATGACATAATAATCCCTCAGAGGTTCTCCTTTATTTAGTAGAAAATATCTCTCAAATCGCCCACGAGATAACTGAAGATCTCCTATTATCTCTTTATATCTCTTATTAAGTCATTTTATCTTCTATATTGAATCATATCTCCACTAAATCCTAGAAATATCTCCCTTATGCAAAGAAGATTATCTCCAAATAGCATGGGATCATCTCTCACTATAAAAGAGGGCTTACTGCCCCTTAGGTATGATATTACAATTCTATCACTCATATACTCTTTATTGCTCTACGTCTTATTTACTCACTAACTTGAGTGTCGAAGTGTCTATGCAAGCATCCCAGCCCTGCTCGCACAAACACAGGAGGACACCTGCCACTTTACCTCTACTTTTAGGTAAGAACATTATCGCCCACCGTGGAGCAGCGGTAAAAAAGCTTCCCCACAAATCCAACACCAATAATACCATGGCTAACACCACTAGCCACCATACACAAGCTATAAGAGGAAAACTAACGGATGGCCGATCACTTTAGCAAAGGAGACCCCAAGATTGTTTTCCCTGAAGGAGGGGACTACAACGAAAATATCAAATATGATAGCTACTAGTTTGGCAACAATAATAGGCCATCATCCTATCCTCGATGCACCACATAGAATGTTGCACACAATGGCTGACCTGCTGCAATCCATTGTAACCCCTTCTCCGATGAACTCATGGCCTTCGACCTCCCTACCACCTCAAACCGTCAACCTCCCTACGCCTCTATGACAGGATGGGAGATCCTCAGACCTTCACTACAATGTTCAAATCCATTATGCTCGTCAATGGAGCAGCTAACCAGATCCTTTGCCGAATGTTTCCTACCTTCCTAGAGAAGTTAGCCCTCCTTTGGTCCTGCTCCCTACCTCAAACTCAATGTATCACTTCGAGGGGTTGACAAGGGCATTCATTGTAATATCCCAGTTTTTCTAAGTTTTAAAATGAATATCTAAATAATATAATTAGAACAAAGATCATCTAGTTATATTGATTAAGTTGTGTAATTTATAAGTTTTAGGGCAGTGCCAACAAATTAAGGGATTGTCCTACAACTTAAGGTATGTCATGAAATTTAGGATATGACCTATGGATTTGAAAGTAAGTTGTATGATTAAAGGGAATGTTCCTTAGCATGAATCCCAAAGTTATTGGGCCCAAAAACTCCAAAAGCCCAATTATCGATGATCTATTGGGCTTTGGCCCATAAAACTTTCGAAATTGATGAGTTAAGCAGGTGCCTAGCTTATGAGATGAGAGCCCAATAATGTATTTTGTGTCATTGGATTATATTGAGTGCTAAAAATGAACAAACATCAATTTTCCTCGAAAAACTACAAAAGACCAGTGGTCAAACTCCACCAGACCAAAATTGGCCTATGCTCAGGCCCTTTTAAAGAAAACTTAGCAATCCATAGACCTCGACTAATGCAAGAGCTTTGTGAGCGAGCAATTAGTTATATTAACTCCAAAGAACTTTTTTTGTGCCAACGAAAAGAATAACCATAGGCCCCAGCCAACAGGAAGACGCTAATCAGAAAAAGGAGACTGATCAAAATGCAAGAAAAGAAAGGATGAGTCCAGATACCACGAGCTAAGGTTCAATACCTACACCTCGCTCAATGCCCAAGTAGGTACCATTCTAAAAGAGATTAACACAGCCAGGCTTAACAAAGCCCTAAGAGGCAAGCCCCAACCAGCTCCAAAAAGCACAGATAAGAACAATAAGTGCGATTAGCACAGTGCCTTCGATCCCTCAACTGAAGAATGCCAAGGCTTGAAGAACCAAATCTAGTGACTCATCCATTAAGGTTACCTCAAACAGTTCATTTAGAAAAAGAAAAGGCAAAGTAAAGAATGGAAATACAAGCATCATAGATCCTTGTCCTCCTCTACCAGTAAAACCCCACCTCAGCACTCAAAAACCGATCACAGATGCGATCGACCAAGAGACAAAACCAATATTCAAAGGTTGATCAACCATATTGCTAAAGGATTCATTGGAGGCAGAGAACCAAGCTCGGCCAAAAACAGATCACTTTGAGCCATCATGTCATTCGAGGGCTCATCCCACCCCTCATGACCCAAGAAAAAAAAAGTTTGGTAATATCTTTCTCTGATTCTGATTTGAAAGGAATTGATGAAAATTTACATAACCCTATCACACTTTCTTTTATTCCCGGTGGCTTCCTTGTTAGGAAAGCTCTAGTGGACTAGGGAAGCTCAGCCAAAATCCTATTATACCTACTTTCAAGAGAATGAAACTCTTTGAAGCCTCTTTGCTCTTCTACAATGGTAACCTAGTTAGATTCATAAGTGCTCACATCAACATCCTCGGCTGCATCTGGCTAAGAACAACCTTTAGGATAGACCTCCATACCAACACAATTGATTTGCAGTACCTCATCATTAACTATCAAAATCCGTACCATATCATCCTAGATGACATTGTCTCAATGGCCTCGAAGCCATTGTCTCAATCACTCACCTGGCAGTGAAGTTCCTCATCTCAGAATCAAAGATAGATGTAGTACATGCTAACAAAAAAAAAAAAAAGAAGCAATATTGTGCTACTACAAATGCCTTAAGCAAAAAGTGCCCAAACCTTTAGAGCCACAATGGGTCCATTCTTTCTTCTAAACTAATCAAGTCCCTTTCATGGTGAAATGCAAGGCTGACCTCAACCCGTCGACACTTTATTTCCAATCCGGATTAGAGACTAACCAGAGAAAATCACATTCATAGGAGTCAACTTGCCAATGGACCTTGCGACCAAGCTCACCATACTACTACTCTTCAGCAATTCCAGCCTCTTTCCTTGGACACTAGCAAACTTGCTGGGAATTGACCTCAAAATCATAAGTCACAGACTTGCAGTCAATCCCAAAGCTCGACCAGTCGCCTAGAAGAAGAGAACCCTTGGACCTTAAAGACAATAATCCACCTTGGAAGAAACCAAAAAAAAAACTCTAGAAGGCTAGTTTCATCAAGGAAATCTAGTACCTGGCTGGTAAATGTCATCACAGTAAAGAAGAACTTAGGCAAATGGCGAATGTGTGTAGACTTTATAGAGTTGAATAAAGCCTGCCTGAAGGACTCATACCCTTTGCTTAGCATTGACAAACTCGTCTACAACGCCTCAAGATACCAATACTTGAGCTTCATGGATGGCTACTCTATTACAATCAGATTAAGATGTATATCTTGAGGATGAGGACAAAATAGCCTTCCTCACGAAGTATACAAACTTTTGTTACAAGGTCATGCCTTTTGGCCTCAAGAATGCAATGGCTACATACCAAAGACTCATGAATAAAGCCTTTGAAGAGAAGATCGACTGGAACTTAGAAGTCCATTTCGAAAACATAGTGGCATAGACCTAGCCAAATAGAAACCATATCCCAGACCAACAAGAAATCTTCAGCTAATTCAGCAAGTACAACATGAGGTTAAATCGCAAGAAATGTGCTTTCAGAGTCCATGAAGGGAAGTTCCTTGGATTCATGCTAACCCACCAAGGAATTAAAGCTCATCCAAATACGTACTGAGCTATACTGGAGATGAAAAGCCCAAGCTCAATCAAAGAAGTACTACAATTCACAGGATAGCTCGCTATCCTATCTCATTTCCTCTCAAGGTATACTGAGCGAGCAGCACCATTCTTTAGGACTCTATGAAAGCAGGCAAATTTTGAATGGACCCAAGAATCTAAAGCTACATTCATAGAGCTCAAAGCATTCCTCACGACCCCACCGGTTCTTATCGAACCACAACCCAAAGAAACTCTCTTTCTATGCCTTTCTATGATCGAACATGCCATAACGTCGGTCTTGGTCACGAAACTGAATAGAGAACAATAACCAATTATAAAGACACTTCAAGGCCTTAAACAGAGATACTGAAAAATCAAAAAGCTCACTCAGGCCCTACTTCTAAAGCCATCACATCGTAGTTAAAACAAAACAGCCTATACAGCAAGTACTAGTCAAGCCTGAGCTCCCAAGTCGGATGATTACATAGTCCATCGAGCTCTTTGAATTTAGTCTAGAATACTAACCAAGGGAACCAATCAAAGCCTAAACTCTGGCCAACTTCATTGCTGAACTTATACCCCCAAGTCACCATAAGAACTCGACTCCTAGATGCTCTACGTGGATGGAGTCTCCAACGATAGAGGAAGCAGAGCTAGTATTTCTTTAGAGAATTATGAGGGAATAATCATTGAACAATCTCCCCAATTCCAATTTTGAGCTAGCAACAACCATGCTGGATATAAGGCCTTCATCGTCAGACCCATGCTTACCCAATAAGTCGGCCCTTGCCGACTCTAGGTAAAAGAAAAATCTTAACTCATCGTTGGACAAGTCAATGGAACTTCGTTACCCGAGACCCTCTTCTCGAGAAGTGCCTGGTACTAGTTAGGCATTCATGAAGACTTATGAGATTTACGAGATATCACACATCCTCAGAGAGCACAACACAAGGTGGATATCTTCTCTAAGCTCATTGCACCAATGAACCCTAGAATAGCAAATCAGTCATATAAGTAAAGCTAGACAAATCAAGCAACCTTCAATTAGAAATATACAGTACAAGTACTGAGAATGAGGATCACTAAACCCCTTCATCACATATATCACCATGAGTGAACTCCCAAAAGGAATAGCTGATGTGCAAAAGTTTAGAAGATTGGTTAGCTACTACACACATTGTGAGGAATAACTCTTAAGGTGAGGTCATGAGGTGCCTCAGCCCTCACAAAGTCGACAATGTCTTGGCCGAGGTTCATAAAGGAGTATATGGTAACAAATTAGAGGTGAGTTCCAGTGGCCAAGATACTACAAGTCAGTTACTTCTTGCCAACTATGAAGGTAGATTGCACAGGCTTTGTACACAATTGCAACAAATGCCAAAGTTTCTCAAAAGCACCCAGAACAACTGCACTTCTTGGAAGCTAACTGGCTTTTCCATAGGTGGTGAATCGACCTCCTTAGCTGTTTTCCCTTAGCACAAGCTTATAATAGGAAGCTCAACCTTAGAACATTCTAAGTTAGTGACATAGTTCTAAGGAAGATAAAACTCCAGAGAAAACCTTTAGGAGAAGGAAAGCTAGCACCAAACTGGGACTGACCATTCTGAGTTAAAGGTGAAGTCAGTTGAGGCATCTATAAACTCGCTGAGCTATCTAGCTAACAACTATAGGATGAGGAACACCGCACCGCGTCCCTTAGAAGATACTATAATTAGCAGACAAAATGCCCAACTCAGTACTAAGCAACTCAAACGGACTTAATCTACATAATTACTAGACGGTTATAGCAATCAATAGTCTACCACAACTTGGAAACATAATGAAAGTAAAGCGAGTAGAAACTACAGTGAAAGGAACTTAAAGCCTATGTTATAATAATAACAGAGTCAACAATTACAACACTTGCATTGTTCAAATATTAACTACAAGAGAAAGAAAAATGTACAGAAGCTCATAAGTTAAGATACACGTTGCCCTCAAGGAAGATGGTCTGAATAAGCGTGACCCTATCAGGGCGGTCCTCACCACACCCTCTTTAGCCTCTACCTAAGCATCCCTGCCAACCTCTTCCTCACCTTTAGGAGGAAGGGTGTCAACCAACTTGCCATTAACAATCTCCTTGGAGGGACTGTAAAGGGAAAGGTCAAGCTCCTTATAAAGAAAACAAACCTGATCCATAGCGTTGTCGAAACCATCCATGGATTGGTTAGAAGCTTCCCTAGTAAAGGACTCAAGCTCCTTCTTCAGTCGTCAGTTTTCCTCCTTAACTCCTCTCACCGCACCTCGGTGAGCTTGGCATCTAGTTTCACCTAAGCAATAATGCCGGCAACCTTTTCCTAGAGAATCTTGCTGGCATTAGCCCAATCCTTTCTCTCCATCTCTAGCTTTTCCTCCGCTCTTACCTTTCCATCTGAAGGTCGGCAATCACCAACCTCATTGCCTCCAAGTCCCTGCTAGAACCCCTATACTCCCTTTCTAAGAAGCAAGCAATCATAGCGCATCAAAGTCCCTGGATCTCACCTCGGGTCGATGTGTCCCTAGATAAGTTTAGTACGGCCTTAAGGTCCCTCAAGACTTACTCATGATGCCAAGAAGGCCCCGGATTCATAAGAAATGTAAAAGTAGTAACCCTCTTCCAGACACCCTCGCAACGAAAAGCCTTCCCCTAGTTGTAGCGAGGTACCCCTTTGCCATGGAGAGGTCGCTGACCATCCCCAATATGAGGCACGCTTTAGGGAAACTTGCCATTGCTAACTACCCTCTTGCCATGGTAAGTTCATTGATCAGTCCCTGAAAAGGACATGCTTAGATAGACTCGCCATGATGAGCCTCCCCCATGCCATGGCTAAACCCTCAATACCATAAACTTAACAAATAACATAGTTTCATTAACAACATCCTATATCCCAATGTAAACCCTTCCCCACACATTTCAAACTTCTAAAATGCTAACTTCTCAAACCTCTCTTATGCTCCTCACTCTCTTCCTCCTTTAATCCTGCCTCCTCTAAGCTTCAAGGTAAGGTTTTAGAAATGATTTATGCTAGGGTTCCTCCTTTTTCTTCCTTTTCATGTATTTTGGTAATGTTATTCTTGATTGTTGTCAAGTTTAGGTACTCTCCCAACGTTCATAGAGTTATTCTAGTAAGCTCATAATTATTCACGTGTTTATGTTGCTTCTATGGTAGATGTTGACGTCACTCCCACTCCTCGAAACTTCATTGGTGCTGACACCTCACATTCCACCCCTCTAAGTGAGTAGGTTTAAGCTTGTGACCTTTATTTTTTTTTATCATTAGTGATATTTCCTTTGTATAGGAATATTGAAACATGAATTCAGAAATTATTTCATGACAAGTATGAAAATTATATGAGCTTACATGAATTTAAGACAAGTTTAGAATTTATGATTTCAAATGAAATCATAAAAAAGTGTTGGAAAACTCATGGGACCACTGTTGTTGTACATATTGCTTGAAAATATATTGTGACTAATCGTAGGATTTATTATTATTTCCAAACATGTTTTATTATCTAATGGAATTATATGTTTATGAAATAATGCTTTCCTAGAAAGAGCCTAATTTTTACTAGAGGATTTATTTAATTTTCATGATTTTTAGTTATATGGTAGGTATAAAGAAATAAATAGTGAGTCAATGGCCATAAAATCATTAGCCATGGTACCATGTTGTTTGCTAGAAGACAAGCTTTCCCCTGTCAGAGTATTCAGCAAATGGAATCTGGTTAGGTGTCCAATATGAGACTTTGTTATGTGCCCTTCAAAGTTCAGAGTATATCTAAATATAATTATTATTATGTTATATACATTTTAAGATATTTCTATTTCTTTATTAGTTTACTGTTCTTCATGATTTACATGAATTACTGGTTTTGTATTATTATGTAATTAAATATGAAAATTATTTTATAGTTGATGCATCTTTATTATTATTATTATTATTATTATTATTATTATTATTTATGTATTATCCTGTTGGCTGTCCCATGTGAGAGTTATGAGTGAAAATCTACTCACAGAGTCTTAGATGAAACTCACTTCTCTCTTTTCCTCCCCTTCACAAATACTGCTGCTGCTTCAGATCCTCCCCAGATTCCTCCTCAGCAGTAGTAGTTCTTTAGTTTGGGTAAGCTTTACTTTGCAGTGAAGTATCAATTTATGATTCTTTTAGAGTGATCTAGTGATTTTGTGGGTAAGGTTCTAGAACATTCACGGCACAACTCGACTTGGAAACGTGACCGACACGTGAGAAATCTCATCCCTACGCAACCCTCATGACCTCTGAGTCTCTCTATATGCATAATTTAAATCATAAATCCACTTTTAAGCATAATTTCATCTCTAACATAAATCATTTTCTCTTTGAAATCTAAATCATCATAAATAGTTTCATAATCAAACTTTGAATCTGTGGTCATAATATAACATATTCTGAGTTGCTCTCTATACATTTTTAAAACATGAGAAAGATAATCCTGCAAATACAATATAATTTGAATTAAGGTAAAACAAAATGCAAAACATCTCTATGGTCTGGGACCCTGCCCACAATGACACTGGAGCATTCTATAACATAACCAACATGGGCACTTCACTCCAAAGTGAAGCTCACTAACTAATATCTCTACTGCTGCGGAAGAGGTGGCCAAAAAGGAACTGCAACAGCTACAAAATCTGTAATGGGAGAAAGGAGAGGGGTGAGTTTTATCTAAAACTCAGTGAGTGAATTTTCACTCATAACCCCCTTCATGGAACAACAATAATAGGATGCATGAAATAATAATAATAATAATAAGAAGAAGAAGAAGAAGACAAGCTCCAAAGCCTTTTTTCATATTTACATATATATATATATATATTGAATCAATCATAGCTTTCATCTATATCATAAATAAAAGTACTCTGACCATGATATTTATATTAATAAATATAATAACTGCTCCTATCAACTGAAAAGTAATGCTCAGTTCCTAGCGAATAAGAGCTTCTTGTAGGTTGAAAAGTGCATAATCATGCTTTAACTTTTCTTTTCCTTTTTGATTCTGAAAAGCTTAAACAAAAACTATCAAGTATGAACTTGAAATACAATGAAAATAGTGTCAGTAATTGTCAGAAATTAACTTTTTGAGCTAAAACATATGTATGAAATGCAAGATTAAATATGTTTTTGAGAAGAATAAATACAATAAGCACAAAACAAAATACAAAGGAAATTCAGGGAAGAAGAAGATACTGTGCAAGAGTTTCTATACTAATTTGACTAACCTACCTACATCTAATTCTCAACGACCATTGTATTCTACAAAACAACTCTTTCTTATCCCTGAGAAAGTTAGATAGTATTTCTATAGGCTTTTCAAGCTATCTCTACTAAGTAGTAGCTCACTCTACTACATTTCCAAGTAGTCTTTGACTAATCTCTTCAAGCTAACTCAGCATGATCAGTAGCTTAGTCTACTATCACCTTCAAGTAGTCTTTGACTAGTCTTTTCAAGTTATCTCACAACTATTACTACTGGATCGAGTTACAAAGGATGTGTTTTGGTTAGATCACCTAAACTATCAATCACTCAAGTTTTCTCAAAATTAAACAGTATCAGAGTTGAAAACTTGAATGACTTCTTTCTAACAGTTCTTCTATGGAAGATGTTATCTAATGAGAACTTAGAAAGAATATTTTCATAAACATGAAACTGATTACAAGCTGTAATAGTTTTATAGAATATGGAGGAAAATTTCTTCAGCGTTTCAGCACAAGGTGATGAGCAAAAGTCTCAAGTTGTAAGCATGCTATCTCCTTTTATTTTTTATCTTTATTTATGACCGTTGCTTGATCTATTTTCCTAGTGACACATGTTGATCTTCCTTTTGTGTCTTGAAAATAAAGTCTATAAGAGTATCTCTGTGTGTTAGATTTACTTTTTGCAGTTGCAGAAGCGGTTGTCTAATAGAGGTTTTTGAGTCCACCTTCAAAAACTACTTTTGCTTTCTAAATGAGGTTTCTGAACTTTTTCTTCTAGAAGCTGGGGCAGTTGACCAAGTTGAAAACAGATATCACTATCAGTCCCAGACTGAGTTTGACTTTAAAATTTAAATTTCAAATTTTCCCTCCCATTTCTATAAAGTGTACCGCTTACAGTAAACATGCTTATTGAAGTGTTGTTTTAGTTTATGGACTTCTTTTTTGATCTTCTATGCTTCAATCAGAGCTTGATGTAATTGATATAACACGATCATGATGATTGAAGATGGTAACCATGCTTTGCTTCAAAGATGGATTGAAATCATCACTTGAATGACACTTTCTGAAGTCGCATGATACTTTCTGAAGATCTGAGTCTTTGTTTCTTGTTCTTGATAAATTTCTTTCATGTTCTCATCATACCAACATCCCTTTCAAGGATTATTTTTCACTTCGTTTAAGTTCTAAATCTCTTTGAATGAGATTCAACATGTTTACACATGGTTATAACACTTATTTATGAAGTTGTATGTTAATCAGAACGAACTTGTTTGTATACTCAAGAATCTTAAGCGAATGATTAGTTTTTCCACAAAATATTTTCACAAAATTAGTTTTGTTTTCATTCAAAACATTTAGCCCTGATGCTTTCTAAAGGGTTCTAGAGCTAACACTTCTATCTATAATCTTATGATTCTTGGCAAACCGCATCCTTGGTGGACAAGCTATGGGCTCCTAACTAGGTCCCATCTTCTTTGATCTCTAAAAAGCCTACCTCCAAGGTTGCTTGACATACCATCTCCATAGTAGCCAGGTATGCCAAGGTTAAACTCTTATAGGATTGCCTCCATGGTCGCTTGGTATACTTGTTCTTTGGCAGCTAGGTATGCCAAGGTTAGCATCTCATAAGACTGCCTCTATGGCTGCTTGGTATACACTGCCTCCTTGGGAGTTAGATGTACCAAGGTTAACAACTTTCTAAACATGAATAAAAAATATGGTTTAATAAACCTCATTGTACATAACTTACTGAAAGGGAATAAAAATCAATAATAAACTCAAACACTGAATTCCATACTTCTTAGTTTCATGAAAACTCTTAAAACTCTTAGTATTCTAAGAGCTTCGGATTTATGTAACTCTAATAGTCTAACCTTAGTACAACTGTGCCTATGAAATCATGTTCAAGAGATCACCCACTTATGGACATTATGATCTCAAGGCCCACAAAGTATATAGCCGCCAATTGCAATGAATCGTAGGGAGATTCGTGCTCCAAAATCCTTTTGACTAAATTTCTAAATCACATCTCATGCTAACATATATCTTTCATAAAATGGACCACTCTAATATCATATTTCAACCATTGGGTTCAAAATCTTGAAAACTCTGAAATCATGATAGCATTTATATTTAAAAAGCTAAATCATTCTCTCTGTTCAATGTTCTCCAAAATATCTCAACTGGTATTCTAAGACATATTCTGAAATCTAACTTCATGAAAACATAATAATATCATAACCTCATAAAAGCATATTTGATAAAATAGACAACTTGCTACGATACATATTTTCCTAATAAATCCTTTTTTGTGTACATAAAGCATTTTCATAGCATATGATATAACAATTGTAGCCCCATGTTTTCTAAAACATATTGTTCATGTTATTTTAAAAACTAAAATTTTCATAAACTTGATAGATTAACGATAATCTCTAAACTCTTGGAAATGTTCCCTAAAATCATGCATTTATGCCACGTTTTAATGAAAATAAATCTAATGATCAACATAGAGATCACATGATTAAACCCACTCACCTCGAGGGGAGGAAGGAACAGTGTTAACACCAACTGGGCTCCGTGGAGCAGGGATGACACCAATATCTACCATTGAAGCCACAAAACTCTAGATTAATTCGTAATACTCTCTAATTAGCTCTAGATCAACTCTAACAACATTAGGGGAGCACCCTTACTTGACAACAATAGAGAACAACAATAACCCAAACCATACAATATGAAATGGGGAGGAAGAAGATAACAAAAATCCATAAAACTCTCACCTTTGATCTTTGGAGGGTGAAGATTGACGAGAAATTGAGAGAGAAAGGGTTGGTGTCATGACCCGACTGGGAAACGTGATCAGCATGTAAGGAATCTCATCCCCACATAAGCCTCGTGATTTTTGAGCCTCTCTATATGCATCAAATAACGTACTTTTCACTCTGAAATCTTAACTTCATCTAAATCTCTATTTAACTCTATATCTGGGATTATAAAACTGAAATAATTGATATATAAGGCTCTGAAAACATCTTAATCATACTCTAAAAATTGATTTAACATGTGAAATGAATCACAAATTCATCTCTAGCTTGTAAGTAATTTTAATCAAACTCTATAATTTCAAATCCATGCTTGTACACTGAAAACATACACATAACTATTTCTAAATACTGAAATTAAATACATAATTTGAAAATAATGCATGGCTCGGATCCTGTCTACACATCTACTAAAGTACTCTACTCTAGCAAGACTCTAAACTAAGCCTTACTCTACTCACCATTGAGAACAACTACATCTGGAAAATTGAAGGTTGAGCAACATTTGTACCTACAATTTTGAAGAGGAGGGGAGAAGGGTGAGTCAACGAACTTGGTAAGTAAGCTCTTATCTATCACCCACATGGGACAACCAAGGGATATACCATAATACAATATACATGCACCAATCGTAAACCACCTGATATTTTTATGCATAATTACATAGAAAAGATATCTCTGTATTTATGAATTCATAGAAAAACATCTCTAATTCTTACTCTAACGAGAAATCATTTTCTGTACATACACATAACAGCTCTTAAATTAGATATTCTTTGAAAAACATCAATAATCTCTAGAAATATATTTAGTAGTACTCTAATAGAGAAACATGGAATCTTTACTCTATGATTCTTCAAGAATTGAAAATGTTCTGCTCTAATCCATCAGGGATCTAAATTAGATACCTAACTCGGTTCTATCTCTGCTCTATGAGATTGCCCTTTAGGAAAACTTGGTACTAAGGCTAACAATCATTTTTCCTAGATGTTAACTCACTGTTTGTTTCTCTATAGCTATCGTCTAGTCTCTAAATAATAAAAAATAAGTATTTCTCTAAAGCTCTTTGTTAGGCTCTATTCTGGAGTTAAAACTCTATCACATATAAATACTCTGCTCTTGAAATCCCTTAAGGTATTGAAACTCTGAAACTCTATTATATACTCTACTCTAGGTATCAAACTCTTTCATACATAAATACTCTATTCCTTAAAATCATCAAGATAATTCATAAAAACTCTAAATACAATCATATTCATACTCTAGCTCTTTATAAAACCATTTAAATATGAAAACTCTTGAAACTCTAAAAGCTCTAGATTCATATAACTCTAGTAACCTGACTTTAGCATAATTGTGACTGTGAAATCATGCCCAAGGGATCACCCGCTTGTAGGCATTTCAATTTTAACCCCACAGGATATATATCTAGCAGTTGCTACAAATCATACTGAATTCCATACTTTTGAGTATCATAAAAACTAAATTTTCCAAAATCTCATTTCTCATACTAACATCTCTTTATATTTTAACAACTCTAATATCAACTTTGAAATGGAAAAGTTCACACAATCACAAAATGTCTGATATCTCTACTTGATATTCTTGCCAAAATAGCTTAACTGATACTCTAAAATCACCTTTCAAAATCTCTAGTCTTGAAGCATAAAGATATCATAAACTCTTAAAACATGTTTGATAAAAAAAAAAAACTTATTACATCATATATTCTTGTAAGAAATCTCTTAGGCTTACACATAAAACATTTCTATATCATAAAATATGTCAATCATGGTCCTATGGTTTTCTAAACATATTTCCATGCCATACGCAAAATCATAATCCTTGGCTAACTCGCCATACTTGTAAATTGTATATATATAATCATAATTTTATTTCTACTGTCATATTTGATAATCATCATGCAATAAACATATTCATAGTGATAAAACTAAGGCTATGAGATCAACTCATTGACTATTTGGAGTCGGGAGTATGTGGGCACCACCAACTTGACCTCCAAAGCATGTTATAACACCAACAACTCTCATAAGGCAACATTGACTCAAGATTAATCTTCGTTAATCTCTAAATAACTCTAATATAGCTCTAACAACATTGGGGGAGCACCCCCACTTGACAATAATGGGAGAAACAGCATAGCCCAAACCATGGAACATGAAAAGGAAAGAAAAGAGATGACCAAACCCACAAAAACTCTTACCTTTGATCTTGGAAAGTGAAGGAATGATGATGGATTGAGAGAGAAAGGGTTTGAGGGGTTAGGGTTTGATTTCTGCCAAGAGAGCCCGACCTTAAGGTGTTTTATAGAAGTGGAGATCTCACTTATAAAAAATGCATTATTTTCTACTGTGCTGACATCAATAAAGCTCACTTTAGCGAGTCTGCTCTGTAGAATCCTGCAGCAACAACTCCAGCTCTTCATCCCTTAGCCTTTTACACATCTAGGGCCTTCTCAGCAACACAGGTAGGTCCCGAGGGACCCTAGGACCATACTGGACTTGTCCAAGTACACATGTACCTGGGGTATCACAGTTGGAAAAGTGTTTGGAAAGGAACGACTTTGTTTTCTAAAGTGAAAACCTGAGAATGAGGGTTTTAAAAGGGTCAGGGGTTCTCTTTCCAAAACTGCATCATTTTCTACTGTGCTGATATTAGGGATCCTTGTTGCAGAAAGTAAAGCTCGCTGCAGCAAGCCTGGCTGACCCCTGAGGGACAACTCAACTCACACACTTGTTGTAGTGAGTAAAGTTCTCTGCAGTGAGCCTATTCTGCATAAATTCTATGGAACTTTAGCTGCAACATGGTTTCTACATCTGGGGCCTTTCTGGAAAAGCCTGTAGGTCCTAGGAGGCCCTAAGGTCATATGAAACTTGTCTACAGACATGTGTACTGGGGGCATCACATACTCCCCCTTAAAAAGATTTGGTCCCTAAATCTGAACTTTGCTTAGCTAGAAGATCAGGGAGATGGAATACTTAACCCATACCAAGTTTCAAGGATGAGACTGAATGCCCGAAACACTCTAACATGATATTCTGGCTATACTAACTGATACTTTGGGTGACAGTACCATCTTTAAGGCCACTTCTCAGTTACTCTAGCTGAGGATGTAAATTGTCACACTTGGGCGGCTCTGACTCCTAGGGCAGCCCTTTTCCACTGAGCAACAATAGCTTCTACCATGTCACTTACACTAGGCAGCTCCACCTACAAGGGCATCCTTTTCCATATTGCAAGTCTCAGATTGGCATCTTTGCTCTGCCACCTCATGCATGTGTGAACTCTCAAAGATGGGGGCTAAACATTTCTTGCGTCCTTACTTTAGTTCTCTTTCTCCTATGTCTAACTTAACTGATACCACAGGGACTACTAGTCCTCAATTCTTGAACTTTGTTATTCTCTATTTAAGTGTCATGCATAAACATTGAACTACTCTATTCATGTGCATAGAAAAATATGAAAAGCAACCATGTGTATATACTCTTAGGATGCATAAATGCAACACATCACAAAGATCATGAACTAACTTTTCTTGCACTTAACCTCCTAATCTTGTACGTGTAGTGCCAACTTAAGAATACTATCATACAAACATATGGGATTCTATTTCATGGTACACAACTCTTTGAAAACATTTCATCTTGAATCAAGCTAATCACTATGGGTATGAAACAAACTATCTAACAAGCTTGTACCCAAATATCTTAAATCTCATTCAAGTAAAACATGTTTCTAAATTATTTTTTTCTATAAAACAAACTAATCATGGTAATACAAGGTTAATGAAACTTCTTTGAGAAAATCCTTTCATCTAGAATTTGCAAAACTTTGGCCAAGACCCACAAGTATTCATAAAACTCCTTTCAAAGGTACTAACAAAGTCCTCAAACCATATGTCAAGCTCATAAAACATAACAACATGATAGCACTTAAGGAAACCAAATCTCGCTAAACATGAACTTTCAATATCATGGGAAGCTACTTTACTCTTTGTTCCAAAAGGCATATTAGAATAAGCATGCACATGCATGAAACCTCATGCTTAATAAACATAAACACATCACTCATGCACTTTTGTTTGTTTAAACTAATAGAAACATAACAGGCCTCTATAAGGTTCTAGGAAATCCAAATACTAAAGCTATAACTATCACTTGATACACATATATCATCCAGTCACCCTAGCCATTATGCTAACAAAACATGATGGGTTCTTCCAAGAACATGTGAAATCCATGCACCAAGGCTCTCAATATCACACAATGTACAATTATTGTCTACTCTAATTCTTATTCTATGAGGTCATGTTCTTTATAACTGGGCATGCATACCATACAAATATCATGTAGAAGCACCATTCCAAACATGAATCATACAATAATATATATTTTTAGAAACATGACATAAAGATATTCATGGCATCAAAATCACTTTAGATAATTTCACGTATTAGAAACTATTCATCAATCTTATAATATGCATACATGCATGATTCGTGGTTCCATTATGGTTCTGTTTCCTAACCATGCGTCACTCTCATGCAAACCCTTATCAATTGGGGTGTCGTGTTTCTCTATCCTTTTACTTATAACTCTGTGAAACAATGGCCAAATCATTCTTCTTGCATTTTCTCTAAATATGTTCCTTGCATGTGAGTGTGCCCTCTAGGCATTGACCTCCATATGGTTTTCCACACGTCTATCAAATAGGCGTGACTAACTGGTCTACACTGAACTCTGCCATTTTAGCTGGCTGTTGCCTTAACCCTTTGGGTTGTACAATAGGAGGACATGTTGAGGAAGGCATTGAGAGGGGTGGCCCTAGCCAACGGTACCTACAACTGACCTTTGTCTAAGCTGATTATTCCTAGTTGTGCTCCTTTATCTTAGATGTGCGCATTGACTATCTCTTGACAGGTTCAGAATGGCCTGTTCAAGGTGCTATATATAACCAATGCTGATTGACATGTGCTACTATGGTGGCGATAGCAATGAAAATTAACGAATGACACAGCTCATTCGAGAAAAGGGGAAAAAGATAAGGGACCGAATCAAGAGTTCCAAGAAATGACAAAGATTCTTACTAAACCTATACATGACTACTACTTTTCCTGTAGGCCTCAAATAACATTGTGGCAATGCACATGGCTATAGTTCTATTTAAATAAACGTCATGCTATTTGTGGATGCTTGCTCTAGTACCATGCAAAGAAGCCTATGGCTCTGATACCACTTTATCACAACCTGACTTGGGAACGTGATCAACAGGGGATAAATCTCATCCTATGTAAGCCTCGTGACCTCTGAGTCTTTCCATATGCATAGTTTGAATCATAAAATCCATTTTGAAACATAATTTCAACTCTGACATGAATCATTTTCTCTTTGAAATCTAAATCATCATAAATAGTTTCATAATCAAACTCTAAATCTATGGTCATAATGCAACATATACTGAGTTGCTCTTTATACAAATTTAAAACCATGAGAGCTATAACCCTGCAAATACAATATAATATGAATCATGGTAAAACAAAATGCAAAACATCTCTATGGTCTGGGACCCTACCCGCAATGACACTGGAGCACTCTATAACATAACCAAAATGGGTACTTCACTCCGAAGTGAAGCTTACCAACTGATATCTCTACTACTAGGGAAGAGGTGATTGAGAAAGAACTACAACAGCTACTAAAGCTGTAATGGAAGAAAGGAGAGGGTGCATAATGGTAATAATAATTAAAAAAAGGTCCAAGGTATTTTTTTTATATTTACCTATATATATATATATATATATATATATTGAATCAATCATAACTTTCATCTGTATCATAAGTACCAATACTTAAGCATGATATTTTTATACATAAATATAATAACTATTCCTATCAACTGAAAAGAAGTGCTCAGTCCATGGCGAACAAGAGCTTTTACTTGTAGTCTTACAGTCCCTAGTAAACCACATCCCTGGTGGACAAGCTATGGGCACCTAACTAGGTCCTATCTTCTCTGATCTTTGAAAAGCCTGCCTCCATGGCCGCTTGACATACCACCTCTATGGCAACCAAGTATGCCAAGGTTAAAGTCTTATAGGATTGGCTCCATGGTCGCTTAGTATACTGCCTCCTTAGTAGCTAAGTATACCAAGTTTAGCATCTCATAAGACTGCCTCTGTGGTTGTTTGGTATACTGCCTCCTTAGCAGTTAGATGTATCAAGGTTAACAACTTTCTAAACATGAATCATAACTTTGGTTTAATAAACCTCATTGTGCATAACTTACTAAAAGGGAATAAAAATTAATAATAAACTCAAATACCGAACTCCATACTTCTTAGTTGCATGAAAACTCTTAAAACTCTTACTGCTCTGAGAACTATAGATTCATGTAATTCTAATAGTCTAACCTTAGTATAACTGTAGCCACAAAATCATGTCCATGGGATCACCCACTTATGGATATTGTGATCTTGAGACCTACAGAGTATGTAGCCATCAATTGCTATGAATCATAGGGAGATCCGTGCTTGTGGACGATTCTAATATCATCCTTCAACCATTGGGTACAAAATCTTGAAAACTCTAAAATTATGATAGCATAAATATTTGAAAAGCTAAATCGTACTCTTTGTTCAACATTCTCCAAAATACCTCAGCTGGTATTCTAAGAACATATTCTAAAATCTGACGTTATGAAAACATAATAATATCATAACCTCATAAAAGCATGTTTGATAAAATAGTCAACTTGCTACGATACATATTTTCATAATAAATCCTTTCTTGTGCACATAAAGCATTTTCTTAGCATACGATATATCGATTATGATCCCATGGTTTTCTAAAACACATTGTTTATGGTATTTTGAAAACTAAAATTTTCATAAACTTGATAGATCAACAATAATCTCTGAACTCTTTGAAATGTTCTCTAAAATCATTTTATACCACATTTTAATGAAAATAACTGTAATGATTAACATAGAGATCACAGGATTAAACTCACTCACTTAAAAAAGAGGAAGGAATGGTACTAACACTAACTGGACTCTGTGGAGCAAGGATGGCACCAATATCTATGATTGAAGCCACAAAACTCTAGATTAAATCTAACAATATTAGGGAGTACCCCCACTTGATAACAATGGAGAACAACAACAACGCAAACCATAGAATATGAAATAGGGAAGAAAAAGATAACAAAAACCCATGAAACTCTCACCTTTGATCTTTGGAGGATGAAGATTGATGAGAAATTAAGAGAGAAAGGGTTAGAGAAGTGTTTAGAAGGGAAGGCTTCATTTTCTAAAGTGAGAACCCAAGAATGACAGTTTTAGAGGGGTTGAAGGGTTCACTTTTCAAAATTGCATCATTTTCTACTATGCTGACATCGGGGGTCCTCGCTGTAGCGAGCCTATTTAGCATCTTGCTTGCTACAGTGAACATATCTCGCTCCAGCAAGCCTGGCTAACCCCTGAGGGACAACTTAGCTCACTCACTGGCTATGGCGAGCCTATTCTACATGAATTTTGCAGAACTTCAGTTGCAACTTGGTTTCTACATCCAAGGCCTTTCTGCTAAAGCTGGTGGGTCCTAAGGGACCTTAAGGCCATACGAAACTTGTCAACGGACAATGTACTTAGGTCATCACAATTCATGAGTATATTTTGCTATCATGATTCAGATTGACATATATTTAAACTTATATGGTTTTATGGTTTTGTACAGAGCAATGCAGTTTACATTTTATTTGAAGATTATGGATTTAGACTTATTTTATGAAATGGATTTATACATATTAGTTATGTTTTGAAAATACAAGTTTGTTTATATTTAAAAATGGAAATTGTATTTAATTATGCATGTAGCATGACTCAATGGCTATGAGGCTTATGTAGACATGGGATTTTTCATGTGCCGATCACGTTCCCAAATCTTTTCATGACAGAGTTACCGATAGAGACCAGGAACCCCAGCCCCCTTTGTCATTTCCAAGTCCTCAAGATGGTTGAATAACTAATCCATGAACTCCGAAAAAAGGAACTCTAGACTCCAGAAGCTAGAAGCATGTATGGTATCAAGGAAATCCTTGATCCCCAAGCTTCTACCAAGGCAGAAGATGAAAATGGAAAGGACCCAAAAGCTCCTTGGGGGACCTTTACCCTTGTTTGCTTCTAACCTTGAAAAGGCATGGGGTTCAACTATGTCCCAAAGCTCAACCCCGCACCCAGCAACTCTATTTTAGCTCAGCCAACACTAGCAATAACCTTTTTCTTGGCCACAAAAGCGACCAACTCCTTTTGGGCAAGCTTGGGAGCCATCTTAGCTGAAAAAAAAAAAGAGAAGATCAATGCAACATTACATTAGCAAATGTTAACAGGCCAACAAGCATAAAATAGAAAAAAAGCCATAAACTATCTATGTGATTGAGGACCCTCTGGTTCTTATAACCCCATCTAATAACACACCACAAGACAAGGGAAAGTTTGAGTTCACAGTCTCCTCTAGATAGTTGATCACTATCTAGTCGTCTAGGGGGAGGAAGCCATACTCAACTTTCAAAATATAGAGGGGGCTTGTGCTACCAATACTAAGGAAACCTCTGTATCCTGCTCCCATCTAAAACGGAAGGGAACTCAAACTCCACTGACCTCAATTTCAAGTATTTGTCCTTGAACCTCTTAAAATTAGAGGTTAGTAAAGTTAATAACTATTTTTTAAGGATACTACTAAAGGACACCCAGGTCCTCCTTATTAACCCCTTTTACCTGAAAAAAGTAGAAAAAAGGACTCCTACACTAGGCTCAAAGTTGAGCACCTCAAAAGCTCAGATGAACACCCAACTGTTCAAATGTTATTAGGAAAGAGCCATGTTGACCTTATTCAAGCACCCCTCAAATTGGATAAAAGGCACCCACACATCTAGTTTCTCAAAAAAATCAATGTACATATAAATAAAATCACCCCATCCTCCCTCAACCTAAAATGACACACCTTATTCCTAGGAGTGTAAGGAGACATTTGATTTTCCCTTCCCTATAGGATGACATGAAACAGCACTCCATAAACCTATGCACACTCTCGTCATTATCAAAAATTGAGGCCACCTCTTTAACCTCGGGGTTGACCAACCATAAGGGTCATACTCTGCCTCATCTACTAAGGCTTTCCCTTTTCCTGAGGTAGATGCACCCTTGCCTCTTTCCATTTATAAATAACTAAGTAAAGCAAATGGAGAAAGGCTTAGGAAGAGGGAATAGACCCAGAATAGAGAGAAAATTGAATGGAGAAGCAGAATCTCTTACCCTAAAGTTCAAGCAGAATCCTCTACTCTAAGGTCCAAGCAGAAATCAATCGACGAAAAAATAGAGGAAAAGTAGAGAAATTAAACTAGCTGATTGAAATATGGTAAGAAGTAAGTTTGGAAGCTTGAACCAAGACTTGAATGAGCACTATTGAAGCAAAACGAGTGAAAATAACAGCAGAGTTGCATGAAAATGGCCTTTGTGTTCATCTCACTTTTGTTTTTGATCAACTTGGCTCATCTAACGATTACAAAACGCATCTCTCCACTCACAAACATTTGAGACGTTCCTTTCATCCAACGGTCAGGGATTTTTCACATTACATGAACAATTCAAATTGTACTGGTCATAAATTGCACTAACCACAACATGATTGCCTAGCATTCAAGGCGTGACACGTGTCATGACACATTCTCCAACAACTGTCACTATTGTAATTGAAGAGGTGCATTAAACAAGTTGACTTATTCAAGCATAGAACATAGTCCTCGACTTACATATCTCGGTCATGAAACCTTGGCACCACTTACTCAGCCTATTGCCAAGCTTGGGAGCTATATACTAGACTAGAAATATGGGTCTGAGACCTCAGCCTAGCCTTGGAGAACTCGAACAAGGGGCTCCATAGATCACCATGCGATATAATGATCCCCTAGAGATTCTTTCCTGATTTACTAGAGATTCTCTCCCGATTTAGTAGAGGATATCGCTTAGATTGCCCATGAGATAACCTGGAAATCTCCTATTATCTCTCAATATCTCCTATTTTATCATCATATCTTCTATATTGGATCATATCTCCCTCTAAATATGGAATATATTTGATATCTACTAAATCCTAGGAATATCACCCCTGTTCAGGGAATATTATCTCCTGATATATCATGGGGTCACCTCTCACTATAAAAGAGGGTTTAGCACCCCCAAGTATGATATCGCAATTCTATCACTCATATACTTTTTACTACTATTGTAGGGAAAAATATGCATGAGAAGGGGGTTGAATCGTGCATATATCTATTTAGCATTTTCTAAAACTTCTAAAAACAATACTATCAAGTATAAAACTTGTAGTGCAATGGAAACATAGTCAGTAGCTTCAGAAAGTAGATTTTTGAACCTTGTTAAATGAAAAGCTCATTATTAAAAGAGATAATAGAAAAAATAGAAGGATATATCATATTACGAATAAGTAAATGGTGTGATATAAACAAATAAAAGAGATCACAGATACAAAGAAAAGACACAAAGGATTTTATATTGGTTCAGCTAACCTATTTACATCCAGTACTCAACATCCATTGAGGTTCCATTCAAAATAGCTTTCTTAGCTTGAGAAAGTGAAGTTGGATAGTCTTTACTTTAGCCTTCCTAAGCTCTCACTTGTGTTAGCAGACCAACTCAAAGACTGTCACAAGTTGAGTATTCTTTTACAATCCTCTTCAACCTAAACCGAGTTGTATTGTACTAGCCTTTCCAAGCTAACATGAGTAGTATTGTACTAGCCTCTCCAAGCTAACCCTTGTGTCAGCAGACCAACTCAGAAACTGCCACAAGTTGAGTATTCTTTTATTAGTCTCTTCAGGCTAAATCGAGTAGTATTATACTAGTCTCTCCAAGCTAACATGAGAGTATTGTACTAGCCTCTCTAAGCTAACCCATGATTAGTAGCTACCTCTACAGTTACGTTGAAAGTAGTCTTGACACCAGCCTCTCCAAGCCAAACCATGAGCAATAGCAACCTCTACTGTTATGTTGAAAGTAATCTTGACACTGGCCTCTCCAAGCCAAACCATGAGCAGTAGCAACCTCTACAGTCACGTTGAAAGTAGTCCTGACACTGGCCTCTCTAAGCCAAACCGTGACCAGTAACAACCACTACTATCGTGTTGCAAGTAGTTTTACAGTAGCCTTTCCAAGCTAGCTCATAGCGATCATTACTGAATTGAGGATACAAAGGTTAAGTGTTTGGGTTGCCACTCAAACTAATCTATACTCAAATTTCCTTAACATATATATAAAAGGTCTCTAGGAAAAACTTGAATGACTTCCTTCTTCTACTTCTTCCATAGGGAGAGCATAAATCTAGTTAAAAATGTAGAAGGAAGATTTTCTTACACTTCAAGGATAAGACTGATCACATGATAAAGATTGAATATTCTAGGAAGTGGGAAGAGATTTTTGCAGAATTTCTTCTCTTGAATCTTCAAGTCTCCCATTGGTCTTCAAGCATAGCATCTCCTTATATAGTGGTCTTTCTTTTGTGACCGTTGCCATAGATCAGTTCCTCAAGTGACACATGTTGAAAATCAGTTGTGTCTTGAAAGAACCAGCTAGAAGAAAGGTTGATAGATCTATCACATCAGTTACAGAAGCCGTTGGAAAGTTGAGTTTTCTTATCTTCTTTCAGAAACTACTTTTCTACTTTCTAAGTAAGCTTTTTGAACTCCTCCTTCATGAAGCCAGGGTGATTAATCCAAAAGGCAGAAGAGATGACATACCAATTTAAAATTGGATTTAACTTGATTATTTGAAATTCAAATTTTAAATTTCCCCCTATTCCTATAGCATTCTTTGCTCTACTCACGGATGAGCTTTTTGATGTACCCAATCAGTTCCTTAAAGAGTTTTTCACTTTCTGATCTTCAATCGCCTTCTTTGTTGATTATATCTTTGTGGTTGTAATGATTGAAGATTAAGTAACACGTTGCTCGTTGGACATGAGTTAATATCTTTATCTTGAGTGTACTTTCTGATGTCTCATGCTACTTTCTAAAGTCTTTGAACTTGGTTCCTTGTAGCGTTGAAAACTTCTTCTCATTGCTAGCTATCAACGCTTGGGTAATTTCACTTCTGTTTTATTTCAGATCTCATAACATGAGATGAACATATTTATACATGTATAGTGAAATATATTCTTATTTGAGTAAGCCTTGCTCTTGCTAAACGATAGAAACCTATTATAATCTTACATGGAACTCAATAGAGACATCAGTCGTTCTTCGAAGTATTTTCTTTAAATTGACTTTGTTGTCATTCAAACAAATAAGCTCAAAGGGTTCTAGAGCTAACAACTATTTGTCTCATTCATTCACTAATGACTTGAGCATCACAATGTTTTTCTAGGTATCCTATCCCCACTTGCATGGACGTCAGAGGACACCTGCTACCTTATCTTCACTTTCAGATAAGAACAAGTTGATATCACCATATATTTCATGTACATAACTCAATGAATCTCATCTTCAATAATATCAGTTGTACTCATTCACCAATATTTCCCTTTCTCTAGAATCTTTCTCTCCCTTTTCCTTCGAGTGATTCTTCCCTGCATTCATGGAGTTTCGTGTTATTATCAAAGCCATGCACCATCAAAGTTGCTTCTCACACCACTATCACACTGTGCATGTATATTGGCAGTATATCATTCATGCAAAACTTAATCTAACTAGCATGATTTATGAAACTATTGAGTTACATGAGTTAGAATTTGTATTCAAGTTAACTTGCTTGAAAACTTGAATTTGAGTAGACTCGGATAAACTCGAGTGAACTTGAGTAATCTCATAAATTCAAATAGACTCAAGTAAACATAATAAACTTGCAAGTTTAATTTTTTAATTTAGAATTTGATCTCTTAACAAAACATAAAATTTCACAATAAGTACTCATAATTAGACCTTCTAAAATTAATGTTATAATGTATTGACGTAATTTATTTTGATTTTTACATCTTAAAGCCTAGATATATTGTATTTCATATATATATATGATTTTGATTTGAATTTCGTATTTTAATTACAACTTATATTTGCTTAATTATGATGTTGCAGTTGAATAAATATATTTGTTTTATATATCATAAATTAATTTTATTATAATTAACTATTGATTTTTGTTAATATTATTTTTACAATAAGTAATCAAACTCTTATGAGTTTGCGAGTAGAGTTTACGATTCAAGTTTATCTTGACTCCATAAGTTTTGAAAAACTTGCGAGTTTGATAATTTTGATAGTTAGATTTAATTCTCCTCCTTTTATAGTTTATCATTTTTTTAACTTGATATGCTTGTTGTATATATTCATGAAGGGCCCTGTACAAATGAGTTGGTGTTGACTGATTTTTCTTCAATTATTTGTTGCACTATTTGATTGACAAACGCGGTGTTTCATTCAAATATTCAAATAATCATATAGAATTTTTATTTTGTTCCAGTTTATAATACTATTCCATTCCAATTTATTATACTCATTATTATATATTTTCATTCTACTCTTCATTATTATACGAATAAACTATCTGAATATATATACTCAAAGTAATATAATTGATTTAATTTTATTTGTAAATATATATTGTGTGTCCAAACAAAAAATTACAAAATTCAATTTATAATTTTATTTTGAAATTTCATATATAGGTTAAATTAAAATTTTCAAAATTATGAACAAAATTGAATTGTTGTCGAGTCGAAATTGAAATTATACATCTAAACTACACATATACTTACATAAGATTCATTATTGAATTACTGACTATATTTCAAATCAATGACTTGCAAAACCTAACGTAACTTTACGTCAATAATGTATATAATGTTTTTAAAAAAATACATAGAGTGCTTTTTATTTTATTATTTAATTATATGTTTTTTGTAAGATTTTTTTCAAAAATGAACTTGTCGATCTCTAAATAAAAATAAAAAAATCCCATTTATCCCTAAAAAAAAAATAAATAAAGTGCACGGAAATAAGCATTCAAATATAAGTTTTATTAGACCGTTACTTTCTCACTTTATAAACGATCTCATTTTAGAGGAGTATTATTATTTTTTAATATTTTCATATATAATATTATAAAATTAATTTCATATGGTAAGTATAATTTAAGAAGTTAATTCTCTACTATATCAACACATTTTACTGTATAGAAGCTATTTAACAATAAGCGGAAATTTCCCTTAAAAAAGCATAAGCGGAAATCAATTAATTAATTAAGAGTTCTTCGGATGTGAAAGCTCATTTTTAATAATATAAGTGACAATATTGACTTTTTTTACAACATAAAACAGTTATTTAATGATAAAAGAATCTGTTTGAATATAATAATATTCAATCATGAATTAGACTTTACCTTTTTAAAGAAATTATTTAAAAATCATCTGCCGACACCTAAATCGAGTCTTTGGAAGATAAGAATACTATTGACAATTTCTTTTTCTCTACTTTTAAAATTATATATTAATCGTAATATGATTTGCTTATTGAAAACATACATATTATTCAAACCCCTTAAGAGTAATGCTAGTGCCTTTTCACGATCGAATATGTTATACTAATATTTTAAACTCATTTTATGAAAACTATTATATATATTATTCATATAGTGATTTAGGCTTCACATGTCATTCATATAGTGATTTAAGCCCCACCTTTCTCAAGCTTTATGTTTAAAGTTTTTTCTTTAAAACTTAATTTACAATTTACTTATTAATTATTTTTCATATAAAATAAAAATAAATATTATAATCATTAAAGAATCAAATATTATAATTATTAAAAATTACAATTTGTACTAAGAGAAAACTCATGCCAATATAACTACGATCTACAATTAAATTAGGAATCATTAATAGCCGCACATTATGAAAGTAATATAAAAAATTATAAAAGAAATATTTTCAAAATAAATAAGTTTTAAAATCAGCGTATATTTTTTAAAGAAAAAGGAGTAGGTTAAATTGTTAATGAATTGCTAATTGATTGATTTTGATATGATAATAATTCAAAATTTAATTTATATCAAATTTATTTTTAATTAAATATGATAATAATTGATATAATACTAATATTTAAAACTCATTACATAAAAAAAATTTCATGTGTTATTTATAGAAAAATTATAACCCCATCATTTTTATAATTTTCACACTTAAAGTAAGTTTTTAAATTTAATTTATTTTCTAATTATCAATTATTTTTTCCAGTTATACTTTTATATCTCTCTACCACTAACAAAAATACTATAAAAAATAAAAAAATAACATAACTAAAATTATAATTCAATATTTTATACTATAAAAATTATATATATAATTATAGTATCAATGATAACAAAGCTATTACTATTGTGTTATATTAATAGTATTTATTATTATAGATATTTATGTTTTGAAGTTCAAAATATTTTTAAAATTTTTTCTTTTAAAATTTTTTTCAATAAACCCATAAATATCAATAGAGATTCAAATTTCTACATGAAATGAGAAATGAGGACTCATGACGAAAATGTGAATGAGAATGGAATCAAAATTCTAAATGAAAATAGGATTAGGGGAAAAATTTTTAACTTCAAATCTAGAATTTAAAAATTATAAAAAAAATATCTATCTACCTGTATCACTATATCATATTTAATTTTTTTAACTTGAACATTCTAATCTATTAATTCTATAATTTTTTTTATACTAATTTTTTTGAAAAACAATACCTTCAATTTTTCAACACTAAAATATTTGAAAAAATCAATTCCACAATTTACACTTCTTTGATAATGATATAAAATATTTATTAATTTTTAAAAAATTAAATAATTATATTTTTATTAAAAATAATATTATAATTGGTATACTACTCTAACAATTGACATTATATAAATTAGAATTATATATGATTTTTTCACTAATTATTACACATTAATTATAACATATATTTTAAAATTAATATTTTAATTTATTAAAAGGATGTATAAGAAAAGAAGATGTAATTGAAATCATATAAATTAAATTTATTTATTATTTTTATTAATTAGAAAATATATTTTTATAGTTTTATAAATTAAATATTTTAATTTACTAAAAAGATATAAATGGCTAGGGGTGATAAAAAAAATTAAAGTGGATATATGCAGGAATTACCCACAATGGGAAAGGAAATTGTGACATATTTTGTTTTCATAAGGATGATCGATATGAGTTAAGTTCCCATTTATTAAACGAAATAGGTACGAGATAACATACCTTTATTTTTTTAATTATTTTATTGTATTTACATTATGTATATATTTTTAATTTTAATTTCAATTATGTTACATTAATAATATTTGTTATTATAAATATTTATGTTTTAAATTGTAAAATATTTTTAAAATTTGTTAATAAACCCTGAATACTATAGGGTTCAAAATTCCAATAAGAAATAAGGACCTGTAAAGGAGGTGAAAATGGGAATGGGAGATAAAATTTAAAACGATAACAGGAGAGTGAGACATGTCTCATTTTTCATGAATACTCATTGTTATTCCTATAACTGGTTCATGATATAGTAAAATTATCCAATTATTCTCTTCCTCTATTATTCAATTATTTTAACTTTCGAAATGTACAAAATTTTCATAAAATAGGCTCTTTATTGTTAATTATAGGTCATCTATCAAGATTTTTTTAATCTTATAAATATAATATTCAATATAAGATATAAAATAAAATGACATATTTATATTTTGTCCACTTATTTAATTATTTAACTATTAATTTATTTTTAAAATAAATTTATATACTCAATTTTTTATAAAATATATTTAAATAAATTATTTTTTATTTTTTATTTTTTCTTCGTACAGTGAAACGCCTGCATGATCATATGTTTCTGTATTAAACTATTGACTGTTAATTGGCGAATGCATAGTAATCACGCGATCTGGTTCTCTAATTATTACTCACCAAACTTTATTTTAATTAGTTCGTACTTTCTTACATATTTTGCATTGGCTTTTCAACTCAGTAATCTTTGAAAAGGACTCCACCTGTCTCCTGAACTGTATATTTTCCATTTTGCAATATAAAAATACATACAAACGGGCTGACAATAGTATTCTTAAATTAATAGTAACTATATATTTTCCATTTATTAATATCATTATAATTATTTATTTGTCCCGTTCATTTTGCCACACTACCATGAATTAACTGAAAGCAACCACTCACAATACGTAGCTCGCGAGTTTTGTGCTTTAAATTTTGTCCTTTTAAATTGAACACAATTCTATTGAACCTTCAAAAGAAATAAGAATAAATAGCACAAATTACTCATGAAATTTAATTGAATTTCACTTCACATCATTGATTCTATTAATAATTATAATGATGTAATATTAATACTAATTAATAATAATTATTAATAATGATGATAATAAGTAAAAATAATAAAATAAGTTTACCCTACGGGCGCCCTCTTCCCCTCTCTTTCCATATAAAATCCAAGCTTACAAACATATTCTTGTATTTGGTATATGTCTGATAGAATAATATCTAATAAGATAATACTTGATAATATGCGGCTTAATAGTATTAGGCTCATAAAATTTAAATATTATATAGTGTTTAACGTGACACTGTATGATATCTTGCATTATATGATATATAATCATCCTCACTATCAAAAATAGTTCTTATCTTAACTAAATATTTAGGGAAAAAAAGTAAAATCATAATTAAATAAAAATATTTATTAATTACTTACAAATTTTTTAAAAAATATTTTAATTTACATTGATGTTATTTATTATTTACTATAATTTCAATAATTATTATTAATTTGATAAAATATAAAAATTAAGAATTATATAGCACTCTATTTTTAAATATTTCAATATTTTTAACTTATATTTTTCATAAAAAACAAAATTATATTAAAATAATAATTTTTACTAGTTATTTAAATGTAATGGTGCGATGTGCAATTTTTTTATGAAGAATGGGGCAAAGTGCAATTCAACCAAATCTCAATGGTGGTTTATGCAATTTAGCCAATAAATAATTTCAACAATAAACATTTTTTTATCAAAAGAATATTAAAACAAAAGTAGTTACAATTTCTGAAATAGCCTATTTCCAATTTCACCGAGAGCTATAACTTGTTTTGATTGTTTCCTTTAATTCAACTCATTTTTTTCAATAATTGATAAACGCTCAAAACTCTCGTAAAGAGAGGAAGGAGCCAAGCGAAATGCGATTTAGAGCAAACGAAAAAGAGTCTCCTGTGGAGCCCCCGCCCACGAACCATTTGTATAGGGTAATATTAATTCATGTATAATAAAATTTCATAATAAACATATATTATACATTTTAATACTATTAGATATAATATGTTATTTCTACTCATTCTATTTACTTATCACATCTAATAATAATAAAATATATAATATATATTTATTATATAATTTTATTATATACTAAATATTATTTATTTTTATATATTGGTTGAAAGGAGAAATGTGCTTCGATAGTTGAACAGAAGAGTTTTGAAAGTGTACAAATAAATACTTTCCAGCAAATAAAAGCAATTGAGAAAAGTAGACTTTGGTTCATTAATGTGGAGAAATCGATAAAATGTAATTCTAGGAGGTTACCTTGCAACAAAAGGTGGAAGTTCCGCTCTACAAAATAGGACATGTGATGACGTCATCAACTGATAGTTTCTATTGTAGGCCATGTTTGCGGACGGCAGAGTTATTTGGTACAGAACATCAGACAACATGTGTGGAGATATGTAGGATGGCGAATTTTACGGTGGAAAAATATAAGTTTGGGATTAGGTCTGACAATATTTATATTAAAAAATTGATTAAAATTACTGTCATATCCAGTCACGAAAAGGTCGTGGCCCCCTTTCGCTGCCCTCATCATCGCAACCCAAACTGCCACCACCACTCCTTTGCGCGGCTGCCATGGTCGCCGTGCGTCCGTGCTGTCGTGCTTGTGATGTACCCAGTCGCGGTGGCCCCTTGGATTGAGTCTCTCCTTCTAGCTCGGAGTGACAATACCCCCAAACCCCTTTTATTTATTTTTTTTCGTTTTCTTTTTTTCTCATTTCAAAGTTGGTGTCTTTTTTTCGCTTTGGTCAAGGCTGGTTCGTTCTTTGGTCAACTTCAAAAAGCCAATTGTTGCGTACAAGTCACGAGAAACTTCTCTTAATCTGCATGTTGCTGAATCTTCTTTCCTGTCCTTTTTATTATTATTTGTCTTCAATTGTAATTAGAAGCAGAGATGGTGGTGTACACTGCCGGTAGAGTTGTGGGATGTCGAGGTGACAAGAGAGGAAGAGAATGAGAGAAATGGGTAAAATTAACAAGTTATTTATACACTAAATTTTATAAATATTAGAATATAAAAATAAATTTTAATTATAATTAATTATGCTTATTAGATTTAATTATCAATATCTGAGATTGAGAGATCACATAATTTCAAACTCAGTTTTTTCGTTGTAGAATTCGCCTACATAGGAATATGGCTATTAAATTCTCCTCCCGTTTCAACATGTCATTTTTCTTACTTTTTGGTTACAAATTAAAATATTTATCCATTCATGATATTTAAATAGAATTAATTTTTTTCTTTCATGCATATTTTTAATTTATATGTGTTGATACATTTATCAAGATAAGTAATATTGACTATATGGGAATAATTTTATCAATCCATACAATTTTATATATTTATGATAATGACTTTTTTTTCGTCTTAGTATGTGTTATTTAGTTTTTAATTTGACAGATACATTAAAATGGAGGGGTAATTGTTTCTTGTATCTATAAATAGCTTTGTTCGTTACTTGTAAAGGAGCAACATATTATCAACACAAGCCTCTTTTACATTCCAATTTCCCTTACTTTTAAGCACTTTAATTTTTTGCACTTTATTTTTCAACCTTTGCTTGGCCTTCATCATTCAACAAAATTAAACTTATTATTATTAGGGTCTATGCTCTCTCTCTCTCTCTGAACTCCCCATGTCCTAACATATTACATGGAACTTGGAAGACTTGCGTTAGCCTAATCAAAGGAAAGGATGGTTGCCCTTAAAATCTTTCATCTATTCATTTGAGTCCCTCGCTAGTTAATCCTAGCTGAGCATAGTTTTGTTCCATCACTGTCTCTGCCGGCATCTTGTCACTTATTCCTCCCAGCCACCACCTTCACGCTTGCATTTCATTTTCATGCTCCTATTTTGTCCACCACGCGTCAAACAGTGTCCATGCCAACCAACACTATCTGCAAAAATTGTGCTTATATGTTCTCAATCGTGTTGCTAGTGGAAACTTCTCCCAGGGACCTTTTATTTTTTATTTTTTAATTTTGTAAAAGGGGTGGATTTCCACAAGAAGAGCCCTCATGAATACGTGCAAAGTTGAATCATGCGAGTGAAACGACAAGGTAAATGTCATTTTCTACAGGTTGTGCGTTTTGTACAACTTTATCAGTAGCATTCATTGTGTTTCAATGTAACAGGAAAATTACCACCTCCATATGTTATAAATATATATATTATGGTTTTCTTGTTACCGATTAAGGATTTTGGAAAATACAAGTTTCAAAATTTTATCATGGTCCCTTGCTTCAAAACTATAAAATTTCATCTTTCTTATATTAACATTTTCTTTTTTTGGCTTCTTAATCAGTATCCGAAGAATCGATACTAGTTAGATAAACTCGTTATGGATAATGGTTATATGTTCTATATTTATTTTGATAGTAATTTTGATGGGTTCAATTTGATTCAATATTAATTTGATGCATGAAGAATGCAAAAATAATCTTTGTATATATTCAATTCTGCACTACCAAAAAGACACGAATTATCGACAACATTAGTGACGAATTCAAGAATATTTTCGACGAAAAATAATATTGTCAAGGGGTACATCATTGGCACTTTATCCGTGGAAAATTAATGAATCGGAACAAATTATCAATGGGTATTTATTTCCCTTGTATTTTTTTGACAACTTTGTAGACAGCTAATTAAGATCATCCAGTCGGTAATATTATATAAAATTATGTTGTTTATTACTTTTTTGAAAATTATTACCAACAGAAACTTCCGTCAATAGTGAAATAAATATTTATTTATTGATTATATTACCAACAATTATTCCACGCGAAAATGATAAAATTAAAACGTAAATTACATTTTTGAAGCTGTTGAAAATTAATAGCAAAATTATTTGTGTTTTTTAATTGATTTTATTATTGTTGTTATGGTGGTGGTGGTGTTATTCGTACTATATTAGATGCTATTATCATTATCATTGAAATTAGTATCAACATTATTTTAAAATATATAAAAACTAAATTTAAAAAGTTAGAAATGAATTAAAAAAAAGAGAAATCACAATTAAAATAAAATGAAATAAAAATGTACTAATAGCATAAAATTGTCAACAAAAAAAGAAAACGAAAAAGTCAAATATAACAAATGATCATGAGTGGTCATTGTGATCCGTGTCTGCAATTCCCTGGTCGAAGTCATCATATAAGACAAGAAGGAGGAAGAGTTTCCTACCGTACTGGTGGTGGAGGAGGAGGAAGACAAGACACGCACGCTCGCATCATCTCGAAATACCTATGCATCTGCTGCTTCCACCTCTTCTTCCTCTTATTGATCCTTTCCTTCATCTTCTTCTTCACCTTTTCTACAACAGTAGCTTGAATGATTTCTTCCATGAGGCCTTCTTCTCCGATCCCTCTATTTCTGCTCCTACTTCTCCAACCTCTTTTGCAACTCCTCATTAAAGGCATGGACTTGGGAGCAAACCATGTCCGGCCTCAACCTCAGGCTTAAGGGGCGAGTCATCCCCACTCACAGAGACAGGGGACAATGAACAACTATAACGAGTCTCTATGCCATAATATGTGACCCTTGTAAGGAACGACAATCATTTGTGACCACAGCTCCTCATAAATTGGACGACAGTCATCGGCATTGGTGCCATCACGGGATGCATGCATTTACTGAGTCCTGGCCTCCTTAAGCTTCTGCATGTACTCAACCTACAATTAATTGAAACAAATATTATACTTACAAGATAATTAAAGTAATAAATTATAA
The DNA here is from genome assembly GCA_031216125.1 of Dalbergia cochinchinensis. Lineage (NCBI taxonomy): Eukaryota > Viridiplantae > Streptophyta > Magnoliopsida > Fabales > Fabaceae > Dalbergia > Dalbergia cochinchinensis. The sequence continues at coordinate 27,609,642 of CM062374.1, forward strand.
TTATAATTAATAAGGCCTAATAAACTAAAACATCAATAATGATACTTACATGTGTGGCCTCGGGGTTGGCGTCAACCCAATATGAGTTGTCCTGCTTCCAAATGTGAGTCTCCTTAAATCCGTCTCCATGCATAGGTGTCCTATTCAGGACCTTTGTCTACAATTCCACATAATTAACAAATGATTAAAAAGCAATTCAAAAGAATAGGAAAATATAACATAAAAGTGCATTAACTAGTATAAATCACCTACCAAATTGGCATTAGTGTTGGCCAATGATGTGGTAGATCCACCCGTATATAGGGAGCCGCCACTAGTAGAGGCGCTATTGGTCTTGGCTTTCCCTGACATAGACAAAAACTCTAGAGAAGCTCCATACTCCTACAACACTTATAGGTGGACCTCTACTATCTAGTCGATGGTGTAGGTAGGAAACCACTCAGAGAAGGGAGCTTACATCATGCTTCGCTTTTTCTTTTCCTTTTTACTTATGAGAAACTCAATCAAGATACCATCAAGTTATAAGCTTGAAATGTAGCGAAAACAGCGTTAAAAGCGTAAAAAAAGTGAGCTTTCTGAACTAAGAAAGTTAACTTAAACACTTAAAAGAAAGCTTTCAAAAGAAACACAATGAATATGCTGAATATAGTAAATAAATAAAAGATGACGGAGAAGAGAGATACTGCACAAGAGTTTTTATACTGGTTCAGCTAACCTGCCTACATGCAGTTCTCAACAACAATTGAATTTCCCTTTCTCAAACCAGAGAAAGAATAAGGATAGTATTTATAATAGCCTTCCAAAGCTTTCACCAGTGACCAGTAGACAACCCCTACTGTCACAAACCAAGTAGTTATTCACTAGCCTCTTCAAGTTGAAGCAAGTAGTCTTTGACTAGTCTCTCCAAGTTAAACCGTGACCAGTAAAACACCTTTACTGTCACATTACAAATAGTCTCTGACTAGTCTCTCTAAGCTAACTTACACCGATTACTACTAGATCGAGGTTATAAAGGTTTGTGTTTGGGCTTGCAACTCAAACTAACTTACACTCAAGTTTCCTTAAGATTTACAGTGAAAGACCTAGAAGAACTTGAATAACTTCTTTCTACTTATTCTTCCTTGGAAAAACATATGAACAATGAAGGACGTAGAAAGAAAATTTTTCAAACAAGGAATATGATTACAAGATGTAATGAGCTTTACAAGAAGATGAGGAGAAATTTTCACAAAGTTTTTGCTCTTTGTATCTCGTCTATCATTTTTCTTTGAAAGCAAAACATCTCTATTTATATATGATTTTCCTTGTGACCGTTGCCCTTGATCAGATCTCCAAGTGACACGTGTTGATCATCCATTTATGTCTTGGAAAAGCAATTTAAAAGAGTAGTCTTTCTGTTTGTCAGAGTTGTTGCAGAAGCCATTGCAAGGTTGAGGTTTCTGATGTTCCTTTACAAAATACTCTTACTTTCTGAACGTGGCTTCTAAACTCTTCTTCTAGAAGCTAGGGTAGTTAACCACGATGGCAAAGGAGATGTCACACTAGTTCCGATACAAGGTTTTGACTTTTCAAATTCAAATTTGAATTTTGAATTTCCCTTCTTTTCTTGTAAGGCGCACAATCTCACTATACGTGAGCTTTCTGAAGTACGATAACATTTTCTTGATGAAACTTTGGTTTTCTTGTCATCAATTAGAGCTTGTTGATGATCGAAGCATTACGACAGTGATGATTGAAGATAGTAGAACTCTTTGGCTTCAGCATTTGATTGATATCTTCATTTCAGGTATACTTTCTAAAGTCCAATGCTACTTTCTGAAGTCTCAAATCTTGGTTTCTTATTCTAGTTTAAGCTCATTTTTGGACATAATTATCACTTTAATTTAGTTTATATTTCGTAAAACGAGATAAAGAATGTTTGCACATACAAAGTGAAATTATTTTTTCTTAATGAAGTCTTGTTATGCTAAGATAGAACCTATTTAGCTAATCAAGAAACTCAAGATAAACATTAGTCATTCTTCAAAATATTTTCCTTAAATTGACTTTGTTGTCATTCAAAACATGTTGCATTAAAGCTTTCAGAAGGGTTCTAGAGCTAACAATCTCCCCTTTTTTGATAATGACAAACCAATTTGAAGAAAATCTTTTAAAGAGATATTGAAAGAAATATTATTGAAAGTACAGTGTGATAATTAATATTCTATCAACTCATTACAGAATGTGATTTTCAGGAAGTCCTTTTCTTAAGGCATGATATAAATAAGATCAAAAACATTTTATAGCCTTAAGTAACTTAAATCATAGCTGTTATAAATTTTCATGAGTAGCTTAGTGTACTTTTTGAAAGGTATCAGAACAGTATATATAAATGAAACATCGTTTGAGCCCTACTTATAGAACAACTTGATTTTTAGTCATTAAAAGACTTTCTAAAAATCCACGTGCTTGAATAATTAACAAGTAATACTTATGATATTTTATCTTGATTAGTCCTCTTATTTAGCACTTCTTTATCCAAACTTATTTTCAAAATAGATGCTTGTGTATGTATATAAAGAGATGTAACAGAGAATTTGAGTGGTAAAGAAAACATATTAATATGTATGTAGTTTCTAATGCTCAAAGAAACCTTAAAAGAATTAGTATATACTGTTCTAGGTTTTTGAAGCTCAATAGGGATCAGTCCTAATTAAATCAGAGCAAGAACAAAGTTGAGCATATATTGAGAGTTAAGAAACTCTTCACATAGGTATCAAAGCATGGAATTTTGTAAATCAGGGCTTGAAACATATGACAAGCTTTTCAAATAAGTTTGCATACTGATATATAGCATAACATGTATCGGAGTATCAATGAATCTTGTATCAGAGCATCTATACATTATTTATCAAAGCATTCACATATATCAGAGCATTAAGCGCATTGTATTCTATAGCATGAGCATATAGACAAAAGTACTGATGTAATAAGTTGTTAGATTAAGCAGATTAAAGAAACACTCATTCATCAGCACCGCATGCCTAATTAACTAAGCAAGACATACAAATACACACACACACACATACAAGGCAAGCAAAAAATTAATTGAACTAGAGTAGAAGAAATTGTATAGGATCAAACCAAAGAGAGGTATCAGAGGAATTTTAATATCCACAAAAAAAAAGAATTTGTTCTTAATCAAAACAAAGAAAATGTAGATGCTAAAAAAATCTCTGAATTTGCTCCCCCTCAGCATACTCCCCTTATTTTTCACAACACCAAATTTTCTTCTATTTCTTTTCCCCTTTTGTCATCAACAAAAAGTGGTGTTCTAGAATCCAGGAACACCATCATCAGCCCTGATGCCTAACCTCACAAAGAATCTCTAACAACAACACTTATTTCTTTGTGACATTGTTTCCATATTATCTAGCCTATTGTTGATGAGGCATTGTTCACATAGCAGTAGTTGAACTTCTGTGTAGCTTGACGATGCTGCTAGTGTAGGTTGGCTTAATGAGGGATCACCACCTTGAATAGGAGATGGATCAGGTACAATTGAAGTGGAAGGAGGTTCTGATATAGATAGAGCAAGAAGAGGAGAAGCACCAGGCTGAGGCGAGCTTATTTTTGTATCTTTGTTGCCTTTCACCTCTTTAGAAGAAACTTTTTGAGAATCTGATCAGTCAGATAAGGACGAGGATTCTTTTCCCTTCAGTGTTTTTGAGTTTGATTCTTTCTCAGACTTTGAGAACGTGGATGAACAAGAGGGGGATCTGCATATTTGATAATCACTTCAGGTCTTTGGCTATCCTCAGAGCGGTCATCAAGAATGACTATTTTTCTTTTTTTTTTCCTTTTCCCTCAACTTCTTTAGTAGCTTTTTCAATGGGTACATCTCTTATTCTCAGACTTTGTCTTCTAACCCTAGTTGTGGCAGCACTTGTAGGTTACCTTAGGGTTCAGAAAGAGTTGAAAGAGTACACAGTACTTTCCATATACACATACCACTCTTTCGCAAGTGGATAGTGCAGGTGCTCGAAGATCTTGGTCAACAGAACTCCATAGAGAATTACAATGTTTCTCTTTTTCTCTGGAGAAATGGCACTCAGCATGTAGTCAAAGACCAATCTGGGCAAGTTTACTTTTCTTTTTGTTAGTAGACAGAAGAGTGAGATGCAGTCCATCCTTACCAGGAGATATATGCTTCCAAGCCTTAGGAGCAAGGAGAATTGAATGATGGTGAAGACCTGCCTTGCATTGGAGTTCAAAAAGGGTGTAGTAATCTCACCAGGATGGTATTTGAAAAAACCAGTGAGACATTTCGCGACCTCCTCTGCTAAGACTCCAAGATTCGTGAACCAGTTTTCTTCAGAGGGCATTTGAGTCCATCATCAGGAGCATTGATGAGGATGGAGAGGTTAGTAGTGCTTAGTTCAATATCAAAGCCTCTATTGTAAGAAGTCAGTATAGATTCTGGCAATTGAACCAATTGGGAATAGAAGACGATAACCATCCTTGTGAATATCTAGTCACCTGATATTGAGAAACCCTTCCTATCTCTGAAAGACAATGACCTCTAAAAGAATGAGGACTTGAGCTATTAGCTCCTATGTTAGCCTCTTGCCAGGGGCTATTGGTCGCTAAGAGAAGTTCTTGGCATAGTGATGCTGATGTATCGGTTCGTCAAACATGAGAAGTGTTTCCCATGTTAGCGATGCAATCGTCAAAATGCTTGCCTTCAGCCATTGATAGGTAGAGAGGGTAAAGTGAAAAGGTTAGAGCTTGAACGGATTTGAAGTAAAAATATGAGGAAAATAGAGGTTTTAGTTTCAAGTAATGAGGGTTTGAGAGGAGAAGGTTGTGGTTATAGAGAAGAGGGTATAAGAGGTGATGAAACGATTGACGTAGCTTGTTTGGAGGTTGAAGATAAAGGTAAAAAGATGATGTGTGAGAAGTGGAGGTAATTTAAGTGATATGACGTGACTAATTGAAGGTGGAGCAATGTGGGAGAGAGAAACTCAAAGGAGTAGGAATTATCCTACCTTTTCATCATTCTTTAGAAAAAGTGCTTTCTGACTCTTGAGAATACTTTCTGAGGAAGGTATTTTTTGAGCTTCACTATTCACTTCCTGACCCATTGAAGACTCCACATATTCATCATAAACTCATCTTCATGTACTGAATCTTTTGAGCCCAAATGTTCTCTATTTCATAATCCTCATCTCTTCTTTCTGATCAACCCATTTTCTTTTTGAGCTTGTAAACTAAAATTCTAGTCTTCCATCTAATACAAGGTCTTGTAAATTGAATTCTTCCTTTTTGGGCTTCAGCTTGGAGTTATGGAAAAAGAGAGAGTATTCAGAGATGTTTTGTGTATGAATGCTAATGTAGATTTAAAAGTAATTAAGTTTAAAAGCTTTTTCAAAACACAAAAAATGATCTTCAGCTAATGGCTTTGTGAATATATCTAACACTTCATCTTCATTATTCACAAACATTAACTCAACATCTCCATTTTGAACATGATCATGGATAAAATGATGTTTAACATTAATGTGCTTAGATCTAGAGTGCTGAATAGGATTCTTAGCAAGATTAATAGCACTAGTACTATAATAGTAGATAGGGATTTTGGAATACCTTAAGTGATAATCTTCCAGCTGGTTTCTTATCCACAATATCTGGGTGCAGCAATTTGCAATAGCTATATATTCAGCCTCAATAGTAGACAGAGCAATTGTATTATACTTCTTCCATGACCATGTGATCAAGCTTTTTCCAAAGAAACAGTAGCAACCATTCGTGCTTTTTGTCTCAACTCTATCTCCAGCAAAGTTAGCATAACAATAACCTACAATCTCACAAGATCAATTGGTACAAATAGATTAAAGGTGTCACTGAGATTGTCAAAAAAATAATATTACCAACGGGTTATATTAATTTTATCAATAGGTTATTAAAAAAAATAATTTTTTTATTAATTTTTACCGACAATTTTACCCATCGGTAATATTTTAATAATTGATTTCATTGCGATGTGTAGCTCATTTATAAACACTATGGATTGTATTTAATTAATAAACAAGCTGATGCAATAAGTAAACAAAGTATCATAATAAAATATATACAAAGCGCGATAAATGTATGAAATATCAAAAATGAAATAATAAAAAAGCTAGGCAATGACTAGCTAAACTCCTAGTTGTCAGCGTCGGCAACGAGATCATCATCATCGAACCCATCGGATTCATCCGCACTATCATACGCTGAGGAGCACTCAAAAATAGAGGAGAGTAACATCTGGGGGAGCTTCTTGCTGGAGCCGGAGAATCTTGAGACCTGTATGTCTTTGAAAAAGCTCATAACATCAGCAATGATCTTCTTATGCATCCTCTTCAACTTGATTTTTTCTTTCTTGGCTTTCTTCTACTGCTGCTACTCCATGTATAGCTTAAGCTACCGGATCTCCCTAAGCTCCTGCTTTACTGCTACTTAGCCTGTTACCTACTCTTGGAGCTACTGAAGGAGTTGTGCCTATTGCTGCAGCTATTGTCAGGGTAGTACCTCATCCCATACATGTGACCCTTGTAAGGGCTGCCAACTACCTAGGCCTAGACATCCTCTTCGTTTGGAGGAGGAGGGATATCATCATCGAGCCCAACCTCAGCCACTTGGGGTTGGTATTAGGTCTGTGACTGCTCCCAGAGGTTTGTAAACTCCTAAGTTTTATAAGTAACAACTCCTAAGTATAAGATCATGGCTTAAGGATGACGTTGTACTTAGGAAGGTGTTATATTTTTTGTCGATTACAGTTTTTGAGGGACTTACTGGAAGATTTTTCCAAAAAAAAAAATAAATCTACCAATGAAAAGCTTGAAAAATTCATCAACCAATTCGTTAGTAGGACAAATTACTAGCAGATTTGGAATTATTGACAGATTTTTCCTCCACTAACGTGCCTAAAATAAAATAAAAATTCCAAAAACGTTACCACAAAAAAATTCTCCTGTAATTAAACAATTATATTGTCCAACTACTACGAATTTATCCAAGTCCACTGGTAAAGTTATTTTTTTTATTTTGTGTTAATATTACTGCACTCAACCACTACAACCACAACAACAATACTCTTCCACCACTCCTCCTCCTCTTCTTCTGCCATCCCCAACCATAACCACCATTGCTTCTGCCATACCTAACCACAAACACCATAGGAAAGCTTACACCCATGCTTCCAAAAAACATATGTAATGCTCTACAGCTCTTCCAGAACTACATGCCTCCATTTCTTTTGCTAGCTTTTTCGTGGCAGTGGCAAGCAACGATGATAACAGTGGATCCACACAAAAATTGAAAATAGTGCATCAAATCAAAAAGTAAAACTGACTAAAGGGTAGAGCACATCAAGAGCAAGAAAATGGAGATCTTATGACCAAAAATGATGGCACAGTAGCGGAGCACCGGGACGATGACAGTGCCATAATGAGGGATAGAAGGAAGTGAGATATGGCAATAGTAGAATGAGGGGGAGGTTAGTCGCATGAATGATTTAGAAATTGTTACTATCGGATTTTCCACTGATAATGGTGACCCGCAATGTTGTATTTCATTAAATCCGTTACTGTTGGATTTTTTCAACTTGCCGAAGAGAATTTTTTTTTTTAGATCAGTTTCACCTTTACTGGCGTAAAATTCTGCTAGTAATTATTTTTAAATGATTTAACTATTATCGGTTGATTTTTTTCACTAGTGATTGCTAAATATTTTTTTTAAGCACAATCTTACCTTTCTCAATGAAAAAAATCGCCAGTAATTTGCATAGAAGACTTCGTGCTTTGTGGCGCCATGACTACGGGTGGATTTCCTTCAGAAAATCACAAGTAATGAGTTTCTCGATTTTTTTTTTTAGATTGATTGATGCTTTTTTGCTAGTAATTTCTGTGAAAAAATCCACTAATAAAATCCATCGATAACTCACATTTTGTTAGTAATGTATATAATACAAACAAAACCACCAAATTGATCTCTCTTAAATTTTTCATCAGATAAATTGGTCCCTTTTGAAAAATATTGGGCTAATTGGTCCTTTCAAAAAATTTGAAAAAAAATATACAAAGAAGTTCTTCCTAATATAATTAAAAATATTAGACTTATTACATTACAAGATTTTAAGGGAACACAAATAGATTTACAAATGAATTTTAATAAATTACAGATGGATTTATAGATTGGAGCGCGTTGTCTTTTTTTTATGTCTATAAACAATACAGACCGATTTTTAAGTCCATCTGTAATTTATAAATGACCTTACAGAAGAATTTGTCTATTTGTATACTATACAGACGAACAAATGGATGAAAAAAACATTCCAAATTAGCCCATTACAGGCAAATTTTACTGTCTCTAATTTCAAAGGTAGTAAAATCAATCTATAATTGGCAAAAAAATTGGTTGAATAATTTGACACATACAGGCAGATTTTACCAACTGTAAAATTCGAGATGGTAAAATCCATCTGTAAGTAATTGAAAATCAAAAATAAAAAATGGGAAAACTTTTCTGTCTGTATCTTTGTTTTTCTTTTTTATTTTTGGTTTTTACTTTTAGGGTTTAAGGCTTACATTTTACTTTTATTAATTATAGCTTGCTATTATAATTAGAGCTCACTATTGCTAAATATCATAATAATCGATAAACATAGGGAAATATATGAAATAAAAATTTTAATTTCTAAATGCTATTTAATAAATAACAAAGTAAAATGTCATAATAATAATGTAAAACATAAAATATCAAAGTTTGGATTAGTACATAAATGATCATGAGTACTTGGCATCATCAATATATGGCTCCCCATCGTCGTCGTCATCATCATCATCAGTAGAGGATGAGGAGTAGGAGGAATCCTACATTGCCCCCAAAAACTAGGAGTACTGGACCTGGTGGGGGAGGAGGAAAAGGCATAGAGCTTGTTGCTCTCATTAGCTTGAAGTATACATGCATCTATTGTTTCTACACGTATTGTTACTGTACCTCCCTCTACATCCTTGATGCCACCTTTTTCTCGACCTTTTTCGCCATTTTCTTAGCCCGCTGCTTCTTCTATGCATCCTCTTTGTTCTTCCAAATCTCCTCATTTTGCTTCTATAGCTCCTCATTTGGGACATTGACTTGAGTGTAGACCATGTCCTCTACCACCTCAAGAGCAAGAGAAGGGGCATCCCCGGTCATAGATGTAGAGGACATCAATTCTACAAAGCAACCCCCCATGCCATAAGTGCAACCTTTATAAAAGTTGTCCATTGCCTTTGACCACAGAGCGTCCTTATCAACGAACTTCAGGTCCTTAGCAGAAAAGCAACCTCTAACCTCTGAACATGATCACCTTACAATTTAATTTAGACAACTATTAGTTATAGATATTTTTTAAGTTCTTAATCAGAAAATATAATTAGCAACCGTACTTACATATACAGTCTCAGAGCGTGGATCAACCTACACTAATTTGTCATGCTTGCAGGTGTATGTCTCCTTAAACACCTCTCCCAATGTAGGTGGTATCTTTAACATCTTCTCCTACAATTCCAATTAATAAACTAATCCAATTCAATTGATAAATTATATAACAGAAAACCTAAAATCATAAGTCAATCATTAATGAAATTAGGCTAAGTGTCGATCAAAATCGTGGAGCCATTAGTATGCAATGAGCCATCTTTGTAGGCGGCCCATTTGCCTTGTTCTTCAATGAGAGGTTTTGAAACTCGGGTGTATGCTAGTATTCTTGCAAGGCTTGAAGGAAGTAAGGTACCATCCAATCTATAGATGATGGATCTTGATAGATCTCATTGTACATCTACCTTAGTTACTTTGCAGTTCGACTCTTGTAGATCTTGAATATCATCTTCTTATCCTGGGTGGAATGGAGAAGTGGCTCTATATGAATAGAAATTAGTTAATACATGTAAAATATTAGAGTTTAAATAAGATTTTAAATGAATCAATTAACTTTCATTACCTTCCAATCCTTGCACCACTTCTTTTTTTTTTCTTAGGCACCTTACCAAAATTAAGATAAGGTGTATTGCACATTTTTTTAATGGTATCCGTGACCTGGTAGATCCCTTTTTGGGGTGGATACCAATTGAACACATGAAGATATATTATATAAAAGATAATGATAGCATAAAAAAAGAAAATTATAAGTTAACATTCACATGAAATAAATTCAAACAACTTATTTTGTAAATCTCTTACCAAGTGGATCCATCCCATCTCAGACTTAGAAGTGCTCTTGGCGATGCTTGTGTCTGTGACTACTGCCCAGAAGAAGAGCAACAGTAGCACTATCCCTTATACATATGCAAGGGATGGCATGGCAGATGTAATTACTAATGCAGGTTGTGAAGTATGCTATACTAAAGGGGGATAGGGCCGATACCTAGGGTTGGGCACCATGATGTACTACTCTTGTCCCTTAGGCTAGAAGTCTACACTCCAATTGGTGTGGAAGTAGAAGCCAGAGTGGTCGATGAGGGAGTGCTGCCACTACCACCACGACTAGTACATTGGGCAGCACCTTTCTTCTTTTCACCACTACTTGTAATCTCTAAATGAAACATAATACATGTTCAGTCCAAAATTTCATAATTAAAATAAAACAAGATCAACAACACACAACATATAATTGTAATAACATTGAAGTACTATTCATCTTATTAATTTACCTCATTTACTCTAATATTTTAGGGCTATCATCATTATTCTCAGATGAAATGTCATCTATAAATTCTTGTTCCTTATATTTAGTCGTGTTATTTGAACTTTCATTTGTTCTTAAAGCTTGGGTAGGAGAGTCAATTATTTGAACTTCATTCAAAGGGGAAGCTAAGGTTGGGGGGATGACAGTGTCTACTACTACACGTGAAGGGACTGAGTCATCAATTTAATAAGCTTCCTCATCAGCTGCTTCTTCGATATCAATCTGACCTCTATTTTAGTTTTTATTACAACCCTCTAAATATTATTACATTTTTTTTTGTTAAGATAGAAAATATACTTGTCTTGCATTTTATGCAATGATGAATAGGTCAAAGCTGTAATACCTTTGGTTCACGTGTCTCTAGATAGGTCCAATATGGTCTTAGATCACCCGAGACCCATCTTCATTACAGGGAAGGCCTCGAATGCAGAAAGATAGGCAATATGTAGAACATGAAATTCTCTCATGATATAGCAGTTGGGGACTACTAAAGAGGTCAATGGTGTAAGTACACCATTTGTTATTATCTAGCGACTACTATATTGGTCAAGCTCTTGGGCAAATGGGTTCTTCAGCCTTAAGGATTGCCATAGCAGTGTAGGACTACTATAGTGGTCAAGTGTTAATGCCTTGTGTGGATTCTTTTGTGTTAACCACTATAGCAAGACCCCCGATACCAGAATAGTGAAAAATGACATAGTTTCATTTAACTGACCTGACTCCCTACCCTATATAAAACCTTCCCTACTCGTATTCTCCTCCCAAAACTAAAAGCCTTAACATTCTAAACACCTTTCCACCCCTTCATTCTTATCCCCACTCAATCATACCTCCTCCAAGCTCTAAGGTAAGGATTTAGCTATGATTTATGTTAGATTCTTCTCTCCTCTTCCTCCTCTTCCTCCTCTCCATTGTGGGTGGTGTTGTTTCTTATTGTTGTCAAGTTTGGGTACTCTCCCAATATTCATAGGGTTGTTTTAGAGTTGTTCTAGAGTTGTTATAGGTTATTCATCGATTTTTGTTGTTGTTATGGTAGCCACTAGTGTCATCCCCGCACCATGGGGCTACCTTGGTATTAACACCATTAGTTTCTCTTTCCAAGTGAGTGGGTTGAATCCTGTCTCCTTTGAGATGTATGCCTGACATATGGATCCCTCAACTTGAGCTCTATTTTCATAGTTCTTTTTGTAGGTTGAAAAGAGTACGAGAATAGGGGTTGAATCGTTCTTTTACTTTTTTTTCCTTTTAGATTCTGAAAACCTTAAATAGAAACTATTAAGTATGAACTTGAAGTGTAGCAAAAATAACATTATTAAGTATCAGAAAGTAACTTTCTAAGCTAAAATAGATGTAATAAATGCAAGAGTAAATAAGCTTTTCAAGGAAATAAATACAATAATCACAAAATAAAATATAAAGGGGATTTAAGGATAATGAAGATATTGCACAAGAGTTTTTATACTGGTTCAGTCAACCTGCCTACATTCATTTCTCAACAATTGTTGAGTTCCAATAATCAACGTTTCTCAACCTGAGAAAGTTAGATGGTCTTTTTATAGCCTTCCTAAGTTATCTCTACGTGACTAGTAGATCACTCTACTGTCACTTCCAAGTAGTCTTTGTTTAGCCTCTTCAAGCTAACTCAGCATGGCCAACAGCTCACTTTATTGTCATCTTTCAAGTAGTCTTTGTTTAGCCTTTTCAACTCAAGTAGTCTTTTCTTAGCCTTTTCAAGCTAACTCATAGCGATCACTACTGGATCGAGTTACAAGGGTTGTGTTTAGATTGGATCATTCAAACTAACAAATACTCAAGTTTTCTCATAATAAACAATATCAAAGTCAAACACTTGAATGACTTCTTTCTATCTATTCTTCCTACAAAAAATGTGTTATCTAATGAGAACATAAAAAGAAATTTTTTACAAAGATGAAACTGATTACAAGCTGTAATAGATTTATAGAAAATGAGAGGAAATTTCTTCAGTGTTTTTGTACTTGTAATGAGAAAAAGTTCTTTTGTTGTAAGCACAACATCTTCTTTTATACTTGATCTTCATTTATGATCATTGTCCTTAATCTGTTTTCCTAGTGACACATGTTGATCTTCTTTTTGTGTCTTGGAAATGAAGTTTAGAAGAGTAGCTCTGCATGTCAGAAACTATGTAACATTCTAATTTTTAACCCAATACTCTAGAACATATTTAGGTTAACCATTAGTCTGTTACTTCATAGTTCTCATTTATCTTTGAATTACTTAGCGGAAAATACGGGTAATTTTTTTTTGAAAAACAAAGTGAGAGCCGCGTGATGCGATAAGCAGTAAACTATGTATGGTAAACAAATGTCCCACAACATCATAACATAAGGCACAACATGAACATCACTGAATATCATCTTATATATACATAACTTGCCCACTTATAAGTGTGGGTCTTAATTTAGTACAAGGGAAATGCATAAAAGAAAGTACAACTTAAGCATAAACATAATCTACTCCCCTACCCGAGTGCATCTAATGGGAAACCTTTAAACAAAAGAAGGTTTATCCCCATCTAAGTGGTGTGTGCTCTAACTCGGGCCATCCACGGCCTCCTACTGGCGACTATCTCGTGATCGAGGCAGATATCCGGGAAACTGGGCGAGCTCCTCGGGCGTGAAGAGGCGGAGCGGGGATCGAGTGTGAGCCCCGGGGTATGGCTGCATCTCCGGTCGTCGTGCACGCCTCGGCTGAGTCACGGTGGGCTCGCTATCCTCTCCAAAGTCCATAGGTATGGAAGGGGAAGATCCCTCGGAGGGTGCCTGGGTTGCCGAATCCTCGGAAGGATCCGTCTCCGAGAAGGACGACGGGCAACAGGTACATCTTGGGGTAGTCTCGGCGGCGGACGTGGATGATGGGAGTACGACGAAGTCTCTCCTCTGGGGGCGTCTTGGCGCTCGAACACTAGGTCATCGCCAAAAGGTGAGACGGGGGAGAAACGATGGGAATGTACAGGGGGAGTAAAGGGTCGACCCATGAACATAAATACTCTAACCGTGCATCGACCCACAAAATGGAATGACTCGTGGTCCGGGTCATGGTGCACCTCCCATGTCGGCGTGTCCACGAACACCACGAACGTCGCCATCTGAAGACGTGACGGAAAGAAAGAGATAGAGGGAGTGAGAATCTTGCTAAAGAATCTCAGTAGGGCCTCCTACTACCTAGGTGTCATCATCTACGTCCTCAGGAACCTTGGGTTTATTTATATAAAACGACTGAGCATGTATTAAGTTCATTTTAAACTTAAAAATATATTTTAGCCAAGGTCCATTCATTTTAGGATGATCTTAATGTCATGAATGCAACATAATAGAAAATGTATGCATGGCACTACCTAATGCACATACATAAAACATAACATCAAGCATCATCATTCTTGGTGGCATAAAGTGGCAATAGTAACATTCATATGGGACAAACTTAGTGACATAATCATAATCATGAAACTTCTCTTCCTCATGGGCCACCCTAAAGACAATCGAACTGGGGGTGCTCAGCCGAACCGGTGTCACCCAGAACGTGTCATACATCTAGGTTATGAGCTCATACCTTAACTAGTCGTCACTAGTTCTTACTTACCACTTAACGATAAGCGTATCATAAATCATAAATCCCGACTATGTGTGTACGGGTTACGTGGCAAAACTCTTAGGGGTGCTCGGCCGAACCGGTGTCACCTAAGAGTGTAAAATGGTACCGATGTCACATGAGTTCTATGGAGGTGCTCGGCCGAACCGGTGTCATCCTAGAACCCATCTTAGTACTTTAATTTTCAAAATCTCTTTAAGTCCCCAAATTTGTCGGAAATTATTGCCCAACGGTCATTACACCGAATTTCCTTCCAAATTTGCTTTATGCCACATAAACATATAACCTCATAAATTCCTCATATGAATAACATCATCATCATTAGCATACTTCATGCATCATCGTAAAACATCCAAACGCTTACCCTTACGGTAGCTTATGCTTTGACCCTTACGGGTCTTAATCTTGAGATATAGTTCTCTACATCCGTCGTTCATATTTTAAGCACCTAAGGCTCATAATTAAACATCATTCATAATCCTCTCATTTTACTTTTAAATCTGAATAGCATAGGGTGGAAATCCTAACATGTGAATACGGGGTTCTAGAACTTACGTTTTAGACCCTTTCTTGGTTTCGTTTTACTAAGAAGCTATGTATTAAATCTAAATCAATTATGAGGCATTCCTATGCTTAAGGACTAATTATTAATCATGTTTACCATGTTGTAAGGGTGCTGGACAGAATCCAGAAAATTAAATGTTCTAAGAGTTCTACATTTGCATTTTTACGGTTTTCTAGTTACTAGTTTCCCCATAGGTGCTAGAATTCAATTCTAATCCAAATGTTACCAAGTTTTTCATGTCTAAACAATCTAAATCTGATTATGTTCCCATTAAAACAGTTTGGATTAGTTCCATAAACAAATGGGTCAAAACTATGTTAAATTCTAGCTTTACGGTATTTCTAGTTAGCTAGTTTCTTACCTATCATGCATAGGATCGCTTCTACATCATCATATGATATTTTCACACATTTCAACACATCAAAACATCATCATACAGCATCACACTCATCACATCAGAACCGAAAACATTTAACTTAAATGAGAGAGTTAAATTGACATTTCTAGGTACATAAGTTAACTAGTTTCTCTTGGAATCGATCTAGAACTTCTAAAACTTTTTGCAAAACATTTTAATTCATCAAGAGGCTAAGTGCAGCCTTAGGTCACTGACCCAAAACATATTCCATCCCCTAAAAGATAATAAAATCACAACTTGTGATGACAAGACCTTATAAAGATTTGTAAAGCTTTAAGGAAAACTTAAAACATAGACTATTGGTCCTAGTAGCTAGATGAAAACTCATTGCAAGCCCATCATCACTACTTGGCCAAAATTATGCATTCAAGGAATACATTCACATATAACTTTAACTTGGAATGAAATGGGCAAGTCTTTGAGCTCTAGGTTCTTAAGTTGTGACATAAACTAAACGTGCTCATGCTTTTCGTTTTTAATCTTGCTTACAAGGTAAAGTGATGACTTAAAACTAAATATGCAAGGCATAACTTAAACGTGCAAGCTTGAGAGTAAATATGCGAGGCATAAACTTAAACGTGCAAGCTTGAAGGTAAATATGCATGGTTCAATTCTTTATTTTAGTGCTCTTGGCCCAACAACAATCGACTTTAAGGCCGAAATAGATAGGCATTCGAGAAATTAATTAGGTGATAATGCAATTTCAATTCTTTATTTTAGTGCTCTAGGCCCAACAACAATCGACTTTAAGGCCGAAATAGAAAGGCTTCGAGAATTAAATTAAGTGATGATACAAGTTCCATTTTAATCTTTATGTTCTTAAGTGATAGCTAGAAAGCAAAGATGCATAGCAAGAATGTAAATATGGATGTAAGCATAAAATAAATTATGCAAGTTCATTTTATCATTTCTAGAGCTCTTGACAAGACTTTAAAGGAATTTAAACCATAACCCAAACTCATCCAACCAAGGTAAAGTCAAGCTTAGAGTTCTTAAAACTCAACGTAATATTTTTAGGAAATCAAACCATGAAGCTTAGAAAAATTAAGGAAATGGCCGAAATCTTCATGAAGAAAAAGGAACATATTAAAACTCTAGAGTTCATGATCTTGGTGATATATTAACACCAACATCATGAGTCCTCATCATTGAGTTCATAGAGCCATTTTAAAACATCATTAAAGCTAAAGTTCTCAAGAGTTCAAGAAAGGAAAAACTAGAAACATTTTTGCTCAAGAACAAAGATCAAGCTCTAGAGTTTGTTTCAAGTGATGAACATCATCATAAAACTCTCATCATCAAGCTCTCATTCCTTTGTTCTCTAAGGCCTATGGCCAAAAATGGGAAGGAACAAGGAGAAGAAAAGAAGTTCTAAAAAGAATCAAGAGAAACTATGAACATCAAGCTCAAAACAAGAACTTTAAAGAAAAGAATACATGAAAGAAAATCCCTACTTGATGTGATGAACTTGAAGATGGAAGAAGAAGATGAAGAAGATGAAGAACTTGAAGAACTCCAAGAACTTGAAGAACACAAAGAATTTGAGAGAAAAAGAAAAGCTTTGAGAGTTCCTAAACTTAGCAAATGATCTAAAAGTGGTGCAAGCTCCTCAAGGCATTCTATTTATAGAGAAATGAAACAAATGGAGGGAGCTCATGGGTGAAGAGGTTTCGGCCATGAGGGTGCAGATTGGAGGCTTCCCATGAGTTCCATGAGGTGAGATAATGTGTTCTTGAGGTATGGTGAGGTATGGTTCAAAGCATGGTGAGGTATGGCTCAAGGTATGGCTCAAGCATGGTTCTTTGAGTGAGAAAACAATTTAATATGTGTGGTAATTGGAGAGAGATGGCCGAATATGCATCAGCCCATGGGGGAGGTTTCTTTGCATTTTAATTGTGGTTTAGAGTTGTGTTTAGGTGTATCTTTGATTATGCTTAAGATTAGGAATTTGTAAGAAAGTGTTTAGGTAAGGTAAATGGGTAATTAAGGTGGTCTAGACATAATTAAGGAGTGGTCTTGCACCATTAGAGAGTTAAATCCTCAATTTAGAGTCTAAACAACTCTAGACACATTTCCTTGATTTAAGGAATTGGAGAGAGAAAACACTATTCAAGATTCCAAGACTAGGAGTCTTGAGTTCTAAAAAGGGATTTAATGTTTAATCTAAGCAATTTTAGGTTCTAATTAACTTTAATAAATTATTTTGACTCTAGATTAATTAGGGAAATAAATTAATCTTCGTTTAGAGCCTAATATTGCTTAGGTTTGCTTAATTACGTCATTAAGCTCAAAAACACTATTCTAGGGGCAAAATCGTAATTTTGCACTAAAACTGCCCGGGACCACCGGGACTTGAACAGAGACCTCTGGACACATGAAAACATGTTTTTAAACCTCTGGGGAAAGTTCCGGGCTCAAACGGCACCTTTACCCGCGTAAAAAACGCTATAGGGGTATTTTGGTCATTTTGACCCGAAACTGCGGAAAACGAAATTTTCACTTCCGAAAGCATTCAAGGGCCATTTAATCCCCTTCAAACATTGAGTTGACCCTTCGAGGACGACCGAGTTGGTTACCCTCGAGTTCGGGTCAGGAAATGACCTCAGGGGCATTTTGGTCATTTCCCTCAGACAGAGAAATCGGGGTGTTACAAACTACATTTTACTTTTTGAATGAGGTTTCTGAACTTTTCCTTCTAGAAGCTGGGACAGTTGACCAAGTTGACAGAAGAGATATCACGTTAGTCCTTGACTGGGTTTGACTTTAATTTGAATTTCAAAATTTTCTTACCATTCTTTTTAAAGTGCACTAATTATAGTGAAACGTGTTTTTTGAAGTGCCATCTCAGTTTCTGGACAATCCTTAGATATTCCTTTCTTCAATCAGAGCTTGTTGTAAAGGATATAATTATGATCATGATGAGTGAAGATGATAACTAGACTTTTCTTTAGAGCTGGATTGAAATCTTCACTTGAATATTACTTTTTGAAGTCATGGCATACCTTCTGAAGATTTGAACCTTGGTTTCTTGTTCCTGAAAAATTTCTTTCATGCATTGAGCATAAAAACATTCATTTCAAGATTTTTTTTTCACTTTCTTTGAGTTCTAAATGTCTTTAAATGAGATTAAACATGTTTGCACATGTTATTGTGAAAATATACTTTTTAAGAGCAAGTATGCTAACGTGAATAGTCCTGTTTTGTGCTTCAAGAAACTCAAGTAATGGATTAGTCCTTATTCAAAATGTTTTCATGAAATTGGTTATGTGATCACTCAAAACATTAAGCACTGAAGGGTTCTGGAGCTAACACTTTTGAACCCACCTATTTCCCTCTTTAATAGATACATCCTCATGTATTGTACTGGTCCACAAATACATGCTTTGTACACTCTATGGTATTACAACCCGATATGGAAATATAACCGGCCCATAAGGAATCTCATCCCCACGTAAACCTTCTAGGTGACATGTCTCTCTACATGCATAATTTATCATAATTTCACCTTTAAAAAAACATGATTTTTCTTCTAAATCAATACCCATTTCTCTATTTAGAACATAATATTTAAATTCATAAAATAGAAAGTATTTAATATTTAAGCTCTAAAACCATCTTAACCAAATCCACTGATTATGAAATCATAAACTGTTTTGTCACATGATCTTAATCTTAATTCTGAAAATCAGCTTAACACTTAAAAACTGAATCATAATCACCTCTCTAGCTCATTATATAAATTCTAATTACATTACATATTCTCGAAACAAGGTTTAAAATCTAAAATATGGTGAAGATGTTCATAACTCTAAGATAAATATAGTCTTAAAATAAGTTATGGCTCGGATCCTGCTACAAGACTACTACAACACTCTAATTTTAACATAAGCCTAGTATAAGCCTTACAATAATCGAAAGCTCATCAAAGATAGCTACAACTACAGGACTAGTGATTGAATGATGTTTGTACTTTCAACTATGAGGAGAAAAGAAGAGGGGTGAGTCAACCAACTCAATAAGTGGATTCTCACTCATCACCCACATAGGATAACCAAGGATTACATGTAATGTAATATACATGTAGCAATCATAAATCATTTGATATTTACATACACAGCTATAAATGAAAACATCTTTGAATTCATAGTTTCATAGAAAGGCATATCTAGATTCACAATCATGCAAGAAATCAATTTAATTGAGGCGCAGTAGAGCCTCAAGAAATAGTACACTGAGCATGGTAAATATTCATATAGTAGCTATGAAAACACCTAATGGTATGTGTTAGCTCCAGAAACCTATCATATGCACTAATCAGTTTTGAATCACAACAAAGCCAATTTAAAGAAAATGCTTTGAAGAATGACTGATATTTTGTCTTGAGTTTCTTGTAAGGTTATAACAGGTTTCTATCATTTAGCAAGAGCAAGGCTTACTTAAATGAGAATATATTTTACTATGCATATGTAAACATGTTTATCTTATGTTACGAGGAATGAACTAAAAAAGAAGTAAAATTATATCCTTATTCAAGCAATTGATAGCTAATGATTTGAAAAAGATATCAATGCTACAAGAAACTAAGTCATGAGACTTTAGAAAGTAGCACTGGACATTAGAAAGTACGCTTACATGAAGATATCAAGCAATCTCTAAAGACCAGATGTTACATTATCTTCAATCAGCATAATCGCAAATTAGTCATCATCAAAATGCTTGGATTAAAGATCAGAAAGTGAAGAAATCATCAAGGATATGATTCTGTATGTCAAAAAGCTCACGTTACTGTGGAGCTCTGAGCTTTACTAGAAATGAAGGGAAATTTGAATTTGAAATTTGAAATTCAAAGAGTCAAATCCTGGTCTAGAATCGGCTAATCATCTCTCTTGCCTTTGAAGTTAAACATTCCAAGTCTTAGAAGAAAGAGTTCAGAAACCAGGGTTCAGAAAGTAAGAGTAATTTCTGAAGGACATCAGAAACCTCTATTATATAATGGCTTCTGCAAACTGATCTGACAGATAGACAGGTTACTCTTCTAGACTATTTGTCTAAGAAACAAATGGATGATCAACATGTGTCCTTGGAAGAACATATCATAGGCAACGGTCACAAGGAAGGCCTTCCATAAATAGAGATATTGTGCCTTAATGAAATAGAGAGACTCTGGGCCTTAGAAAGACAATTCTAGAAAAATCTCTCCTCATCTCTAGTAAGGTTTATATTATTATGTAATCAGATTCCATACTTATAAAAATCTTTCTTCTACTTTCTTAATTAGATCTATGTTCTTCCTATGGAAGAAATGATAGAAGGAAGTCATTCAAGTTTTTCTAGGAAATTTTCATGTATATGTTAAGGAAACTTGAGTGTAGGTTAGTTTGAGTGGAAATCCAAACACTCGATTCAATAGTAATCACTGTAAGATAGCTTGGAGAGGCTACTATAAAACTACTTGTAATGAGATAATGAGGTGTTCTTGCTGATCACAGTTTAGCTTGGAGAGGCTAGTCAAAGACTACTTGCAGCTTGGAAAGGCTGGGGCAAGACTACTTGGTTTAGCCTGGAGAGGCTTTATCAAAGAATACTCAACTTGTGATAGTCTTTGAGTTTGTCTGCTGGTCACAAGGTTCAGCTTCGAAAAGCTAGGTAAAACTACTCAATTTAGTCTGGAAAGGCTTTATCAAAGAATACTTAACTTGTGACAGTCGTTGAGTTTGTTTGCTGATCACAAGGTTTAGCTTGGAGAGGCTGCGAAGAACTACTCAATGCAACTTTCAGAGGCTAGTGAAGAACTACCTAATCTGTGGCTGCAAGTGATTTTTGTAGGTCACAGATGAGAGCTTGGGAAGGCTACTATAAAGACCATCCATTTGTTCTTTCTCAGGTTGAGAAAGATGTTTTTAGTAAACCCTCAACAATTGTTGACTACTGGATGTAGACAGTTTGGCCGAACCAGTATAAAAATATTTACATATCATTTTTTTCTTTGATCTCCTTTATATTTCTTTGATGTGCTTTATTATTCTATCATATGCTGAAATAATGTTATTGTGATTCTGTTATTTACGTTATGATGAATGTTTATTAACAACGCTTCAGTAATCTATTTTATAAAACTACTAACTATGTTTCTGCTGTACTATGAGTTTTACACTTGATAGTATCTTTGTTAAAAGATTCGGATAAGCAAAATGAAGCAATGCATGATTCAACCCCCTTCTCGTGCACATTTTCTCTTATAAGTAGTATCAGAGCAAGGCCTTTGAGGGGTTGAGCAATCCAACTATTGCAAAGGACAAACATCTGAGGGATAGAATGGCATATATCCATTACACAATATCAATCTATGAACTGACCATCTTTTGTTGATGGGATTCTAGGATCTGGCACAGTTCGCTCAAATGATGTAAGGGATTCCAAAAGAACGGTGGACAAGAACAACAAAAAGGAAAAAGTTCAGTTGTTCCACTAAGTTAAGCCTTTGTTCATATATGCTCTAGGTTAAAGTTGAATATGCTACACATGTATTGTTTGTTACATATGAAAGGCTATATGAAACAGATTGTGCATGCTGTTTGTAGATCTTAAACCATTTCAAGAAATCTTTGATCCTATGTTTGTTATGTCAGATGCAATGCAATGCTAAAGGAATGAAAGTTGCTAAAACTTCTTTTTGAAGTGGAAAGATTTTATATATAAAAATCTAAGATTGATAATGGAGCCAAGTTTTCTATGTCTATGGAAAATGTCAAAAGTCTATAAAGCCTAAAACAAACAGACATCAATCTCAAGAAAGACAAAAAAGGGGAAACATTATCTTGAGAAAACAACCTGCTAATAGCAGTAAAAGGAAACATCATGTATCAGGAGTTCCAAGCTTAGAGATTAACAAATATATCCCTGCATAAAGACGAAGAATATGCGCAACATCTAGAAAAAAGATGAGTTAGGAGGTCATAATGTGCTAGAATTTACTGCCATTATATGTTTCATGACTAAAGAACTTCAATATAGATAAGTGAGGTAAATGTATTTGCATCTCATTTTTTATATAATATTTTAACTACTTCATAGGATAAGTTGCTAGAAGTTTCTTAAGCCTATTCTTCTATATATCTCAAACTAGTGAAAAAAACTCATAAGGTTGCCATGAAAACTTGAGAAGATCAAGCCTGAAGCTGGAAGGCTGAAAGTAAGATATACTCCAAGGAGATTTTCTTCTTCTCAAGTTCTGCAAAATTGAAGCCTTCAGAAAGTTATATGAAAATGTCAGAAAGTTATTTCTGAATTCTTGTGAGGACTTCATCGCTTCTAAAGATCTGACCTATAACATTTGACATATTTCAAAAACTTTGTTTTTGTGAAAATGGTCAGTATCTATAGTTTCAGAAAACTGGACTGGGATATATAGAGGAAACAGAAGATGAAAAAGCTATGCAACTTCATCTACCATATCTATTTTTCTGCTTCTACTCTTCCTATTAAGTAAAGAGATACCTTCCTAACAAGTGATTCTTAAAAATAAAAATAAAAAAGAATTCCATTAGAAAGTTGGAGAATCTCTTTCTCTGAAGCTAACCAAAAAGGACCCATTAAAGTTTGGATACCAACATCATATCTTTTCTCCATGTAGATATTTCAAAAAAGTTTCTTTGGCCGACGTTTCAAGAAGCAAACAGATGATGATTATTCTAGATATCATGTTCTGAACTTGAGAGTTATCATAGATCTTAAAGGATAAGCTACTTAAGAATCTCACAAGTACAATGATGGAAAGCTTAAAGAAGATCTTGTTGAAAATCTCGATGATCCTAAGGAAAGTCCTGAGAAAATGTATCTCAAGGAAACTTTAGAAAGCTAGCAGATGAAAGCCAAAAGTTCAGAAAGTAAGCTCCAGAACATCAACTCTTCAGAAAGTATGCTCAGATCCTCCAAGATGATCAGAAAGTAATCTTTCTACACTACAAAATGAGCAGTATGAAGATGACATAGAAGCTGAAGGATCCCAATGTACAGAAACTACATGAGAGTTTCTGATTTAAAGATGCTCTTTTATTGTCTAAGTTCATGGAGTGACTCCCAAGGGTATGAGAACCAAGTCATCTCCTAGATATATATAAAAAACGTGCTTTCATCACCACCAATGAACCTGAATGTATTGAAAAAGCTTTGAGTAGTCAAAGTTGGGTGGAACCTATGCTAAATGTGTTGACATAGTTAGAGAGAAAGGAAAAATCTATACAACATGATGAAGCATCATCATTAGTACAAAGAAAGTGGTCAAGGATAATCTGGGTAAAGCTAATATTATCAGGACAAGCACGGTTGCACTAGGTGTTAACTATCAAATCGAGACTGATCATGATGAAGCCTTTATGTTACTTGCTATTGCTAACTTCTCTAGAGAAAGGGATAAAAGAAGGAGCACAAATGATGCTGCAATTTATTGCACCCAGATGCTGCGGATAAGGAATCAGGTGAAAGATAATCTCTTAGGGTATTTCTTTTACCTATCTTCTGAGATAAAACTAGTGGTATTTATCTTATCAAGAATCCTTTCAGCATTTTAAATCCAAGTTTGTTTTACAAAATCCTTGTATGTTTTTCTGGTTTAAAACAGAGATGTTGAGTAATAGATGTGCATACTAAAGACTTGTAAAGATGTATTCACAATATCGATTGCTAAATATCTCTTGTATGTTTGTCTGTTTTCTAAAAGTTTTTTTTAAAAAAAATATTTTTCATATCTGCATAAGCATTCATGCATAAAACATCTCTGGGCATTCTCTCTGTATAACTTCCATCTAAAGGCCATAGCAAAGTCATCAGAAGTCTTTAGACAAAATATCCTTTTGAAGATTCTATATGTCAGTTTGCAAAAACAGTAGTATGTAAGTCTACATGATTAGATGGATAGTCATAATTCTAATAAGTCAGGATACTTTTCCAGAAGCACAATTTGCAAGATCAGAATGAAGACCGGTTGATCAAATAGAAGATGATTTGTTCAGAAAGAAGACAGGTTGATCAGAAAGAAGATGGGTTGGTCAGAAAGAAGAAATTAAAGGTCCAAGAATTATGGATATATAGGAGCATAGAATCCAATGCAGGATAATGAGCTTGTGATGAGTTTGTAAATTTTCTCCAGTAGGTATGAAAGTAAATCTATGAGCTTTAGAAAGTAACTCCTTCGGAAAGTGATATCAAGAGTCCAAAAACTCTCTTTCTGATAGAAGGATAAAAAGGCAGGATAATTCCCACTCCTTTGAGCTTCTCTCTCCCACTTCGCTTCGCCTTCAATCACATCACATCACGTAAAACCCCCATGCCTCACGCATAACCTTTACTTTCATCTTCTTGAACAAGTTACCTCTTTTACCATCACCCTTAACCTTAAACACTCAACCATTTCATCTTCATTTTTCTTCTCTCTAAAATCTCTGCCATAAGCTTCCTCGAATTGCTTTGTATTTTCTTTCTCTTAAATACTTTTTCCTAAAATCCAAAATCTTTCTCCATTGCCCTCATCCTTACCCAAAATCCTTTCAAGCTTCAACTTTCTTAATATATCACTAAAAATGTCTGAAGGAAAGAAATTTGAAAGAAACATTGCTAATCTGGGAATACTCTAGATGTATGATGAATCTTTCATTAGCAATTCTACACTGACAGTTTTGCTCAATGACAAATAGCTCCAGGAAAATGGTTGAGCCAAGAACTTATGGCTCGTGTTTCTATTCTGATGGAAGTAATTGCTTTCCAAGACTAGGAAAGGTTTGTCAACTTTACAGACAGAGTCTTCACTAGAATGGTCACTACCTTTTACTCCTAGTTGGTTCAAGAATCTGACTCTGTGCTGACCTCATATATCAGAGGCGTTGATATAGAAGTAAGTACCACTTATTTCTCCATTATCATCCATGCCCCTGACGAAGGTCTCAAATGCTCTTCTAATAAATTTTGGTTTACCGCTTTTGGAATCTCAGCTGAGGAAGTTTCTATTCGGCTCATTAACTCCCTAAATTATCTACCTTATAAGATAACTGTGGATTTGCTAAATTCAAATGCAAGAAAGGTCTTTACTTTTATCCAATTTACTCTTCTTCCAAGGCTTAAATGCATGCATCTAATGGAAGGAATGGATTACATGTTATTGTTTTGTTTTTTATCTAAAAGAAGAGTAAGCCTGCCTCGTCTTATCCTAGATTATATCATTGATTCTGCCTCTAGAGACATAATTGATTCTGTGCCTTATGGAACTCTGCTGACCAGGATCTTTGAACATTCGAAGTATCCTTTGGCAAATGAATGGTATGAGTATATGGTTGGAACTGAATATACCACATCTCACTTTGGGACTCAGAGAAAACCTATCGGTAATCCCATATTAGAGGAAAGGGATGCAAAGGGCCGTAGGATCAATCTAGACAATAGCTTCGAAGACTCTGTGAGGCCTCTATCAGATACAAGACCCAGCGAAAATACCATTCCATTATCCAAACCTTCAGGATCTGGGACTGATCAAGGCAGCAGAATTCAGATGCATAATGATGTATCTTCCCTAACCTTTAAGATACAATTATCGAATGATAATAAGAGAAGTGTGGTTCCTAAAACTGTCTTTATTCCTGCCAGTGATTCTCCTCCATGTCATACTGAACAATCTTCCACTTCTGCTTAACCTATACCTCAACCTGCTCAAGATTAAGGTGCTGATCAACCCTTCACTAGTCATCATCAGACTGCACCCCTTTCGAACTTCACCTATCTCGAAGTAAAGAGCCTACTACCAAATCAACAACTCATTTTTGATAGATTAGACAGTTTGGAAGACAAATCCCAAAATCATGATGATCTACTGCATCAGATTGTCCAAAATACTTCTGGTGTTCTACAAGAGCTAAGATGCAGAGGCTAAAGATAATATTCCTGGCTTTCCCGACACACCTCCTTTTTTATGATGCCAAAAGAGGGAGAAGATGAAAAATAAAGAAAATCATGTGCAAATGGAATTAAAGGGAAATGCTATGGATTCAGGGGGAGCCTATGCTGAGGAGGAGGTCAAAGAATTTTGTTTAGCATGACATATTTTCTTTATATATATGTGTATGTATATATATATATATATATATATATATATATATATATTGTAAATGTCTTAATAGTTAGTTTCTTTTATGTTTTTATACAAATAATTTATCATGGATGTCTCTTGATGCATATATGTTTTTCATGTTTCATGCTATATTTCCTAATTAAGATCTGATTCATATCGATGCTCTTTCTATGCTCAGCTAATCATATATCTCTCGATTAGATGTTTGCTTCTTATCTCTTATGTGCATGCTTTGACCTATTTATTCATGTATATGCAGGATACTTAGCTTACATATATTTTATGATTAGCTTAGGCAAAGTATCTTTAGAAGCACAAGTTGTTTGTTGCTTTGATATTCATATTAATATGCTGAGCCTTGACATGTATGATGAGCTTAATCATTTTCCTTACCTTTAACAAAACACATTATTTTTTACACACATATGAGATGTTTTGTTTAAAAGGTTGTGTATAACTTATCAAAGAATAGTTGTGAATAGTTTCTGACAAGTCTTCAGAAACTTGTGCTTACATGTTTTCAAACAACTAAGATCAGTTAACAAGCTTCAGAACTCTCTCGAAGTGTGCTGTGTCTATATGTTAAAATGTGTTATATTCTTTTCTTAAGACAAAACTTCTTTTAAAAGATCATATACCTTCACTTTGAAAATATCTTTTCATGCTCTGATACTTATGAGAAAAGTTTTATTGCTCAAAGCAAAAGCTCATCCTTGCTATTTCAGGGATTGATCCTTAATGAGCTTCAAAAATCTTGCATAGAAATATGTTGATATTATCTTTTTAAAAGTTTTCTCTGAGCATCAGAAACTACATAAGCATCAGTGTGTTCTTCTCCAAAATCATGAATGCTTTGTTAAGTTTATCATTTATACTTGAGCATTCCTTTCAAAAATTCTTTTGGATAAAGAAGTGTTGAAAACGGATTTAATCAAGATAAAATATCACAAGTATTTCTTGTTAAGCTTTTCAAGCACGTAGATCTTCAGAAAGTTTCTTTTCATGACTAAGAATCAAGCTATTTTTGTATTCTAGGCTTAAACGTTTTCTCTCTAAACATACTGATCTGATTTTGTTCAGAAAGTACGATAAGCTTGACATAATGCTACAAGTGAAACAATAAACAGCTATGATTAAAAGTCACTTAAGGCCAAAAATGTTTTTATATGTTCCATGTCATGCCTTAAGAAAAGAACTTCCTGAAAATCTCTTTTAGTGATAAAGTTGAAAGAATACGGACTATCATGCTTGTATACCAGTAATATTTCTTTCAATATCCTTTCAAAAGATTTTCTTCAAACTAGTTTGTCATCATAAAAAAGGGGGAGATTATTAGCTCTAGAACCCTATCATATACGTTAATCAGTTTTGAATGACAACAAAACCAATTTAAAGAAAATGCTTTGAAGAATGACTAATGTTTTTTCTTGAGTTTCTTGTAAGATTATAACAGGTTTCTATCATTTAGCAAGAGCAAGGCTTACTTAAATAAGAATATATTTCACTATGCATGTATAAACATATTTATCTCATGTTACGAGGATTGAACTAAAACATAAATGAAATTATATCCTTATTCAAGCAATTGATATCTAATGATTTGAAGAAGATATCAATACTATAAGAAACCAAGTCCTAGGACTTCAGAAAGTAGCATTGGACATCAAAAAGTACGCTTACATGAAGATATCAAGCAATCTCTGAAGACTGGGTGTCACACTATCTTCAATCAGCATAATTGCAAATCAGTCATCATCAAAATGCTTGAATTGAAGACCAGAAAGAGATATCATGAAAGATATGATTCTGCACGTTAGAAAGCTCACGTTACTGTGGAGCTCTGAACGTTATTGGAAATGGAGGGAAATTTGAATTTGAATTTTGAAATTCAAAGAGTCAAATCTTTGTGTCAAAATCAACTAATCATCTCTCTTGCCTTTGAAGTCAACTATTCCAAGTCTTAGAAGAAAAAGTTTAGAAATGACGGTTCAGAAAGTAAGAGTAATTTCTGAAGGACATCAGAAACCTCTATTACACAACGGCTTCTGCAAATTGGTCTGATAGATAGACAAGTTATTCTTTTAGATTATCTTTTCAAAATACAAATGGATGATCAACACGCATCCCTGAAAGAACGTATCATAGGCAACGGTCAAAAGGAAGACCTTCCATAAATAGAGATGTTGTGCTCTAATAAAATAGAGAGACTCCGAGCATAAGAAAGAAATTTCTGGAAAAATATCTCCCCATCTCCAATAAGGTTCATGTCATTATGTAATAAGGTTCCTTACTTGTAAAAATCTTAGTTTTACATTCTTAATTAGATTTGTGTTCTTCCCAGGGAAGAAATGATAGAAAGAAGTCGATTAAGTTTTCCCAAAAACTTTTCATGTATATGTTAAGGAAACTTGAGTATAGGTTAGTTTGAGTGGAAACTCAAACACTAAACCTTTGTATCCTCAATCTGGTAATGATTGCTATGAGATAGCTTGGAAAAGCTACTATAAAACTACTTCCAACGAGACAATGAAATGTTCTTGCTGATCACAGTTTAGTTTAGAGAGGCTAGTCAAAGGCTACTTGCAGCTTGGAGAGGCTAGGGTGAGACTAGTCGATTTAGCCTGGAGAGGCTTTATCAAAGAATACTTAACTTATGACAATCTCTGAGTTTGTTTGCTGGTCACAGGGTTTAGCTTGGAGAGGCTGTGAAGAACTACTCGGTTCATCTTGAAGAGGTTGGCGAAGAACTACTCAATTTGTGTCAGCAGGTGATTTCTGTAGGTCACAGATGAGAGCTTAGGACGGCTAATGTAAAGACTATCCATTTGTTCTTTCTCAGGTTGAGAAAGATGTTTTTAGTGGAACCTTAATAGTTGTTGAGTACTGGATGTAGGCAGTTTGACCCATCCAATATAAAAATATTTGTGCCTCATCTTTCTCTCTTTGATCTCCTTTATATTTCTTTTTTGCGCTTTATTATTCTATCATATCTTGAAATAATGTTATTGTCATTGTGTTGTTTATTTTATGATGAATGTCTATTAACAATGCTTCAGAAATCTATTTTTTGAAACTACTAACTATGTTTCTATTGCACTACAAGTTTTACACTTGATAGTATCTTTGTTAAAAGTTTTAGATAAGCAAAAAGAAGAAATTCACGATTCAACCCTTATTCTCTTGCACATTTCCTCATATAGTATGAACACAAAATCATCTGTAAAGTGTTGCTCAATCCTTTATGCATAAGAGCACTTGTCTGGTATCTTAACAGTCCCTCGTGAACTGTGTCCCTTGCAGACTAATGTAACATGTGGATAATTTGCCTCTCGCGGACCTTGGTATATCAAAGTTAATGGAATAATTGTTGTTAACTCATAGTTTGTCTCTTTATCTCTACCAGCTAGACTAGTTTGAATAAAATTATTTAAATTTGAAAATTCTTGAAACTCTAAATGCTCTGGACTTATATAACTCTAACAATTTGACTTTGGCATAATTGTGGCTATGAAATTATGCCCAAGGGATCACTCACTTGCAAGCATTCTGATTTTAAGCCCACAGAATATGTATCTGGCAATTGTTATGAATTATATTGAATTCCATATTTCTGAATATCATAAAAACTGAATTTCTACAATCATCTCTTAAGCCAACATCTTTCATAAATTTAGTATCTCTAATATTATACTTTAATCCCAAAAGGGTTCGTAATCATAACAATGCTAAAATGATAATAACATATTTATTCGTAAAGTTTGGTCATACTCTTGTTTCATATTTCACCAACATATATAAGTATCTTAACTGAATATTCTAAAAACATAGCTTAAAATCTTAAATTCTTAAAATCATAGCAATATCATAAACTCCTAGGAACATGTTTGATAAAATAGCAACCTGTTATAATACATATTTTCTTAATAAATCCTTCTCAAACATGTAAAACATTTTCCATAGCATACAACATAGCAATCATGGTCCCATGGTTTCCTTAAAATACATTTTTCATGCTATTATCATAAATCATAATCTTTACCATAACTTGCAAAATCATAGTTATTGATACTTTCATATTTAATAATCATTATGCATAAACATACTCATAATAATGAAACTAAAGCTACTAATTCAAACCCACTCACCATTTGGAGTTGAGAGTATATGGGCACAACCAACTTGACCTTGAGAACTTGGAATGACACCAAGAACTGCCATAGAGCAACAAGTACACATGAATACTATCTAAAAACTCCAGAGTAACATTAAGTTAACTCTAACAACATTGGGGGAGTACTTCCACTTAATAATAATGAGAAACTATAACACCCAAACTCTAGAACATGGAAGGGAGAAGAGAATGAGAGCATAAAACGTAGAGAAACTCTTATCTTAGAGCTTGGGTGAGCTAAGATTGGAAGAGGATGAGAATGGAAGGAAAAAAGGGGGTTTAGGGTTAGGGCTCTAGGATTTTTCCCCAAAAATCAGAGTAGAAGGGGTATATATAGAGGGGTAAGTGTATCAAGAAATGAAACTATGTCATTTTCTACTATACTGACATTGGGTCCGCTCACTGTAGCAAGCTCCTCGTTACAATAAGCCTACTAAGACACACACTCGCTATAACAAACATTCCTCGCTACAACGTGCTTAGCTGACCTCCTGAAGGACAGCTCAGCTCGCTCACTCGCTAGAGTGAGTATTCCTCGCTATAGTGAGCCTACTTTATAGAATTCTTTATCAGCAATACCAATTCTACGTACCATGGCTTTTTACTCATTCGAGGCTTTCCCAACAATGCGGGTAGATCCCAATGGACCTAGAGGTCATACTAGACTTGTTTAAGAACACGTGTACTCAAGATATTACATATGGAGTCAAAGAAACCAAGGGAAACTATTCTCTCTAATTTGTATAAAATCACAAGGATGTTTTTCTCCATCACCAATAGATCCTCAACTCTAAGAGTGGATGAACACAGGTCCCTAAAGTACTCACTTAGCTCTATCAATGGCTTCCAAACATGGTCAGGTAGTTCTCTAAATCCAATAAGGAGAAGACACTCCATGAAAACATGATAATCATGACTTTCATCCTAAAAAACCTTTCTTGTAGAACATTCACATAACAACCTATGCTTAAAGCATAACCATTAGGCATTTTCAAATCTTGCACCTACTTATACACATCTTGCCTTTGTGGTAAGCTTAGATTGTAACTTGCCTTTGACTTTGACTATCGACCATATAGGAGTTGTTGTAATTTCAATTTAGGATGCCTATAATACTCTTCTAAATCCTGTCTTACCTTATCATTATCTTTAGTTTGATCATTGTCCATTATGGTATTCATAATATTGTCAAACACATTTTTGTTTCCACATGCATGATATCTAAACAATGACAAATTAAGTTATCCTTCCAATATAGTAGCTCCCAAAAAATACCTTATTTAGTCCAATTATGTGTCACCCCATAAACGTAAAATCTATTGGACTTTTCCATTTCTATTATTCTTGGAAAGTGTCTAACTTTG
This sequence comes from Dalbergia cochinchinensis, assembly GCA_031216125.1. Lineage (NCBI taxonomy): Eukaryota > Viridiplantae > Streptophyta > Magnoliopsida > Fabales > Fabaceae > Dalbergia > Dalbergia cochinchinensis. The sequence continues at coordinate 27,641,653 of CM062374.1, forward strand.
TCCCACACTTGGTGACCATTTAGCTAGATGAGAGACTCCTCATTCTCAATACTTGCCTTCCTAAATTTGTTTGCAAAGTGCCATGGATGTTCTATATCTAAAAATCTTCTATGACAATCAAACCGTGAATTTTTTCCTCCATACTTTAAGGTAAATGCCTTTGTATTCTCCATACAAATTGAAGATGCTACTTTCCCTTGAGTCATCCATCTAGACAAAATACCATACGTAAAAAAAAAATCATTAATTGTCCACATCAATGCTGTCCTCATATCAAAATTTTCTTCCTTGATATGTCATAAGTTACTACACCCTTACATCACAGCTTTTTTAACTCATCAATCAAAGGTTGAAGTTATACATCAATTTTAGCTTTTGGATTTTCTTGACTAGGAATTATACAAGTGAAGAAAATAAAATACAGATTTTTGATGCACATTTTGAGGAGAAGATTTAAAGGTGTAAGCACAACATTTATCAAGAATACTGTTTATTAAACTGATTGTTTGGAATAAACCTATCAGCACATAGTCCTAACCTTATATTCCTAGGATCAGATGTAAACTCAGGATACACCTTATCAAAATGTTGTCTACCCTCACCCTGAGATAGATGAATCATTACACCATCACTCTTCTTACTCTTACTATGCTAAGTCATGTGAAGAGCTGAGCTCATAGATGCATACCACCTATTTAGCCTAAGGATCAAGGGAAAAAATGCATTCTCTTTTGTGGCAAATCTTTATGATTATGACTCTTGCCACTCTCTTTGGCTTAAATCTAGGCTCTCCACAGAATTTGCACTGTGTAAATTCATCATCATCTTTGTAATAGAGCATACATCCTTTCAAACAACAATAAACTCTCCTTTTAAATCAAGTTTGGAAACTAATATGTTTGCTTGGTAAAGGTCTTTTAGGATGGCCTTAGGTTAAGGACTAAGCCCACTGATTAATGTACCACTCTGATCAAATGAACTTTGACTTTGATTGCTTTCTGACTTAGTGTTCAATATTCTTACTGCTAAGGACAACTCTAAGTGTACAAAGCCATCCCATAAAGGCTTGTTTGTTGCTTCTAAAAGACAATAAAACCTTATAGCCTCTGGTTAGGTTCTTGCTTAGCTTCAAAATTAGTAAAGGTTCTAAATTTGGGGTGAACAATATCATAAATAATTTTTTATAATGACTATTATTTTCTTCCTAAGTCACATTACCCATATCCTAACCTCCCAATTGCACCGCACTTGAACTACCTCTGACATAACCTATTCCAAATTGATTTTATACATTAACTAATTCCCCATGTTTAGTCCATATCCAATAATCAAGTTTAAATATGAATTTGGATAGATCATACCTAATTGAATCAATATCTAAGAACTTCTTACACTTGCACTTAGAACATGAACACCTAACTTTCTGGTCAGTAATGAGTAACATATATAAATTCCTCAACACCCTCATAGAATTTGGGTTTTATCCCCTTCCCTCCCCGACTTGGGTGCAACCTATCATAGATCCATGAACGGTTTCCAAGGAACATTTTGATCAAGAACTATATGAACTAAAAATTGAACACAACACTTTATTAACCTCTTTTATTTAAATTACATGAATTTCTACTATAAATTTTGGTAGAATCTCCCCTAATGTATGAACATTCCTTTACGTATATCATGGCTATATTCAAATAAAAAAAAATTATATTTTGAAAATTTTTGACAAAGTTCCCCTAGTTTAAGACTATCCCATAAAATATGTTATCAACAATCAATGAACAAGCCACAATTTCATTGCAATTTCACAAACAATTAATTACATGAGAAATTAATTACATGCAAATAATTAATTACACAAAAAATAATTAACCAACACATTATATATCACAATCCTAAAACCATTCTAGTGCACACCTCTAATTTCTTCTCAACAAGCATATCTTAAGATCTCCACATACACAATCAATCTCTGTAGTAAACAATGCAAACAAGTCAGGGAAAGACCTCTATACGCTTCTCCTCAATCATGCAATCTCTAATCCTATAAATCTGTCCTAGAAAAAATAAATCTCTATCCTATATACTGTTAGCTCCAGAACCCTATCAAAATGCGCTAATCTATTTTGAATGATAACAAAAATCAATTTAAAGAAAATACTTTGAAGAACGACTTATGTTTGTCTTGAGTTTCTTGTAAGATCATAAATAGGATTCTATTGTTTAGCAAGAGCGAGGCTTACTCAAAGAAGGATAAATATTCACATCGCATATGTAAATATGTTTGTCTCATAACAAGAGATATGAATTAAAAAGGAAGTGAATATGATATCCTTATTCAAGCAGAAAATAGCTAATGATTGAAGAGTAATCAATGTTACAAGACACTAAGTCATTTTGAGACTTCAAAAGTAACACTGGACTTCAAAAAGTACTCCAGAAAGGAAGAAATCTCATAATCTATGAAGCCAAAGTGTTCTACCATCTTCAATCCTCACATTCATAAAGATTAGATCATCAACAAATAGTGATTGAAAATAAGAAAACTCATATCTCATCAAGGAAAGATTATAGCACTTCAAAAAGCTTACATTCAGTAAAACCGTGTAAATCTACAAGGAAATGGAGGAAAATTTGAATTTCAAATTTTAGCTTGAATTTGGAAAAAATCAAATCCCAGTGTTAGAAATGGCTAATCATCTCTTTTTCCTTTAAAGTTAACTACTCAAAAGCTTTAGAAGAAAAAGTTCAGAAACCATGGTTTAAAAAGTAAGAGCAATTTTCTGAAGAGCATCAGAAACTCTATTCTTCAACGGCTTCTACAAACTGATCTGACTGACAAACATGCTACTCTTCTAGATTATTTTTCCAAGACACAAGTGGATCATCAATACGTGTCCTTGGAAGATCTGAGCAAAGGCAATGGTCATAAGAAAGACCTCTATAAAGAGAGATGTTGTGCTTACAAAAAAAAAGGACTTAACGCTGAGAAAAAGAGATGAAACGTTGCCCAGTTTTCCTTTCATTCTTCAGTAATACTCATTACTACTTGTAATCATTTCCTTGTTCATAAAATCTTCTTTCTACATCCTTAATTGATAATATATTCTTCTAAGGAAGAATATCTAGAAAGATGGCATTCAAGTATTGCCAAAAACTTTCATTGTATATCCATAGAAATCTTGAGTGTAGGTTGGTTTGAGTAGTAACCCAAATAAATAATATTTGTATCCTTGATCTAGAAGTAATCAGTGTAAGATAGCTTGAAGAGGCTTATCAAATACTACTTGCAACATGACAATAAGAGTGTTTTACTCGTCACGGTTTGTTAGCTTGGAGAGGCTAGTGCAAGACTACTCGGTTCAACTTGAAGAGGCTAGTGAATAAACTAATTGGTTTGTGATAGTAAGGGTTGTCTACTGGTCACTGAACATAGCTTGGGAAGGTTACTATAAAGACTATCTTTGTTCTTTCTCAAGTTAGAGAAAAAGTGAGTAAAACTCAACGGTTGTTGAGAATTGGATGTAGGCAGGTTTGGCAGAACCAATATAAAATATCCTATGTTGTATCTTCTTTTTCCTTCATCTCTTATTTAATTTCCGTATATGTTCTTGTATCAGTATATGTTTTTACAAAGACTATCTTACATTTTTTTGTTACTTGTTTAGTTCAAAAAGTTTACTTTCTGAAGTATGTAATATTTTTTTTGTTGTGCTACAAGTTCACAACTTGATAGCTTTTGATAAAGTTTTTCAAATCTTCAATAATGAAAAAAAGGCAAAACACGATTCAACCCCTCTTCTCGTGTGCTTTTCTACCTACACATACAGTACGTCATATCAATAAAAAAGGTTTCATTACTAACCTATACAACAGTGCAAGATAACCAATCACTGGCTAATAGAATGCACCCAACCAAATGTTGAAAATCCAAAATTAATAGAAACATTTAATAGAAATACAAACTTTTTAATTCACATTAAAATTAGGATAAAAGTCACAAACACTTTTCAATTCCAAAACACCAAAAATAAAAACATTATCAAACGTAAAATTTTACCAATGCTCCACAAATTCACAAATAAAATGTGCGCGCTCCAAATTGCTCTAATTTTAATTCTCAAAATGTGCTCCAAAATCCTAAACAATTGAAATTTCTTTCAATTAGTAACACTAAACTAAAAACAGTGAGCAATGGAAAGCACAAAAAAGGCTGAAAATAAAAAACTAATCTGATTAAATGATAGAGAACATTACGTACTAACACAATGACACAAACCATTTTCAAATTGGAGGTTCCAATCACAAGTGGTGGCCACAATTGGCGGCAACGCTGGAGAGAAGGTGATCAGAGAGAGAGGGAGATGGAAAATGGGCAAGAAGAAGTAGGGTCATGCAATTTAAGCAATATTTCACTTATTACAGACAGATTTTCTCATTTGTAATGCAAAATATGAAATGATGTGTTTCATTTATCGCATTACAGATGGTAAAGTCCGTATGTATCAATAGCAACTAAAATGATGTGTTTCATTTAGTCTATTATAGATGGACTTTCTCATCTCTAATGCGATAAATAAAATGCATTGTTTCTTAACATTTATTGTAACATCCTAATTTTTAACCCAATACTCTAGAACATATTTAGGTTAATCATTAGTCTGTTACGTCATAGCTTCCTTATTACTTTAAAATACTTAGCGAAAATACTGTTAAATTTTTTTGAAATATAAAAGCAAAATGAAAGCTGTGCGACACGTTAAATAATAATGCACGAAAGGAAACAAAGCAAACATCGCATAGCAGCATAACATAAGCAAGTAAAAGCACATCACAATAGAACTGAACTGCATATTGATATATAATAGGATATGCTCACTCATAAAGAGTGAGACTTAGTTTAATACAACTGGAATAAAGATATATGGAAAACGAAAGTACAGCAAAGGCATAAAAAGAAACTCTCCTCTAGTGCGCCTATAAATGGATAGCCCCAAAGACAAAAGAAGGCTATCCTAGCCTAATCAAAGCTTGAGCACTTGAACTGCGATGGTCGTCTCCTACTGCGGGCCTCTCTGAAAGAGAGGGATGTACCCGATCCACTGGGCTATCTCGGCCGGGGTGGCGATGCGCTGCATCGGTCGGGCATGAGATCCACAGCGGGGAATCATCCTCACCCGTCCTCCACATACCAGGTGAGCGACAGAAGCCTCACTACCCTCCCCAACGTCCATCGGCACAGTGGGGGAAGATCCCTCGGAGGATACCTGAGTGGCAGAGTCCTCCGAAGGGTCCGTCTCGGAGAATGATGAGGACGAGCGGGGCACATACTATGGGTAGTCTCGGATGGCATAGGCTGTCGGTGGGGTACTGCGGATCCGCTCCTTTCGAGGGCGTGCGCGCTCGAACACGAAGTCGTCGCCGAAGGGTGAGACATGAGAGAATCGGTGGCTATGTACGGGGTGACTAAAGGGCCGTCCAACGAACATAAATACTCGAAAACACAACGACCCACAAAATGGTATGACCCGTGGTCCGGATCATGATGCACCTCCTAGGTTAGGGTGTCCACAAAAACCACAAACGTCGTCATCTGAAGACGTGACGGAAAGGAAGAGATAGAGGGAGTGAGAATTTTGCTAAAGAATCTCAGTAGGGCCTCCTACTACTTAGGTGTCATCATCTACGTCCTCAGGAACCTTGGGTTTAGTATTTAAAACAAGTGAGCATGTATCAAGTCCATTTTTAAGCTTTAAAGCATAATTAGCCAAGGTCCATTCATTTTAGCATGATTCTTAATGACATGGATGCAATCATATTAAAGAATGTATGCATGACTCTACTTAATGCAAGAAAATAATCACAACATTAAGGATATCATAATAGTGGCATAAAGTGGCAATTAAATTCTCATATGGGAAACTTTGTGACATAAACATCATACTTTACTTACTCATAGGCCACCCTAAAAGACAATCGCTCTGGGGGTGCTCAGCCGAACTGGTGTCACCCAGAACGTGTCACATCTCTAGGTTATGAGCTCATACCTTAACTAGTCGTCACTAGTTCTTACTTATCAATCCCGATAAGCTTATCATAATCATAAACATAATCTCGACTTATCCAGTACGGGCTAAGGGGCATTTCTTGGGGGTGCTCGGCCGAACCAGTGTCACCCAAGAATTCATTCTTGGTACCGATGTCACATGAGTTCTCTGGAGGTGCTCGGCCAAACCGGTGTCATCTGAGAACTCATCTTAGTACCTCATAAAAATCTCATAAGTTTTCAAAAACTTTTGAGTTCCCGAATTTGTCAGAAATTTGTCAGCATAACTGCAGCATGCCGAATTTCCTCCAAATTCTTCTTTATGCCACACAAGTCATTCAAACATGCATCCTCCATCATAATTTTCATGTATTCACATAATCATTCTCATGCGTTCACAAGCGACATTAAAAATTCATTATGCTCTTGGTCCTACGGTATCTTATGCTTTGACCCTTACGGGCCTTAGACTTGTGATGTAATTAACCCATCATCTTCTATCAACCTTTTATGCACCTAAGGGTTCTCTTTTAACAAATCTTATTATTATTTATGCTCTCTATTAAATCTGAACAACATCATTCCTTAGGGGCAGCATTATAAACTTATAATTGTGGGGTTCTAGAACTTACTTTTTAAATCCTTTCTTGGTTCCGTCTTCGCCTAAGGCGCTATAAATTAAATCTAAACCAATTATGAGGCGCTCCTATGTCTAAGAACTAATTATAAACCATTTTTACTATGTTATAAGGTTGCTGGACAGATTCTAAAAGTTAAATGTTCTAAGAGTTCTAGAATTACGGTTTTACGGGTTTCTAGTTACTAGTTTCTCTATAGGTGCTAAAATTCAGTCCTACTTCAATTGTAACCAAATTTTTCATGATTAAACAATACTAATCTGATTATATTCCCATAGAAACAGTTTGGGCAGTGTCCAAGGATAAATGGGTTAAAACTAGGCTAAATCTTGACTTCACGGTTTTTCTAGAAAGCTAGTTTCTCTCCTATCTTACATAGAAATGTTCCTACTTCAACATACATAATTTTTACTCATTCAAACATATCAAAACATCCTCATACAACAGCAAACTTATCATGGAAGAATCGAAGCATTAAGTCTCCAAAAAGATGCATAACTTGATATTTTTAAAACATATAAGTTGCTAGTTTCTCTTGGAATCATTTTCAAGACTTCTAAAACTCTTTTGCAAACCATTTTATTTTGTAAAAAAGACTAAAAACATCCTTAGGTCAGTGACCACTTAATCCCTCCTTAAAAGAGAATTACATTCATAAATCTTGTTGGTCTTAATCTCATGATCTTCATGAGGTTTTAAAAAGAATATTAAAACTTAGATTGTTGGCCCTTGTAGCTAGATGAATCTCCTTCCAAGTTCATCATCACTACATGGCCGAGATTATACATTCAAAGAATGCCTCCACATTAGACTTTAACTTGAGATAAAATGGGCAAGTCTTTGAGCTCTAAGGTCTTTAGGTGACGACATTATTTAAACATGCTATGCGTTTCATTTTTATTCTTCATTACAAAGTAAAGTGAGAGCATAAAGTAAATATGCAAGACTTGAATTATAAATATGCAAAGCTTCAATTAAATATGCAAGACTTGAAATATAAATATGCAAAACTTAAAATATAAATATACAAGTTCATTTCTTTATTTTAGTGCTCTAGGCCCAACAACAATCGACTTTAAGGCTGAAATAGAAAGGCTTTGAGATTTAGTTAAGTGACAGTGCAACTCTCATTTTAAATCTTTATGTTCTTTAGTGATGAAAAGTAAATATGCTAGACAAGAATGTAAATATGAGATACAATCCATTCTTTATCCTTTAACTTTAAGTGATGGCTTGGAAATTAAATATGAATGCAACGCTCAAAGTAAATATGTAATGCATAAGCTTGAATTTAAATATAAATGCTAGTCCATTTTATTTCTTATTATAGCTCATACAAGACTTTTAAAGGAACTTAAATCTCAACCCAAACTTATCATGACAAGATAAAGTAAAGACAAGAGTGAACCTCAAGGGTTCTTTTAAACACAAGGTTTCTTTTCTTGAGATGTGGTTATAAATGACATTTTTATTAAAACTCAAGCTCTAGAGGCCTCATTGAAATGAACACATAGTCATCATCTAGAAGCTCTCATCATCAAGCCATTGTGAACCTTATTGGCCATCATGGCCAAAAATATGAAGAAAGAAAAGGAAAAAGGAACCGAAACTTTTAAGAAGAAAAGAAAACATTTGAAACTCTAGAGACCATGATCTTGATGATGCATTAACACCAACATCATGAGTCCTCATCATTGAGTTCATGTAACCATTTTAAAATATCATCAAGGTGAGAGGTTTCAAAGTTCAAGAAGAAAGAACAAAAGAAAACATCTTTAACTTAAGAACAAAGATCAAGCTTTGGAGATTATCCAAGTGATGGACATCACCACCATGAAACCTCATCATCAAGCTCTCATTCCCTTGTCCTCAAGGCCTATGGCCGAAAATGATGAAGAAAAAAGAGAGGGAGAGAAGTTCTAAAAAGACTTCAAGAAAAACCATAAACACATAACTAGAGAAGAAACTTAAATAAAGAAAATACTTGAAAGAAAATCCCCACCAAGTGATTTGAAGGTTGGGATGAGAGAAGAGGATGAAGAACTTGAAGAACTTGAAGACTTGAACTTGAGAGAAAAATGAAACTTTGAAGTGCTCTTTGAAAACTTACACTTAGCAAATGAACCCAAAATGATGCAAGTTCATCCAAGCATGCTATTTATAGAGAAATGAAACAAATGCAAGGTGCAAATGGGGGGAGAGGCTTCGGCCACTACAGCTCATGGGCAGCCCCATGAGTTCCATGAGGTGAGATGTTGTAATGTTGAGGCATGGTGAGGTATGGTTCAAAGTATGGTGAGGTATGGTTCAAGGTATAGCTCAAGCATGGTTCTTTGAGTGAGAAACAAATCAACATGTGTTGTAAAAGAGAGAGAGAGGGCCGAAATTGTATCAGCCATGAGGAGGGTTTTCTTGCATTTTAATTGTGGTTTAGAGTTGTGTTTAGGTGTATCTTTGATTAGGACTAAGATTAGGAATTTGTAAGAAAGTGTTTAGGTGAGAAAATGGGTAATCAAGGTTGTCAAGACACATTTAAGGAGTGTTCTTGCATCATTAGTGAGTTATAAACTCATTTTAGTGTATAAACAATTCTAGACACAATTCCTTGATTTAAGGAATTGGAGAGAGAAAATACTATTCAAGATTCCAAGAGTGAAATCTTGAGTTTTAGAAAGGAGATTTAAATCTAATCTAAGCAATCTTAGGTTCTAATTAATTTTAATAATTTATTTTGACTTTAGATTAATTATGAAAATTAATTAATCTTCGATTAGAGCCTAATATTACTTAGGTTTGCTTAATTACATCATTAAGCTCAAAAACACTATTCTATGGGCAAAATTGTAATTTTGCACTAAAACTGCCCGGGACCACCGGGACTCAAACAGATGCTTTGAAACATGTAAAAACATGGTTTTAAACCTCTGGGAAAAGTTTCGGGCTCAAACGGCACCTTTCCAGCGTAAAAATGCTATAGGGGTATTTTGGTCATTTTGATCCGAAACTGCAGAAAATGAGACTTTTGCCTCCGGAACCACTCAAGGGTCATTCAATCCCCTTCAAACATTGAATTGGCCCTTCGAGGACTGTCAGGTCGGCCATCCTCGAATTTCAGGCCGAAAATGACCTCAGGGGTATTTTGGTCATTTTTCCACTCAGACAGAAAAATCAAGGCGTTACATTTACAAAACTATAAAGTGCACGTAATAAATGCACTAGAAAATTCAAATTAGAGAGAGTCTTATCCATCTGTAAAAAGGTGAATTTTATTTGAATAAAAATTTCTCTATAAATTCATCTACATTTTTTTACCAAAAAAAAAATACTCTTTTAAGCTTCGTCTATAAAAATTACGCACCATTTAGCACTAGTTTGTGCCAACAACTATAGACGGGTTTTTGGACTATGATAGAAAAGTTTTTTTTTCCACAATTTTGTTTACTTGTCCGTAAATCCATCGGTATCGGAGATGGGAAGAAATCTATATTTGTAAAATATGTCTGTATAGGGACCAATTTGACATTTTTCATAATTCTTGAGTGTTAATTTGTATTACTTTTTTAAAAGGGTCAATTTGTCTGACATTTTAAATTTGCAGAGACTTCTTTGGATTTTTTTCCTAGGAGGAACTAATTTGTTCAACTCAAAATTTAAGAAGGATTAAATTGAGAGTTTTGTGTATAATAGAAGTAAGGGTATATCTAACTAGTTCCCTAAGAACACTAGTTAAGGAAGTAAAAGAGAAAACTTTGGTTTTGGAGAGATAAACTTTTATATTTTCAAACTTTGAAGCATGAAGATAAAATACAATACTGATATGAGGATACAATAAAATTTAATATCTGGAGATACGTGTGTGTGTATATATACTAATTATATGTTAAATTTAGTAAATTTAAGGTAGTACTATCAATATATTATTAAATTTACTTGACTTTTATTATAATTATCTTAAAAAAATTTGAAAAAAATATCAATAATATTTTATGGACAAATCAATTTGTAAAACCATTCAAAAAATTAATTTTGATTTGTTTTGAAGTATCCAAGTATTGATATCGATATTAAATATGATACATTGTAGATACTGCACATAAATAAATGATGAAATATCAGTGCAACATACTTTTCAATACTTAGGACCTACTCCTAAATTTGAATACTTATTTAATGTCTTTAATCAATGTTATTAGGGCGCTGGTAATAGGAATCTAAAAGTAAAGTAATCATAACTATAAATTGCTTCTGACTCATTTGGAGTCGTGTAATACGCTGTAGCAACTTCAAACGGTTGTGAGAGATGATTCAGAAAAGCTAAATTAGGTTCATGGGAAAATGTACCTACGCCTGATTAAGTTAGTTGAAAGCGATCCACGGTAAGACCTGTAATAAAAATAGTGGAGGTGGCTTAGATAGCAGTGTATTAAAATTTAAAACCAAGCGCTGACTCCAAAATCAATATTTTGCATTTGATATTTTGTTGATTAATACTGTGAGACAAAAAGCCAGAAAAAGAGAATGGCAGAATTAACAGCGTCAGAATGTGTGCAAATGTAAGAAACACTAAACACGCCCATCCAAGCAAATGCTGGATTTGTAGGTAAATACGAAAGATGAATAATATACTTCCTTCATTCTATATTAGTATTTACTCTTATTTAATATATTAAAAAGTGAATATACATAATTATAATTATATAATTTTTCAAGAACAGCTATTAATATGGAATGGAAAGAATATTGAACATTCTCATTTCAACGGAGACGTTGTCTATTTATTCATTATATTTCTACTATTAAAAATTTAAAAACAAATCTAACTTTTTTTTAAATAAAAAATTTATAATAATAAATGAGTCAATATAACACTATCCGTTTTTAAATAATTTTTCAATTATAAATTTTCACATAAATTAAAAAAATAATTGATAAAATATTAATATTAGTAAAAATTAAAAATAGTTTGTTAAATAGCACTTGCTTCTTTTCAATATACTCTAACTTTCTTCCTTTTTTCTTTATAAATGAATTAATAGTATTTAATAAAAATATTATTTAAAAATAATTAATATTATCTAAATTTTTAAAATAAATAATTATTCTAATGCAGAGGAAATAAATTATAAATGAAATGAATTCAAATAACGCCGCTCATAAACATCTGCTACATCTGCTTGTAGATTGAAACGAGAAAAACAAAAAGTTAAAAATAACATAATGTTCTCTCTCTTCTATCCGCTTTTGCACATGTCCGTATGTGGTGGTGCAACATCTCTATCTCTTGGGAGACAACCTGCAGCAATACTCCAATCAATGACTAACTTTGGCTTTCCCTTCGGTCTTTTACTCAGTTGTTTGGAGGGGGTAATTTCTGAGTACTTTCCATACCTTTTCTTTGTTCTTTTACATTAAGATTTGCATTCCGTTAATTTGTACATTATAATAGTTGACTGATGTTATTTGAACATGACATATTAATATTAAACATATATAATACTTCTCTGGATTTAAATATAGCTATGTGGCATTTAAAATATGTTAATCATTATATATTGATAGTATAAAATTTTTTTACATGATCATTTAATCACGTACTACCATATAAATTATAATAGTTGACACATTACTACTACTTAAAAAGTCATATAAATGAAATATTTTGATTAAACGACAGTGTAAAATAGTTTGACAATGAAAAAATAATTTTATTTTATTAATATATCAAAATTAAACTCTATATTTTATATAAATATATATAACATCTTTTTATTTTGACATGTGCATATTTTAATATTCACTCATATTCACGTTAATATAATATAATATAGGTTAAAAAATATTTTCTATTAAAATTAAAGATTAAATTTTATATCTCCTGTCATTTAATTCGATAGATTTTTTTAATATATATTATATCTAAGCATTCATCTTCTTTTATATAAGCATATACAAGAATAAATTTTAGCATAGCTCTACTTGTATATGTAGTGGACCGTAATTTGCTAAGAATTCTTTTCGCATATAATTTTCATACGGTATCTATGCATTTCTTTTTTATCTTGTGAGTATTCTTAGGGATACTAATGTCATCAGATTAAATTTTTTGCGTTCGCGATCAAAAAGTCTTCTAAATAATTGTCTTCTCCAAAGCTTAAAGATTGGTTCTTGCAGCTCGATTACGATTGCGCCCAACTCTTGATGGGTACCACACCTATACAGTAATTATTCACATGACATTTCTCAAGAGCTTAACCTAATGCTGACCCTCACATAATATATCCTCCATCTCTCTCTCACACGCATTCGCACACTGTATTTATATATATATTCCTCTAAGAACTGGCCTAACAACCAAACCATATCTAAACATTCACCATGACAGACCCTCAGTCCAATTTATGCGCTGGAAGATTCAACTTCTTGCCCCTCCATCCTCACCACTACTCTGCGCTTACTCCTCAATCAAACCTCTTCTCATCCTACCCTCCGCCTCTTGCTCACCAAAACAGCAGATTCTCCATTCAATTTGAAGCCTCTTCCTCTGCAGCTGCAGCAGGTCCTCCTTCCCCTCCTCTCAGAGAGGCCCTCCCTCTCATAAACAGTATGAGCCTCAGAAACCAGCACCAAAATGAACCCTCCAACAGTGCTGGTGCCGTGGAAGAGGAAGAGGACAAGGGAAAGGACAAAGATGAGAATCTTTTGACTAGTACTACTGAAGGTGTTGATGAAGCTGTGACCGTAGCACTGCACATAGGGCTTCCTAGCATGTATACTTCTGATCTGGGGTCAAGAAAGATCTCAACGTCTGCACAAGTAATGGGTGAAAAAGAGGAGGTGGGTGTGATTTCTGAGCACCCTTTGGATAGATTGAACAAGGCCCAGTATTGGATTCCCACTCCTTCTCAGATTCTAATTGGCCCTACTCAGTTCTCATGTCCTGTATGCTCTAAGTCTTTCAACAGATACAATAATCTTCAGGTATGGCCTTATATTTTTGTGTTCTTTGTATTCCAAGACTTTTTATCATTCACTGTTTCACCCAAAAGTTCAAACCGGTGAGTAGATAAATGATTTTATATCTACCATGGCCTATCTCGCAAGAACATCTGATGCTCTATCATGGATACTTTCTTATTCAAAAGCTTAAACGGTTGATTAGAGATATGCTTGTTCCCTTTTCTGGTTTTTAGAATCCCGTAATTCTGAAGTTTTTTTTTTCAGAAGGATAGCTCACTCCTGTGATGCTTTATCATTCTGGAGTCTTATCTCTATATTCCTTCTACAGAGCTTTTTTTTTGTTTTTTTTTGTTTTAACACTTTGTATCATATCTCAAACCTGACTAGCTATATGGTATTGAGACTAAATCATGTTTTGTTTTGAAAAATAAACTGCTCCTTGAAAACTTCCTATTTCTTTTCTGTCACCTAAAATGTACAGCTACAGCTGGTACTGAAACTGAATGAAGAGAAAAACAAACTATAAGAAATAATTAATAACAGTACTTCTTTCGGAATCAGGTGTTGTTCTTTATCAAAAACATGAGCTCATTGCAGATGCAAAATGCACGCCATTGCAGTAATAAAACTTTCGAGGCCGTGTCAGTGATAAGATCATCATTAACGGAACTTCATGTGTCAAGAATAAAGGGCCAGCCCCTCTGCCCCATGATGTAATTAAAGTATTATCTGCATACTTAAATAATTATTCAATTTTAAGTACTCATTAAAATTAAAAAAAATAATTATTAAATTATTAATATTAATAAAGGTTAAGAGTAATTTATTTAATTCTCTTATTTATTTTTAATAGTTTAATTTTATTTTTTGTTATTCCTAATGAATCAATAATATTTAATAGATATATTATTAAAAAAATTAATATTACTTTAATTTTTAAAATGAATAATTATTTTTGCACAAAATAAATTTTTAAAATAGATAATTTTTTTAAAAATAGAGAGAGTAGAATAAAAAATAGATAAATTCTTATATAAATACAAAAATAACACATTATATTTAAAATACACTCATAATAAAAATACACTCATAATAAAAACAGGCCCTATCAATCCTATTAAACTATACTGTCCATTTTTTTTTGTGAGTGTACCTAAAAACTCATTCTTACACTTGCAACGCAAAAATTTTTCTTCAGGACAACCTTTTAATATCGGATAGACAACTCTTTCGTACAGATTGTACGAGCTTCAACTTGCCGCTAACTTGTCATCGTATTTAGGGAACAACTAGAAACATATTTATTTGACAGAAAAACCATGTTATTGACCTTTCAGATTGTCTTGCTTTTAGTTAATATCCTTTAGGATTGTACTTTGTTCTGCTTTGCAAGGGGATTTTTTTGTTTTTTGTCACAACTTTGCAAGGGGAGTTTGAAAGGTTGAAATTAATTATAAATGACTCATCGGTATTCAATAAAGATATATATTTTGAGCCTTATTGTTTTGGAATACCGTAATCATCTAAGAGAGAAAAGACGAGAGTTGTAGATAGAAGTTAAAAGAAATAAAAAGGAAGTAGTGAATTCCATGTGCTTTTGTGTCTTGAGTGTTGGGTGTGTCTTAGATTTTATGGGTTCAAATATATAACATTGTTACGCACTATTATGTGTTAGGTTTGTTGCAGTATTTTCTCACTCCTAGGATGCTTTTCTTATTTTAGTGAATAACACGAGAGAATACAAAGGTAAAAGATTAATAGTATTCTTACACAACAAAAAGTAACATTCTTGACACCATAGAGAAAGGTAAAACTCCTATTTCACTCGTGACTACCAAATAAAGTTTTGTCTCTTTTTCTTTATGATGTTCACTAAAAACATCCAATTTTAATATTTTAACGTACAAATAATATCACTTAAGTGTGTTTGGATGACGGTAAATTGGGAGAATGGAAGGAAACCCCTTCTTATGTTTGGGAATTTCAGAATAGCCAGCTAGGAAAGGAAGGGACTCTTTGGAGAATAGTCTTTATTTTTTTTCATCAAAAACTAATTTTTATTCCCCTCAAAATTGGGGAAGAGTGAGAGGAACTAAAAATTTGTGAAAGAAATAATTACAATAGTTCTCTTATTTGTTCTTTTACATTTTGATGATAAAATTATAGAAAATATTTCTCTCATAATTCCAGGAAATGGAGCATTCAAGATTACCTTCCTTTCCAACAAATGCGTTTATCACATTTGAACTCATGTTCTTATCTTTATGGGAGACTATGCTGTTTATTACTTGTCTAATAATTTCCTGCTAACATATGTTCTTTTATTATATAACTTTAAGCATGATGAATGAATTTCCGTTTCATTCCTATAGTATACAAATCATCAAAACAAATAAGGAAGGGACTTTATTCCGTACTTTTCCTTCCTCTTTCAATCATTGTCCGCTAATTTTTATCAGTTCTGTTAATTAAAACAAATCCAAATACAATGTTAAAGTAAATTATAGCAACATTTACAAAACTTTTCTGCTGACAGTGAGAGGGGAATTGAATTACAAGGTCATAGTTATCATGCTACCAATTGGATGCAAACTATGACCTCTAATTTAGAGTGGTGTTATTTGAAGTATATTTCTACAATACATCTCTCGTATAAATGTACAGAACACCTCACGCATCTCGACACTTGCACATGATCATGTTAATATACTGTGCAAGGTATAGTTTCCGAACATAGACTCCTTTAGTTAAATTTCATAACTGAGCATAAAATGTTGAATGTTCAAGAGGGCAAAATTTTGTTGACACACACATAGACGATATATATAAGTTGCTCTATTCTCATTGCTTTGCAGATGCATATGTGGGGACACGGATCACAATACCGAAAGGGGCCGGATTCTCTGAAAGGAACGCAACCAACAGCTATGCTAAGGCTTCCATGCTTTTGTTGTGCACCAGGTTGCAAGCACAACATTGACCACCCGAGATCAAGGCCTCTCAAGGATTTCAGGACTCTTCAAACACATTATAAGAGAAAGCATGGCATAAAACCTTACCTGTGCAGAAAATGTGGCAAGGCATTTGCAGTCAAAGGTGATTGGCGGACACATGAAAAGAACTGTGGCAAAATTTGGTATTGTTTATGTGGGTCTGATTTCAAACATAAAAGATCTTTAAAAGACCACATAAAGGCCTTTGGCCATGGCCACGGAGCTTTTGGCATTGATTGCATGCAAGAGGAAGATGAAGCAGCCTCCGAAATTGAACATGATGGGGATAGCTCAATGTAAAAGTTGGAAAACATAAGTGATTTCTTAAGTAGTTTGGCATATATATATATATTTGTAAAAGATTGTATAATGAGTGTGCGCATCCTTTTTCTTTTTTGCTCTTTTTATGGATTGTATAATGTGTTTCTTATTTACCTTCTGAAGTGTCTTTTTTGGCTTTCTTCTTCTCTGTTTTGTTTTTGTTTTAAAGTTTTTATAAAATATTTGTAAAAGAGTACCCTTCCCTATTTAGTTCAAGAATCCAATCATTAAATCTTAAATAAGAAAAAAGTCAGATAGTTAGAAGTTTTTACTAAAATCTATTTGTTAAAATAATATGATATTTTTATGTATTAATTCTTAAATGGGTGAGCGAGATAAACTAATTTATTTAATACAATGTCATTTTAGCCTTTTGTAAAAAAATTTTGGAAAATTTTTCTTACTGCATAGCATTGGTCTTTAAATAAACAATGAAACTAATCAATATCCTAAAATTTCAAATTATTCAAAATTCTTTGATCTGAGTATTAAATACTTTAAGGGTAACTTCCATGAGTAGGGTTATTGACACTTCCTTCTGTATATCTACGTCCTCCATCATGAGTTTATAACTTTATATTCTAAATTTTATGAAAATTAAATTTTAATAGTGCTTGTCCCATTTTTTAACATAAATTACATACACTCGTATTTATTTTATCAAAAATCTTGGTTCCATTCCATGGCATAACTCTCTTCTCTACTCCGTCACGATGAGTTTGCTTTCTT
This sequence comes from Dalbergia cochinchinensis, assembly GCA_031216125.1. NCBI lineage: Eukaryota > Viridiplantae > Streptophyta > Magnoliopsida > Fabales > Fabaceae > Dalbergia > Dalbergia cochinchinensis. Next base: position 27,659,337 of record CM062374.1, read on the forward strand.
CTCTATCATATACAATTCTTAATTTATTCCTATTTTTATATTTATTTGAATTTCTGGTAAAATATATACAAATATCTACCGCAAAGGTCATATAATAGGATAGGTTCTAAGTAACGGAAAAAAATGCTAGTAAAAATTTAATATCCAATAATAAAAATAATTATATAATACTACTCATAATACGATGTGGGCCCATTTGAGAAACCTGATAGGATTAAAATTGATAGTATAAGACTTGATAGAACAAATTCTAATAGTACAAGACTTGATAAAATTTTAATATTATCTAGTATTTAGTACAGTACTGTATAAGAGATTATCTTTTATATTTTATAATATTATTATTTATTTAAAAATAATTCTAGTATTATGAGTAAATATTAAATAAAATAAAATAATAATAAAATTTAATTTTTATTCATTATTTATTTAAAAACATTAAATATTATATTTATTAATTAAAATTTAATTTATATCAAATGTTATTATTTATTTCAATATTTTGTAACTGTTTATTATTTCAGTAAATTATATAGATATAAAACATACTTTTTGATAAATTAAAACATTTCTATTTCTAATCATAATTACTTAAATTTAAATTTAAAGATAAATATTAAATCAAAATATTTTTTATTAATCCATAATTACTTTTATATATTATATATTATTTATCATTTATTTAAAATATGTATTTGTTATTAAATATTTATTATTTTATATTATATATTACTTATCAGTTATAATTACATTTATTTTTATTATATATGTATATATGTATATATAACTAAGTTGATGTCACATGTTATTTTTTAACAATGTTTAATTATTATGAATTAATTTAATTAAGAATTATTTTTATTTATATAATTTTTACTTTAGATTAATTATTTATGAATTATTTTATTTTTAAAAATATTAAAAAATAAAAGTGACCTTATATGTTATAAACTAATCGGGCCTAATCCGACCTCCCCATGCTATATTAAGTTATATAGTATTTTGAAATATAAAAGAGTTATGGTAGATAAGTTTATACAATATGTTATCTGCATCAAACAATGAATAAGAACTTAACATATTATATTAACTTATTCTATCATATCTAATATAGCATACCAAATGCACTCTATATTTTGTTTTTTATTCTTGTTGACCGAAGTATCATGAAATCATTTAATTTCTCCTAAAAATTTTAGTTTTTGGATTATGGAATATTAATGATTTTATATCTAATACACTCCCTAATGCAAATGCCTTTTTTGGGTTTGAAGTTATGACAATGCACATGCCTACCTTATCTTGTGCTAAAATTTAATTAGTTTTATTAGAAGAATAGAAATTTGTAGGATCGAACTCTAGACCTTCTAGTCATAGAGGCTCTGATATCATAATGAGTTTGTATGGAAAGTGTATATTGCATTGCATAAAATATAACTAATAACAATGTATCAATACATATTATTACAATCACACATGGTCAATGCTCTAAAGATAGAAAGTGTACAAAATAAGAAACATAATTAATAGGGGATTTGGAAGGATGCTATCAGCTAGCCTTTTTGCTTAACCACTGCTTCGATCCTACCAATGGCTACCATCTCATCCTCCCCTTCTACCCTTTTCACTGCTCTTATTGAAATCATCAATTGTGTCACGACCTGATTTGGGAACGTGACCGCTACTTGAGAAATCCCATTTCCACATAAGTCTCATGACATGTGTTGCTCTATATGCAAAGTAAATCATAAAATTGTTCAAAATATAACTTCAAATTTTCATAATTAATCACTTGCTCAGTAAATCATGATAATTAAGTTGAAATTCCCAAAATCTATCTCTAAAGGTGGAATTTATAACACTATCAAAATATATATAGAGTCCATCATATATAAATAACAATGAGAAGTGAAGTTATGTAAATACAGTCCAAAATAATGTGTTAGTATACAAAACCATGCAAAACATAATCATCTTCTACAGTCTGGGATCTTGCCTGCATCTACACTGGAGCATATTTAGAGCAAAATAACAATACTTTACCTAATGAGGCTCACCAACTGAAATCTAATGGTATTGGGAAAAAGATGGGTGGGAAGTTTCCTTAGCAGCTACTATATCTGTAAAATATGAGAAGGAAGAAAGGGGTGAGTTTTATTACCAAAACTCAGTGAGTGAGTCCTGAACTAGAACCTGCTTTATAGGACACAAAGGGAAGATGTACCAAAAGCATAATAACAATAATAATGAATAAACTTTAAAGCCTTTCATATTTAAAGTTAGATAATCAAATCATAGTTTTCTACAAATCAACCCAACAATATCCTAATAGAGAAACAGAATCTCTACTCTGGTTATACACAATATATGTGACATAAAAAAAAATCCCTAGATAACAATCTCTAGTCATATATAGGCATTCGTATCGTTGTCCCTAATGTGACAATAAATTCTCTATTTTCTTTAGTCCTGGGCTACTTGGTACCAAGGTTAACAGATTAACTATTATTAACACGCAGTCTATTTTTACCTTATAAAGTCTTCTATCCTAGGGCTCAAAACTTTCTCATATATCCACATCCAGTACCAACTTCATATATTTATCACAATTGCTTTGAATAGTAAAAATCATATTATAGTTCTCTATAAATTCAACTTATCAATAATAGTCCCATGAATTTTTATCAAAAACATATCTTCATACAAAAACCAATAGTTCAAAACACAGTAGCTAACAGAAATCTCAGATTTTGCACAGAATTCTCTAAAGTTCATGCTTTAATTCATGTTTTCATAAAAATAACTTTAATGTACAACATAGAGATTATAGGTGTGAACCCACTTACCTGGAGTGGTAGAGGCCACAAGAACCGCACGAATAAAACTCTAAAAAGTAGAAGTGGCACCAGTATCTAGCGTAGAAGCAAAGAACTCTAAATTAACCTCTAATAGCTCAAAACTACTCCTAACAACAATAGGCGTGCACCACCTCGTAATATCATGGATAGAGCATCAAAACTACTCTAAAACTTGAAAGTTTGGAGGAAGAAAGGGGGAAAATCAATAGAACAAGCCTGCCTTTGGGTATTGGACGAAGAAAATGAAGTTTTGATTAATCAAAATGAAGTTTGGGGTGAAAATGTGGTTTAGGAGTGAGAGTTGTGTTTTGGGCTGAAAATCTCAAAAATTCTGGTCTAGACCCAAAATGGAAAGGTTTTTATAAAATTTTTATCCCTGCAACACTCACCCGAGCACTATGTTTCCCTATTTAGCACTGCCTTACTATTCATGATCGCTGCAACACTCTCCAGAGTTATTTTTCTCACACTTTTGAGCAATAATTCATGTAGGACCAACCATAACATGAGTGGGTCCTGTGGAATCCTATGGCAGTCCCAGATTTGCTTAGGGATGCATGTACTACTCTAAGCTTTTCTACGGAACAATATATCTAGGGTATTACATACTCCCCCTTTAAAAGATTTAGTCCCCAAATCTTAAAACATACCTGACTACTCTCTTTATAGGGAATACTCTTAGAAATATGTGATTACCCACAACAAACTCTAATTCTCAATGCTGATTGTCAGTGTAAGCTTTTTGCCTGGATTGAGCTGCTAACAATCATTCTTTGATCAACTAGACCTTCTCTAGAGTCTCTTGGACCAAATTTGGGCCTAGGGTTTTAGCTTTCCTAAGGTCAAACCATCCAATGGGAGATCTGTAGTGTTTGCCATATAATGCCTCAAATGGTGCCATCTAGATACTTTCCTGATAACCATTATTGTGTGCAAACTTTATCAATGGCAAGTGATCACATCAACTTCCACCGAAGTCTAATATGCAAGCTCTAAGTGTGTCCTCTAAAGTCTGAATTGTCTTCTCTGATTGGCTATTTGTCTGAGGATGCAAAGTCATAGTCAAGTCCACGCAAGTCCTGAGAGCCTCTTGAAATGCTCTCCAGAACCATGAAGTGAATTAGAATAACTAAGTCATAAATTTATTAGAATATGTAACAAAGAAACAAAACATTATTTAAACACAAAGTCAAGTACAAGAAGAAGCTCTTCTATGAGCTTTAATACACATCTGTGCTATATTATATTTACATGCATATACCAACAACTATGTCCAATCAGTACAAATCTCATTCACTAGACAACTGCAAAATTATATTTCTTTTGTGTAGCAGTCCCATAGTTCTCTGGATCAACTGGGGACGAAACAGAAACACAAGCACATAGGAGTGATAATTATACAATTTTCGGAGGGCATTTCCCCTAAATCCACAACAATAATTGTCATCGTCATCATTCTAGCCACTTCGGTTTATAAGGGAAAAAGTGATCAAGTATTACATAACAACAATTCATTCAACATAAGTCTTGTTTCTGTTTTGTCCATATATTAGAATATGCACAATTGAAGTTCATACATTCTCTGTTACCGCATATATGTGTCATTTAGTTTTCTTTTTCCAAATGCATGCATAAAGCACATATAGACAATCAATCAGCAATGATTCTCAGTCATTTACAATAACCAATCTTTAAAGTCCATAGCATGCATTCATACACATCATACTTAAATCACAATTCATTATATCATCAATTTGAGACTTTGGTTCATTTTCATCACATTGCTAGATTCTACTCTTATATGGAAAAATTTAGTTTGCATACCAAATAATTAATTCCAAGGCTAGAAAAATTCAGATACCACAATGTGTCTATAAGGTCCTAGAAAAATTTCAAGGCAAAAGGAGTTTTTTAGCTATGCTAACAAAATTCTACAAATTTGGTTGTCAGAGACCACCCAATCTCAGCTCAAAGTCAGATTCCTCAATTTTTCTACCATAGTAAAGGAACCTAGAAAATTTGAATCAAAATTCATGGTGAAACCTTAAGATGTCTCTAAGACTTTTTAAAAATTTCAAATGAAAATTCAATCGTTTGCTATGGTAACAAAATTAGTAAAATTCACAGTTTCAAGTCCAGAAATTCAAGCAGCACAGGCATAGTTTCAGCTCTTGATTTTTCTAAAGTAGTAAAAGTCTTTAACATGACGTAAGAAAAATCAGGAGTAGTCTTAGGATGTTTGCTTCAATATATAATTTTTCTAGCTCGTAAAATACCTACAAATATATCAAAAAATTTGAGACAAATCCCTGCCTATGACAAAATTGAAAATCTAGCAACATGGTTTAACACTTCTTTTGACAAAAATGATTTTCCAATAACACCAATATACTCCAACAATGTAAATACACCTATACCTATGTGTAATCATACATTAAAATCAAGAATATCAAATTTAAACCATGAACCTGTAGAAAAATAGAAATGCACCAAATAAGATACAAAACCCCTACTTTTGAAAGATTTACGGCTCTAGGCTCCAAAGGGTCTTTCAAGAGTGATCTTCTCACTTCAAGGCCTTCCAACCCACAAAAAACCTTTCCTTGCATAGTAGAGGATGATATCTCAAAGTGAGGAAAAGTGAAAAATTGGAATTTCAATTAGTTAGTTTTATAGGTGGTGATGATTAGTTAAAGTTTTGTGAAGAAGTATTGAGGTTTTAACAAGATTAGGCTATGATTTTGGAAGCTTGAAGCTTGTTAATGGTGGCTTGGAAAGAAAGATATGGAGGCTGTTTCTTCTTCTTGGCTGGCCGAAATGTTTGGGTAGAGAGATAAGGTTTTGTGGCATTGTATTTATCTTGACATAAATGTAGGATTCACGTAAGTATAGGTTTTTTCTAATAGTAAAAAGATATGGATGGCTAGGATTTAATCTTGCTTTCCAAGATTAAATCTTAGCCTTATACTTGTCTATAAAGGATAAACATTATCCTTTTGTAAGGATTAAACTATCTTTCAGTGTTAGAACTCGTACATCGAAATTTTATCGAATAAGTGAAACATCATACCTGGGTAATCAGATATTTCCCGAAATTAAATTCCAGGTAGAAAATCTTCATTTCTAACTATTTCTAACCTTAACCCTATCTTTTCTTAGTTTCAGGCATCTTTTGGTCCCGGATCTAGGGTTTTAGCTGTCTTGATGGGGCCTTTGGGGCTCGCCAGTTCACTATTCATGTTTTTTTTAACTCGTCCATTAGGCCGTCATCATCATTGCTAAAACTATTAGATTTTTGAAATTCTCACTAATAAATTTCAAATTAATTTTTTTAAAATAATTTTTCGGGTGTTACAATTGACACCCCATGGAGTCTGACAATCTCATTTATATAGAACCTGGCATACTAAGCTGCACTGAAACTTGTCTTCACTAGTAGAAAGTCGGCTGATTTAGTCATCCTATCAACAATTAATCATATAGAATCAAAACCTCTAGTGGTTCAAGGTAACCTGGTTACAAAGTCCATGGTCATCTTCTCCCACTTCCATTCTAGAATCTCTATATGTTGAAGTAGTCCTACAGGCCTTTGGTGTTCAGCCTTAACCTATTAACACACCAAACACTGCACCACAAAATCATCTATATCTCTTTTCATACCTTCCTACCAGTATAACTACCAGAGATCATGATACATTTTAGTTGAGCCTAGATGTACTAAGTATGCTACGGCATGATATTCTTCCATTAATTTCTTCTTCAACTCATCCACATCAGGCACACACTACTTATCCCCAAAACATAACACCCCCTCGACATTAACTGAAAATTCATGATTTTCCTCTTTATTCATATCCTCTATAAGCTTATCCAGCTTAGGATCTTTTCCTTGCTATGCCTTAATTTGCTCCACTAGGGTTGATTGGGCCCTAATATGAGTTATGTAACGCCTTGGTTTTTCCTTTTGTGCAAAATGACTAAAATACCCCTGGGGTCTTTTTTGCATGAGAATCGAGGGCGGTTAGTCCAGGCCATCCTTATTGGGGTAATTTAATATTAGAATAAGATTATATGTGGTTTAGAAAGCAATTAGTTTGAAATTTCAATCTTTGATTTTTCTCATGTTCAAAATGGCCAAAATGCCATTGAGGTCATTTTTGCATGGAAATCGAGAACGGCCGATCTCGACTATCCTCAAGCGATTAGTTTGATGTTTGAAGGGGATTAGATGTGTTTTGGATGACAATAGATGTGAAAATTTCGATTCCTGGTTTTTTCTATGCATAAAATTACCAAAATAATCCTAAGGTAATTTAACGTAGGATTAAGTGACGACCGGACCTGATCATTACCCAGGAGTTAGATATTCCAATTAGAGGGGATATGGGATATTTGGATGGGTCTTGGGGAGTTTCTATGTAAAATTACCATTTTACCCCTAGTTAGTGCTAATTAAACTTAATTAAAGTAATTAAGGAAATATAGACAGTATTAGGCTCTAATTAAAGATAAATTAATGTTATTTGTTAATTTTGAGTCCAAATAATTATTTGAAGTTAATTTAGGCCCAAAGTTACTTAGGGAAAGTTGAATTCTATTCTTATTCAAAGATGCTTCATAAGACCAAAAAGTAAAAGTAAGAGACAAAAACTACTCTTTCTCTCCTTCTTTTCCTTAAGATTAGGGACATGCTGGTGTTTGAAATTTGAATTAATCAAGCTTAGCCCAACTAAACATGTAAGACAACTCTCTAACCTTGTCTTGAAAGCCTTAAACACCTAATTACCAATTCCTAACCATTTCTTCTAATTAAACCTACCTTTAATCCTAGTCCTAACACTCATAAAACACAAAAAGATCCCGCCTAACCCTATGAAACATTTCGGCCAGCCTTCCCCTTCATTCCTTCTCATATTTTGATTTCTCAAACATTCTCACAATCATACTCTCTCTTTCTTTCTATTCGCTTTTTTTTTTGCCAAAACTTGTTAACTAAGTTATGTCAAAAAAATATTCTTGCTCTTTCTAAACTGAAGCTCTCTTCTTCCTCTTCTCCTTCACAATAAAGAACCACCATTGTTATTCCATATTCAAGCTACAAACACCAAATCAAACATCACCACCATAAATTAACTCATAAACATGTAACCTTTCCATTCCTATAAATAAGAACACAACAAAAATCCTTCCTCCATTTTATCCCCACTTGGCCGAAACCCTCTTGCCTCCAAAGAGAAGGTTTTTCTTTACTTCCTTTTGTAAGAACAAGTGCTTTTCATCTTGCAACCGAGAAACCTTCTTGGTATGAATTTTATTCTTGAGTTTTCTTTTCATTTCTACTCTTTTCTTTTGTTTTTGGTTGTGATCAAGGTCATAGATTGATGATAAGTGTTTTTGGTGATGGTTGTGAGACCATCGTGCGTTTGACCTCTAAAGTTCAAGGCTTGATCTTTGGTTTCAAAAAAAAAAAGCGGAGAAAGAATGCTTATTGGTTTCTTTATTGTCTTTGAGCTTGATAGTGAGTCCAAGAAATGAAGTTCTTTGAACCATGGGACTGAAGGACTCTGCAACATCCTAATTTTTAACCCAATACTCCTAGAATGTATTTAGGTTAACCATTAGTCTATTATTTTTTAGTCTCATTCTTTAAAACCTTTTATTAAAACACTTAGTGGAAAATACGAATAAATTTTTCTTTTTGAAACTTGAAAGTAAAACGCTAGCCATGCGCTATCCTAACGTTCATCATAACCCTAACATACAAGGAAAGTGATCACACCATTCATAGTCACGAAACATAGTATTATACATAACAATCATAATATCATTACACCTTCATAGATACATAATTTACTAGCATCCTTGTAACTTCATTTACATCAAAACATGCCCATATGTATATAAGGTGATCCTTATCCACCTGTGCAGTTGGATAAGTGTCAACCCAGAAGCTAAGCTATCTATGCTCCCGCAGCAACTTTTTGTTCCGTTTGCTAGCGTGACCCTTAAGCACAAGCCTTAGAAGAAGTCATGAACCTCGTTGTAGTTCTCATCTAGAGACGACACGGAAGAAAAGACAGGGATGAGAAACTCATTCAAGATTCTCAGTAGGGATTCCTGACTTTAACACGAGTGTCATCGTCATCATCCCCAGCCACCTCGGTTTTAATTATGAAAAAGGTGTGCATGCATAAGGTTCGGTTTTAAGCTTTCCAAATCTATTTATCCGAAGTGGGTGTCTTTTAGTATGAGTCTTAATGGCATGAATGCAACAGATATTTGATGAATGCATGACAATACCATATGCACATTAACATGAAAATCATTGCTCTTGGGCTCAACGTAAAGAAACATAAATCATATACGTGGCATAAAAGGCACAGTACTTTTCATGTGACATCTTTCTCATAAGTCGAACTCTTAAGTTCTTTTTCTTAAAGATTACCCTCTTAACATATCCACCAAAAATCCAACCGACTCACCGGCCCGGCGATAATCTGGTCACCAAACTACATCTCACTTATCGCCTAGGAATAAGCTCAATCCTAACTAGTCATCACTAGATTTAATATGGGCTAATAGAGGGGGTATACATAACTTTCTTGCATCACTTATCTTAGGATCATTTCCTTCTTCAAAACACTCTACTGGTATCTAGTACACCGTGAATTGTCCATTTTGGTCAATACCCTCACGGATTTGTTTCCTCCCCACCATAGCGGGAGGAATGCGTCTCAGTGTTACGTCATATCTATTCTGGGGGTGCTCGGCTGAACCAGTGTCACCCAGAACCATTCTTGGGGGTGCTTGGCCGAACCGGTGTCACCCAGGAGTTTTCACAAACTTTTCTCAAATTCTCAAGTTTGATGGGAAATTAAAGATAACGGCAAGACAATCGAATTTCCTTCAAACTTGCTTTATGCCACGAAACTTGTAGGACATGCATAACCATTCAACATCATCATAAGACATCAAATCATTCTCATAATCAATCATACATCTACTGGAAGTCATAAGGTTCATTATGTCTTGGGACCTATGGTATCTTATGCTTTGACCCTTATGGGTTTTTAACTTGCGGTATAATTATTCTAACATTCGCTATCAACCTTTTATGCACCTCAGGATTCCTAACTAACAACTCTTACAAATATTTATGTCTATCACTGACTCTGGACAGCATCATGCTTTAAGGGCAGAGTTTATATCTTGTGATTACAGGGTTCTAGAAACTACATTTTAGACCCTTTCTGAGTTCCGTCTTTGCCTAAGGCGCTATTAATCAAATCTAACCCAATTATGAGGTATTCATAAGCCTTTGAACTAATTATAAATCATGTTTACTACATTATAAGGGTGTTGTACAGAATTAGAAAATTAAATGTTCTAAGAGTTCTAGAATTGCATTTTTACGGTTTTCTAGTTACTAGTTTTCTCTATAGGTGCTAAAATTCAATTATACTTCAAATGTAACCAAAGTTTTCATGATTAAACAATCCTAATCTGTTTATTATCCCACTAAAATAGTTTGGACAGAAACTAAAAATAAATGGGCCATAACTATGCTAAAACTTGACTTTATGGTTTTTCTGTTAGACTAGGCTCTTTCCCAACATGCATAGAAAGGCTCCTACCTCAACATATATAATTTTTGCACATTCTAACTTGTCAAAACATCATCATACAGCAGTAAACACACCATGGCAGAATCAAAAAGCATAGATTCCATAGAACACATAATCTCACACTTTCAAGACATATAAATTGCTAGTTTCTCTTGACATCGTTTTAGGATTTCTAAAACTCTTTAAAAACCATTTTATTTCACAAATAGGGACTAAGAATGGCCATAGGGCAGTAGCTAGTTTAAAACATTCCTAGGAGAAGTTTAATTCATAAATCTCATTGGTAATAATTTTATAAAACTCTTGAGGTCTAAAGAAAATCTTAGAATGTAGGTTGTTGGCTCTTGTGACTAGATGAGACTCACACCAAGCTCATCATCATCACACGGTCGAAATATGCATCCATGAGGATGTTTCCATAACCACCTTCATCTTGAGATAAAAAGGGCAAGTCTTTGAGCTCTAGGTTCTTTAAGTGATGACAAAAATATAAACGTGCTATGCATTCCATTTTATTCTTCATTATAAAGTAAAGTGAGGGCTTTAAAGTAAATATGAAATGCAAGAACTTGAAATTAAATATACAAGGCTTAAAGTAAATATGCGAAACTTGAAAGTAAATGTGCAAGACTTGAAAAGTAAATATGCAAGTTCAATTCTTTATTTTAGTGCTCTAGGCCCAACAACAATCAACTTTAAGGCCGAAATAGAAAGGCTTCGAGATTTAATTAGGTGATATGCAAGTTCTTGTTTTAAATCTTTAAGTTCTTTAAGTGATGACTTGAAATGTAAACATGCAACGCAAGGCTTGAACTTAAATGTGATAATGCAAGTCCTTTTCTTTAATCTTTAGAGTTTAGTGATGACATAGGAAAGTAAATATGAGATGCAAGAGCTTGAAATATAAATATGAGGTGCTAGAAATATAAATATGCAAGTTCATTTTTATATCTTTACTAGAGCTCTTACAAGACTTTAAAGGAGCATAAACCTCAACCCCAATTTATCTTAACAAGGTAAAGCAAGCTTTGAGTTTTAGAAACCATTTCACCATGTCTTTGGTGACAAAACCAAAATATCAAAGAAAAGGAAACTATGGCCGAAACCATGAAGGAGAAAGGATGAAACTTTGAAACTCTAAAGGCCATGATCTTGATGATATATCAACACCAACATCATGTGCTCTCATCCTTGAGTCATTTTCCAACCAAAACAAGATTTAAAAACCAAAACTGGAACCAAAGAAAAGCAAAGGAAAAACCAAAATGCTTCTTGGTTTAAAGACCAAGTTTTCAAGCTTTAGAGGTTACACAAGTGGTGATTCTTATGATCAACCCCTTGAACCCTCATCATCAAGCCAATATTTTTCTTTCAAGAAAGGCTCCAAGGCCAAAACATAAAGAGAGGAAAGGAAGTTCCAAGAACCCAAGAGAAACCAGCAAAACTCATTTTAAACAAGACTTTAAAGGATAAAGAAATTTAATAAAACAAATCCCTACCAAAGGTATGTCTCTTGGAGAATGAACAAGGCTTGGTCTTGAGAGGAGAATGGACGAAAAATCTTCCCTTGGGCTTGAAGGAAGCTTCAGCCAAGAGAGAAGAAAAAGAAAGGAAGTTGTGCTTCTTGAGTTTGATCTTGAGAATGATATGGCTTAGTGTTTCAAGGAGGATTTAATGGTGGTGGAAAGGATAAAGAAGATGAGAGGAAGAAAGAACTCTTGAGTTCTTGAAGAAGATGGAGAAAATGAGAGGAAAAGAAACTCTTGAGAGAAACTTAAGACAATTCTTGAAGCTAGCTTGAGAGAATGAGCAAATGGCACCAAGTTCTCTTTAGATATGTATTTATAGAAAATTGAAGCATGAAGAAGTGAATGGAGGAGGTAGAGGCCGTGAGTTTCATGGCTTTGGAGGGAAGGAAAATATCTCATTCAAGGTATGGTTGTGGTCATTCAAAGGTATGGCCAAGTATGGGTTCAAGTATGGGCTTAAGCATAATTCAAGGTATGGCTCTTTGAGTGAGAATAAATCAACATGTGATGAATTTAGAGAGGTATGGGTACTGCCTTGTTCAGCCAAGAATAAGGAGAAATCATCTCCTTTAATGTGGTTTAGGAGTGTGTTTAGGTGTGTCTTTGATTAGGCTTAGAATTAGGAATTTGTAAGTAAGTGTTTAGGTGAGGTAATGATTAATTAGAGGCTTGCAAGACTAGATTTCGGAGGTGGTCTCTCTAAATTAATGAAGTCAAACTTCATTAACTTGGAATCCAATGCCAACATGCTTCCTTGATTTAGGGAATTGGAGAGAGAAAATACTATTCAAGAATCCAAGATTGGAATCTTTGAGTTTTAAAAAGAGATTTAAATTTAATCTAAGCAATTTTAGGTTCTAATTAATTTTAATAGCCTATTTTGACTCTAGATTAATTATGGAAATTAATTAATCTTTGATTAGAGCCTAATATTGCTTAGGTTTGCTTAATAACGTCATTAAGCTCAAAAACACTATTTCAGGGGCAAAATCATAATTTTGCGCAAAAACCGCCCGGGACCACCGGGACTTAAACAGACACTTTTAAACATGTAAAAACATTGTTTTAGACCTTCGGAGAAAGTTTCAGCCTCAAACGGCACCTTTACCTGAGTAGAAACGCTATAGGGGTATTTTGGTCATTTTGATCCGAAACTGCAGAAAATAAGATCTTCGTGTCCGAAACCATTCAAGGGCCATCCAATCCCCTTCAAACATTGAGTTGGCCCTTCGAGGACTGCCAGGCCGGCCATCCTCAAATTCTGGATAGAAAATGACCTCAGCGGCATTTTGGTCATTTTCCTCTCAGACAGAAAATCAGGGCATTACAGACCCTAAATCTCATTTTCATTTTGCTAAGATTATTAGGGTTGTAAGTTTCACTCTTTAAAGTCTTGAGTTTTTGAGCTCTAAAGAGATATAAAAATGGATTTGCATTCATGTTTATGCTTCAAGTCTTGCATCTTCATGTTGATATTTCAATGCCTTGCATATCATGTTTACATTCTAAGTTGTCAGCTTGTAATCTTAAAGACTTAAAAATGAACTTGCATTTTCATGTTTATATTTCAAGTCTTGCATTCATATTGTCATCTTATAATCTTAAAGACCTAAAAATAAACTTGCATTCATGTTTATATTTCAAGCCTTGCACATCATGTTTATATTTCTAAGTTGTCACCTTATAATATTAAAGACTTAAAATGAGATGCATGACATATTTATGATCCTAGCCATCACCTAACTCTTTAAAGCTTAAGACTTCCCCCTTGGATCTTAAATGGAAATTTTGATCATGGACACATATTCATATGTACATTTCGGCCATGTAGTAATGTTGGGTTTGAAGTTGATTTTATTTTATTTTAAGGCTTGAATCTTATGTCTTGAGTGTACAAAGGTATTTTGAAAGAACTGAAAATTTAAAAGGAGCAAAAAATGTGATTTTGAATAAGTTGAACCTTATTTATGAAACTTTGAGCTTTACTATGGATTTGAATGAAAATAATTAATTTCTAAGAGAGACAAAATGATTTCATGTGTCTTAAGTATCTTAGAATAGCTTTTGAGAAAAACTAGCAATTAAAAAAGGTTAAAAATGCAATTTACAAGCTTTTTGGTAATTTCAATTTTGGCATTATTTGACACTATTTAACATTGTAGGAACTATTTGGCACTGTTTACGTGGTAAAAAATGTGTTAAAAATTATTTCATATGTCTTAGAATGGCTTTTGGGAAAAGCTAGTGATTGGAAAAGGGTCAAAAATGTAATTTTCTAAAGCTTTTATAATTTTAATTTTTGGTACTGTTTGACACTGTTTAGAACTGTTCAACAATGTTTGGCACTATTCACATGTATAAAAATTATTAATAATAGTCATAAAAATTAATTTAGTATCATAGAAAAAACTAGTAATTGGAAAAAGGGTTAAAAATGTAATTTCCCAAAGCTTTTGAAATCAACTTTCTGATACTATCCAGCACTATACAGTACTATTTGAAACTATTCACATGCTTAAAAATTAGTGATAATTATTATAAAAAATTATTTTTGGTATCTTGGGTGCTTAAAAGGATAATTACAAGTGTTAAGTTGTATCGTTTTGAAAATGCGAAAAACTGTGCTTTGAACTTATCATTATGAAATTTTGGTCAAATGGGTTTAATTAGAATTAGTGATGATTTCGAATGCTTCCATGTATTCAAAATACCATTTCTGATGTTAAGAATAATTTTTAAAAGCATTGGCACTTGTTAAGTGTTAAAAACGTGAAACTTTGCACTTTAACCCCTAAAATCTAATAAAATTTGGCCAATGGCCCAAAATAGTTTTTATGATGAATTCAATTTATTTGTAAGTGGTATGAGTCTCTTAAAAGTGTAAATTAATATTGAGGATCATTGGTTTGAGAAAATGAGTTGAATGAGAAATTTACACTTTAACCTATAAACTATTAGAAATTACAGTTTTGATCCCTTTTGGGGCTAAAGTATAATTATCAATAACTTGATGATATTCATGTGAATGATATGTTATGAGAGCTATGTTCATATGAATTGTTTATAAATTATATGATTTGAAGTGATTATGCAAAATTATATATTGATGACTATGCATGCTTGATTGATTACCATTTGTAATATCTCATGCTGCTTTATGGATTGACAAATGTGCATGCTTAATTCTTGAATTGTGCAAGTAATGACTACTATTATGTTTTGTGTGTGTGTGTGTGTGTGTTGAACATGACATATGCATTAGCTGAGTCCGTTTCTTGATATTTGGCATACTGGATAGAAGCATGGTTACTTTCCAATGATATATTGATGATAACCTATTTATAGATATATGCAAAAAATGTGATGCATGCTTATATGATTAATTACATGACAAATTGTGGCATATTGTGATTATGAACGAATGATTAAGATGCATGATTGATGTGTTCTATGGCATGAGTCAAATTTGGGGAAGCTCCGTTCCTAGCTATTAAGTTACCGGATTTCTGCCAAATTTGCGACTTAGCAAAATTATGAAGTTTATGAGCATGAAATGTTAAATGATAAGTTATGATGACGGCTATGATTATATGCTCATATTTGCATCTCTAAATAACATGCTAAGATTAAATGTGACATAAAACACTTAGAAATGATCCTTTTATTAGCTCCAAAACCTTATCAGTATGTGCTAATCTGTTTTAAATGACAACAAAGTCAATTTAAAGAAAATACTTTGAAGAACGACTAATGTTTGTCTTGAGTTTCTTGTAAGATCATAAATAGGATTCTATCGTTAGCAAGAGCAAAGCTTACTCAAATGAGAATATATTTCAATATGCATATGTAAACATATTTATCGAGTAAAGTATCATTTTCGTCCCTTAAATTGTAAACTTGTTTCACTTTAGTCCATGAAATTTCTAAATTAACTCTTTAGTCCCTGAAATTGCATTCCATAGGTCACTTTAGTCCCTAGTCAAACAACGGTTAGTCAATCATTACATTTTGCTGACATGTCACATTAAGTGACACATGATGTGCCACATATTGATGACGTGGCATGCTGATCCCACATGGTATGTTGACGTGGCTTGCCACGTGGTATGATGACATGGCATGCCACATCATCATGCTGACGCGGCATCATATCAAAATAGATCAGATCAGTCCCTGAAATTTTCTAAAATATGTCGAAAAAGTCCCAAATCCTAAATTTCTCCTCTTTTGGTTCGTGAAATCTAAATCCTTAATTATTCTTAAACTCACTTATTTTTCTCTAATTTTCACACCTTATTTAAGTAATCTAAATTTTTAAATATCCTAAATATAATTAAGATGTTGATTAGTCCAAATTTGAGACCCTTCATGTTTAACTAACATAATTAATTTATGCAATTTATATTTATGAACTGTGAGTATCAAAAAAGAGAGAAATCAAGTAATAAAGAGTAATATAAACCGTAAAAGAAACTATTCAAATATATTTAATAAAGAGACATTATTCTTGATTGAAATTATATCAAAGCTAACAAAAATGAAAAGACTTTGCAAAAGGAAAGAAAGAGAAGATTGTGTGATGAAAGAAATCTATCATCATCATATATTTTTTTCAAGGAAAAATCAAATCCCAAAAAGGGAAACAAATCTATGACAAAATTACAAGAAAGTAAAGAAATCAGGACGCCATACAAAGAAAGAAAAATTAGGAAAAAACCAAATAAATAACAAATAACTTCCATTCTAGTAAAACAACCACAATTGAGGATAACTAAGATTGTTATATGCCACAAATGAAATAGAGGAATGTCTTGGCCATCAACCTTTCCATCTCAACCTACATATATGACTTCATGTTGTAGCTATTATGCATAAAAGAAGAGGGTTATCATTGAATATCATATTCTATTCAAGCTCAATGTTTTGTCCTTAAATAATTTAGAAAAGTCGTTGAGAATTGTATTGTGGTTGTTATGAGTGAAGAAGGCTAGAGAGTTAAGGGAGTAAGTTAAAGAACATGAGAGTGTCTTAGAAAAAATGAGAGCAGAGTTAGAGAGGCTCTTGAAATGATCTTGAAGAAGCTCTTATTCAAAATTACAACCGAATGTAAACTCTACATTGTAGATCAATCCAATATGAAAAAAATTAGTACAAGCTCTTCTACATGCTATCTTTGATTTTAGATTCACATTTGTATTGCGTTTATTCTAAATAACTTATGATATAACTACTACCATGTTCATTTTGCTTCAGTCTTTATTTTTATTTTAAAGAATCCAACTTCTAAAAAATTATTTATCAATCATATAAGTTCTAAAGGTGTGCAAATTTAAATGAGTAATCACATGTGAGTGAGCCTAACATAATTCCAAGAAATGTAATATAATAGTTAATAAATTAATTATGTTAGTTAAATATGGAGGGTCTCAAATTTGGACTAATCATGCTCTTAATTATATTTAGGATATTTTAAAATTTGGATTATTTAAATAAGGTGTGAAAATAAGAGAAAAATAAGT
This sequence comes from Dalbergia cochinchinensis, assembly GCA_031216125.1. NCBI lineage: Eukaryota > Viridiplantae > Streptophyta > Magnoliopsida > Fabales > Fabaceae > Dalbergia > Dalbergia cochinchinensis. The sequence goes on from CM062374.1 coordinate 27,676,868, forward strand.
GGGTTTAAGAATTATTAAGGATTTAGATTTTATGAACCAAAAAAGGAGAAATTTAGGATTTGAGACCTTTTTGACACATTTAAAATTTCAGGGACTAATCTAACCTATTTTGATTTGATGCCACGTCAGCATGCCACGTCATCGACACATGACATGCCATGTGTCACTTAATGTGACACGTCAGTAAAATATAATGGTTGACTGATGGTTGTTTGATCAAGGACTAAAGCGACCTACAGAATGCAATTTTAGGGACTAAAGAGTTAATTTTGTAATTTTAGGGGCTAAAGTGACACTTTACTCCATATTTATCTCATATTACGAGATCTGAATTGAAATAGAAGTAACATAATATCCTTATTCAAGTAGAAAACAACTAACGATTGAAGAGGAACCAACGTTACAAGAAACCAAGTCTTTTTAAACTTCAGAAAGTACACTGGAAAGGAAGAAATCTCATAATCTATGAAGCCAAAGTGTTCTACCATCTTCAATCCTCACATTGGTAAAGATCAGATCATCAACAAACAGTGATTGAAGACAAGAAGACTCATATCTCATCAAGGAAAGATTACCATACTTCAGAAAGCTTACACTAAGTAAAATAGTGCAATTCTACAAGGAAATGGAGTCAAATTTGAGTTTAAATGTGAAAAAGTCAAATCCTAGTGTTAGAACCAGTTGGTCATCTCTTTTGCCTTTGTAGTCAACTATCCAAAAGTCCTAGAAGAAAAAGTTCAGAAACCATGGTTTAGAAAGTAAGAGCTATTTTCTAAAGAGTATCAAAAACCTCTATTCCTCAATGGCTTTTTCAAACTGATCTGACAGGAAAACATGCTATTCTTCTACATTATCTTTCCAAGACACAAATGGATGATCAACATGTGTCCCTAGAAGATCTGAGCAAAGTCAATGGTCACAAAAAAGACCTCTATAAATAGAGATGATATGCTTACAAATAAAAAGACTTAACATTGTGAAAAAGAGCTGAAATGCTAACAAGTTTTCCCTTCATCCTTTTGTAATATTCATTAATACTTGCAATCCTTTCCTTATTCATAAAATCTTCTTTCTACATCCTTCATAGATAATACGTTCTTCTAAGGAAGAATATCTAGAAAAAGTCATTCAAATATTTCCAAGAACTTTCACTATATATCCAAAGAAATCTTGAGTGTAGGTTACTTTTAGTGGCAACCCAAATATATAACCTTTGTATCCTTGATCCAGAAGTGATTAGTATAAGATAGCTTGAAGAGGCTTGTCACATACTACTTGCAACACAAAAGTAAGAGTGTTTTAGCTGTCACAGCTTATTAGCTTAGAGAGGCTAGTGCAAGATTACTCGGTTCTGCTTGAAGAAGCTGGTGAATAACTACTTGATTTTTGACATTAGGGGTTATCTACTGGTCAGTGAACATAGCTTGGGAAGACTACTATAAAGACTATCTTTGTTCTTTCTCAGGTTGGAGAAAGAGATAGTGAAACTCAATGGTTATTGAGAATTGGACGTAGGAAGATTTGGCCGAACCAGTATAAAATCTCTTGTGCAGGATCTTTTTCTCCTTTCATCTCTTATTTTATTTCCATATCTGTTGCTATATCAGTATCTATTTTAAAAAGACTATCTTATGTTTTTTCTGTTACTTGTTTAGTTTAGAAAGTTCACTTTCTGAAGTATCTAATTCTATTTTTCTGCAGTGCTACAAGTTCACAACCTGATAGCTTTTGATAGAGTTTTTCATAACTTCACTAACAAAACAAAAGGAAAAAATGATTCAACCCCTTTTCTCGTGTGTGTTTCTACCTACAAGTGGTATTAGATCTTAGCCTCTAAGGGGTTAAGCAATCCAACGACTACAAAGGATAAAGATCCTAAGAAAAAATGGCACAAAATATTCACATTGCTAAAGGTCACTCCATCAATAGGCCACCATTTTTAGATGGTGGAGATTATGCATACCGGAGGGACAGAATGGAGCTATTTATAAAATACCAAAGTCTTGACTTGTAGGAAGTTATATAAGAAGGAGATTTTGTTCCAAGGGAGGAAGCTCTAGGAACAGATGATGCACCTTCATTATCTAGAGAAATCCTAAGGAGTAGGTGGATAGAGCAACAAAAAGCCAGAGCTCAACTAAACTCAAAAGCCAAGTACCTACTTACGTATGTACTAAGTAAAGTAGAATATGACAAAATCATTACTTTTGACACGGTAAAAGAAATATGGGACATATTATATATGCCGCTTGAGAGGATTGATCAAATGAAAGAAACTAAGATCAATATGTTGGTCCATCAGTATGAACTGTTTAAAATGACAGATCAAGAGAATATTAATGAAATAACCACAAGATTTATGCATATTGTAAACCAACTAAAGGGTGGCAAAAGATATTCTAACTCGAAAATGGTTAGAAAAATCTTAAGAAGCCTCCCTGCTAAATGGCTGCCCAAGGTCATAGCCACTACTGAGGCAAAGGACCTTCAAACTCTTAGCTTGAATGCACTTATTGGGTCACTTAAAACCCATGAAATTGTGTTTTCTGAAATACATGGTGAATCCAGTAAAAAGAGCAAGTCTATGGCATTAAAGTTTTCTCATCAAAAAACGTATAAAACTAAGGGAATAAAAGTTGCTGAAGTCTTTAATAAGGAGGATGATACTGATGATAAATTAGATGGAGAAGATGAAAACGAGCTTTCCTTGCTTGTAAGAAAAATGTCCAAAGTATGGAGAGGAAAAAGAAGAAGAAAAGAGATATCAACTTCAAAAAGGACAAAAAGGCAAGTTGAAGCTTGAAGGTGTTATCTATTTTTAGTGTAGGGAGAAAGGTCATCTCAGAACAGACTGTTATAAACCTAAAGGCCCACAGAAAATATTCACACTAAAGAAGAAGGGCATGCTAGCTACTGGAGTGAATCAGAAATAGACAAGGAAGAGTCAAAAGATCAGGAGGAAATGGATATTGCTAATCTATACTTCATGGCTAGATATTCATCAGAAAATGAATCTAAGCTAAATAATACTGATCTCTCATATGATGAACTTTTGTCTCTCTATAAAGAATTGCTTGAAGATTTTCAAGCTCTTTCTTCACATTATCTCAGTTTGAAGAAGGAACATAAGAAAACTATTCTAGAACTCAAAATGGCCAAAACTGAAGTCGAGAATCTAAGGCTTGAAAAAAAGAACTGAAAGGTGAAAACAAAGTTTTAAACATAAAAATCAATGCCTTAGAATTTGAAGCTGAAAATAAAATAAACATACTTATAAGGTCATTTTTGAGCTTGAAAGAGCTTCGAAGCTCCTTAAATCTGACTTGGAAAATATGGTTAATGGATCAAAGAATCTTGATCTAATGCTTAGTGGTCAGAGGCCATATTTTCAAAAGACTGGATTGGGATATGAAGAAAAGTTTGGTGAAAAAGGAAAATCAACTTTCTTCTAGAAAGTTAAAAGAAAAGCCTTATGTACTATCTGTTTTAAGAAGGGGCATCCACTTGACAAATGCTTCATCAAAAGGAAGTTTGTCAAAAAGGTTAGACAACTTTCTTCTCAAACTAACTCAAGAGGACCCAAAAGAATATGGGCACCTAAAGTAAAATATGTGTTCATTACAAGTTTGCGTAAGGACGCATATGGAACCTAAAAATAAATGGTACATGGACAGTGGTTGTTCAAGGTACACGTCCGAATCAAGAAAATGGTTCATAAATCTGCGTCCTAAGAACTCAGGATCAGTAAGATTCGTAGATGAAGGTAAAGCTAAGGTCACAGGCATAAGAGATGTTGGTAAGGATGATTCTCACCAAATTTTTGATGTCCTGCTAGTTGATGGTTTGGCTCAAAACTTATTACGTATCAGTCAATTTTGCGACCAATGTTTTAATGTTATATTTAATGCTCATATATGCAAAATAGTAAATCCCATTTTAGAATAAGTAATTCTATCTAGAAAGAGGCATAATAACACATGTGTTATCTTGGATGATCTGAAAGATCAAAATATAAAATGTCTCACATCCTTCATAGATGATAAGTGGTTATGGCATAAGAAGCTTGGGCATGCTCATATGAAGCTTATTTCTGAGCTCTCTCAAAAAGAGCTTGTTAAATGCCTTCCAAAGATCACATTCAATAAGGACTCAACTTGTGACTTTTGTGAGAAAAACAAGCAAACCAAAGCTTCTTTCCATAATAAGCATATGGTTTCAACCACTAAACTACTTGAGCTTTTACACATGGATCTCTCTGGTCCTACCAACACTGCAAGGCTAGCTAGAATGAGATATTGCCTTGTTATAGTGGACGATTACTCCAGATTTACATGGGTTATCTTTCTAGCTTCTAAGGATGAGTTTTTTGAAAGATTCAAAGTTTTTACAAAATGAGTTTGTATTGAAAAGATTCTCAAATCAACATGATCAGATCTAACCATGGAGGAGAATTTGAGAATTAGGTTTTTAATGAGTTTTGTGAAAATCATGGCATTCTGCATGAGTTTTCTACACTTAGAACTCCCTAACAAAATGGGATAGCTGAAAGAAAAAATAGAAGAATGTAGGAAATGGCCAAAAAAATACTTTTAGAAAGTGATTTGTCAAAAAAAATTTGGGCAAAGGCTGTAAATACCTCTTGCTATATTCAAAACAGAATCTTTCTTAGGCCAATTTTCAAGAAAACTCCTTATGAGCCGTGGAAGGGTAGAAAGTTTAACATATCATATTTTCATATCTTTGGCTGATCATGTTTTATTCTTAATACTAAGGACAAACTCACCAAGTTTGATCCAAATTTTGATGATGGTATGTTCCTAGAATACTTTTCTATGTTCCAGGGCCTACAGAGTATACAACAAGAGAATATCATGTGGAGAAGAGACGATTCATATCAAGTTTAAAGAGCTTAGAAAGGACTTTACTGTTGATCTTGAAGATCTAGAAGATAGCTTTGTAAAGATGAATCTAAAGGGCACTTTTGGATCAGTTTATGCAAGAAGAATTGGATCAATTTAAGAAAAGCAAATTTGGACTCTTGTTGAAAAACCAAAGGGAAAAACCATCATTGGCACAAAATGGGTGTTCAGGAATAAGCTCTATGAGGCAGGGAAAGTTGTCAGAAACAAAGTAAGATTGGTTGAACAAGGTTATAATCAACAAAGAGGAATTGACTATGATGAAACCTTTGCACCAGTAGCTCGGCTTAAGCCATTAGAATGCTACTTGCTTTTACTGTCTACAAAGGATTCACTCTTTACCAAATGGATATCAAGTCTATGTTTCTAAATCGATTTCTTTCTGAGGAAGTATATGTGAAGTAGGCTCTTGGTTTTGAGAGCGAAAACCTTCCTAACCATGTGCTTAAGCTAACGAAGGCTCTTTATGGTCTAAAACAAGCCCTATGAGCTTGGTATGATAGACTAAGCACCTTCTTGGTTGAGAATGGGTTCATGAGAGGTAATGTTGATACTACTCTTTTTTACTCTTGAACAAGATAATAACTTTCTAGTGGTTCAAATATATGTTGATGATATTATATTTGGCACTTCTAATCATTATCTCTATTAAAAGTTTTCAAAATTAATGCAGAGTGAATTAGAGATGAGAATGATGGGTGAACTCAAATTCTTCCTCGGATTACAAATGAAACAACAAAAGGAAGGGATTCTGATCCATCAAGAAAAATATACAAAAGAATTATTGAAAAAGTTTAATATGGATTAAGCAAAACTAATGAGTATACTTATGCATCCATCTCAAATCATAGATACTGATGAAAATGGTGAGAAAATAGCAGAAAGTAATTATCATGGAATGATTAGTTCTTTACTATATCTTACAACTAGTAGACCAAACATTCAATTAAATGTGAGAATCTGTGTGAGATTTTAATCTAATCCAAAGCAATCACACTTAAATGATGTCAAATGAATTCTTCAATATCTGTCGGGTACTACCAATCTTGGCTTATGGTACAAGAAAGGTACTTCTTGTGATATTGTAGGATTCTATGATGCTGGCTTTGCCGGAGATAAAGTTGAAAGGAAAAGCACAAGCAGTTGCTGTTGGTTCTTTAGAGAAAGCTTGACCACTTAGTCGTGTAAAAAGCAAAACACAATCGCTCTCTCTACTGCTGAAGCTGAATATGTAGATACAGCAAATTGTTGCACCCAGATGCTGTGGATAAGGAATCAGCTAAAAGATTATCACTTAAGGTATTCCAAAATCCCTATCTATTGTGAGAATACAAGTGCTATAAATCTTGCAAAGATTCCTATTCAGCAATCTAGATCCAAGCATATTAATATTAGACATCATTTTATTCATGATCATGTTCAAAAAGGAGATGTTGAGTTAATTTTTGTGAATACTGAAGACCAAGTGTCAGATATATTCACAAAGCCATTAGCTGAAGATCAGTTTTATGTTTTGAAAAAGCTTTTGAACTTAACTGTTTTCAAAACTACATAACCACTCATGCATAAATTGTCTCTGGGTACTCTCTCTCTTTTCTTTACTCCCAAACTGAAACCCAAAAGGAAAGATCTCAGTTTGCAACACTGGATATTTTTATTGAAAATCAGAAAGTAGATCAGAAAGAAGATAGGTATCTCAGACTATATATGGGTTGATAAAAAAGATGATATGAGACTATAAAGCTTGAAATTTGTATAGGAAAGAGATTTCAACATATGAAGATGAGTTTATATGGATTTTTTTAATGAGTCTAGAATGGGTCAGAAAGTGAGAAATGGAGCTCAGAAAGAAAGCCTTTCAGAAAGTGTTCTCAAGAGTCAGAAATCTCTCTTTCTGAAGAAGGATTGTGGGGCTGGGATATTTCCCTCTCTTTTTGAGTTTCTCTCTCCCATGTCACTTCACCTTCAGTCAGTTACATCTCATCAATTAAATAATCCCCACTTCTTGCACGTTACCTCCTTGTTTACTATCTTCCTCAAATCCTAAACTCTAAACCTGCAACTGTTTCATCTTCTCAGAAATCTTTGTTTCCTATAACCTCTATCTTCTTCAAATCTTTAACCTTTTTTTCATTCCTTTATACACATCATGCAGATACAACTGAAGGAAAGCACTACTTAGGTCACATCGCTACTATGGGAACACTTCAAATGTTCAATGAGTTAATGCATCAGGACCATTATGAAGAAAATTTGTCTCGTCGGCCTATAGCTCTTAGCAAAAGGCTGACTCTTAAGTTGATGGCTCAAGTTCTCATTCTCTTAGAAGTCTTTTCTTTTCAGGGATGGAAAAGGTTCCTCAACCTAACAGATCGAGTCTGCACCGGGATGCCCACCACTTTTCCGGGATGCCCATCGCTTTTTACTCCCAGTTGGTTCAAGTTTCTGACTTTGCACTGACCTTGTATATCAGAAGCATTGATATAGAGTTGAGCATCTTTGATCTCTCTAATGTCATTAATGCTCCTAACAAAAGTCTTAGGTGCTCCTCTGAAGAAGATTGGTTCACAACTCTTGGAGTCTCAGCAGAAGAGGTCTCCAAATGTCTCACCAGTTTTCTAAGATATCGTTCGGTTGAGATCACTACAACATTGCTAAACTCCAATGCAAGGCAAGTTTTTACAGTCATTCAGTTCTCCTTATTTCCTCATTTAGGTAGCACCCACTTACTGGTTAGGATGGATTGCATGTTACTCTTCTATTTGTTAACAAAAAGAAGAGTTAACCTGCCAGATTAATATTTGATCATATGCTGAGTACTATCTCTTCTGAGAAAAGGAAAATAGCTGTTGTTCCTTATGGGACTCTCCTCACCAAAGTTTTTGAATACTTGCATTACCCTCTCGCAAATGAGTGGTACAAGTACATAGAGGGTACAGAGTATACCTTTAACTCCTTCAGAACCCTAAGGAGACCAACAGGTCCTGTTTCCTCTGGTGTTAGGAGACAGAACTTAAGAATCAGAGATGCAGTTGTTGAAAAAACAGCCACAGAAGCTGAAGGCAAAAAAGGAAAAAGGAAAATAATCATTCTTGAGCATAGTTCCAATGATAGTAAGAGGCCTGAAATAATTATCAAATATGGGGATTCACCTTGTAATCATAGTATGACCTCAGATTATGAATAAGAATCCTCTTCCAAGATGGAAACATCTTCAAAGAATGAGTCTGCTACTGCTGCTTTTCCTCATAAGGTAGAACAACCTCCTTCTCCGACTATACCTAATCCTTCTCCTGTTTAAGGTGTTGATCCTTTATCAAGCAAAACCACTACCAGCGGCGTAGCCAAACTACATGGAGGTTCAATTGATGTTGCGTGAACAACGCCTCATCAACAATCACCTGGATAAGTTAGAAGCTATGCCTCGGAGACACGAAGCACTGCTATTGGAAATACTTTATGAAGTATGATGTCAGGGCTGATGATGGTATTATTGATTTCCAGCACACCTCTTTTTGTTGATGACAAAAGGGGGAGAAGAAAATAGATGAAGAAAATTTGTTTGCGCTATGAAATTCAGGGGGAGCTATTGTTGACGGGGAGCCTATTCATTATTTTCTTTTTTAGCATGTTTTCAGACAACATTTTTTGAAGTTTTTTTTATATATATATCAGTTTCTAGCTTTCTGCTGCCTGTTTACATGTTATGCATATTTTCTATCTGCTTTGATACATATGATTTGCATACCTTGACACATGTCCTTGAAAATGCTTTTATCTTTCGTATATATTCACAATCGTGAGCTTTCAAAAAGTATGGTTGGTCACTATTGTGTGTAACATCCTAATATTTAACCTAACATGCCTAGTACGTATTTGAGTTGATTATTAGCCGTTACTCTTTTGTTCCAGTTCTAAACTTTAATTTTGCGAAAATACTTAGTGAAAATATGGGTAAATATTTTTTTGAAATGAGAGACGAAAACGTGAGCTGTGCCTAAGATGAATACTATATTCATTTGATTTCGTGAAACAGTATCAAAGAAACATCCACATCATAAGTAAAATTACAAATCATAACATAACAGCCATTATGTCAACTATACATCAAGCTAGATAGTAGCAATAAGTATAGTTATCCGATATACATAAAAACATAAAGTACATAGATCAAAAACCCTCACCTACCCTAGTGCGTCTAAAGTAGATAACCCCAAATACAAAAGAAAGCTATCCTATGCCAAACATATGCTCGAGCACCATCACGACAGCTGTCAGCTTTTACTGCTGCCCACCCCAAGAAGGAGGAACATACCCAACCCATTGAGCCAGTTCGGCCAGAGTGGCCATGTAATACCCTAATATTTAACTCAATATACCTAGGATGTATTCAAGTTAATTATCAGTTGTTACTCTTTTGTTTCAGTTCTTAACTCTGGTTTTAGAAAATACTTAGGAAAATATGGGTAAACTTTTTTTTCTTTTCTTTTTTTTTTGGAATGAAAAATAAAAACGTGAGCCATATGCATGCATAAAGTAAACTACATTGCTGCCTTGCAAATAATCAGAAGGGGAATCATGACGTATCAAAAGGAACATAAAACCCTAAATGAAACAATATCACAGTTAGATATATAAATAGTTATACCATACACCAGACAGGTAGTAGTAGTGTTAATACAGTCATCCGTGCATAACATGAAGGAACATAAAGAAAATACATCTCAATCCCTTAACTACAAAAGTGCATCTAAAAATCGATAACCTCTAAAAGCAGAAGAAGGCTATCCTAAACATGTTCGAGTGTGTACACAAGAGTTAGCTGCCAGCTCCTATCCTGCCCATCAAAAGGAGGTACATAACCAACCTATTGAGCCAGCTCGGCCAGGGTGGCTAAGCGGTGAGAGGGTTGGACATGTGCTCTACGATAGGGTACCATCCTTACCCCGCCTCCTCGAAGTGGCTGCGTCACAGTAGCCTCGCTACCTAACTACATAGGTATGGTAGGGGAAGAACCTATAGATAGGATGTCTGTCTCAGAAGGGTCGGTCTCAGAAAAAGCTGTGGTTGAACGGGGAACGTACTCTGGGTAGTCTTGGACGACGAGAATGAAAAGCTAGAAACCGGCTGAGTAAAAAGGCGATCTAGAAATACAAACAAACGGACTGAACAATGACCAACGAAGTGATAGGACTGGTGCGTGGTGTCAAAATGTAGCTCTTAAGTCGGTGCATCAACATAGATTACGAAGGCTGCCATCGTCCTTTGAAGACGCGATGGAAAGAAAAGATAGAGGGAGTGAGAAACTTGGTAAAGAATCTGAGTAAAGTATTCTCCTATCTTGGTATCATCATCTACATCCTCAGGAACCTCGAGTTTCTTTATAAAAAGGTGAACATGCATAAGGTTCAATTTTAAGGTTCTAAAGTACCGTTTACCAAGGCCCATTCATTTTAGTATGCATCTTGGATGTCATGAATGCAATATACCTTATCATGCATGGCAATACAAGGTACAATTTACTAATTCCAATCATAAGAGATGCTCATGGATCATAACAATTATAACATGACTTTCTTCCATTTATCTTTTAGGTGACTTAGATTTATTCTTTCTCTCATTGAGGGCCACCCTATTTCTCTCACCTTTTGAGAGTTCTAGGTTATGAGCTCATACCTCACTAGTCGTCACTAGCATAATCTTATCCTATGATAAGTTAACACCCGACTCTTAGAGTATGGGATAGAAGGCAATAAGATCACCTTTCATAACCTTTAATTTGGGGAGTCTAAAGGATCATTTCCTTATTGGATCACCTCTTATAACCTTTAATTCAAGGAGTCTAAAGGATCATTTCAACATATTTTTATGTCACCTTTTATATTAGCATTTTATGTTAAGATGCAAAAACATAACCATATCATATACTTTTCTCATGCTCTTCACATTAATTGAACATATGCAACTTTGAAACATTTCAAGTGAAATCATAGCATGCTATATCAATTCTCACAATCAAATAACTAAACATGTAGGGCATCAATTTCACATAATTTTCAAGCATATGGAAAATCACAACATTTTATAGGATAAGTACTTTCTTTGCTTCATAAACGGTTTAACCTCTAAATCGAGTAAACCCAACTTTCATATTTTTCATCTTATGCATCTAAGGGATCAAATACATGAGTTCTCATTTATTATTAACCTAAGAGCATCACTAAGCAAATCTGGACAGATTTGAAATAAAAACAAAATGAACCTTTTCGGTGTTCTTATGAAATACGTTTTTGACCTTTTTTCATTACGGGCTTTTCCTCTGATGTTAGAATTAATTTCTAAGCCAATTATGGGTGATTCCTATGTATTTACTATGTGTTGAATGTCATATTTACTTAAGTATCACATGCTAGACAGAAAGTATGGTTTCATTTTAAAGAGTCCTAGAATTTACATTTTTCGGTTCTTTCTAGTTACTAGACTTTCCTTAACTATCAAAAATGATTAACATACCCATTAACAACAATTTTTGCATGTTAAGAGCACTGCAAACAACATACATCAATTATGGAAAGTTTTGAACTGAAACCAAAGTTTAATTACCTAAGAGTATACAAAATTGTGAAGCAAGCATTTCTAGTAACTAGTTTTTCTTAGAATTAATTCTAGATCAAGGAATGCCCTTATAATCAATTCTTATCCTTAATTTAACACAATTAATAACCTTAGATCAGTAGCATAATTAGAGAGCTTAATAAAAGGATGTTTACATTTAATAATATATATATGTATATATATATTCCATGAGTCAAATTTCTCATGTGAGTTGAAAGGGTGAGTCTTGAGCACTAAATTAATTAAGTGATGGCATAAATTTAAACGTGCATGCAAGCTTCATTTTTAATCTTGGCATTATAGGGTGGTTGCAAGAGAAACATAACTAGTGATATGCAAAGCTTGAATATAAATATGAAAATGCAAACTTTAGTTTTAATCTTTAAGTTTAGGTGACGACTTGAGAAGTAAATATACTAGGCAAGGAAATGTAAATATGAATGCAAGTCCAATTCTTTATTTTGGTGCTCTAGGCCCCTTCGAGTATTCACTCTAAATTAACAATCAACTTCAAGGTTGAAATAGGTAGGCTTCGAGTTAATTATTTAGGTGATGGAAAGGAAAGATAAATATGAATGCAAAGCTTGAATATAAATATGAAAATGCAAGCTCTATTTTTAATCTTTAAGTTTAGGTGATGACTTGAAAAGTAAACATGCTAGGCAATAAATATAAATATGAATGCAAGTTCAATTCTTTGTTTTAGTGCTCTAGGCCCTTTAGAGTATTCGCTCTAAAGCAATAATCAACTTTAAGGTTAAAATAGGTAAGCTTCGAGATTAATTATTTAGATGATGACATAAATGTAAATATGAGATGTAAGGACTTGAAATATAAATATAAATGCACTCCATTTATTATCTCTTTGAGTCCTAGGCTTAAGACTACCATTTAACTCTTCAAAACAACATAATATCTTTATTTGCTAAAAACTCTTAAAAGTGAAACCTTCAAGCTTTAGAGGTCAAATAAATGATGGTCTTATAACCAACACCCAAGATCCTCATCATCAAGCCATGGTTTCTCCAATATGTAGGCCATCATGGCCGAAAAAAATAAAGAGGAAGGAAAAGGAGAGCGAAGAACCGAAAATGAGGAGGAGGAAGGAAGAATCAACATTTTATCATCTCAAACCAAGAGTAAACAAAAGAGAAGAATAACAATCTTTAAAACAACTCCCTACCAAAGGTATTTTTCTTTGAAAAGAGAATGGCTTGGTCTTGGAAATGAGATGAGAAGAACAAATCTTCCTTAGTGCTTTAACGGTGGTTTCGGCCAACAAGGAGAAAAAGGAAGGAATATGTGTTTTTGGTTTGAACTTGGAAGTGGAGGGGTTATGTGTTTAAGGGAATATCTATGGTGGTTGTATGGTGGCTCTTGGAAGATTGGAGAAGAAGAAGAAAAAGAAGAACTCTTGAGCTTAAAAAAAGAAAGTTTGAGGTTGCAAGCTTGAGCAGGTGCTCTTGCAAGTTTCCTTGCTTGCCTATTTATAGAGAAAATGAAACACATGGGGGTAAAATGGGGGGAAGATGGCTGGCAGCCTCTTAGAGAGAAAAGGAGAGAAAATATCACTTTTCAAGACATGGCTTTAGGTATGGCTAGGTATGATTCAAGGCATGGCTAGGTATGACCTTAAGCATAGTTCTTTGAGTATGTAAAATTTCAACATGTGATGGAATAAATGGAAGAGGGTGTGGCCAGTTTCATTAAGGGGCTTAAGGGGGAGATTTTGTTATTTCATTTGTATTATGACATGGCTTAGGGAATATGTTTGATTAGGTAATTGATTAGGAATTGTAATTAGGTGTTTTGGGGAGAAAGTAAATGATCAAGGCTACTCAAGACAAGGTTAAGAAGTGTTCTTGCTTGATTAATGCAAATCCATCTTCATTAGGGACGAATCTCATCATGTGACCATTTCCATAATTTAAGGAAATTGAAATAGGGATTTTACTATTCATGAAAATGTGACATAAAGTCTTAAATCAAGAAAAGGATTTTGAGTTTCTCGAAGCAACCTTAGGTTCTAATTATCCTCAATTAATTATTTTGACTCTAGATTAGTAATTAGAATTTGCTAATCTTTAATTAGAGCCTAATATTGCTTAGGTTTCGTTAATCGTATTATTAGGCCCAAAATGCACTGGTCGGGGGCAAAATGGTAATTTTTTGCAAAAACCTCCCTGACTACCTAGGCTCAACTAGATGTTAAACATCACTTAAAAACATCATTTCAAACTTTTGGGTGAAGTCCGGGCTCAATCGGCACTTAATTCTGTGTTAATTAGCCATAGGGGCATTTTGGTCATTTTGCGTATCGAAACTCAAAAATGAGATTCTTTTGCTTTATTAGCATACATAACACATATAATCCCCCTTCAACGTCAAAACATCCCCTGGAGGATGGCCGGGGTCGGCGATCCTCATTTTCCTGGTAAAATAATCTCAGGGGCATTTTAGTCATTTGTACATTGGAAAAATTGGGGCATTATATTACTCATCTCCTTAAAAGGAATTTCGCTCTCGAAATTCGTTACCTGAGAAAAGCTCGGGATAAAGCGTCTTCATATCTGATTCTAACTCCCATGTGAATTCCTCTGCTCTTCCCTGTCCCCATGCTACTTTAACTACAGGTACCGCTTTGTTTCTTAGTTGTTTGTCTCCTCTGTCTACGATCCTCGTAGGGGGTAAGTCAAACATCAGGTATTCCCTTAATTGTACTTGCTTTGGTTCTAATACATGGCTCAAGTCAGACTCGTATTTTCTTAACTGCGAAACATGGAAGACATCATGAAGGTTGGATAGATTAAGGGGTAGGGCTATACGGTACGCCATGTTTCTGCCTTAGTTAAGGATTTGAACGGACCAAGAAATCTGGGGCTCAATTTCTTAACTCTCATGGGTTTACCTATGCCTGTGGTAGGAGTGATCCTAAGGAACACATGTTCTCTCTCTTGAAATTCTACTGGCTTTCGCTGTTTATCCGCATAGCTTTTCTGTCAACTTTGAGCAATGAGAATTTTATCCCTAATTCTGTTGTTTTGTTTCATCATTTCCCTCATGATATTGGGTCTTAGTAGGCTTTGCTTTTCGAGTTCATACCAACACAAAGGTGACTAGCACTTCTTCCCATACAAGGCTTCGTATGGTGCCATGCCGATACTTGCATGATAACTGTTATTATACGCAAATTCGATCATTGGCAAGTACTTGTCCCCCTTTTTTGGTCCAAGACGCATGTCCTTAGCATGTCTTCCAATGTTTGGATAGTCCTCTCGGATTGCCCATCCGTTTGAGGGTGGTAAGCCATGCTTAGGCATAGCTTTGATCTAAACACCTTCTAAAAGGCTCCCTAAAACCATGATGTAAATCGCGAGTCTTGATCCGAGATTATTGTTGATGGTACTCGATGCAATCTCAAAATCTCTTAGATATACAACTAAGCCAGCCTATCCAAGGAGTAAGTTACCTTGATAGGTAAGAAGTACGATGACTTGGTCAGCCGGTCCACTATATTACCCATATGACATTATGACCAACTTGGGTCCTTGGCAGCCTAGTTACAAAGTCCATAGAGATACTATTCCACTTCCACTCGGGGATCGACAGGGGCTGTAACATCCCAGAGGGCTTTTGGTGCTCAATATTCACCTTTTGACAGACTAAGCACTTACTTACCCATGCACTCACGTTCTTTTCATCCCCGGCCACCAAAACATCTTCTTAAGATCTTGATACATCTTGGTGGTACCAAGTTGAATGGTAAAATGGCTTTTATGGGCCTCCCCCTGAATCTCTCTTCGGAGGTCACCACTTGCCGGGACACAGATCCAACCTTCAAAGCTCCATACGCCATTGGCATCTTATGCGAAACCTTTTAACTTTTCATCCCGCACTGCCTCTAGAGTTTCTTGAAACTCTCTATCTTCCTGTTAGGCTTGAGTGATCCTTCTCCTGAAGTCACTCATCACACTAAGATGGCACGCCTTTATGCTCTTAGTGGTCAAGGTCATCCCTAGGTTCAGGTCTCTAAACTTTTCGATCAACTCCACCTCCTTAACCATCATATGGGATAGGTGAAAAGATTTCCTACTTAAGGCGTCGGCCACTACATTGGCCTTGCTAGGGTGGTAGTTTAGCCCAAAATCACAGTCCTTCAAAAACTCCATCCACCTTCTCTATCTTATGTTTAGCTCTTTTTTATCAAAGAGGTGCTTCAAATTCTTATGATCAGAGAACACCTTGAACTTCACTCCAAACAAATGGTATCTCCACACCTTTAGAGCAAACACTATGGCGACTAACTCTAGATCATAGGTGGAGTAGTTTGCTTCATGAGGCTTGAGTTGTCTAGATACATAGGCTACCACTTGCTTATTTTGCATCAATACACAACCTAAACCTTTACCAGAAGCATCATAATACATCTCAAAAGGTATATTGAGGTCAGGTAACACTAAGATAGGGGTTGAGGTTAACTTCTGCTTCAACTCTTGAAAGTTCCTTTCACACTCCGGTGTCCAAGTAAAAAGGGCATTCTTCCGGGTAAGCTTAGTTAAGGGTAATGAAATATGGGAAAATTCTTTAATAAACCTAAGGTAATATCTTGCCAAACCTAAAAAGCTCCTTACCTCTGTTACCATGGTAGGTCTTTTCCAATTCATCACAGCCTCTATCTTACTAGGTCGATAGCAATGCCCCTTCTTGAAACTACATGCCCTAAAAACTTTATGTCCTCCAACCAAAATTCACACTTAGATATCTTGGCATATAGTTTCTTTTCTTTTAGGATCTCTAGTACTGTCTTCAAATGATGCTCATGCTCCTCGTGGGTCTTAGAGTAGATGAGTATGTCATCTATAAAGACAACCACGAACTGATCTAGATAGGTTTAAAGGTCCTATTCATGTAGTCCATGAATACAGCCGGTGCATTTGTCAGTCCAAAGGACATTACAGTGAACTCAAAGTGACCATATCGAGTACGAAAGACCGTTTTTGGTATATCCTCATCCTTCACTCTAATCTGGTGATATCCTGACTTTAGATCTATCTTTGAAAATACTACTACCCCCTTCAATTAATCCATTAAATCGTTGATCCTAGGCAAAGGGTATTTGTTTTTCATAGTTACTTATTTCAACTACCTATAATCGACACACAACCTTATGCTCCCATCTTTCTTCTTTACAAATAGCACCGGGGCTCTCCACGGTGATGCACTATGTCTTACAAACTTCTTTTCTAGTAGATCCTTCAACTGAGCTTTTAACTCGGTGAGTTATAAAGGAGACATCCTATAAGGTGTTATGGATATGGGTCCCGTTCCCGGAAGCAATTCTATTGAAAATTCTATTTATCTTACGGGGAAACTCAGGTATTCAAGAAATACTTTAGGATAGTTCTTCACAATGAGTATTTCATCAAAATTTTGCTCAAAGTCCACTTCATTAGTAGTTAGGAGAATGTAACCCTTATTTTCTCCCTTATCACAGTTTACCTCTATAGTATTTATGTAAAAGCTTAAGGGTTTCCTAGGTTCACTGGGAATAAGAAGGAAGATGATTGATTTTTCATAACAGTTTAACATGACACGGTTGGCGTAAAGCCAATCCATGCCAAGGATCACATACCTTTCATAGGTAAGCAAACTAAATCTAAGACAAAGGACCTATTTTCGATGACAAAACTACAGTTTAAACAATACCTACAAATTCTAACAGGCTTTCCAGTAGGGGTAGAAATAGTATGATCAAAGGGAAGTTCTGACATATGCAATTTAAGGGATTGAACACAGGAGTGGGATATAAAAGAATGGGTAGCGACAGAGTTGAAAAGTACAACTAAGGTTTTACCATTCATTTTGCACTTACCTTCCATGAGGTTCTGTGACTTCGTTGATTCCTTGGCATTGAGGGTAAAGACCCTTCCTTGTTATTCTGGCTTAAGGTTGGAGGTCGTTGGGTTTCTCTTTGTGCACTCCCACGAGAAGTGGCCAAGCTTCCCGCATCGGTAGCAAATGCCCAAGCCGGCTCAACAAGGTATGTCTCCGTGAGGTTTCCCGTACTTGGCACACATTGTGGTGCCTTGCCTCGGTTGTCACTTGGCCTCCCTTGGTTGAAGTCTGTCCAGGGGCCTTGCGGTCTGAACGAGGGATGGATTGTGGTCTTTGTTGCGGTTGGAAAGGCAGCCTATTATGCGGCTTGGACTTCAGGGCTTGCGGTGCTAACTTCTTCGTGAAACCATTCGCCCTTGACGTGCTCAGCTTTCTTTGGCTGTCCTCAATGATACGACATTTGTTAACCAGGGTAGGGAAGTCCCTGATCTTCAGATGTGCTACCACAACATTGATTTCAGCCTTCAGCCTAGACTCGTACTTGATACACTTCCAGTACTAACTTGATGAGTTCCTTGAACTTGGCGGTGTACTAGGCAATGCTCATTCCTCCTTGCGTTAATTGCATGAACTCGATATCCCTTGCATTTCTCACCGATTCGGGGAAGTACTTCTCATAGAAGTGAGCTTTGAACAGTTCCCAGTCAATAGCAGTACCGGTTGTCTCCAGTAGTCTTTGGGCACCGGTCCACCAGAATCCATTGTCTCCTTCCAATATGTAAGTGGCAAAAGTCACCTTCTGCACCTCTGTGCATGGAATCACAGTGAAGATCTTCTCCATGCTCTTTATCCATTTGTCGGCGTGGTTCGGATTCAAGGTTCTTTTGAAGGATGAAGGGTTGGCCTTGCAAAACTCCCCAAAAAGGGCGTGCTCGGGGATCTCAGCAACATTGGGACCATGACCCGCATTAGCTTGGCGGTCTTGGTCCATCTTCTCGAATATAGCCCTCATGGTCCTCTCCATGTAACGCCCCGATTTTCTGTCTGAGTGGAAAATGACCAAAATGCCCCTAAGGTCATTTTCGGCCCAGAATTCGAGGATGGCCGGCCTGGCAATCCTCGAAGGGCCAACTCAATGTTTAAAGGGGATTGAATGGCCCTTGAATGATTTCAGAGGCGAAAGTCTCATTTTCTACAGTTTCGGGTCAAAATGACCAAAATACCCCTATAGCGTTTTACGCGGGTAAAGGTGCCGTTTGAGCCCGAAACTTTCCCCAAAGGTTTGCAACAATGTTTTTACATGTTTAAAAGCGTCTGTTTGAGTCCCGGTGGTCTTGGGCAGTTTTAGTGCAAAATTAGGATTTTTCCCCTAAAATAGTGTTTTTGAGCCTAATGACGTAATTAAGCAAACCTAAGCAATATTAGGCTCTAATCAAAGATTAATTAATTTCCATAATTAATCTAGAGTCAAAATAAGCTATTAAAATTAATTAGAACCTAAAATTGCTTAGATTAGATTTAAATCTCTTTTTAGAACTCAAGATTTCACTCTTGGAATCTTGAATAGTGTTTTCTCTCTCCAATTCCTTAAATCAAGGAATTGTGTCTAGAATTGTTTATGCACTAAAATGAGTTTATAACTCATTAATGATGCAAGACCACTCCTTAAACATGTCTTGACAACCTTGATTACCCATTTTCTAACATAAACACTTTCTTACAAATTCCTAATCTTAATCCTAATCAAAGATATATCTAAACATAACTCTAAACCACAATTAAAATGCAAGAAAACCCTCCCCCATGGCTGATGCACCTTCGGCCATCTCTCTCCCATTTGCATCACATGTTGATTTGTTTCTCACTCAAATAACCATGCTTGAGCCATACCTTGAACCATACCTCACCATACTTTGAACCATACCTCACCATGGCTCAAGATCACAACATCTCACCTCATGGACCTCATGGGGCTGCCTTGCTTGGCCAAAACTCCCTCTCCCTCTTGCACCTTCATTTGTTTCATTTTTCTATAAATAGCATGCTTGGGTGAACTTGCATCATTTTGGGTTCATTTGCTAAGTGTAAGTTTTCAAAGACCACTTTAAAGTTTTCTTTTCTCTCAAGTTCAAGTGTTCAAGTTCTTCAAGTTCTTCATCCTCTTCTCTCATCCCAATCTTCAAATCACTTGGTAGGGATTTTCTTTCAAGTATTTCCTTTGTTTAAGTTCTTACTCTAGTTATGTGTTTATGGTTTCTCTTGAGTCTGTTTAGAACATCTTTCCCTCTTCTTTTTCTTCTTCATTTCGGCCATGGGCCTTTGAGGACAAGGGAATGAGAGCTTGATGATGAGGTTTCATGATGATGATGTCCATCACTTGAACAATCTCTAAAGCTTGATCTTTGTTCTTAAATTAAAGATGCTTTTAGTTCTTTCTTCTTGAAGTCTTTAACTTTGATGATGTTTTAAAATGGTTACATGAACTCAATGATGAGGACTCATGATGTTGCTGTTAATGCATCATCAAGATCATGGTCTCTAGAGTTTCAAATGTTTCTTTTTCTTCTTAAAAGTTTCGATTCCTTTTCCTTTTCTTTCTCCAAATTTTCAGCCATGTTGGCTAATGAGGTTCACAATGGCTTGATAATGAGAGCTTCTAGATGATGACTATGTGTTCATCACGATGAGGCCTCTAGAGCTTGAGTTTTAATGAAAATGCTATTTATGACCTCATTTCAAGGAAAGAAACTTTGTGTTCTAATGAACCCTTGAGGTTCACTCTTGTCTTCACTTTATCTTGTCATGATGAGTTTGGGTTGAGGTTTAAGTTCCTTTAAAGTCTTGTATGAGCTCTAATAAGAAATAAAATGGACTAGCATTCATATTTAAATTCAAGCTTATGCATTACATATTTACTTTGAGCTTTGCATTCATATTTATTTTCCAAGCCATCACTTAAAGTTAAAGGATAAAGAATGGATTGCACCTCATATTTGCATTCTTGTCTAGCATATTTACTTTTCATCACTAAAGAACATAAAGATTTAAAATGAAAGCTTGCACTATCACCTAACTAAATCTCAAAGCCTTTCTATTTTGGCCTTAAAGTCGATTGTTGCTGGGCCTAGAGCACTAAAATAAAGAAATGAACTTGCATATTTATATCTCAAGTCTTGCATATTTATTTCAAGCCTTGCATATTTATATTTCAAGTCTTACATATTTATTTCAAGCCTTACATATTTACATTTCAAGTCTTGCATATTTACTTTAAGCTCTCACTTTACTTTGTAATGTAGAATAAAAATGAAGTACATAGCATGTTTAAATTATGTCATTACTTAAAGACCTTAGAGCTCAAAGACTTGCCCATTTTATCTCAAGTTAAAGTTTTATGTGGGAACATTCTTTGAATGCATAATTTCAGTCATGTAGTGATGATGAGCTTGGAATGAGTTTCATCTAGCTACGAGGGCCAACAATCTAAGTTTTACGACTTTCTTTGAGCCTCATGAACCTTGTGAGATTAAGACCAACAAGATTTATGAATTTAATTCTCTTTTAAGGAGGGGTCAAGTGGTCACTGACCTAATGATGTTTTTAGCCTCTTTTACAAAATAAAATGGTTTGCAAAAGAGTTTTAGAAGTCCTAAAAATGAATCCAAGAGAAACTAGCAACTTATATGTTTTAGAAATATCAAGTTATGCATCTTTTTGGGACTTGATGTTTCGATTCTGCCATGATGAGTTTGCTACTATATGATGATGTTTTGATGTGTTAGAATGTGTGAAAATTATGTATGATGAGGTAGGAACATTTCTATGCATGATAGGAGAGAAACTAGCTTTCTAGAAAAACCGTAAAGTCAAGATTTAGCATAGTTTTAGCCCATTTATTTTTGGATACTGCCCAAACTTTTTCAATGGGAATATAATCAGATTAGGATTGTTTAATCATGAAAAATTTGGCTACAATTGAAGTAGGATTGAATTTTAGCACCTATAGAGAAACTAGTAACTAGAAAACCGTAAAATCGCAATTCTAGAACTCTTAGAACATTTAGTTTCTATTTCTGTACAGCACCCTTAAAATATGGTATAAATGATTTATAATTAGTTCAAAGGTTTAGGAACACCTCATAAATGGTTTAGATTTAATTTATAGCGCCTTAGGCGAAAACGGTTTCGAGAAAGGGTCTAAAACGTAAGTTCTAGAACCCCGTAATCGTATGTTTATAATTCTGCCCCTAATGAATGGTGCTGCCCAGATTTATTAAAGAGCGTAAATGATAGTAAGATTTTTTAGAAGAGAATCCTTAGGTGCATAAGAGGTTGATAGAAGATGATAGATTAATTACATCACAAGTTTAAGGCCCGTAAGGGTCAAAGCATAAGATACCGTAGGACCAAGAGCATAATGAATCTTCAATATTGCTTGTGAACATATAAGAATGATTATGTGAACATATGGAATAATGATGGAGGATGCATGTTTGATTGACTTATGTGGCATAAAGTAAAATTTGGAAGAAATTTAGCGTGCTGCTGTTATGTTGTCGAATTTCTGACAAATTTGGGGACTTAGAAAGTTTTTGAGAAAACTATGAGATTTTTATTTATGAGGTACTAAGATGAGTTCTCGGATGACACCGGTTCGGCCGAGCACTTCCAGAGAACTCATGTGACATCGGTACCAAGATGAACTCTTGGGTGACACCGATTCGGCCAAGCACCCCCAAGAAATGCCCCCTAGCCCATACTGGATAAGTCGGGATTATGTTTATGATTATGATACACTTATCGGGATTGATAAGTAAGAACTAGTGACAACTAGTTAAGGTATGAGCTCATAACTTAGAGATGTGACACGTTCTGGGTGATACCGGTTCGGCTGAGCACCTCCAGAGCGATTGTCTTTTAGAGTGGCCTATGAGGAAGTAAAAGTATGATGTTTATGTCACAAAGTTTCCCATATGAGAATTTAATTGCCACTTTATGCCACTATTATGAAGTTCTTAATGTTATGATTATTATTTTTGCATTAAGTAGAGCCATGCATACATTCTTTAATATGTTGCATTCATAACATTAAGAATCATACCAAAATGAATGGACCTTGGCTAACTATGTTTCAAAGCTTAAAAATAGACTTAATGCATGTTCACTTATTTTGTATACTAAAACCAAGGTTCCTGAGGACGTAGATGATGACAACTAGGTAGTAGGAGGCCCTACTGAGATTCTTTAGCAAGATTCTCACTCCCTCTATCTCTTTTCTTCCGTCATGTCTTCAGATGGCGACGTTCGTGATTTTGTAGAGACCCCAACGTGGGAGGTGCATCACGATCCATACCACGGGTCATACCATTTTGTGGGTCGCTGCGTCGTTCGTGTATTTATGTTCGTTGGAAGGCCCTTTAGTCACCCTGTACATAGCTATCAATTCTCTCCTATCTCACCCTTCGGCGACGACCTCGTGTTCGAGTGTGCACGCCCTCGAGATGAGCGGATCTGCTGTACCCCACCGACCACTTCTGTCATCCGGGACTACCCACAATATGTGCCCCGCTCGTGCTCATCATTCTCTGAGACGGACCCTTCAGAGGACTCTGCCACTCATGTACCTTCCGAGGGATCCTCCCCCACTGTGCTGATGGACGTTGGGGAGGGTAGTGAGGCTTCTGTCACTCAGCCGGTACATGGAGGACGGGTGAGGATGATTCCCCACCGTGGAGCTCACGCCCGACCGATGCAGTGCATAGCCACCCCGGCCTAGATAGCCCGGTGGATCGGATACATCCCTCCTTTCCAGAGAGGCCCGCAGTAGGAGACGACCGTCGCGTTCTAGTGCCCGAGCTTTGACTAGGCCTGGATAGCCTCCTTTTGTCTTAAGGCTATCTATTTGTAGGTGCACTAGAGTTAGGAGAGTTTCTTTTTATGCCTTTATTGTACTTTCATTTTCCATGTATTTCTATTCTAATTGTACCAAACTAAATCCCACTCTACATAAGTGGGCATATCATATTATATATAAACATGCAGTTCTGTTTTATTGTGATGAGCCTTTACTTGCCTTATGTTATGATGTTAAGAGATGTTTGCTTTATTTCCATCCATGCTTTATTGCTCATCGTGTCGCGCGGCTCTTACTTTGCTTTTATAAATTCTAAAAAAATTTTTTACTAGTATTTTCGCTAAGTATTTTAAAGTAAAAAGGAGACTATGACGTAACCGCCTAACGATTAACCTAAATATGTTCTAGAGTATTGGGTTAAAAATTAGGATGTTACACGCCACGTCTCGGAGGGCTTCAGCAGTCTCGTTGTCTTGGTTGCAGTTCGTCGGGTTCCTATTCTATTATTAGAGTGCCATTGGTTTCGATGCATACAAAACATCAAACATTGAGGTGATTAGGCTCAATACTTATTGTAAAGTGAGCTAGTTACCATGGCACGTGCAACATATAGTAGTCATGCATTTCTAACCCTCATGCTCATCCTATAGAGCAACTACACATGACATATCTATCGTATCATGGTTAAAAAGCATAGTCAGTACAATCTTCAGACTCCATAAGAACCGAACTGCTCTGATACCAAAATGTAACACCCTAATATTTAACTCAATACATCTAGGATGTATTCAAGTTAATTATTAGTTATTACTCTTCTATTTCAGTTCTTAATTCTTGTTTTAGAAAATAATTAGGAAAATATAGGTAAAAAATTTTTTCTTTTCCTTTTTTTTGGAATGAAAAAAAAATGTAAGCCTTACGCACGCATAAAGTAAACTACATCGTTGCCTTGTAAATAATCAGAAGGGGAATCACGATGTATCAAAAGGAACATGAACCATAAATGAAACAACATCACAGTTATATATATAAATAGATATACCATATAGCAGACAGGTAGTAGTAGCATTAATACAGTTATCTATACATAACATGAAGGAACATAAAGAAAATACATCTGAATCTCCTAACTACAAAAATGCATCTAAAAATGGATAACTTCTAAAAGTAAAAAAAGGCTATCCTAAACATGTACGGGTGTGTGTACTAGAGTTAACTGCCAGCTCCTACTCATGCCCATCAAAAGGAGTTACATAACTAACCCACTGAGCCAGCTTGGCCGAGGTGGCCAAGCAGTGAGAAGGTCGGGCATGTGCTCCATGACGGGGTACCATCCTCATCCTGCCTCTTCGAAGTGGTTGCGTCACAGTAGCCTTGCTACTTAACTCCATGGGTACAATGGGGGAGGAACACATGGATGGGATGTCTATCTCGGAGGGATCGGTCTTAGAAAAAGCCATGGGTGAACAGGGAACGTACTCTGGGTAATCTCAGATGGCGGAGGCAGCAGCAGGGGTACCACAGATACGCTCTCATTGAGGGCATGCACGCTCAAAGAGTAGGTCATCAGTGAAGGGTAAAGTCAGTGAGAATCGGAAGCTAGTAACCGGCTGAGCAAAATGGCGATCCAGCAATACAAATAGACGGACTGAACAACGACCAACGAAGTGATAGGACTAGTGCGTGGCGTCAAAATGCAGCTCCCAAGTTGATGCATCAACGTAGATCACAAAGGTTGCCATCGTCTTCTGAAGACACGATGGAAAGAAAAGATAGAAGGAGTGAGAAACTTGGTAAAGAATCTCAATAAGGTATTCTCCTATCTTGGTGTCATTATCTATGTCCTCAGGAATCTTGGGTTTCTTTATAAAAAGGTGAACATGCATAAGGTTCAATTTTAAAGTTCTAAAGTACCATTTACTGAGGCCCATTCATTTTAGTATGCATCTTGGATGTCATGAATCCAACATACCTTATCGTCCATGGCAATGCAAGATACAATCTACTAATTCCAATCATAAGAGATGCTCATGGATCATAACAATTATAACATGACTTTCTTCCATTTATCTTTTAGGTGACTTAGATTTATTCTTTCTCTCATTTAGGGCCACCCTATTTGTCTCGCCTTTTGAGAGTTCTAAGTTTTGAGCTCATACCTCACTAGTCATCACTACCATAATCTTATCCTATGATAAGTTGACACCCGACTCTTAGAGTATGGGATAGAGTATGGGTGATTCCTATGTATTTACTAAGTGTTAAATGTCATCTTTACTTAAGTATCACATTTTGGACAGAAAGTATGGTTTCATTTTAAAGAGTCTTAGAATTTACATTTTTTGATTTTTTCTAGTTACTAGACTTTCCTTAACTATCAAAAATGATTAACATATCCACTAATAACAATTTTTGTATGTTAAGAGCACTCCAAACAACATACATCAATTTTGGAAAGTTTTGAACCAAAACCAAAGTTTAATTTCCTAAGAGTATACAAAATTGTGAAGCAAGCATTTCTAATAACTAGTCTTTCTAAGAATTAATTCGAGATCAAGGAATGCCCTTATAATCAATGCTTATCCTTATGTTAACACAATTAATAACCTTAGACCAGTAGCATAATTAGAAAGCTTAATAAAAGGATATTTGCATTTAATAAGATATACATATATATATATATATATATATATATATATATATATATCCCATGAGTCAAAGTTCTCGTGTGAGTTGAAAAGGTGAGTCGTGAGCACTAGATTAATTAAGTGATGGCATAAATTTAAACATGCAATGCAAGCTTCATTTTTAATCTTGGCATTATAGGGTGGTGGCAAGAGAAACATAACTAGTGATATGCAAAGCTTGAATATAAATATGAAAATGCAAACTCTAGTTTTAATCTTTAAGTTTAGGTGACGGCTTGAGAAGTAAACATGTTAGGCAAGGAAATGTAAATATGAATGCAAGTCCAATTCTTTATTTTAGTGATCTAGGCCCCTTAAAGTATTCACTCTAAATCAACAATCAACTTTAAGGTTAAAATAGGTAGGCTTCGAGTTAATTATTTAGGTGATGGCAAGGAAATATAAATATGAATACAAAGCTTGGATATAAATATGAAAATGCAACTTCTATTTTTAATCTTTAAGTTTAGGTGATGACTTGAAAAGTAAACATGCTAGGCAATAAATATAAATATGAATGCAAGTTCAATTCTTTGTTTTAGTGCTCTAGGCCCCTTAGAGTATTCACTCTAAATCAACAATCAACTTTAAGGTTGAAATAGGTAGGCTTCGAGATTAATTATTTAGATGATGACATAAATGTAAATATGAGATGCAAGGACTTGAAGTATAAACATGAATGCACTTTATTTATTATATCTTTGAGTCCTAGGCTCAAGACTACCATTTAACTCTTCAAAACAACATAATATCTTTATTTGCTAAAAACTCTTAAAAGTGAAACCTTCAAGCTTTAGAGGTCAAATAAACGATGATCTTATAACCAACACCCAAGATTCTTATCATCAAGCCATGTTTTCTCTAATATGTAGGCCATCAAGGCCGAAAAAAATGAAAAGGAAGGAAAGGAGAATGAAGAACTGAAAATGAGGAGGAGGAAGGAAGAATCAAAATTATATCATCTTAAATTAAGAGTAAAACAAAAGAGAAGAATAGCAATCTTTAAAACAACTCCTTACCAAAGGTAGTTTTTGTAACATCCTAACTTTTAACCCAATACTTCTAGAACGTATTTAGATTAATCATTACTCAATTACTTTTTTAGTCTCATTCTTTAAACCTTTCATTAAAATACTTAGCGGAAATAAGGGTAAATTTTTTTTTTTGAACTTTAAATGCAAAGTAAGAGCCGCATAATACGACGAACGATGAGGCACATAAAGAAACGAGATACCAAAGTAAACAAACAACTCACGAAACATCAGAACATAAAGCATATAATTGCACATGATGATAAAACACACTGCATATATAATATGCCCACTTATGAAAAGCAGGACTTAGTTGGTATATCATAAAAACAAATACATCTGAAATAGAAATACAACGGAAAGGAAAATACAATAGAAAGCGAAAAAGAAAACTCCCCCATCACCAAAAGGAGCACCTACACTAGATAACCCCCAAAACAAAAGTAGGCTATCCTGATCTGGTCAGAAGCTCGAGCACCAAAGACACATATGCAGCCTCCTACTGCGGGCCTCTCTGGAAAGGAGGAACATATCCAATCCATTGAGCTATCCCAGCCGGGGTGGCTATGCGCTGCATTGGCCGAGCATGGGCTCCTCGGCGGGGAATCATCCTCACACGTCCCCTGTGCATCGGCTGTGTGACGGTGACCTCATTACCCTCTCCGAAGTCCATCGGCACGGTGGGGGAGGACCCCTCAGAAGGCGCCTAAATGGCAAAGTCCTCGGAAGGGTCTGCCTCCGAGAACGACGATGGGGAGCGTGGCACATACTACGAGAAGTCCTAGATAGTAAATGCGGTTGGTGGGATGCGACGAATCTGCTCTTCATGAGGGCGGGCGCGCTCGAACAAGAGGTCATCACTAAACGGTAAGGCAGGGGAGAAACGGTGGGTATGTACAGGATGAGCGAAGGATTGTCCGATGAACATAAACACGGGAACAGTACATTGACCTCAAAATGGTATGATCCATGCTCTGGATCATAGTGCACCTCCCACGTCGGGGAATCCACAAAAACCACGAATGTCACCATCTGAAGACGTGACGGAAAGAAGAGATAAAGGGGGTGAGAATCTTACTAAAGAATCTCAGTAGGGCAACCTCCTATCTAGGTGTAATCATCTACGTCCTCAGGAACCTTGGGTTTCTTTGAAAAAGGTGAGCATGTATAGAATTCATTTATTAGGTTTTAAACTTAATTATCCAAGGTCCGTTTCTTTTAGGATGAATCTTAATGTTATGGATGCAGCATAATAAGCATGAATGCATGAAGGTGCAATAGGAAAAAATCAAATAAACTTCCATAGAGATATCAACATCATACAGGTGGCATAAAGTGACATATTCTTCTCATGTAAACGTATTTCTCTTTCTGTAACCATGTAACATTCAAAGCAACGTACTGTAACATAGGGATCATCCTAAAATCATCTCTAGGTTATGAGCTCATACCTTAACTAGTCATCACTAGTTCTTACTTATCCTTTGATAAGCGTAATCATAATAATAATCATCATAACAGAACGCGTCGCACTGGTATTAAGTACACAACGACAATTGTCCTCTTCGGGGCGTTACGTATCACCGTCCCCCTCAAGGATTTGTTTCTGGGGCATTACGTGTTGTCATCCCCTAGAACGCGTTCTTACAGTACTATGTCACATTCAAAACTCATCTTTTTGAAAACTTTCTAAGTTCCTCAAATTTGTCAAAAATTTGGCAGCATAACGACGACACACCGAATTTCTTCCAAATTTTCTTTATGCCACATTCATCTATATACATACTCATGAGCATCACAATCATCATAAATTTTTCATAATAAAACATGCACTCACAGGAAAACTAAAGCTCGTTATACTCTTAAACCTATGGTGTCTTATGCTTTGACCCTTACGGGGCTTAAACTCGAGATATAATTATTCTAACATTCGCTATTAACCTTTTACGCACCTAAGGATTCATAACTAATGAATCTTACTAATATTTATGTTTGTCAACAAATCTGGACAGCACCATGCTTTAAGGGCAGAAATTACATCTTGTGATTACGGAGGTTCTAAAAACTACGTCTTAGACCCTTTCTAAGTTCCGTCTTCGCCTAAGGCGCTATAAATCAAACCTAAACCAATTGTGGGGCATTCCTATGCCTATGACCTAATTATAAACCATGTTTACTACATTACAAGGTTACTGGAAAGAAACAGAAAATTAATTAATCTAAGTGTTCTAGAATTGCACTTTTACAGTTTTCTAGTTGCTAGTTTCTCTTTAGGTGCTAAAAATCAATCCTACATCAAACATTACCAAGTTTTTCATGATTAAACAATCCTAAACTAAATGTTATCCCATTAAACACTTTTGGCAGTAGCTAAAAATAAATGGGTAAAAAATATGCTAAAACTCAACTTTACGATTTTTCTATAAGACTAGTTTTTTTCCTAACATATATAGAAAGGATCCTACCTTAACATATATAATTTTCACACATTCCAACATGTCAAAACATCATCATACAGCAGTAAACATACCATGGCAGAATCGAAAAGTATAGGTTCCAAAGAACATATAATCTCACATTTTCAAGACATATAAATTACTAGTTTCCCTTGGAATCATTTTAGGACTTCTAAAACTCATTAGAAACCATTTCATTTCATAAGAAGGGGCTAAAACTAACTATGGGGCAGTGGCTGATTTAAAACATCCTTAGAAGAAGTTTAAATTCATAAATATTGTTGGTAGATGAAACTAGGTGAAACTCACATAGGTTATTGGCCCTTGTGACTAGATGAAACTCATATCAAGTTCATCATCATCACATGGCCGAAATATGCATCCATGAGAATATTTCTATAACCAACTTAATCTTGAGATAAAAAGGGCAAGTCTTTGAGCTCTAGGGTCTTTAGGTGATGGCAAAAAGTAAATGTGCTATGCATTCCATTTTAGTCTTCATTATAAAGTAAAGTAAGAACTTCAAAATAAATATGAGATACTAGAAATATAAATACGCAAGACTTAAAAGTAAATATGCAAGTTCATTTTATCTTTTAGGGTTTAAGTAATGACTTAAATATAAATATGCTAGATAAGGAAATGTAAACGTGAATGCAAGTCCAATTCTTTATTTTAGTGCTCTAGGCTCCACAACAATCGACTTTAAGGCTGAAATAGGCGAGCTTCGAGATTATTTATTATGTGATACGAGAATGTAACTCTTGTTTTAATCTTTACGTTTTAGGTGATGGCAAAAACTAAATATTCTAGGCAAGGAAAGTAAATATGCAAGTTTATTTTTACATCTTTACTAGAGCTCTTACAGGACTTTAAAGGAACATAAGCCTTAACCTAACTCATCATGACAAGATAGAGGGAACTTTAGAGTTCCTAGAACACAAAACAACATTTCTTAAAAGTAAAACCATAAGAGAGCTATATAACATTTTTATGAAAACTCAAGCTTTAGAGATTCCCTTGTAATGAACATGAAGTCATCATCTTGAACTCTCATCATCAAGCTATAACGTTGGGCCATTCAACATGCATGGTCAAAAATTTAAAGGAAAGAGAAGGAAAGGAGCCAAAACTATGAGCAAGGAAAGGAACCATTTTGGAACTCTAGAGACCATGATCTTGATGATGTATTAACACCAACATCATGAGTCCTCATCATTAAGATCATACATTCACTTTAAAGCATCATCAAAGTCAAGTTCTCAACATCAAGAAAGAAAGAAACCAAAAACATCTTTTACTCAAGAACCAAGATCAAGCTTTAGAGGTTGCTCAAGGTGATGAATATCATCATGAAGTCCTCATCATCAAGCTCTCATTTCCAAGCCCTTCAAGGCTCTTGGTCAAAAAGAAAAACAAAAAGGAAGAAAGAAGTTCTAAAAGATTCAAGAGAAACCATACAACACATAACTAAATAAGAACTTTTAATGAATGAAACACTTAAAATAAAATTCCTACCAAGTGATTGGAGTTTGAGATGAGTGAAGAAGATGAAGAAGAGGAACTCTTGAACTTGAAAGAAAAGAAAGGCTTTAAGGTGCTCTTGAAAACTCAAACTTGGCAAATGAACTAAAAGTGATTCAGGTTCATCCAAGTATGCTATTTATAGAGAAATGAAGCAAATGAAATGTGTAAATGGAGGAGGAGGTTTCGGCCAAGACCATGTGTCCCATGAGGTGAGATGTTGTGATCTTGAAGCATGGTGAGGTATGGTTCAAGGTATGGTGAGGTATGGCCTAAGGTATGGCTTAAAGCATGGTTCTATGAGTGTTTGAATTTTCAAACATGTGATTGGATTGGGGAAGGGAGTGGCCGAATTCCATCAGCCAAGGGGGGAGGATTTGCACATTTTAATTGTAGTTTAGAGTTGTGTTTAGGTGTAGCTTTGATTAGGCTTAGGATTAAGAACTTGTAAGTGTTTAGGTGAGGTAATAGTCAATTAGAGACTTGTAAGACTAGATTTAGGAGGTGGTCTTACTAAATTAATGGAGTCAAACTCCATTAACTAGGAATCCAATGCCAACACAATTCCTTGATTTAGGGAAATTTGAGAGAGAAAACACTATTCAAGATTCCAAGATTAGGAATCTTGAGTTTTAAAAAGAGATTTAGGTTTAATCTAAACAATCTTAGGTTCTATTTAATTTTAATAACTTATTTTGATTCTAGATTAATTATGGAAATTAATTAATCTTTGATTAGAGCCTAATATTGCTTAGGTTTGCTTAATTACGTCATTAAGTTCAAACGGCACCACCCTAGGGGCAAAATCGTAATTTTACATAAAAACTGCCCAAGACCACTGGAACTTAAACAGATACTTTTAAACACATGAAAACATCATTTTAAACCTTCAGGGAAAGTTTCGGGCTCGAACGGCACCTTTACTCCTGTAAAAATGCTATAGGGGTATTTTGGTCATTTTGATCCGAAACTACAGAAAACAAGGTTTTTGTTTCCGAAATCACTCAAGGACCACCTAATCCCCTTCAAGCATTGAGTTGACCCTTCGAGGACTACTGGGCCAGCTATCCTCAAATTCCGAGTAGAAAATGGCCTTAGGGGCATTTTGGTCAATTTCTCTCAGACAGAAAATCGGGGCGTTACATTACTCCCCTCCTTAAAAAAAATTTTTCCCTCGAAATTCGTTACCTTAGAAAAGCTCTGGATACTTGGTCCTCATCTCTGACTTTAGCTTCCACGCGAATTCTTTGGACTTGTCCCATCCCCATGCTACTTTCACCAAAGGAACAGACTTGTCCTTCAACTACTTGACTCGGCGATCCACGATCCTTGTCGACGGCAGATTGAAGGTTAGGTCCTCTTTTAACTATACATGCTCTAGCTCTAAGACATGGCTAGGGTCGGACTCATACTTTCTCAACTGAGAGACGTGGAAGATGTCATGAAGGTTGGAAAGGTTAGGAGGCAAGGCTATTTTGTAAGCTACCGACCTTACTCTTTGAAGAATTTCAAAGGGACCAAGGAATTAGGGGCTCAACTTTTTGAAGGAATACATGTTCTCCCTCATTAAACTTTAACAGCTTGTGCCACTTATCCGCATAGCTCTTTTGTCTACTTTGAGCCGTAAGCATTCTATCCCAGATCCTCTTGATCTGTTTCGTGGTTTCCTTCACTACATTGGGTCCTAGCATGCTCTGCTCTTCGGATTCATACCAATACAGAGGGGATTGACACTTCCATCCATATAAAGCTTCGTAGGGTGCCATGCCAATACTCGCATGATAACTGTTGTTATACGCGAATTTGATAAATGGCAGATACTTATCCCAGCTTCCCCTTTGGTCTAAAACACAGGCTTTCAATATATCTTCCAAGGTTTGGATCATTCTTTCTAATTACCTGTCTGTCTGTGGGTAGTAAGTTGTGCTTAAGCATAACTTTGAACTGAATGCCTTTTGAAGGCTCCCCAAAAAGGTGACGTAAACCTCCGATCTCTATTCGAGATTATCATCGACGGTACACCATGTAACCTTAGGATCTCTTGGATGTACAGCTGTGCCAATCTATCCCAAGAGTATGTCACTTTAATAAGCAGGAAGTGAGCCGACTTGGTTAGTCGATCCATTATCACCCATATAGCATCATGGCCAGCTTAGGTCCTAGGCAATCCCGTCACAAAAAACATAGATATACACTCCCACTTCCACTCAAGGATTGACAGGGGTTGCAACAAACCTGAAGGCTTTTGGTGCTCGATTTTCACCTTCTGACACACCAAGAACTTACTAACCCAGGTGACCACATCCTTTTTCAATCTAGGCCACCAAAACATCCTCTTTAAATCCTGATATATCTTGGTAACACCAGGATGGATGGTGAAATGGCTTTTGTGGGCCTCCTCCAAGATCTTTTCTCGAAGGTCACCATCTTGTGGCACGTAGATTCTACCTTCAAACCTCTATATATTATCAGGACCTCGTTCAAAACCTTTTAACTTTCCTACCCTGATTGCATCTATGGTTTCCCTAAACTCCTCATTTTCCCATTGTGCTAGCATGACTCTCTGTTTAAATCCACTCGTCACGGTCAGATAACATATCTTCATGCCTTCGTTGGTCACGGACATCCCTAGATTCATATTTCTAAACTTCTCTGTTAGCTCAACTTCCTTGACCATGTGAGATAGGTGTAATGACTTTCGGCTCAAGACATCGACGACTACATTAGCCTTGTCGAAGTGATAACTTAAGCTGAAATCGTAGTCCTTTAGAAACTCCATCCACCTTCTTTGTCTCATGTTTAGCTCCTTTTGATCAAAGAGGTACTTGAGACTCTTGTGATCAGAGAAAACTTCAAACCTTACACCATATAAATGGTGCCTCCACATCTTCAGGGCGAACAATATGGCTGCTAACTCCAAGTCATGGGTGGGGTAGTTTGCCTCGTGCGGCTTGAGTTTCCTTGACACATAGGCTACCACTTGCTTATTCTACATCAACACACAACCTAAACCTTTGCCCGAGGTGTAACATCCTAATTTTTAACCCAATACTCTAGAACATATTTAGGTTAATCATTAGTTAGTTACGTCATAGTCTCCTCTTTACTTTAAATACTTAGCGGAAATAGTGGTAAATTTTCTTTTGAATTTATAAAAGCAAAGTAAGAGCCGCACGACACTATGAGCAATAAAGCATGGATGGAAATAAAGCAAACATCTCATCATAACATAAAGCAAGTAAAGGCATATCACAATAAAACTGAATTGCATATTTATATATAATATGATATGCCCACTCATGGAGAGTGGGGCTTAGTTTAGTACATCATGAGCAGATACATCTAAAAGGAAAATACAAAGAAAAGTACAACGGAAAACATAAAAGCAATTCCCCCTACCCAAGTGCAACTAAAGGGATAACCTCTAAACAAAAGGAGGTCCATCCTCATCTAAGTGGTATGTGCTTTACCCGGGTACTCCATCGGTTGTACGTCACCTCCTACTGACATCCATCTCGCAAGCGAGGCAAATATCCAGGAAACTGGGCGAGCTCCTCTGGCGTATAGAGGCGGAATGGGGATCGAGAGTGACCCTCGCGAAGTGGCCACATCTCCAATCGTCATGCTAGCCGTGGCTGAGTCATAGTATCCTCACTGTCCTCTCTCATCAGTGGTGGAGTGGGGGCGGAGCTCTCGCTGTATGGATGGGTAGGCGGGTCCTCCGATGGGTCAGTCTCCGAGAAGTAAGTCCGGGGCATGTAGTCGAGATAGTCACGCATGGCTGAGGCGGCAGTGTGCGTGCGGAGCACTCTCTCGTTATGCGTACGCACGCGCTCAAAAATCCACTCGTCATCGCCGTAGGGTGCTGTGAACACCTGATTTTGTTCGAGCTTTTTAACAATAAGGTCCAACAATTTGCACTTAATTTACCCTTTTTTTTATAGTTTCATTTCTTATTTATTAAAATATATATATATATATAAAATAAAAAATAAAAGTAAAATGGAGGGAAGAGTTCACGGACGCCCGTTTTCTCCTTTCCCCTCCCCCCCCCCCCGAGACACGCATGTGAGCAAATAGAAAATGGGGAGGGGAAAAAGCAAAAAAATCAAAAACATCATGATGGTGTTTCTCCACTATGTGCAAACGGTTGGAATTTCTTTCGGTGGAGTTGGGGGAAAATAAAAAAAAAAAGAGAAAGGATATACATATTGAGATGAGGAGGAACGGGAGGAGGGGAGAAGACCAAAAAAAATTCAAACACAATCAGAACATTAATTGAAAAACAACCTACAAGAAATCATCAGCCAGTCCAGCAAATACAATTCAGTAGCAAAAAGAAAAGATCAAGGTAAACAACAGAGGCAATTTCATCATCATCATCATCATATTAAAATAAAAAAAAAAGATAACACAGGGGGGCCACGGCCTCCCTTGCTCTGCCGCGGCCTCTCCCCCTTTCAACAGCATCAACTTCATCTCCCTCAACATCATCCATCAGCCACCGCCCCTGATTCTCCCCCCTTCAACCTTCAACCTTCAACCATTCCCCTTCAACCGAGCCACCGCATCACGAGCCCCAGCCTCACCACAGCCTCCAGCCACCTTCGGCCTCCCTTCATCATCATCTTCACCCTCAATTCATCACCTCCAACCAGCACCACAACAACATAAACCACAGCCTCCAGCCACCTTCGGCCTCCCTTCATCATCATCTTCAGCCTCAATTCATCACCTCCAACCACCACCACAACAACACAAACCACCAAACCACCGCCACCTTCGACCTTCCTTCATCATCATCTTCACCCTCAACCCAGCACCTTTAACCACCACCACCGCGAATAGCCAACCTTTCCCCAACCGATTCCTTATGTCACTGTGAAACCCCACCACAGCCTCGTCCCGATCTAACCATGAGTCACCCCGTCGCGCAACCTTCAAACGGCCTCACCACCGCGTCTGATTTCGCGACTCCCCTTCCCTTACATGGTCACTGCCGCGAACCTACCTCCTCTGCCCTCTCGCACGGCCCCCCTTCACCCGCGCTGCCACCGCGTTGGATCTCCTCCTTTAGCCAAATCTCTCTGTTTCTCCCTACCTCTCACCGCTTATTTCTTCCCTTGTGAACTTGTGTGTGTAGAAGATAAAAGAAGAGAAGAGAAGTCGAGTTTGTGTGTGTGTGCTCAGGAAGGAGAATCAGTGAGTGAAGGGAGAGAGAGGAATAGTTTTGTTTTTTTTTAATTTTTAGTGTATGTGAGTATGAGTGAAAGAGAGAGTTGTGTGTGTGTTGAGTGAGAGAAAAGAGTCCGTGAATGTGTGCGTGTGTAAATTGGGGATTTCTTTTTTTAATTTTTATTAATTTAGTTTTGTTTCTTTTTATTGGATTAGGATTTAAATTTAAGTTTGGAGTTGTGTTTGTAAGGTTAGTTTTTTTTTTAATTCTGAGGTTTATTTGCTGGGTTTGACATTTTATAGGTTGGCTTGATTTGAGAATTGATTGTCTAGTTAAGTTTTCTTTTAGTCTTTGGTTTTGATTTAGTTTAGGCCTAAATAAAAGTTTTTTTAAGTTTGTAATAAATATTTCGACTTTTTTTGATAAAAAAAAGAAGAGAATTTATAATATGTGTTCTTTTATTTTTATTTGAATGAAATTAGGTAAATTAAAAAAGAAAAAAAACAAGTTATTCAATTTAATTTTATTTTATTTCATCTTATTATTTTGGGTGAATTTAATGTTAATATTTCTATTAATTGAAAAAGACTAAAAAATAAAATTAGGACCTTTCTTTAGTTTAATTATTTTATATGTTTATACGTTTTGTTTAAATTAACTATAATGATGTTCATGAATGTTTTTTAGTGTCTTGCTTAGATTAAGAATGTTTGTGTCTTATGTTTTTAGTTCAATTATACTCTTGCTTATGTGTTTTGATTAAAATTAATTGTGTAATTGTAATATTTTACATTTCTAGTTTAATTATTGTACAAATTTTGCGTATTTGTATTTGTGAATTACTTATTTAGTTTTGTTATTTTATATGATTATGCGTTTTGTGTGTAATTAAGCCATGAATTTTTTTTTTTTTTGGTTTAATTATTTTATATGTTTATATGTTTTATTTAAGTTAATTGTGTTTAACTTTGTAGGTTCCCGTTGAAATTAGAATTTTGTCTAAAAAAGAGAAGTTTTATCCATTTTGGGATTCAAAATAAATACTTGAG
Organism: Dalbergia cochinchinensis; assembly: GCA_031216125.1. Classification (NCBI taxonomy): domain Eukaryota; kingdom Viridiplantae; phylum Streptophyta; class Magnoliopsida; order Fabales; family Fabaceae; genus Dalbergia; species Dalbergia cochinchinensis. Next base: position 27,714,014 of record CM062374.1, read on the forward strand.
TGTTTTATTGGAATTTATCTACTTAATTAATTGATGAATTATTAAAAAAAAAGGGGAGGTTAATTGAGCCGAGACAGTTTGTTAATCTCATGTTTCAGAATATTTTAACTGCGACAGCTTGATATTCGAAGTTTTTTTTAAAAAATAGAATTAATTTGACTACGACGGTTTGTTAACTTTATGTTTTAGAATATTTTAGCTGTGACAGCTTAATATTCTAAAATTCTCTTTCAAAACTAGCTTTTCACCACTTAATTTATTTGTAAATAATTTTCCTAATATCTTCCTATGCTATTTGTGTATTTTGTTTTCTTTATAAATTTCTTTTTCCTAAATTTTATTTCAAAATACTTTATTTAACTTTTGTTATTGTAGATAAGGAGTTAATTTATCCGTGACGGCTTGTTAACTCGATATTTCGGTCATTTGAGTTGTGATAGCTTAATGACTCGAAAATTCTCTTAAAAATATTTGTTTTTCTTTTATATTCTTTATAAAAAATAGAAAAAATCAATTTCTTCTTATCTTATTTGTAAATATTTATAATTTATATATTCATTTTCAATTTAAATTTGCTCATTTATTTCGTAAATTTCCTATTCAAATAAAAAATGTTAATTTAGCCACGACGACTTGTTGACTTAATACTTTGGGATACCTGAATTGCGACAGTTTGGTATTCCTGAAGTTTCTCTTAAAGAATTTCTCTTATTTATAGTTTCATTATAAATAGAATAAATGTTTCTTTTAAAAAAGGGGGTTATTAATTGATTTGCACAGTTAATTAAAGGTACCGTCCAAGGACGGGTGTACTAGGGTGCGTAGGATTGAATTCCTGCCCTTCCCTATACATAACCGACTCTCGAACTCAAATCTGGTTTCAAAGACCATTTTCAAAATGAATGGGTTTTTCCAACGTTTTCCTGAATGTAAATAAACTTGGTGGCGACTCCATAATTTTTAACATAAATTCATTCTTTTTTCCCCGTCCCTGTCGCGATGCCGGTTGCGACAGATGACGACTCCACTGGGGACTTCCAAGAGAGTCAGGCCTATTTTAATTGTTTGTGCAAATTAAATATAGCCTCTTGATGTTTGTTTTCCTTTCCTTATTTTACTTTGTCTACTATTGTACACTTCGTCTCTTTACAGAATTTCGCTTTTCATGTGTTTATTCATAGTGATAGCTTTATTTGTTAAAACCTTAGGATAGATGACTGTTAATTGGGTTCTATACGTGTTTGTTTGAGTTGTTTTTGCAGGTTTTAGTCATGGGTAGTCTTAGGATTTCAGGTTTGTATGCTCTCTTCACACACAACACTTACACGATAATCACACGAGTGGGGCCCTATACCCGGGTCTGAGTGTAACTTGAGATAGGTAAGAGATTGTGTAGTGGTAGCCATTTTGGATGTTCATCCTGTTTGGTTATCGCGAAAATCTCATCTAGAGTGTGATTCTTTCATGAATGCCCTACACCTAGCGGTTTACCTGCTGTTGTGGGTAACATTCTGAAATGAGTCTTAACTCTAGAGACCATAGAATTATGAGAATATAGACCCACCCAGTGAAAGTGTTCACAAGGTAGAACGACCATAGGACCATAGAATTAACCTCCAGAATTTACCTCACATAGGACACAAAGAGAGCGTGCATTTTCCTTAACTCCTTTCTTTGTACGTAATTTCCTATCATTGTTCTTTGTGCATAATTTCTGTTCATTTCCTAAATTGTTTACTATTCCTTCTTTCATTTAAATCAAGTTTTTCTTTCTATTATGGCAGGTTTGTTAGAAGGTTGAATTGAAATCTTATTGTGAGTATCTTTGTAAAATGGAAACGAATATGAGACCAAATAGTCAAGAAGGTGAAAAGTTGAAAAGAACTTTGCGTCTTAAAGCCAAAACATCTGACACAAAAAGCCTGAGATCTTTGGGTCAACTGCTGAGGTTACCACAACGCCTGTCTCTCACCAGAAAATATGGAAAGATCTTGAATCTCTTAGAAGTGGAAGAGCAGGAAGAAGCAATCACAGCATTGGCACAATACTATGATCCTCCGCTCCGATGTTTCACTTTTCAAGACTTCCAGTTAGCACCGACCTTTGAAGAATTTGAGAAGATTCTGGGGTTACCACTAGAAGGAGAAAAACCCTATCACTACCAAGGCCATTATCCTTCTTTACAAACCCTATCAACTGTCTTAAGGGTAAGCGTAAAGAATCTGCATGAAGCACAGAAATATAGAAATGGGACTTACGGATTCTCAAGGGATTATCTCGAAGAGCATATGCGCCGTTTAGCTCAAGTTGAAGACTGGGATGCTTTCATAGATGTGCTGGCCCTCACTATCTATGGCACTGTCTTATTTCCAAATATTGAAGGCCTTGTAGATCTTGGGGCTATTGACGTATTCCTTGCTCGCAAATTCCATGGCCATAATCCTGTTCCAGCCTTCCTAGCAGATGTTTATTGCACTCTGAACTTTTTCCAAGAGAGAAATGGTAAGAGAATTCTGTGCTGTTTACCAATGCTATATGTGTGGGCTACTTTGCACATATTCCAAAGGAATTACAAGGCGCCTTGTCCAATTGAAGACCTACGAATGCATAATATCAAGAAGAAGAGTGGACAAGAGTGGGCTTAAGACCTGGCCAAATTGGATGAAAAGATGATACGATGGTATCCTTGGAGGGAGGATGGTCAAACTCCGATTTACCAGTGCGGAAGCTTTCCAAATGTACCTCTCATGGGTACCCGAGGATGCATAAACTACAATCCTGTCTTGGTGTTACGCCAACTCGGTTATCCCATGATGGGACCTCCTTCTGAAGCTGCAGTTACTCTGTTTGTCTCATATTATCAAGACTCCGATGACATTGGCCTACTGCAGAAAGTCCGATATGCTTGGAACAAGATCGTCCGAAAGGGAAAAGAATTGGGAATGAGGAGTTGTGCTGTGAAAGAAAGCTATCGTCAATGGGTGAAAAAGCAGGCACAAGAGATCAAGATGCCATTCAGGTCATAGTCATTACTCTTCCGGATGATGCATCAACCTGGCGTTTCCATGAAAATGAAGAAATCAAAGAAATGAAGGAGAAACTAGACAAGGTTGAACAAGAAAAGATGCAAATAGAAGCTGAGTTGAAAAGTGTCCACCATAACTACATGACGTTAAAACGAAAGCACTGAAAAGGATCAGGCTCTAGAAGGAACAAGCAAGAAGCTGAAGATGGGGCATGAACACATGGTGAAAACCAAGGAATGCCTCAAAGCTACCAACAAAGAGCTAGGACTTCGGAGACAGGAGCGTGACAAAGCGCTAGCCGAAAATCAACAGCTGAAAGATCTACTTCGAAAGGCCAAAATTGCTGAAGAAACTGCGTTAAAAGGTGAAGAACAAATGAAACAACAAATGGAAGAATTGAACAATGAGTACCAAAGGAAGATTGAAGAACTAAGCCAACACATGCATGATGAGATCATGGAATATCAAGTTGCTCTGGAAGAAGAAAAGGAAAGAGTTGCAAGTTTGGATTCTGAAATACAACATCAGAACCACATTATTCATGAGCTGAAGACTCGCTTCTCAAACTTGGCAGGATTGGCTAACGCGGCCATCGAAGATGTTCCAAGATACTTAGGATTGGCCGAGCAAGGAATAATCCCTTTCAAGACCCCAATCGAGATTTGTAATTTTGTTGACTACTGTAAAGACTTGATTGGGAGAATGAAACAAATAATTGCTGAGAGATGCTGAGAATGACAGTTATGGCTTTATGATGTATTGTCTTTTGTTGTTTTGGGAATGAATGTAAAAAAGGACAATGGGTACAATACCCCTTTATGAATGAAAAATCCTTGTTTCTCTGCATTGTGTTGGTCTCATAGCAATACCCATGACTTAGTACTTTTGAACGAGGCGTCGAGGAACAGTTATCATCAAAGATACTCACATCAAGACTCAGCTCGATCATTTCTAACAAATAGCTATGTTTTTGTCTTTTTCTTTTCACTAAAGTTTGTTTTTAATAGGTAAAAATCCATCACAATTGGGCGCCCAAGGAAAACCGATACCGATCAAACTCGAATTCACAATACCAGAGCCCGGACCAAAATGGCTGGAGGGAATGGTGACACAGAAAGGGGTATCCCAATCACAACTACTTCTGAAGTAGGAAGAAATCTGAGCGATGAAGTTGATGCAGTGAGAGGAAAACTGAATGAACTGTCAAACAACCAAGGAAGGTTGGAGGATATGATGCGGGCCATACAAGAATCACTTAACCTATTGGGAGCTCATTTAGCAAATGTGCAACCAAATACCACGACACTGGGTATGCCTGTGGTACCGGGTGCAGCTCTAAATGTCACTGCAGGGATGAATGATATGGGTGAAATCCCGAATAACTTCCATGGGCAACCACCGCCCACGATACCATTGGTAATCCCTATCTGAGAAGGCTATCGTTCCTTAGAAAATGTGCAAACTCATGAGCACGAGCATGTTACACCTGTCTGGGAGCAACCTCGTGTGGTCATCCAGAAGCAGCCGTCCTCCTCAGAAAATAGTCGTGCAGAGGCAGAAAAAGGAAAGTTCAAAGAAGAATGGATGGAGAAGATTCAAGAGCAGATTCGGGCTATTCAAGGACCTAGCCCCTATGGGTATGTGGAAGTTGAACAACTCTGCCCTTCTACTGATGTAGTAATCCCTAGGGACTTCAAGGTTCCTGACTTCTCAAAGTATGACGGGACGGGTAATCCTCTTTTTCACTTGAAGAGTTATTGTACTAAGATGGCGATATGGTCAAAGGATGAAAAATTCCTCATCAACTTCTTCCATGAAAGCCTGACTGGACCCTGCTCTGGAGTGATACATTCAACTAGACCACTCAAAGATTTCTAGCTAGAGAGAATTGGCAGATCTGTTCATGAGCCAATACAAGTTCAATCTTGAGGTGGCACCTACACGGGAGCAATTAAGCTCTATGCAGAAGAAGAAGGATGAATCATTCAAGCAATATGCTCAAAGATGGAGAGCCTTGGCTGCTCAGGTTCAACCGCCACTCATCCCGGCTGAAATGTGTTCTTACTTCTTGGGAACCTTGGGATCCCCTTATATCGGGGCAATGGCAGGAGCAGCATACAAAGACTTCTCTGAGTTGATAACTGCTGGAGAAAGAATTGAAAGCTTAGCAAAAGCCGGCAAGCTTCCCATGAGCAGTGAGGACGCAAGAAAAAGTTTCCCACCAAGGAAAAAGGAGACAGATGTGAATTATGTGCATGGTCAGCAATCCTTCGTCCCACGATACACACCAACCCGGCCACGATCATACCAAACACATATCCCTCCTTACTCATCTTACCAAGCCACACCAACCACAAACACCGTTCCATATTCTCAACCCCAAGTTAACAACATCCACATAAGGCCATATCAACCTACTCGCCCAACATACACCCCAGCACCTCGACCAAATTTCCAAAACCAAAACCGTAATCGATTCCCCAATTTCCCACCTTTCCCAAAACTATCTATTTCGAATGCTGCCTTGTTTCAAAAGTTAGTTGATGCTCATCTAATCTCGGCATATCTTGTACACCCATTGGAACCACCATACCCAGCCTAGTACAACCCGAACCTGACATGTAAATACCACATGGACATAGCAGGGCATTCCATTGAGGATTGCGAAGGTTTCAAAACAGTAGTAAGAAGGTTAATTGCTTGTGGGAGACTAGACTTCAAGAAGATTCGAAGCCAGACATTGTTAACAACCCGATCCCAAAACACGAAGGAGGAAGTCGTGTGAACGCCTTGGAGGTGGAAGAACCTCTAGTTAAGAAAGTTCTGAATCTTCGAACATCAATGGGGGAAGTGTTCAATGGCTTGAAGGAAGCTGGGTATCACATCACAGCACCTGCATCTATGGTGAAGGAGGAAGAGAAATATGATCTGGAATCAAGTTGTGCATATCATTGTGGAGGTCTCAGACACAATGTCGAACATTGTTGGGGTTTCAAGGCTCGAGTACAAGAATTACTCGACCTAGGTGTGATTCAAGCAAAAAAGAGGTCGAATCTTCCTGAAGAGGTGAATGTGATCGATCGTTTCGTACTCCGCATCCCTCCACTGAATCGAGCTCCGAAACCAGAGAAAGTGGTGATCACCATGAAGAAACCAGCACCATTCAATTATGAGAATACACATGCTATCCCTTGGAACTATGAAACTAATATGGAGACAAATGCAGATATAGGGGAAACCTCGAAAGTCCAAACAAGTGAAGTGGTAGCGGAGGTAAAAGGAATAACAAGAAGTGGAAGGATTTATGGGCCTGGAGAGTTGGAACAAGGAAAGTTTGTCGAAGAGGAGAACGTGGGAAAGGGTTTTGGTGCGGAAAGAAGGGGAAGAGAAGAAAATGAAGAAGAGGAGTTCCTGAAGATCATGAAACAAAGTGAGTACGACATACTGGAGCAATTGAAAAAGACTCCTGCTAGAATCTCCCACAATTGTCAGCGATTTTGTCATCTGAATCTCATCAAAAGGCAGTGCTAAAGGTCTTGAAAGATGCTTATGTGAAACCGGATGTCTCATTGGAGAATATGGTGAACATGGTGGATCCGGTAAAGCGTGTCAATATGATCGCTTTCTCAAATGAAGAGATCGTATCACAGGCTAACCCACGAGCACTGTATATAACCCTTAAATGCAAAGGCTATATAGTGCCCAAAGTCCTCATTGACAGAGGGTCAGGATTAAATGTTTTGCCGGCGTCGACCTTGAGCTACTTATCAATAAGCAAAGACGATATTTCACCACAAATGATGATCGTAAGAGCTTTTGATGGAGCAAAGAAAAACATCCTGGGGGAAATGGTGCTGCCATTGGAGATCGGCCTAAGCCGATTTGAGGTTTTATTCCAAGTGATGGAGATTGAGTCTGATTACAACATGTTACTGGGAAGACCATGGATTAACAATGTTGGTGCTGTTCCTTCAACCTTGCATCAAAAGGTTAAGTACATTGAAAATGGTTCGGTCATTACGATCCATGGAGAGAAGGAAATCATTGTATCTAAACCAGTCTCACTTCCATATGTTGAAAATGTGGAGTTAGTGGAAAACAGCTTATGGCACGATGCGGAGGTGGTGGGGTTGAAGCAAGAACAGAATGAGCTCCCAAGGCAAGATGTCAATCAGATAGTGGCTCATATCATGACCAAAAATGGTTATCTGCACGGCAAGGGACTGGGACCACGGTTGCAGGGTATCAAGACACCTCTACCTATCTCAGGGAAGCCTAACCGATTTGGTTTAGGATATGAGGCGTCATTGGAAGAGCAGATCAAGACCATGGCTCTTGAGCAAAAGAAACCAAAAGAGAAGATGAAACAGATCCCTCATCTGAAAGAGACCTTTCCTTACCATTTGAAGTAATTGTGGCTGAAGAAAGTTATGAAGCTAGTTGTTGTTCAACCATCAATATGGTGGATGTCGAGAAGCCTGAAGAATACAACAATGCTTATGCTGTCAACCACAATGAGATGCTAATGAATTGGACAGCCGAACCAATGATTGATGTTATTACTTCAAAGTAATCATTTGGGATTGTATTAATTGTATTTACTTTTATGTATGCTACTTTGAGACATCATTTGAATAAACTTGCATGTTTATCCAGCAATTTTTCTTTTTCCATCTGCTATTATTTTCTTTATCATTATTTCATCGAACCATTAATTTTCGCCCTTTTATTCGTGTTTTACCCATTATTTGTCTTGGCATTCCAACCCACCGCAATTACTTTCCAGGGATTTAAGTGTAGGAATTTTGCCACATGAAAGGGATTTTGAAGGCTAATCAATTGATTCTCTTACTGTACTTGATTGCGATAGCTATGAATCTGAAGAAGATGAAGAAACTGTTGAGAGATTTTCAGGGTTACTAGAACACATGGATAAAGGATTTGACTTAGACAATGAGGTGATCGAAGTAATTAACATGGGCACCGAAGAAGAAAGGAAAGAGCTGAAAATAGTGGAGAATCCTGAGCGAACAGAAATGATCGCCTTGTTCAAAGAATATCTAGATATTTTTGCATGGTCTTATCATGATATGCCAGGACTGGATCCAGAGATTGCTTCACACAAGATCCCTTTGTACCCAGAAGCTGAGCCGAAAAAGCAAAAGTTGAGAAGAATGCGGCCCGACATGTCGCTAAAGATAAAAGAAGAAGTGACTAAACAGCTAGAGGCTGGGTTTCTAGAAGTGTCAAGACACACAGATTGGGTGGCCAACATCGTGCCTGTGCCTAAAAAAGATGGGAAGGTCAGGATGTGTGTTGATTACTGGGACCTGAATAAAGCTAGCTCGAAAGATGATTTTTCGCTTCCTCACATTGATGTCCCGGTTGATAATACGGCCAGAAATCACCAATTTTCATTTATGGATGGATATTCCGGGTACAATCAGATTCTCATGGATGTTCATGACAAAGGAAAAACTATGTTCATAACTCAGTAAGAACATTACGCTACAGTCATGCCATTCGGGTTGAAGAATGCCGGTGCCACTTACCAACGTGCTATGGTTGCACTGTTCCATGACATGATGCACAAAGAAATTGAAGTGTATGTAGATGACATGGTTGCTAAGTCCAAAGAGGGAGAAAGCCATGTAGCAGTCTTACAAAAGCTGTTTGAAAGACTCAGAAAATACAAGTTGCAACTGAACCCAAATAAATGCATCTTTGGAGCTTCCACGGGGAAATTACTGGGATTCATTGTCAGCAGAGAAGGGATAAAGGTGGATCCGGATAAGGTGAAGGCTATACAAGAAATGCCAGCCCTCCGAACTGAAAAGGAAGTAAGAAGTTTTCTTGGGAGGCTCAACTACATTGCTAGATTCATTGTCAATTTGACTAGTACTTGTGAGCCTATATTCAAGTTGCTGCGAAAACATCAACCTGGAGAATGGAATGAAGAATGCCAAGAAGCCTTCGACAAAATAAAGGCTTATTTAATGAAACCTCCAGTTTTGATTCCTCCTACGCCAGGCCGTCCTTTAATACTGTATCTCACAGTATTACCTACTTCACTCAGGGCAATGTTGGGGCAATATGATGAATCCGGAAAGAAAGAACAGGCCATTTATTATTTGAGCAAGAAGTTTAATGAATGTGAATCTCGCTATCTGGCCATTGAAAAGACCTGTTGTGCGTTAGTATGGGCTTCCAAGAGGTTGAGGCAGTACACATTGTACTACACTACTTGGCTGATTTCTCGAATGGATCCGTTAAAGTACATATTTGATAGTCCTCATATGTCATTAAGAATGTTAAAATGGCAAGTGATGCTGTCTGAATTTGATATCAAATATGTCACTCAAAAGTCCATCAAAGGAAGTGCAATTGCTGATCATCTAGCTGAAAACCCTTTGGAGGGTGTACAACCCACTATGCTTGAATTCCCTGATGACGAGGTGTTGGCACTAGAAAGAGAAGATGAGGAAGAGGAGAATGTGTGGAAGATGTACTTTGATGGAGCAACCAATATGAATGGATGTGGAATAGGAGCTGTAGTAGTCTTACCAGCTGGGAAACAGTACCCAGTTTCTGTCAAATTAGACTTTGAATGTACCAACAACATGGCAGAATATGAAGCATGTGCAAATGGTTTGCAAGTTGCGATTGACTTGGGAATCAAAGATCTAAAAGTCTTTGGAGACTCCGCGCTCATAATCTATCAAGTTAATGGAGAATGGCGCACAAAGGATCCGAAATTGGTACCTTATCAGAAGCATTTGTCTCAGTTAATTGAGCGCTTTGATGACATATCATTCTCTCATTTAACTCGGGACAAGAACCAGTTTGCGGATGCTTTAGCAACTTTGGCCGTGATGACTAACTTGAAGGTCCATGCTAATGTCCAACCCATCCATGTAGAAGTGCAAAGTGAACCAATTTATTGTGGCAATGTGGAGATTGAGCCGGACGGCCAACCATGGTATCATGATATCAAACAATTACATTCAAAGAGGAGAATACCCGGCAGTGCAAATGAGGTGGATAAGAAGACAATTCGAAGACTAGCCATGGCTTTCTTCCTGAATGGTGAAGTTCTCTACAAGAGGAACTATGACACGACTCTCCTCAGATGTGTAGATGCTCATGAAGCTCGAATAATCATGATTGAAGTTCATGAAGGGATCTGTGAAACTCATGGCAATGGACATATGATGGCTCACAAAATCTTAAGAAGCGGTTATTACTGGTCCACTATGGAGAATGATCAGTATCGATTATGTTCGGAAGCGCCACAAATGCCAAATAAATGCAGATCGAGTCAATGCTCCCCAGTTGCTTGCACAAAGATGGTGTCTCCTTGGCCTTTCTCGATGTGGGGCATGGATGTTATCGGTCCGATTAACCCCAAAGCATCTAATGGTCATCGTTTCATCTTGGTGGCGATAGATTATTTCACTAAATGGGTGGAAGCTGTTTCATATGCTAATATCACATAAAAGGTGTTTCTCAAATTCATCAAAAAGGACATCATCTGCAGATATGGAATTCCAGAAAGGATCATTACAGACAATGCTCCTAACCTCAATGGTGCCGAAGTTCAGAAGTTCTTTGAGACTTTCAAGATCAAGCATCACAACTCAGCTCCTTATAGACCTCAAATGAATGGTGCGGTTGAAGCTGCAAATAAAAATATCAAGAAAATCATCGCCAAAATGGTTGTGAACTACAAAGATTGGCATGAAATGCTGCCGTATGCTCTGCACGCATATCGTACCAACATACGATCAAGCACAGGGGCAACTCCTTTTTTATTGGTATATGGAATGGAAGCCGTATCTCCTATATGAGCAATTGAACATGATCGAAGAGAAGAGGCTTACAGCCATTTGCCACAGCCAGTTGTATCAAAGCAGAATGGCTAGGGCTTTTAATAAGAAAGTCCGCCCTAGAGATTTTCATCCAGGAGATTTGGTTCTGAAGAAAATTCTCCCTAATCAAGAGGACACACGGGGAAAGTGGGCTCCAAGTTATGAGGGTCCTTACATTGTCAAGCATGCATTCTCAGGTAGAGCGTTGATTTTGCAAAACATGGAGGGACAAGAATTGCCTAAACCAATCAACAGTGATGCAATTAAAAGATTTTATGCCTGAAGAGATGTTTAAAAAGCCCGTTAGGTCGAAAACTCGAAAGAGCGACCTAAGCAAAAGTTAGGGCAAAGCAAATACTTAAAAAGCCCATTAGGTCGAAAACTCGAAAGAGCGACCTAAGCAAAAGTTAGGGCAAAGCAAAAAGGAAAAGCCTGTTAGGTCAAAAACTCGAAAGAGCGACTTAAGCAAAAATTAGGGCAAAACAGCAAAACAAAAGAGCTCGCTAGTTGAAAACTCAAAAGAGCGGCCTAGGCAAAAGTTAGAGCAGAAAAGATAAGCATCTTCGCTGGCAACCTAAGCCCAGGGCAATTTTTGATAGTCCAGTGAACCAAGCGAGATAAGAAGTGGCGGGGCAATTTTGAAAAAGAATTTGAAGACATATCGTCGGATATCATGGCTATGGTGTTCAACTTGCTTTAAGAAGTCAATTGATTGAGCCACAAAGAACCTAAACTGGGGCAAAAATTGTGTCTCCCAAAATTTTATCTTTCGCATTTCTGTTATTCAAAGCATTTTGTCATCTAATAAAAATGTCCATTCAGTTGATCCCTCCACCTTCTCTTTGAATGCATGTTTATTCATAATGTCTCAAGTAGGATAAATTTAAGCTTCAATTACGCAGTCTAACAACATTTACAGCAATACATCAATGATTAGCATCCCGATCCAGAAACTGCAGCTAAGCTTGACAGAAAAATAATCAACCTTCTGAAAAGGAAATGGGAGAAGAATAAAAGTGAGCAAGGTCACAGAAGAAAACAAAGTCTTGGTTGTGCCAGAAGGTCCAATGCTAGCATTGTGAGTTTGATCGGTTAAAGTTCTCCTCGAGGCTTGCTCAATTGAGTTACGGTTAGTTTTTCAATATTGTATAAACTGAAGGTGGATAATTCAAGGCTTTGTGCATATGATTTGAAAAATGAAAAAAGACTGTTTCTTTTTCAATTTACATTTTCAGTCGGCTTCAGATGCCAATTTACATTTTAGTCGGCCTCAGATGCCAATTTACATTTCAGTCGGCCTCAGTTGCCAATTTACGTTTTCAGTTGGCCTCAGATGCCAATTTACATTTTCAGTCGGCCTCAGATGCTAATTTACATTTCAAGTCGGCCTCAGATGCCAATTTACATTTATGTCGGCCTCAGTTGCCAGTTTACATTTCTGTCAGCCTCAGTTGCCAATTTACATTTCAAGTCGGCCTCAGATGCCAATTTACATTTATCGGCCTCGATTGCGATTTACATTTTCAGTCGGCCTCAGATGCCAATTTACATTTCAAGTCAGCCTCAGATGCCAATTTACATTTATGTCGGCCTCAGTTGCCAGTTTACATTTCAGTCGGCCTCAGTTGCCAATTTACATTTCAAGTCGGCCTCAGTTGCCAATTTACATTTTCAGTCGGCCTCAGATGCCAATTTACATTTTCAGTCGGCCTCAGATGCCAATTTACATTTCAGTCGGCCTCAATTGCCAATTTACATTCTCAGTTGGCCTCAGATGCCAATTTATATTTTCAGTCGGCCTCAGATGCCATTTTACGTTTCCAGTCGGCCTCAGATGCCAGTTTACGTTTTCAAGTCGGCCTCAGCTGCCAATTTACATTTTCAATCGGCCTCAGATTGCCATTTTACATTTCCAGTCAACCCCTTGTTGGTTTTTAAGTTTCGGTCAGCATCGTCTGCTTTAGATTCTTGCTAGCTTGTGCATTTGCAGTTGACTTTCTCATATGTGCATATTTATTTGTCGTTTAGATTTAGATTGTTTATATTTCATGCATTTGTCGAACAAAATCAATGTTCATGTCTTTATTCATTCCTTATGAAGAAAATATAAAACTTAAGTTTTTTCATATTCTTTCATAAGAAATGAATAAAGAGGGGCAACTGTGAACACCCGATTTTGTTCGAGCTTTTTAACAATAAGGTCCAACAATTTGCACTTAATTTACCCTTTTTTTTATAGTTTCATTTCTTGTTTATTAAAAAATATATATATATAAAAAATAAAAAATAAAAGTAAAATGGAGGGAAGAGTTCACGGACGCCCGTTTTCTCCTTTCCCCTCACCCCCCGAGACACGCATGTGAGCAAATAGAAAATGGGGAGGGGAAAAAGCAAAAAATCAAAAACATCATGATGGTGTTTCTCCACTATGTGCAAACAGTTGGAATTTCTTTCGGTGGAGTTGGGGGAAAAAAAAAAAAAAAAGAGAAAGGATATACATATTGAGATGAGGAGGAACGGGAGGAGGGGAGAAGACCAAAAAAAATTCAAACACAATCAGAACATCAATTGAAAAACAACCTGCAAGAAATCATCAGCCAGTCCAGCAAATACGATTCAGTAGCAAAAAGAAAAGATCAAGGTAAACAACAGAGGCAATTTCATCATCATCATCATCATATAAAAAAAAAAAGGAAAACACAGGGGGGCCGCGGCCTCCCTTGCTCCGCCGCGGCCTCTCCCCCTTTCAACATCATCAACTTCATCTCCCTCAACATCATCCATCAGCCACCGCCCTTGATTCTCCCCCCTTCAACCTTCAACCACTCCCCTTCAACCAAGCCACCACATCGCGAGCCCCAACCTCACCACAGCCTCCAGCCACCTTCGGCCTCCCTTCAGCATCATCTTCACCCTCAATTCATCACCTCCAACCACCACTACAACAACATAAACCACAGCCTCCAGCCACTTTCGGCCTCCCTTCATCATCATCTTCACCCTCGATTCATCACCTCCAACCACCACCACAACAACACAAACCACCAAACCACCGCCACCTTCGACCTCCCTTCATCATCATCTTCACCCTCAACCCAGCACCTTTAACCACCACCACCGCGAATAGCCAACCTTTCCCCAACCGGTTCCTTATGTCACCGTGAAACCCCACTACAGCCTCGTCCCGATCTAACCGTGAGTTACCCCGTCGTGCAACCTTCGAACCACCTTACTACCACGTCTGATTTCGCGACTCCCCTTCCCTTACATGGTCACTGCCGCGAACCCACCTCCTCTGCCCTCTCGCACGGCCCCCCTTCGCCCGCGCTGCCACCGCGCTGGATCTCCTCCTCTAGCCAAATCTCTCTGTTTCTCCTTACCTCTCACCGCCTATTTCTTCCCTTGTGAACTTGTGTGTGTAGAAGATAAAAGAAGAGAAGAGAAGTCGAGTGTGTGTGTATGTGCTCAGGAAGGAGAATCCGTGAGTGAAGGGAGAGAGAGGAATAGTTTTGTTTTTTTTATTTTTAGTGTATGTGAGTATGAGTGAAAGAGAGAGTTGTGTGTGTGTTGAGTGAGAGAAAAGAATCCGTGAGTGTGTGCGTGTGTAAATTGGGGATTTCTTTTTTTAATTTTTATTAATTTAGTTTTGTTTCTTTTTGTTGGATTAGGATTTAAATTTAAGTTTGGAGTTGTGTTTGTAAGGTTAGTTTTTTTTTAATTCTTAGGTTTATTTGCTGGGTTTGACATTTTATAGGTTGGCTTGATTTGAGAATTGATTGTCTAGTTAAGTTTTCTTTTAGTCTTTGGTTTTGATTTAGTTTAGGCCTAAATAAAAGTTTTTTTAAGTTTGTAATAAATATTTTGACTTTTTTTGATAAAAAAAAAGAAGAGAATTTATAATATGTGTTCTTTTATTTTTATTTGAACGAAATTAGGTAAATTAAAAAAGAAAAAAAACAAGTTATTCAATTTAATTTAATTTTATTTCATCTTATTATTTTGGGTGAATTTAATGTTAATGTTTCTATTAATTGAAAAAGACTAAAAAATAAAATTAGGACCTTTCTTTAGTTTAATTATTTTATATGTTTATACGTTTTGTTTAAATTAACTATAATGATGTTCATGAATGTTTTTTAGTGTCTTGCTTAGATTAAGAATGTTTGTGTCTTATGTTTTTAGTTCAATTATACTCTTGCTTATGTGTTTTGATTAAAATTAATTGTGTAATTGTAATATTTTACATTTCTAGTTTAATTATTGTACATATTTTGCGTATTTGTATTTGTGAATTACTTATTTAGTTTTGTTATTTTATATGATTATGCGTTTTGTGTGTAATTAAGCCATGAATTATTTATTTTTTTTTTTTTGGTTTAATTATTTTATATGTTTATATGTTTTATTCAAGTTAATTGTGTTTAACTTTGTAGGTTCCCGTTGAAATTAGAATTTTGTCTAAAAAAGAGGAGTTTTATCCATTTTGGGATTCAAAATAAATCCTTGAGTGTTTTATTGGAATTTATCTACTTAATTAATTGATGAATTATTAAAAAAAAAGGGGAGGTTAATTGAGCCGAGACGGTTTGTTAATCTCATGTTTCAGAATATTTTAGCTGCGACGGCTTGATATTCGAAGTTTTTTTTAAAAAATAGAGTTAATTTGACCGCGACGATTTGTTAACTTTATGTTTTAGAATATTTTAGCTGTGACAGCTTAATATTCTAAAATTCTCTTTCAAAACTAGCTTTTCACCACTTAATTTATTTGTAAATAATTTTCCTAATATCTTCCTATGCTATTTGTGTATTTTGTTTTCTTTATAAATTTCTTTTTCCTAAATTTTATTTCAAAATATTTTATTTAACTTTTGTTATTGTAGATAAGGAGTTAATTTATCCGTGACGGCTTGTTAACTCGATATTTCGGTCATTTGAGTTGTGACAGCTTAATGACTCGAAAATTCTCTTAAAAATATTTGTTTTTCTTTTATATTCTTTATAAAAAATAGAAAAAATCAATTTCTTCTTATCTTATTTGTAAATATTTATAATTTATATATTCATTTTCAATTTAAATTTGCTCATTTATTTAGTAAATTTCCTATTCAAATAAAAAATGTTAATTTAGCCACGACAGCTTGTTGACTTAATACTTTGGGATACCTGAATTGCGACAGTTTGGTATTCCCGAAGTTTCTCTTAAAGAATTTCTCTTATTTATAGTTTCATTATAAATAGAATAAATGTTTCTTTTAAAAAAGGGGGTTATTAATTGATTTGCACAACTAATTAAAGGTACCGTCCAAGGATGGGTGTACTAGGGGTGCGTAGGATTAAACTCCTACCCTTCCCTATACATAACCGACTCCTGAACTCAAATTTGGTTTCAAAGACCATTTTCAAAATGAATGGGTTTTTCCAACGTTTTCCTGAATGTAAATAAACTTGGTGGCGACTCCATAATTTTTAACATAAATTCATTCTTTTTTCGCCGTCCCCGTCGCGATGCCGGTTGCGACAGGTGCTGTCAGGGAGAAGCGATGGGTATGCACGAGGTAAGCGAAGGGACGTCTGACGAACATGAAGACTCGCACCGTGCACTGTCCCTCAAAATGGTATGAGCCGTGCTCCGGATCATAGTGCACCTCCCACGTCGGGGTGTCCACAAAAACTACGAACGTCACCATTTGAAGACGTGATGGAAAGAAAGAGATAGAGGGAGTGAGAATCTTGCTAAAGAATTCAGTAGGGCCTCCTACTACCTAGGTGTCATCTTCTACGTCCTCAGGAACCTTGGGTTTAGTATACAAAATAAGTGAACATGAATTAAGTCTATTTTTAAGCTTTGAAACATAGTTAGCCAAGGTCCATTCATTTTAGTATGATTCTTAATGTCATGGATGCAACATATTAAAGAATATATGCATGGCTCTACTTAATACAAGAACAACAATCATAACATTAAGAACTTCATAATAGTGGCATAAAGTGGCAATCAAATTCTCATATGGGAAACTTTGTGACATAAACATCATACTTTACTTCCTCATAGGCCACCCTAAAAGACAATCGCTCTGGGGGTGCTCGGCCAAACCGGTGTCACCCAAGACGTGTCACATCTCTAGGTTATGAGCTCATACCTTAACTAGTCGTCACTAGTTCTTACTTATCAATCCCGATAAGCGTATCATAATCATAAACATAATCCCGACTTATCCAGTACGGGCTAGGGGGCATTTTTTGGGGGTGCTCGGCCAAACCGGTGTCACCCAAGAATTCATCTTGGTACCGATGTCACATGAGTTCTCTGGAGGTGCTCGGCCGAACCGGTGTCATCCGAGAACTCATCTTAGTACCACATAAATAAAAATCTCATAGGTTTTCAAAAACTTTCTAAGTTCCCAAATTTGTCAGAAATTCGGTGGCATAACAGCAGCATACCGAATTTCTTCCAAATTTTTCTTTATGCCACATAAGTCAATCAAACATACATCCTCCATCATAATTCCATGCATTCACATAATCATTCTCATACGTTCACAAGCAATCATTAGAAATTCATTATGCTCTTGGTCCTATGGTACATTATGCTTTGACTCTTACGGGCCTTAAACTTGTGATGTAATTAAGCTATCATCTTCTATCAACCTCTTATGCACCTAAGGATTCCCTTCTAACAAATCTTACTATTGTTTATGCTCTCTAATAAATCTGGACAACACCATTCCTTAGGGGCAGCATTATAAACTTACAATTACGGGGTTCTAGAACTTACGTTTTAGACCCTTTCTTGGTTCTGTCTTCGCCTAAGGCGCTATAGATTCGACCTAAATCAATTATGAGGCATTTCTATACCTCAGAACTAATTATAAACCATGTTCACTATATTATAAGGTTGCTGGACAGATTCTAAAAATTAAATGTTCTAAGAGTTATAGAATTGCGGTTTTACGGTTTTCTAGTTACTAGTTTCTCTATAGGTGCTAAAATTCACTCTTACTTCAATTGTATCCAAATTTTTCATGATTAAACAATCCTAATCTGATTATATTCCCATTGAAACAGTTTGTGCAGTATCCAAACATAAATGGGCTAAAACTATGCTAAATCTTGACTTTACGATTTTTCTAGAAAGCTAGTTTCTCTCCTATCATGCATAGAAATGTTCCTACCTCATCATACATAATTTTCACACATTCTAACACATCAAAACATCATCATACAATAGCAAACTCATCATGGCAGAACCGAAACATCAAGTCCCAAAAAGATGCATAACTTGATATTTCTAAACATATAAGTTGCTAGTTTCTCTTGGAACCATTTTTAGGACTTCTAAAACTCTTTTGCAAACCATTTTATTTTGTCAAGAGGCTAAAAATACCCTTAGGTCAGTAACCAACTTGATCCCTCCTTAAAAGAGGATTAAATTCATAAATCTTGTTGGTCTTAACTTCATAAAATTCATGAGGCATAAAGAGAAATCTTAAAACTTAGATTGTTGGCCCTTGTAGCTAGATGAATCTCTTTCCAAATTCATCATCACTACATGGCCGAAAATGTGCATCCAAAGATTGCTCCCACATTAAACTTTAACTTGAGATAAAATGGGCAAGTCTTTGAGCTCTAAGGTCTTTAAGTGATAACATAATTTAAACATGCTATGCACCTCATTTTTATTCTTCATTACAAAGTGAAGTGAGAGCTTAAAGTAAATATGCAAGACTTGAAATATAAATATGCAAGGCTTGAAATAAATATGCAAGACTTGAAATAAATATGCAAGTTCATTTCTTTATTTTAGTGCTCTAGGCCCAGCAACAATTGACTTTAAGGCCGAAATAGAAAGGCTTTGAGATTTAGTTAGGTGATAGTGCAAGCTCTCATTTTAAATCTTTATGTTCTTTAGTGATGAAAAGTAAATATGCTAGACAAGAATGTAAATATGAGGTGTAATCCATTCTTTATCCTTTAACTTTGAGTGATGGCTTGGAAAATAAATATGAATGCGAAGCTCAAAGTAAATATGTAATGCATAAGCTTGAATTTAAATATGAATGCTAGTCCATTTTATTTCTTATTAGAGCTCATACAAGACTTTAAAGGAACTTAAACCTCAACCCAAACTCATCATGACAAGATAAAGTGAAGACAAGAGTAAACCTCAAGGGTTCATTAGAACACAAAGTTTCTTTCCTTGAAATGAGGTCATAAATAGCATTTTCATTAAAACTCAAGCTCTAGAGGCCTCATTGTGATGAACACATAGTCATCATCTAGAAGCTCTCATCATCAAGCCATTATGAATCTCATTGGCCAACATGGCCGAAAATTTGGAGAAAGAAAAGGAAAAGGAACTGAAACTTTTAAGAAGAAAAAGAAACATTTGAAACTCTAGAGACCATGATCTTGATGATGCATTAACAGCAACATCATGAGTCCTCATCATTGAGTTCATGTAACCATTTTAAAACATGATCAAAGTGAAAGGTTTCAAGGTTCAAGAAGAAAAACTAAAAACATCTTTAACTCAAGAACAAAGATCAAGCTTTAGAGATTGTTCAAGTGATGGACATCACTACCATGAAACCTCATCATCAAGCTCTCATTCCCTTGTCCTCAAAGGCCCATGGCCGAAAATGATGAAGAAAAAGGAGAGGGAAAGAAGTTCTAAAAAGACTCAAGAAAAACTATAAACACATAACTAGAAATAGAACTTAAATAAAGAAAATACTTGAAAGAAAATCCCTACCAAGTGATTTGAAGATTGGGATGAGAGAAGAGGATGAAGAACTTGAACACTTGAACTTGAGAGAAAAGAAAACTTTAAAGTGCTCTTTGAAAACTTACACTTAGCAAATGAACCCAAAATGATGCAAGTTCACCCAAGCATGCTATTTATAGAGAAATGAAACAAATGCAAGGTGCAAAAGGGAGGGAAGGTTTCGGCCAAGCAAGAGCAGCCCCATGAGGTCCATGAGGTAAGTGTTGTGATCTTGAGGCATGGTGAGGTATGGTTCAAAGTATGGTGAGGTATGGTTCAAGGTATAGCTCAAGCATGGTTCTTTGAGTGAAAAACAAATCAACATGTGATGTAAATGAGAGAGAGATGGCCGAAACTTGCATCAGCCATGGGGAGGATTTCTTGCATTTTGATTGTGGTTTAGAGTTGTGTTTAGGTGTATCTTTGATTAGGATTAAGATTAGGAATTTGTAAGAAAATGTTTAGGGGAGAAAATGAGTAATTAAGGTTGTCAAGACATGTTTAAGGAGTGGTCTTGCATCATTAGTGAGTTATAAACTCATTTTAGTGCATAAACAATTCTAGACACAATTCCTTGATTTAAGGAATTGGAGAGAGAAAATACTATTCAAGATTCTAAGAGTGAAATCTTGAGTTTTAAAAAGAGATTTAAATCTAATCTAAGCAATTTTATGTTCTAATTAATTTTAATAGTTTATTTTGACTCTAGATTAATTATGGAAATTAATTAATCTTCGATTAGAGCATAATATTGCTTAGGTTTGTTTGATTACATTATTAAGCTGAAAAATACTATTCTAGGGGCAAAATCGTAATTTTACACTAAAACTGCCCGGGACCACCGGGACTTAAACAGACGCTTTTAAACATGTAAAAACATTGTTTTAAACCTTCGGGGAAAGTTTCGGGCTCAAACGGCACCTTTACCTGTGTAAAAACGCTATAGGAGTATTTTGGTCATTTTGACCCAAAATTGCAGAAAATGAGACTTTCGCCTTCGAAACCACTCAATGGTCATTCAATCCCCTTCAAACATTGAGTTGGCCCTTCGAGGACTGCCGGGCCGGCCATCCTCGAATTCCGGGCCGAAAATGACCTCAGGGGCATTTTGGTCATTTTCCACTCAGACAGAAAATCGGGGCGTTACACGAGGCATCACAATATACCTCGAAGGGTACATTAGAGATTGGTAAAACCAAGACTAGGGTTGTGGTTAGCTTTTCCTTTAGCTCTTGGAAGCTCTTCTCATACTCAGGATTCCATACGAAGGGGGTGTTCTTCCTAGTTAGCTTGGTCAGGGGCAGGGCGATCTGGGAAAATCCTTTTATAAACCTACGGTAATAGCCTGCTAAGCCCAAGAAACTCCGTATTTCTGTTACGGTGGTTGGCCTATCCCAATTCATCATTTCTTCCACCTTATTGGGATCAACAGCTTTGCCTTCTTTTGATACAACAAGCCCTAGAAACTTCACCTCCTCCAACCAAAATTCATACTTAGAGAGCTTGGCATACAACTTCTTCTCCTTCACGATCTCCAAAACCAACCTTAAGTGATGTTCATGATCTTCGTAGGTCTTTGAATAGACGAGTATGTCATCTACGAAAACAACCACGAATTGGTCTAAATAGGGTCTAAAGATCCTATTCATGTTATCCATAAACACTACAGGAGCATTCATCAACCCAAAGGACATCACCGTAAACTCAAAGTGCCCATACCGAGTCCTAAAGACGGTCTTTGGTATATCTTAATCTCTCATCCTAATCTAGTGGTATCCCGACCTTAGATCAATCTTGGAAAACACCACCGCTCCTCTCAATTGGTCCATAAGATCATCAATCCTAGGAAAAGGGTACTTATTTTTCACCGTTACATCATTCAATTGCCTATAGTCTATGCATAACCTCATACTCCCATCCTTCTTTTTAACAAACAAAACCGGGGCTCCCCAAGCTGAGGCACTAGGTCTTATGAAACTCTTCTTTAAAAGCTCCTCAAGCTGGGTTTTCAACTCGGCTAACTCCAAAGGCGACATCTGGTAAAGGGCTATAGAGATTGGTCCCGCTCTAGGAACTAACTCGATAGAGAACTCCACTTCTCTCTTGGGAGGAAACTCGGACATCTCATCTGGGAACACCTTGGGATAGTCTCTTACTACTGGTATGCTATCCAAGCTTTGCTCAAAATCTACGTTGCTAGCAATTAGGAGAATGTATCCCTTAGTTTTTTGCCCACTACAGTTAACCTCTACGGCATTAAGGTAAAGCTTCAAGGTTTGACTAGTTTTGCTAAGAGGAGAAGGAAAAACAACAGTTTTGGTATTACAATCTAACATTACACGGTTGGCATGAAGCCAATCCATGCCAAGGACTACACCTATACCTTTTATGGGCAAGTAAATCAAATCTATGACAAAGGATCTATTTTCTACAGCAAAATGACAGTTTAGACAACAAAAATAGGTATTTACAGGATGATTTATGGGGGTAGCAATAATAAGATCAAAAGGAAGTTTGGAAACCTTTATGTTCAAAGACTCGACACGAGTATATGAAATGAAAGAATGTGTTGCACCAGAGTCATATAGTACAGTTAAAGTTCTACCATTTATTTCGCACTTACCTTCTATGAGGTCATTGGACTTTTCCGCGTTGTCCGCACTGAGGGTAAAGACCCTCCCTTGGTGTTGTGGCCTGGGGTTTTGATTTGTTGGCTTCCCATTTGTGCATTTGTTGGCATAGTAGCCGGGCTTTCTGCACCTGAAGTAGACTCCCTACCCAGCTATGTAGGGGTGATCACCATGAATCCTCCTACATTGAGGACATTCCGCGGCCGGTGTGGGGTTAGGGAAAGTAGTGGGGGCTCCCTAAGATGCCTTGTTCTTGGCCCTGCTGGACCCCCCTTGTTGATAGTTATTCCAGGGGCCGCCCGACCCTCCTTGTTTATTGTGGTTGTTGTTGTTGTTGTTTCTAGGGTTGTTGTGCTTGAATGGTGTTCTTTGATGTTGCCTTTGTTGGAGAAAGGCTGTTCTTTGTTGTTGTTGTTGTGGCTTGAACCGGTTGGTGTGGTAGGGGTTGTAGTGACTTCGTGATTGATTCTGGTGTTGTGGTTTGAACCTCGGGGCTTGAGGTCCTAGCCCTTTAGCACGTTCCGCCCATGCGGCATGGAGCTTTCCCTGTCCTTCCTCCAGAATGCGACACTTGTTGACTAGCGCGGGGAAATCTCTGATCTCCATATGTGCCATGGCGTAGTTCAATTCCGGCTTTAACCCAGCCTCACACTTCACACACTTCCATATCTCATCGGGGTTCCCTTGGAACACCCACGAGAACTTAATTAACTCCTCGAATCTCGTCGTGTACTGGCAATAGACATTCCTCCTTGGGTTAGCTGCATAAACTCGATGTCCCTTGCATTTCTAACCGACTTGGGGAAGTACTTCTCATAGAAGTATGTCTTGAATAACTCCCAGTCAATAGCAGTACCAGAAGCTTCCAACAACCTTCGTGTGCCGATCTACCAGAACTCGGCGTCAGATTCCATCATGTAGGCCGCGAATTTGACCTTTTGCTCCTCCGAGCAGGTGACCATCGAATAGATCTTTTCCATGTTCTTGATCCATTCATCCGCCTTGTTGAGGTCCACGGCTCCCCTAAAAGTTAGTAGGTTCGCCTTGCGGAACTTGCCGAACCGAGCTTGCTCAATCATCTCTGCCATAAGGGGGCACGTCTAGCTGCCCCCTGCTGGTTCATCCTCTTGAACATACGTTCCATGGCCCTTGCCATGTCACAGACAGGGGCAGCAGTTGCGTTTTCTTGGTTAAACAATCGTAAACTGAATGTTATCCCATTAAAACAGTTTTGGCAGTGGCTAAAAATAAATGGGTCAAAACTATGCTAAAACTCAACTTTATGGTTTTTCTATAAGACTAGTTTCTTTCCGAACATACATAGAAAGGTTCCTACCTTAACATATATAATTTTCACACATTCTAACATCTCAAAACATTGTCATACAGTAGTAAACATACCATGGCAGAATTGAAAAGCATAGGTTCCAAAGAACACATAATCTCACATTTTCAAGACATATAAATTACTAGTTTCCCTTGGAATCGTTTTAGGACTTCTAAAACTCATTGGAAACCATTTCATTTCATAAAAAGGGGCTAAAACTAACTATGGGGCAGTGGCTGATTTAAAACATCCTTAGAAGAAGTTTAAATTCATAAATCTTGTTGGTAGTAACTTTATAATGGGGTCTAAAGAAAATCTTAGAACATAGGTTTATTAGCCCTTGTGACTAGATGAAACTCACATCAAGTTCATCATCATCACATGGCCAAAATATGCATCCACGAGGATATTTCTATAACCAACTTAATCTTGAGATAAAAAGGGCAAGTCTTTGAGCTCTAGGCTCTTTAAGTGATGACGAAAAGTAAACGTGCTATGCATTCCATTTTAGTCTTCATTATAAAGTAAAGTGAGAACTTCAAAAAAAATATGAGATACTAGAAATATAAATATGCAAGACTTGAAAATAAATATGCAAGACTTAAAAGTAAATATGCAAGTTCATTTTATCTTTTAGGGTTTAAGTGATGACTTAAATATAAATATGCTAGACAAGAAAACGTAAACGTGAATGCAAGTCCAATTCTTTATTTTAGTGCTCTAGGCTCAACAACAATTGACTTTAAGGCCAAAATAGGTGAGCTTCGAGATTATTTATTATGTGATATGAGAATGTAACTCTTGTTTTAATCTTTACATTTTAAGTGATGGCCAAAAATAAATATGCTAGGCAAGGGAAGTGAATATGCAAGTTCATTTTAACATCTTTACTAGAGCTCTTACATGACTTTAAAGGAACATAAGCCTTAACCCAACTCATCATGACAAGATAGAGGGAACTTTAGAGTTCCTAGAACACAAAACAACATTTCTTAAAATTAAAACCATAAGAGAGCTATATAACATTTTTATGAAAACTCAAGCTTTAGAGATTCCCATGTGATGAACATGAAGTCATCATTTAGAACTCTTATAATCAAGCTATAATGTTGGGCCATTCAACATGCATGGCCAAAAATTTAAAGGAAAGAGAAGGAAAGGAATCATTTCAGAACTCTAGAGACCTGATCTTGATGATGTATTAACACCAACATTATGAATCCTCATCATTGAGTTCATACATTCACTTTAAAGCATCATCAAAATCAAATTCTCAAGGTCAAGAAAGAAAGAAACCAAAAACATCTTTTACTCAAGAACCAAGATCAAGCTTTAGAGGTTGCTCAAGGTGATGAATATCATCATGAAGTCCTCATCATCAAGCTCTCATTTCCAAGCCCTTTAAGGCTTTTGGTCAAAAAGAAAAACAAAAAGGAAGAAAGAAGTTCTAAAAGATTTAAGAGAAACCATACAACACATAACTAAATAAGAACTTTTAATGAATGAAAAACTTAAAATAAAATTCCTACCAAGTGATTGGAGTTTGAGATGAGTGAAGAAGATGAAGAAGAGGAACTTTTGAATTTGAGAGAAAAGAAAGGCTTTAAGGTGCTCTTGAAAACTCAAACTTGGCAAATGAACTAAAAGTGATTCAAGTTCATCCAAGCATGCTATTTATAGAGAAATGAAGCAAATGAAATGTGTAAATGGAGGAGCAAGTTTTGGCCAAGACCATGTGTCCCATGAGGTGAGATGTTGTGATCTTGAAGCATGGTGAGGTATGGCCTAAGGTATGGCTTAAAACATGGTTCTATGAGTGTTTGAATTTTCAAACATGTGATAGGATTGGGGAAGGGAGTGGCTGAATTGCATTAGCCAAGGGGGGAGGATTTGCACATTTTAATTATGGTTTAGAGTTGTGTTTAGGTGTAGCTTTGATTAGGCTTAGGATTAGGAACTTGTAAGTAAGTGTTTAGGTGAAGTAATGGTCAATTAGAGACTTGTAAGACTAGATTTAGGAGGTGGTCTTACTAAATTAATGGAGTCAAACTCCATTAACTAGGGATCCAATGTCAACACAATTCCTTGACTTAGGGAAATTGGAGAGAGAAAACACTATTCAAGATTCCAAGACTAGGAATCTTGAGTTTTAAAAAGAGATTTAGGTTTAATCTAAGCAATCCTAGGTTTTAATTAATTTTAATAACTTATTTTGATTATAGATTAATTATGGAAATTAATTAATCTTCAATTAGAGCCTAATATTGCTTAGGTTTGCTTAATTACGTCATTAAGCTCAAACAGCACCACCCTAGGGGCAAAATTGTAATTTTGCACAAAAACTGCCCGGGACCACCGGAACTTAAACAGATAGTTTTAAACACATAAAACATCATTTTAAACCTTCAGGGAAAGTTTCGGGTTTGAACGGCACCTTTACTCCCCTAAAAACGCTATAGGGGTATTTTGGTCATTTTGATCCGAAACTGCAGAAAACAAGGTTTTTGTTTCCGAAATCACTCAAGGACCACCTAATCCCCTTCAAGCATTGAGTTGACCCTTCGAGAACTGCCGAGCCGGCTATCCTCGAATTCCAGGTAGAAAATGACCTCAGGGGCATTTTGGTCATTTTTTCTCAAACAGAAAATCGGGGCGTTACATTTTTCTTTGAAAAGAGAAAAACTTGGTCTTGGAAATGAGATGAGAAGTGTAACGCCCCGATTTTTCTGTCTGAGAGGAAAATAACCAAAATGCCCCCAGGTCATTTTCTGCCCGGAATTCGAGGATGGCCAGCCCGGTAGTCCTCAAAGGGCCAACTCAATGTTTGAAGGGGATTGGATGGCTTTCGAATGGTTTCGAAGGTGAAAGTCTCATTTTCTGCAGTTTCGGGTCAAAATGACCAAAATACCCCTATAGCGTTTTTACGAGGGTAAAGGTGTCGTTTGAGCCCGAAACTTTCCCCGAGGGTTTAAAAAAATGTTTTTATATGTTTAAAAGCGTCTATTTAAGTCCCAGTGGTCCCAGGCAGTTTAAGTGCAAAATTACGATTTTGTCCCTAGAATAATATTTTTGAGCTTAATGACGTAATTAAGCAAACCTAAGTAATATTAGACTCTAATCGAAGATTAATTAATTTCCATAATTAATCTAGAGTCAAAACAAGCCATTAAAATTAATTAGAACCTAAAATTGCTTAGATTAGATTTAAATCTCTTTTTAAAACTCAAGATTCCAATCTGAGTTTTAATCTTGGAATCTTGAATAGTATTTTCTCTCTCCAATTCCTTAAATCATGGAATTGTGTCTAGAATTGTTTATGTACTAAAATGAGTTTATAACTCACTAATGATGCAAGACCACTCCTTAAACATGTCTTGACAACCTTGATTACCCATTTTATCACCTAAACACTTTCTTACAAATTCCTAATCTTAATCCTAATCAAAGATACACCTAAACACAACTCTAAACCACAATTAAAATGCAAGAAATCCTCCCCATGGCTGATGCAAGTTTCGGCCACTCTTCCCCCCATTTGCATCACATGTTGATTTGTTTCTCACTCAAAGAACCATGCTTGACCCATACTTGCACCCATACTTGAACCCATACCTAGCCATGCCTTCCACCATGCCTTAAACCATACCTTGGAGAAGATATTTTCTCTCCTCCTTATGCTATAAATGGTCGAAGCTCTCTCTCCCATTTACACCTCTCATTTTGTTTCATTTCTCTATAAATAGTATGCTTGGGAGAACTTGCATCATTTTGGGTTCATTTGCTAAGTGTAAGTTTTCAAAGAGCACTTCAAAGTTTTCTTTTCTCTCAAAGTTCAAGTGTCCAAGTTCTTCAAGTTCTTCATCCTCTTCTCTCATCTCAACCTTCAATCACTTGGTAGGGATTTTCTTTCAAGAGTTTCTTTCATTTAAGTTCTTAAACTAGGTATGTGTTCATAGTTTCTCTTGAATATTTTTGGAACTTCTTTTCTTTTTCTCCTCCTTCCTCATTTTCGGCCATGAGCCTTTGAAAACAAAGGAATGAGAGCTTGATGATGAGGGTCTCATGATGATGTTCATCACTTGAACAAACCTCTAAAGCTTGATCTTTGTTCTTGAGTTAAAAATGTTTATGATTCTTCTTTTCTTGAACCTTGAAATCTTTAACTTTGATGATGATTTAAAAATGGTTACATGAACTCACTGATGAGGACTCATGATGTTGGTGTCAATACATCATCAAGATCATGGTCTATAGAGTTTTCAAAAAGTTTCTTTCTTGCTCTTAAGTTTCGGTTTCTTTCTTTTCCTTTCCTTTAAAAAAATTTGGCCAACTAACTTGGGTGGTCCAACATGATAGCTGGATGATGAGAGTTCTAGTTGGTGACTTTATGTTCACCACAAAGAAATCTCTAAAGCTTGAGTTTTCATAAATGGTGTTATAAAATTCATTTATGGTTATATTTTCAAGGAATATTATCTTGAGTTCTAAGAACTCTAGACCTCACTTTACCATGTCATGATGAGTTTGGGTTAAGGATAACGTTCCTCTAAAAGTCTTGTAGGAGCTCTAATAAGAAATAAAATAAACTCGCATTCATATTTATATTCAAGCTTATGCATTGCATATTTACTTTGAGCTTTGCATTCATATTTATCTTCCAAGCCATCACTTAAAGCTAAAAGATAAGGAATGGAGTGCATCTCATATTTACGTTCTTGTCTAGCATACTTACTTTTCATCACTAAAGAACATAAAGATTTAAAATGAGAGCTTGCATTATCACTTAATTAATTCTCAAAGCCTTTCTATTTCGGCCTTAAAGTCGATTTTTACTGGGCCTAGAGCACTAAAATAAAGAAATGAACTTGCATGGCATATTTACTTTCAAGTCTTGCATATTTAAATTCCAAGCCTTGCATATTTATTTCAAGTCTTGCATATTTAAATTCCAAGTCTTGCATATTTACGTTAAAGTTCTCACTTTACTTTGTAATGAAGAATAAAAATGAATTGCATAGCATGTTTATATTATGTCATCACTTAAAGACCTTAGAGCTCAAAGACTTGCCCATTTTATCTCAAGTTAAAGTTCAATATGGAAGCATTCTTTGAATGTATAATTTCGGAAGTAACAATGATGAGCTTAGAATGAGTTCCATCTAGTTACAAGGGCCAACAACCTATGTTCTAGGATTTTCTTTAAGCTTGATAAGTTTTATAAAGTTATGACCAACAAGAATTGTGATTTTATTCCTCTTCTAAAGAAGTATTAAATTGGTTACCGACCTAAGGTTATTTTTAGCCTCTTGGTAAAATAAAATGGTTTGTAAAGAGTTTTAGAAGTCCTAAAGTGACTCCAAGGGAAACTAGCAACTTAGATGTTTTAGAAATGTCAAATTATGTGTCTTTTTGGACTTGAACAATTCAGTTCTGACCTGATATGTTTGATACTGTATGATGATGTTTTGATGTGTTAGAATGTGTGAAAATGATATATGATGAGATAGGAATACTTCTATGCATGTTAGGGGAGAAACTAGCTTCATAGAAAAATCGTA
The DNA here is from genome assembly GCA_031216125.1 of Dalbergia cochinchinensis. Taxonomy (NCBI): domain Eukaryota; kingdom Viridiplantae; phylum Streptophyta; class Magnoliopsida; order Fabales; family Fabaceae; genus Dalbergia; species Dalbergia cochinchinensis. The sequence continues at coordinate 27,743,190 of CM062374.1, forward strand.
AAGTTGGAATTTAACGTATATTTTACCCCTTTAATCTTAATCAATGCCAAAAATGTTTTATTATGATAACAATCAGTTTAGGGTTAATTAAACATGAAAATTTGGTTACATTTGAAGTAGGATTGAATTTTAGCACCTATAGCAAAACTAGTAACTAGAAAACCGTAAAAATGCAATTCTAGAACTCTTAGAACATTTAATTTTTGGATTCTGTCCAGCAACCTCATAATATGGCAAAAATGGCTTATAATTATTTCTTAGGTATAGGAATGCCTCATAATTGGTTTAGATTTAATTTATAGCACCTTAGGTGAAGACAGAACCAAGAAAGGGTCTAAAACATAAGTTCTAGAACCCCATAATCATAGAGGTATAACCCTGCCCAGATTTATTAAGGAGCATAAATGATAGTAAGATTTTTTAGAAGAGAATCCTTATGTGCATAAGAGGTTGATAGAGAATGATAGAATAATTACATCTCAAGTTTAAGGCCCGTAAGGGTCAAAGCATGAGATACCGTAGGATCAAGAGCATAATGAGTTTCAATGTTACATATGAGCGTATGTGTTATTTGAGAATGATTACGTAAACATATGGAATTATGATTGAGGATGCATGTTTTATTTGTTTATGTGGCATAAAGTAAATTTGGAAGACATTCGGCATGCTGCTGTTGCGCCGTCGAATTTCTAACAAAATTAGGAACTTAGAAAGTTTTGAAAAAACCTATGAGATTTTCTTTATGAGGTACTAAGATGAGTTCTCGGATGACACCAGTTCGGCCGAGCACCTCTAGAGAACTCATGTGACATCGGTACCAAGATGTATTCTTGGGTGACACCGGTTCGGCCGAGCACCCCCCAAGAAATGCCCCCTAGCCTGTACTGGATAAGTCGGGATTATGATTATGATACGCTTATCGGGATTGATAAGTAAGAACTAGTGACAACTAGTTAGGTATGAGCTCATAACCTAGAGATACGACACGTTCTGGGTGACATCGGTTCGGCCAAGCACCCCCAGAACGAATGTCTTTTAGGGTGGCCTATGAGGAAGTAAAGTATGATGATTATGTCACAAAGTTTTCCCATATGAGATTTCAATTACCACTTTATGCCACTATTATGATGTTCTTAATGTTATGATTACTATTCTTGCATTAAGTAGAGCCATGCATACATTCTTTAATATGTTGCATCCATGACATTAAGAAATCATATTAAAATGAACGAACCTTGGCTAACTATGTTTCAAAAAGCTTAAAAATGAACTTAATGCATGCTCACTTATTTTGCACACTAAACCCAAGGTTCCTGAGGACGTAGATGATGACACCTAGGTAGTAGGAGGCCATACTGAGATTCTTTAGCAAGATTCTCACTCCTTCTATCTCTTTCTTTCCGTCACGTCTTCAGATGGCGACGTTCGTGATTTTTGTGGACACCCCGACATAGGAGATGCATCATGATCCGGACCATGGGTCATACCATTTTGTGGGTCGCTGTGTCGTTCGTGTATTCATGTTTGTTAGACAACTCTTCAGTCACCCTGTACATAATTATCGATTCTCTCCTGCCTCACCTTTCGGCTACGACTTCGTGTTCGAGCGTGCACACCCTTGAGAGGAGCGGATCCGTCGCACCCCACCGACCACTTCTGCCATCCGGGACTACCCTCAATATGTGCCCCGCTCGCCCTCATCATTTTCCGAGATGGACCCTTCAGAAGACTCTACCACTCAGGTACCTTCCGAGGGATCCTCCCCCACTGTGCCGATGGACATTGGGGAGGGTAGTGAGGCTTCTGTCGCTCAGCCGGTATGTGGAGGACGGGTGAGGATGATTCCCCATCGTTGAGCTCATGCCCGACCGATGCAGCGTATAGCCACCCCGGCCGAGATAGCCCAGTGGATCGGATACATCCTTCCTTTCTAGAAAGGTCCGCAGTAGGAGACGACCATCGCGTTCTGGTGCCCGAACTTTGACTAGACCAGGATAGCCTTCTTTTGTCTTAGGGCTATTTATTTGTAGGCGCACTAGAGTTAGGAGAGTTTCTTTTTATGCCTTCTGTTGTACTTTCGTTTTCCATGTATTGCTATTGTACCAAACTAAGCCCCGCCTTTCATGGGTAGGCATGATATATATATATATATATATATATATATATATATATCTACTTATGCAGTTTGCTAAATTATTCTGTGCATTTACATGTTTCATGATCAGATGTTTATGATGTGTTTATTTGGATTGCGTTTCATTCCGTTCATGCTTCATTGTTCGTCAAGTCACGCGGCTCTCACTTTGCTTTTATAATTCAAAAAAAAATTTACCAGTATTTTTCGCTAAGTATTTTAAAGTAAAAAGGAAACTATGACGTAATAGACTAATGATTAACTTAAATATGTTCTAGAGTATTGGGTTAAAAATTAGGATGTTACAAGAAGAACAAATCTTCCTTGGTGCTTAAATGGTGGTTTCGGCCAAGAAGGAGAAAAAGGAAGGAACATGTGTTTTTGGTTTGAACTTGGAAGTGGAAAGATTATGTGTTTAAGGGAATATCTATGGTGGTTGTGTGGTGGCCCTTAGAAGATTAGAGAAGAAGAAGAAGAACTCTTGAGCTTAAAGAAAGAAAGCTTAAGGTTGCAAGTTTGAGCAAGTGTTCTTGCAAGTTTCCTTAGGTGCCTATTTATAGAGAAAATGAAACACATGGGGGTGAAATGGGGGGAAAGTGGCTGGCGGCCTCTTGGAGAGAAAATATCTCTTTTCAAGGCATGGCTTTGGGTATGGCTAGGTATGGTTCAAGGCATGGCTAAGTATGGGCTTAAGCATGGTTCTTTGAGTGTGTAAAATTTCAACATGTGATCGAATGAATGGAGGAGGGTGTGGCTGGTTTCCTTAAGGGGCTTATGGTGGAACTTTTGTTATTTCTTTGTGTTATGACATGGTTTAGGGAATAGGTTTGATTAGGTAATTGATTAGGAATTGTAATTAGGTGTTTTGGCGAGAAAGTAAATGATCAAGGCTACTCAAGACAAGGTTAAGAAGTGTTCTTGCTTGATTAATGCAAATGCACCTTTATTAGGGAGGAACCTTACCATGTGACCATTTCCATAATTTAAGGAAATTGAAATAGGGATTTTACTATTCATGAAAATGTGACATAAAGTCTTAAATCAAGAAAAGGATTTTGAGTTTCTCTAAGCAATCTTCGGTTCTAATTATCCTCAATTAATTATTTTGACTCTAGATTAGTAATTAGAATTTACTAATATTTAATTAGAGCCTAATATTGTTTAGATTTCGTTAATCGTATCATTAGGCCCAAAATGCACTAGTCGGGGGCAAAACGGTAATTTTTTGCAAAAACTTCCCGACACTATCCAGGCTCAACTAGATGTTAAACATCACTTAAAAACATCATTTCAAACTTTAGGGTGACGTTCGGGCTCAATCGGCACTTAATTCTGTGTGAATTAACCATAGGGGCATTTTGGTCATTTTGTGCATCGGAACTCAAAAATGAGATTCTTCTGCTCTATTACCACTCATAAAACACATCCTCCTTCAACATCAAAACATCCCCTGGAAGATGGCCGAGGTCGACGATCCTCATTTTCCCAGTAAAATGACCTCAGGGGCATTTTGGTCATTTGCACACAGGAAAAATCAGGGCGTTATAGGCCAAACGGTGAGTGGGCCTTATATGGGCTCCTCATTGGGGTGTCATCCTCACACGTCCTCTGCAGATCGGCTGCGTCATGGTGGCCTTACTACCCTCACCAAAATCCATAGGCACAGTGGGGGAAGAGCCCTCGGATGGCACCAGGGTGGCGGAGTCCTCAGATGGGTCCGTCTCTGAATGGTCCGTGGGGGAACGGGGCACATACTCCAGGAAGTCACGGGCGGTAGAAGCGGCTGGCTGGGTGTGGCGAGTTCACTCCTCATGAGGATGTGCACGCTCGAAGTTGAGGTAGTCACCGAAAGGGGAAGCAGGAGAGAACCAGAAGCTAGAAACTGGGTGAGCAAAGGGGCAGTCCATGTATACAAAAAGGCGAACGACACAACGACCTACGAAGTGATATGACCTATTGGCGGCATCATAATGCATCTCCCAAGTGGGCGCGTCAATGTAGATCACGATCGTCGCCATTGATCTCTGAAGACGTAATGGAAATAAAAGATAGAAGGAATAAGAAACTTGATAAAGAATCTCAGTAGGGTGTCCTTCTATCCTAGTGTCGTCATCTACATCCTCAGAAACCTCGGGTTTCATTATGAAATAGTGAGCATGTATAAGGTTCAATTAGTAAGTTCTAAAATAATACTTACCACGACCTATTCGTTTTAGTATGCATCTTGCATAATATGAATGCAACATACCTTATCATGAAATGCATGTCAATACAAGAAGCAACTTATATGAGAACATAAGCAATTTGCAAAGAATGAGACAATCCTGGCATGAATTACTTTCTTTGGTACTTTAGGTGACTTAGCTTAATCTTTTCTCTCATGGGGCCATCCTATAAATCTCTCCTATGAGAGTTTCTAGGTTATGAGCTCATACCTCACTAGTCATTACTAGAATATACTTATCCTATGATAAGTTTAACATCCAACTCTTAAAGTACGGGGTAGGAGGCATTAGGATCACCTTTCATAACGTTTAATTCGGGGAGTCCAAAGGATCACTTCCTATTTGGATCACTTCTCATAACCTTTAATTCAAAGAGTCTAGAAGATCATTTCCATATGTCTTACGTCACCTTTAATCTTGTCATATTATATAGAGATGTATGGCAATTCATAACTCATTTCTCAACATGTCATTGCTCATAACAATCAATCACATAAGCATGTTCAACATTTGTTGCATATATCATTGAATGAATTATAACTCAAATAAACATGCTCCTATCCAATATGTTGGAATTCAAGGACCAAACTCAACTAATGCGCATGCCATGCTCACAAGATATACATATTCATTAAACTATAAATCATCATGTTCATGATTTGAGAATAAGCATACAATATCACCAATCCATGTTGTACAAGTGGAGAAATATTTATTCACATATTTTAGGTTCTGGTAATCGATTACATGAGCCTTGTATTCGATTACATAACACGAATTTTTAAAATAGGAAGGTTTAAGGCTCTGGTAATTGATTACATGAGCCTAGTAATCAATTACCACTGTTGAAAATGCATTCTGGGCCTCAAGAACATCTGAGTAATCGATTACCATTCCACTGTTGAAAATTACATGGAATGGTAATCGATAACTAGAGTCCAGGAATATGTTCTGGATTTCTCAAAACATTGTGTAATCAATTACATGATGTTGTAATTGATTACTCAGGCCAAAAGTTCATACTTAGGTATTGCAGACCACTCTGGTAATTGATTACATTCCCCTGGTAATTGATTGCCAGTAACTTCAAAGTTGAAAAATTCAAGTTTTAAACATTCCTTGTGTTACTCTTTCCTTCAAAGACCATTTTGAACTTTATTCCACTTTCTTTTTGAAATCGAAACACCTCTCTACAAACGTGAATGCCTATGGAACCAAAATTCTTAAGTAAATTGAAAGGGGTAAGTCTTGAGCTCTAGATTTTTAAGTGATGACACAAATTTAAACATGCCAATGCAAGCCTCATTTTGGTCTTGATGTTATAAGGTGATGGCAATGGAATTGTAAATATGCTATGCAAAGCCTTAAACATAAATATGAGAATGTAACTCATTTTTAATCTTAAGATCTAGGTGATGACTTGAAACATAAATATGCTAGACAAGAAACATAAATATGAGATGCAAGTTTACTTTCCTATCTTTAAGATTTGAGTGGTGACTTGAAAATAAATATGATATGCAAGGCTCAAATATAAATATGAAGTGCAAAGACTCGGAAGATAACATGAATGCTGTAACACCCTAATATTCAACCCAATACTACTAGCATGTACTAAGGCAAAATATTAGTCATTACTTCTTGATTTAGTTCTATTACCTTTGAAATTACTTACTAAAAATACGAGCCAATTTTTTTTGTAACAAAACCTTGATAAAGTATGAGCTGCGTATAACGTAATCGAATGATATCGTAAAGTGCGAAAATGTAAACACATAAAAGGCTCTATCCACAGCATCATGAATACATATACTGAAATACCTCATGCATTAATACTTAAAATGCCCACCAATAACGGCGAGACTGTTCAATACGTAGAATACAATACAACTAGAAAGTAGGGAATACATAAAAATATAAAAGATACATGCAAGAGAACACCCATACCCAAGTGCATCTGAAATGGATAACCTCAACACAAAAGAAGGTTTATCCTAGCTACGTGTCGTGTGTGCACTAAGGACTACCCTTTAAACCACACGGCTACAGTCACGAGTAAGGTGGGACATAGCCGATCCACGGGCGAAGCTCAGCAGGAGTGGGCACTCGGACACGTCCTCCGTGTTGGGGTCACATCTCAAGCATCCGAGCCCTCCGTGGCTGGGTAACCGTCTCCTCGCTGCCTACTGGCACACGTGGGGGAGTAGGGGCAGAGTCCTCTCCATACATGTGGGTGGGTGGATCCTCCAAAGGGTCCTTCTCCAAATGCTGCGAGAGGGGTACGTATTCGGGTATGGTGCCCGAGCCTGTAGTGTAAGTTCGAAGGATCCTCTCATTGCGCATACGAGCATGCTCAAAAACCATGTCATCGCCATAGGGCGACATCGGTGAGAAGAGGTAGCTATCTACAGGATAGGCAAATGGCCGTCCGGGAAACATAAAGACGCGAACTGTGCAGCGGCCTTCAAAATGATACGATCCGTGCTCCGGATCGTAGTGGAACTCCCATGTGGGTGTCTCAATGTAGAGCACGAACGTTGCCATCCGAATCCAGAGATGTGACAGAAAGAAAGAGATAGAGGGAGTGAGATTTCTCACTAAAGAAACTCAGTAGGATTTTTCCTCATATCCAAGTGTCATCATCTACGTCTCCAGAGACCTCAGTTTCTTAGTAAAAACATGGGCATATAATGGTTCAATTAAGAAATTCGAAAATGTTAACTTCCGAGGCCCGTTCCTTTTAATTATGAAAACCTCTTGGTTACTTAGTCTATAAATCATGAAACTCAAATCATAAATCATGGTTCCTTATATCATGGATCATGGCACATAAACTCATAATTCATGGTGCATAAAATCATAGTTCTTAGAACATGGTGCATGGTAACTTATCTTGGTTACTTTAGGTGACATTAAAACCTCATCATTTTCTTCCTGGGCCACCCTAAATGATCTCCCTTTGGAGGAACTTCTTAGGTTATGAGCTCATATCACGCTAGTCGTCACTAGCACATGGACTTATCCCTTTTGATAAGTTAAAGGTCCCGACTCAAAATACGGGTCTAGGGGGCTAGAATCACCTCATCCCCACCCTTGGTTTGGTGGTTCAAGGATCATTTTCACATAGTTGAAGTCACCTTAAGTCTTAGCACATTTTATTGAGATGCCACTTAGTTTCATGTATGTCACATATCTTTTATTACAACATAGGCATCTCTAAGTTCTCAAAGAACAATCACATGCAATAATAAAACTATCATTTAAGAATAATAGTTCACATAGCATCATATAAGTCATGAGGTAAATACCAATTCATCATTCATAGAATAACACATGAATCTTTCCCTTAAGAGTGAGAACCCCCAATCGGGTAACCTCAAACTTCCAAATCATTTTATCATACCTCTAAGGGATTGATTAACCTCATTACCATAATTTATTAAGTCCTAAAACCTAATTAATTATGGCTGGACAGCGTTAGGCAGTGAGCTAAATTAGATGAATTATGGTGTTCTAAAATATGCATTTTAGCCCCTTTCTCACATCCGACTTTTTCTATGATGCAAAAATTAATACCTAAGCCACTTATAAGTCACTCTCACTGATCTAGACATCATATAATGTGATTCTATGGATGTTAATCAAGCTAGAATAGAATTCATATTTTCTGTACCTATGGGGTTCTAGAATTCACATTTCAAGCAATTAAAGTAACTAAGCATGCTCCAAAATGTCTAGAACAATTATCATATACTTGGCAAGGTATTTAAACATATTAGACCACCCAAAACAGAATTTAAGGTGCTAGAAATGAACAAGGCAGAACCAAAAACTTTAAGACCATCAAATCATGTATAAACTTTCTTTTCAATGTACATAGGTAGCTAGTTTCTCTTGGAACAATTTTAGGACTTCAAAAACATCTTAGAAATCAACTTATCTTGTCAAAAACTCTTATAAAATACATGGGGAAGCAGCTCTTTAGTTTTACTCATGGTTGAAATCCTAAATATAAGAACATACTCAAAATACCTTTAAATGTCACCTATGCTTAGGAAAAATTTAAAACATAAACCATAGGCTCTTGTAACTAATGAAAACTCATCCTAGAGTTTTCATCATCACATGGCCGAATGCATTTCAAGAAGATACCTTCTTGATTTAAATTTTCTCAAGATGAAATGGGCAAGTCTTTGAGCTCTAGTAGTTTTAGGTGATGGCATAATAGTAAACGTGCTATGCATTCCATTTTTATAGTCCATTAGGAAGTAATGTGATAGCTCAAAGTAAATATGAGATGCACATTCATTTTTAGTCTTTGAGTTTAGTGATGACTTGGAATATAACATGAAATGCAAAGCTTGGAATTTAAACGTGCATTATGCAAGTTCATTCTTTATCTTGGGGTTTAGTGATAGCATAGAAAATAAACGTGCTATGCAAAGCATAAAATAAACGTGAATGCAAGTTGTTTTTATATCTTGTCTAGAGCTCTTGCAAGACTTTAAAAAGGAACATGGTTCCAACCCAAACCTCATCCTCACAAGAAAAGAAAACTATTAGTACTAAGATACTCAAAATAAATCATAACTTCAAAGGTCTTGAAAGTGGTCGAATCTTCATCAAGAAGAATGAACCATTTTTAAACTCTAGGAACCAAGATCTTGATGATCTATGACATCAACATCCTAAGTCCTCATCATTGAGTACAAGGCTCCCTTCAAAACTAACATTAAAACAAAGTTCATGCCAAAGAAGAAAGCAAAACCGAAACCATGCTTGGTTTAAGGCTAAAATTTCAAGCTTTAGAGTTTGTTCATGTGACAAGCATCAACATGAAACCCTCATCATCAAGCTTTCATTTTTTCCAAGCCTTAGAAACCTTCTTGGCCAAAAATATGAAAGGAAAAGGGAATTCCAAGAAGTGTTCAAGAGAAACATAAACTCCGCCTTTACTCATCCTTGAAAAAGGATGAAATTTTCCTTGTGAAAAATTCAAGCTTTAGGGGTTGTTAAGTGACAAGCACCATCATAACACCCTCATCATCAAGCTTTCATTTTTCCAAGGCCCTTGATGGCTGAAACATAAAGGAGAAAAGGGAAGTTCCAAATGTTCAAGAGAAACATAACCTCATTCTTTACTAAACTTGTAAAAGATGAAACTTTTCTTAAGAAAAACTCAAGCTTTAGAGGTCTCATGTGAGATGAACTCATAGTCACCTCTAGAGAGCACTCATCATCAAGCTATCATGTTCAAGGCCTTGAGGCCGAAAACCAAAGGAAAAGAAAGGAAGAAACCGAAAAGAAAAAGAACAACATGGAGGTTCAACCATTCATCATTTCCTAACAAGATTCAAATATGAAGATCAAAGACATATTTAGAATGGTTCCCTACCTTGTGTTTTTCGAAAAAAAAAAGGAAGAACTTTGAGCTTGAAGAACTCTTGAAAGGTTGAAAGAAAAAGAAGTAAGAAAGCTTGAGACTTTTAGAGAGTTTGCATGAAGTGAGCAAAAGAATGAAGTTGTGTAGTGTTGTGTATTTATAGACAAATGAATCATGAAGGAGTGGAGGGGGAGGGGTTGGCCGAAACTTCTTGAAGAAGCAAGAGGGAAGAAAAATCTCTTGTGTGGTCATTCATGATGTGATTGAAAGCATAGGCCATAGGTCTTTAGGGTGGCTCTTGAAAGACAACTTGATTGACTACATAAAATACATTTCTTTTGAATTTTAGGGGGAAAGTGGCCAAAAATCATAAGGCCAAGGGAGGGAAGATTTCATTCAATTTAATCATGTAATAGTGAGGTGTTTAGGAGCAAACAAGGTTAGGTCACTAATTAAGATTGTGTAATCGAGTGTTTAAGTGAGCTAATTAGGTGATTAGGACCATGAATACCTTGGATTAAGAGTGATCTTGTAGGATTAATGGAGTCAAACTCCTATGACTATTGATTAAAGTGTGACAATATTTTCTTGGGAATGGAAGTAGTGAATAGTGAAAATACTATTTATAGTTGCTTTTTCTTTAAAGAAAGGAAAGGATTAGAAATGAGTTGTAAATTTCCTTAAGCAATTTTAGGTTCTAACCTACCTCAAATAATTATTTTTTCTCTAGATTAGTTTAGGAAATTAACTAACCTTTCATTAGAGCCTAATATTGCTTAGGTTTGAGTTAAGTAACTCGTTAGGCTTAAAATGAACTAAACGGGGGTAAAATCATAATTTTTACCAAAAGTTGCCTGGAACCTCCGGGACTTAAACCAACATAGTTCATGCCTTAAAACATTATTTTTGATCTCCGGGACAAATCCGGGTCGGAGTCAAAACTTAAAATTGCCTTAAATCGGGTTAGGGGTATTTTGGTCATTTACGCACAGAAACCTCATAAATGAGATTTTTCTGCCATGTTAAACATTCATATACCTATGATCCCCTTCATATATCATAAAAGCCCTATGAGGATGGCCGAAGCCGGTCGTCCTCGTGTTTCAATTAAGATGACCCCAGGGGCATTTTGGTCATTTAAAAGTTTAGAGAAGAACGGGGCATTACAAATGCATTTTTCATTTGTTAACTCTTTATCAGGAGCATGAGTAGTGCTGGACAGATCCATGATGCTCAACTCTAAGTCCACTCCTCTAATATATGAGGTTATTACTGAGTCAGACACTTGAACCAGTTGAGAATAGAAGGCAGTGACCATTCCAGAGAAGACTCGGTCAGATAAATCAAGAAATCCTTCCCATCCTTGAAACGAGAAGACTTCAAGAAGAATGAGAACCTGAGCCATCAGCACTTGTGTCAACCTTTTTCCCAATGCTATTGGACATCGAGAGAAGTTCTTTCATAATAGCCTTGATGTATCGGCTCTGAGAACATCTGAAGAGTTCCTATTTTAACTATACGTCCAGAGGAATGTTTTCTTTGAGCCTTGATCAGATGAGAAGAGTATAGAAAAGCAAAGGTTGAGGCTTGAAAGAAGAAAGAGGATAATGAAGCTGAAGTTTTTGAGAGAAGATGAAATGGTTAAGGATTAGTGTTTTTGAGGAGAAGTGATAATATGTAGGGAGTAGAGGTTATTTAATTGATGTAATATAATTGACAAAAGTTAAGGCGACGTGGGAGAGGGAGAGAGGCTAAAAAAAAAAGAGGAAATTATCCCGCCTCATTGATTTCTTTTTGAAAGAAAAGTTTTTGACTCTTGGATTCATTTTCTGAATGACCTCCTTTCTGATCTTCACTAAGCACTTTCCGACACAAATTTCCCATATGTTTATGCTGAAACCCCCTTTTCAGAGCCATTCTCAAGTTTCCTTAAAAAAAAAGCAAAGAACTTCGTTCTGATCATTCCACTTATACCCTGAGATTTTTATCTTCTTTCGAATCGACTTTTTGAACTTCAAAAAATATACCTGGTCTTGCAAACTAACATCTTGTCTTTTTTGGGCTTTAGTTTGAGAGATGAAAGAGAGAAGAGAGAACCCAGAGATGGTTTACTTATGAAAAACTATGTAGACTTGAAAACGATTAAGTTGAAAAGTTTTTCAAAACGCAAAAATGATCTTTAGCTAATAGCTTTGTAAATATATCTAACACTTGATCTTCAGTATTCGCAAACAATAACTCAATATCACCTTTTTGAATATGATCACGAATGAAATGATGTTTACTGTCAATATGTTTGGATCTAGAGTGCTGAATAGGATTCTTTGCAAGATTTATAGCACTTGTATCATCACAAAATATGGGAATTTTGGAGTACCTCAAGTGATAATCATTTAGTTGATTTCTTATCCATAGCATCTGAGAATAGCAGTTAGTAGTAGCTACATACTCGGCTTCAGTAGTGGAGAGAGCAATAGCATTTTGCTTTTTGCATGACCATGTAATTAAGCTTTCTCCAAAGAAGTAGCAACAACCACCAGCACTTTTCCTTTCGACTCTATCTCCAGCATAATCAGCATCACAGTATCCTACAATATCATAAGAAGAACCTTTCTTGTACCACAAGCCAAGATTAGTAGTACTTGATAAGTAACGAAAAATTCTTTTGACAACATTTAAGTGTGACCATTTTGGGTTAGATTGAAATCTTGCACAAATTCCCATTCTTAACTGAATGTCAGGTCTACTTGCTGTAAGATAAAGTAGTGAACCAATCATTCCTCTATAATTACTTTCAGATACTTTCTCACCATTCTCATTAGCATCTATGATTTGAGAGGGATGCATAAGGATGCTCATAGATTTTGCTTGATCCATATTAAACCTCCTTAAAAGCTCTTTTGTGTACTTTTCTTAATGGATTAGGATGCCATCGTTTTGTTGTTTTATTTGTAAACCTAGAAAAAACTTGAGTTCACCAATCATACATATCTCAAATTCACTTTGCATCAGATTTGAAAACTTTTCACAAAGAGAATGATCAGAAGGTCCAAATATAATGTCGTCAACATATATTTAAACTATTAGAAAGTTATTTTCTTTAGTAAGTGTAAACAGAGTGGTGTCAACATTACCTCTCTTGAATCCATTCTTAAGCAAGAAGGTGCTTGGTCTATCATACCAAGCTCATGGGGCTTGCTTAAGACCATGAGAGCCTTTGTTAGCTTATAGACACGGTTAGGAAGGTTTTCACTCTCAAAGCCAGAAGGCTACTTCACATATACTTCCCCTGAGAGGAAATCATTTAGAAATGCATACTTGACATCCATTTGCTAGAGAGTGAATACCTTGTAAGCAACAAAAGCGAGTAGCATTCTGATGGCTTCAAGCCGTGCTACTAGTGCAAAGGTTTCATATAATCAATCCCCCCTTGTTGATTCTAACCTTGTGCAACTAATCTTGCTTTTTTCCTAATAACTTTCTCTGTTTCATCTAGCTTGTTTCTGAACACCTATTTAGTGCTAATGATGGTTTTTCCTTTCGGTTTTTCAACAAGATGCCAGACTTTGCTCTTCTCGAACTGATCCTGTTCTTCTTGCATAGCATCCAACCAATTTTGATCACTCAAAGCTTTTTCAATGCATTCAGGCTCAATAGTGGAAATGAAGGCACAGTTGCATGTATTTCTAAGAGATGATCTGGTTCTTACACCTTTAGAAGTATCACCTAGAACTTTGTTCTGAGAAACTGTTTGTAAATCAGAAACTCCCTTGTAGTTTCTATGACTTTGAAAAATCTCAGCTTCTTCTTCATCTTCAGATTGCTCTAATTGATGATCAGAAACATCACTTTATGATATTTTAGGTGACTTGAGCAAGTTATCTGAGGTGCTTATGTTCTAGAGCTTGCTTTCTGAAGATTTTTCCTTTATCATCTTGCTGTCAGGAATATTTTTTAGATTAATCTTTTCAAGACTTTCCTTTAGATCTTCAAGATCATCAATAAAGTTCTTTCTGAGCTCTTTGAATTTTATGTGAATGGTTTCTTCTACGCATGAAGTTTTCTTGTTATATACCTTATAAGCTCTAGACATAGAAGAGTAACCTAAAAAGATACTATCATCAAATTTTGGATCAAACTTGGCAAGTTTGTCCATGGTGTTAAGAATAAAACAAGGTGAATCAAAGATATGAAAATAAGATATGTTGGGTTTTCTACCTTTCCATAGCTCGTAAGGAGTTTTCTTAAGAATTGGCCTAAGAAAGATCCTATTTTGTATATAGCACGAGGTATTTACAACCTCTGCCCAAAAACCTTTTGACAAACTACTTTCTAAAAGCATAGTTCTGGTCATTTCCTGCAGGCTTCTATTTTTCCTTTCAACTACCTTATTTTGTTAAGGAGTTCTAGGTGCAGAAAACTCGTGAAGGATGCCATGTTTTACACAAAACTCATTAAAAACATGATTTCAAATTCTCCACCACGATAAGATCTAATAATGCTGATTTGAGAATCCTTTTCAATACAAACTTGTTTTGCAAAAACTTTGAATCTCTTGAAGTCTTCATCCTTAGAAGCTAGAAAGATAACCTATGTAAATCTGGAGTAATTATCCACTATAACAAGGCAATATTTCTTTCTAGCTAAACTGGCAATCATAGTAGGACCAAAGAGATCCATATGTAAAAGCTCAAGTGGTTTAGTGGTTGAAACCACATGTTTGCTATGAAAAGAAGCTTTGGTTTGCTTACCTTTTTTCGCAAAAATCACAGGTTGAATCCTTATCAAATGTGATTTTTGGAAGACCTTTAGCCGGATCTTTCTGAGATAACTTAGAAACAAGCTTCATATGAGCATGCCCAAGTTTCTTATGCCATAACCACTTATTATCTGTGAAAGATGCGAGACATTTTACATTTTGATCTCTCAGATCATCCAAGGATAATACATATGTATTATTATGCCTCTTTCCAAAAAGGATTATTGTAACATCCTAATTTTTAACCCAATACTCTAGAACATATTTAGGTTAATCATTAGTCTATTACTTCATAGTCTCCTTTTTACTTTAAAATTACTTAGCGAAAATATGGGTAAATTTTTTTTTGAATAATAAAAGCAAAGTGAGAGCCGCGTAACCCGGTGAATGATGAAGCACATAAAGAAATATAACAAATATCTCATAAGCATCACAACATAAGGCGGATAATGGCACATCATCAAGAAAACCGAACTGCATATATATATATATATAACACGATATGCCCACTTATAAGAAGCGGGACTTAGTTTGGTACAACATAGAACAAATACAACTGAAAAGAAGGTACATTAGAAAGGATATTACTACAGAAAGTGAGAAGGGAAAACTCCCCTACCCAAGTGCATCTAAAACGGATAACCTCTATACAAGAGAAGGTTTATCCTCTCCTATGTGGTGTGTGCACTATTTCTACCCTTGAGCCTCAAGCTGCTAGGATGGCGTAAAGGATAGGGCGTATCCAATCCAAGGGCGAGGCACATCTGGAATTGGGCACGCTCAAAACTTGATCCTCGTCGCCGTATGGTGATGTCGGGTCGCCTATCAAACGCGAAATCACGAACAAAGGCATCGGCCCTCAAAGGTATAGCCCATGCTCGAATCATGGTGCACTTCCCACGTCGGGGAATCCACAAAATCCACGAGCGTCGTCATCTGAAGACGTGACGGAAAGAAGAGATAGAGGGAGTGAGAATCTTGCTAAAGAATCTCAGTAGGGTAATCTCCTATCTAGGTGTCATCATCTACGTCCTCAGGAACCTTGGGTTTATTGTATAAAATGAGTGAGCATGCATCAAATTCATTTTTAAGTTACTAAACGTAATTAGCCAAGGTCCGCCTATTTTAGAATGAGTCTTGATGTTACGGATGCAGCATAATAAAGCATGAATGCATGAAGATGCATCAAGCATAAATCATTTAATCATCATAGAAGAATCAATATCACGTAAGTGGCATAAAGTGGCATATACTTCTCATGTAAAACATCTTTCTATAACTTGTGTGACATTCCAAGCATTGTACTGTAACATAGGGATCACCCTAAAAGACAATCGATCTGGGGGTGCTCGGCCGAACCGGTGTCACCCAGAACGTGTCACATCTCTAGGTTATGAGCTCATACCTAACTAGTCGTCACTAGTTCTTACTTATCAATCCCGATAAGCGTAATCATAATAATAATCATAATCATAACAAAACGCGTCCCACCGGCATCAAGTACACGGTGAATATTGTCCTCTTCGGGGCGTTACGTATCGCCGTCCCCCTCAAGGATTTGTTTCTGGGGTGTTACGTATCGCCGTCCCCCAGAACACGTTTTCACAGTACTATGTCACATTAAAAACTCATGTACTTTCAAACCTTTCAAGGTCCTCAAGTTTATCAGAAATTTGGCAGCCTAATAACAGCACACCGAACTTCTTCCAAACTTTCTTTATGCCACATTCATATCTTTACACAATCATTTATAATCATGTGTGTCATAAGCATCATCATCATATGCATCATAGGCATTGTAAAACATCGCACGCATCATAACGTGAGCATCAATAAATTAACATTGCATATCCTCATAAGAAATCATATGCCCAAGATATTCTCATAATAAAACATGCGATCACGTAAAACACTAAAGTTTATTATGCCCTTACGCCTATGGTGTCTTATGCTTTGACCCTTACGAGCCTTAAACTTGAGGTATAATTATTCTGACATTCTCTATTAACCTTTTATGCACCTATAGGTTCACAACTAATGATCTTTACTAATGTTTATGTTCAATGATGAATCTGGACAGCATCTTTCTTAAGGGCAAAATTACATCTTGGGATTACGGGGTTCTAGAAGCTATGTCTTAGACCCTTTTTTTGGTTCCATCTTCGCCTAAGGCGCTATAAATTAAATCTAAACTAATTGTGAGGTATTCCTAAGCCATTGAACTAATTATAAATCATATTTACTCCATTATAAGGGTGCTGTACAGAATCAGAAAATTCAATGTTCTAAGAGTTCTAGAATTACGTTTTTTACGGTTTTCTAGTTACTAGTTTCTCTGTAGGCGCTAAAAATTCAATTCTAATCCAAATGTCACCAAGTTTTTCATGCCTAAACAATCCTAATCTGATTATGTTCCCATTAAAACAGTTTGGGCAGAATCCATAAAGAAATGGGTTGAAACTATGTTAAATTCTAACTTTACGGTATTTCTAGTTACTAGTTTCTCTATGGGTGCTAAAAATTCAATCCTATTCCAAATGTAACCAAATTTTTCATGAATAATCAATCCTAAACTGATTGTTATCATACTAAAACAGTTTTGGTATTAGGTATGAATGAATGGGTCAAAACTAGGTTGAAACACAACTTTACGGTTTTTCTATAAAGCTAGTTTCTTTCCTAACATACATAGAAAGGTTCCTACCTCATCATAAGTAATTTTCACACATTCTAACACATCAAAACATCATCATTCAGTAGCAAACTCATCATGAAAGAACCGAAATATCAAGCCCCAAAAAGATGTATAAATTGATATTTCTAAAGCATCTAAATTGCTAGTTTCTCTTGGAATCATTTTAGGACTTCTAAAACTCTTTGCAAACCATTTTACTTCATCAAGAGGCTAAAAATAACCTTAGGTCAGCAACCAATTAAATTATCCTTTAGAAGAGGATTAACATCATAAATTTTGTTGGTCATGACTTTATAAAACTCATCAAGCTTAAAGAAAATCCTAGAACCTAGGTTGTTGGCCCTTGTAACTAGATGAAACTCACTCCAATCTCATCATCACTACATGGCCGAGATTATGCATTCAAAGAATGCTTCCATAGTAGACTTTAACTTGAGATAAAATGGGCAAGTCTTTGAGCTCTAGGTCCTTAAGTTATGACATAAAGTAAACGTGCTATGCTTTTCATTTTTAATCTTGCTTACAAAATAAAGTGATGACTTAACATAAATATGCAAGACTTGAAAGGTAAATATGCAAGGCATAAACTTAAACGTGCAAGCTTGAAAATAAATATGCAAGACATAAACTTAAACGTGCAAGCTTGAAGGTAAACATGCAAGGTTCAATTCTTTATTTTAGTGCTCTTGGCCCAGCAACGACCGACTTTAAGGCCGAAATAGAAAGGCATTCGAGAAATTAATTAAGTGATAATGCAAGTTCAATTCTTTATTTTAGTGCTCTAGGCCCAGCAACAATCGACTTTAAGGCCGAAATAGAAAGGCTTTGAGAATTAAATTAAGTGATGATGCAAGTTCCATTTTAATCTTTATGTTCTTAGGTGATGACTTGAAAAGTAAAGATGCATAGCAAGAATGTAAATATGAGTGCAAGCATAAAATAAATTATGCAAGTTCATTTTATCTTTCTAGAGCTCTTAACAAGACTTTAGAGGAACTCAATGCTTAACCCAAACTCATCCAACCAAGGTAAAGTAAAGCTAAGAGTTCTTAGAACTCAACATAATATTTTTAGAAAACCAAAACATAAAACTTGGAAAAACAAGGAAAAAGGGGGAAACTTCAAGAAGGAAAAAGGAACATTTTATAACTCTAGAGTCCATGATCTTGATGATATATTAACACCAACATCATGAGTCCTCATCATTGAGTCCTTAGAACCATTTTTGACACATCATCAAAGTTAGAGTTCTCAAAAGTTCAAGAAAGGAAGAACTAGAAACATTTTTACTCAAGAACAAAGATCAAGCTCTAGAGTTTGTTTCAAGTGATGAACATCATCATGAAACTCTCATCATCAAGCTCTCATTTCTTTGAACTCCAAGGCTCATGGCCGAAATGAGAAAGAACAAAGAAAAGAAAAGAAGTTCTAAAAAGAATCAAGAGAAACTATGAACATCAAACTTAGAATAAGAACTTTTAAAGAAAGAATACATGAAAGAAAATCCCTACTTGGTGTGATGATCTTGAAGATGGAAGAAGATGAAGAGCTTCAAGAACTTGAAGAACACAAGAGTTTTTGAGAGAAAAGAAAAGCTTTGGAGAGATCTAAACTTTACAAATGAACTAAAGTAGTAAAATGTTCACCAAGGCAAGCTATATATAGAGCCTTGAGTCATGAATGAGTGGAGAGGAAGAGGCCATGTAGTTGTCTTCTAGAATAAGGGAAGTATGTGGAGGAGAATGAATGAGAAGTTGTCTTGGAGACATGGCCAATTGTGTGCCACACATTCAAACAACATGTGATGCAAAGTGGAGGGAAAAGTGGAGCCATTTTTGGGCAACCATGGGGGCAAAATCATCTCCTCTAATCATGGTTTAAAGGTGTGTTTAGGTGTGTTATGGATTAGACTTAGGATTAAGGGTTGTTATGTAGGTACTTTAAGTAAACTAGTTAGCTAATTAATGCTATAATCCCATAGGTTAGAAGTGATCATGTAGGTTTAGTGGAGTCAAAAACTTTTATGACTAGTGATGTGAGTGTGACAACTTTTCTTGGAAATGGGGGCATGAATAGTGAAAACACTATTCATGGATACTTTTTCTTTAAAGAAAGAAAAGAATTTAGAAAAGGGTTTTTAAATTTCTTTAAACAATTCTAGGTTCCAATTAATTTTAAATAATGATTTTGGCTCTAGATTAATTATGGAAATTAATTAACCTTTAATTAGAGTCTAATATTGCTTAGGTTTGCTTAATTATATCATTAAACTCAAGCAGCACTATCCCGGGGGCAAAATCGTAATTTTGTACAAAAACTGCCCGAGACCATCGGAACTTAAACAGACACTTTAAAATAGTTGAAAACGTTATTTTAAACCTTTAGGGAAAGTTTCGGGTTCGAATGGCATTTCTACCCACGTAGTATGCTATAGGGGTATTTTGGTCATTTTGACCCGAAACTGCAGAAAACACGATTTTTGTTTCGAAAGCACACAAAGACCATCCAATCCCCTTGAAACATTGAGTTGACCCTTCGAGGACTGCCGGGTTGGCTATCCTCGAATTCCGGGCAGAAAATGACCTCAGGGGCATTTTGGTCATTTTCTCTTAAACAGAAAATCGGGGCGTTACAATTATTTTATTTGAAGTGGGACTTACTACTTTGCAAGAATGAGCATTAACGATGACATTAAAACCTTGGTCACAAAACTAACTAATACTTAAAAGATTGTGAGCCAGACCATCAACTAATAAGACATATGAAATTTGGTGAGAATCATCCTTACCTGTAACACCCTATTGTCTTAAGAAATTAAATGAGGTTTTATTAATGAGAATTTTTAAGATTTTGATAGATGTGGAAATTATGAGAATGATTTAAGGAAGCAAAAAAAAAACATGAATAGTGTTTTGTGGGCCCCACAGGTTCACCGGGACAATCGAAACCCTGGAATTGGGCCTCAGAGATGCCCAAAATTGAGAAATTATAAGATTATGTTTAGAATAGGTAGGATTAATGATTTTATACCCAAAATTATTTTTCGGGCAATGTTTGATTTCTCGGGTACATTGTTTCGCCCATTTGATGAAATTTCGGTGTTCGATTTCTAATACCGAAAACTAGTTAATATCTACAAATAATGAAGTATATCCACTTGAATACCAAGTGAATGGCTAGGATTTTGTCTTGGATGAAAGATCAAATTCTAGCCATTGATTTTAAACCCTTTTAATGGAAAGAACTATATTTTATTTTTCAACTAATCAAAATACTCTTTAATTGATATATTTAACTCACCTAATCTCATCTTTTTCATCTTCATCTTCAGCCAAGTGAGAAGCATCAGAGAACCCATTCCTTCTTCATCTAAAAATCTTTGCTAACTTTGAATTTCAACCTCTAAAATCCTAGACCAAATCTTGTTAGAATCAAAAACTTCCTTAAGCAAACTTGTTCTACACTTCAACCTCCACAAATATAACCGATTAGATTTTTCAAAACCTCACTTTAATACCTCACTCATCACTGATTAGGGGAGGATCTAAGTGTGTTTCAAGAGTTTTGGGGTGGAGAACATCTATCTTGAAGTATACAAAAGCAAAAGAAACATTAGCTTCCAAGGGTAGGGTTTATTTGTCCTCTTTTGTTTCAAAATTTACTC
This sequence comes from Dalbergia cochinchinensis, assembly GCA_031216125.1. Taxonomy (NCBI): domain Eukaryota; kingdom Viridiplantae; phylum Streptophyta; class Magnoliopsida; order Fabales; family Fabaceae; genus Dalbergia; species Dalbergia cochinchinensis. The sequence goes on from CM062374.1 coordinate 27,764,050, forward strand.
TGAAAATTTTGATTGGTTTTGTCCTAAAATTTCTGATTTTATTGGTTAATCATATGTTGATATTGATGTATTAATTTTGGTGGAGTGTTTGGTATTGTGGAAAAATCATTTTTATCAAGAGAGACTTTGAATTAGTTTGCTGGATTTTCGAATTTCAATAAGGTAGGACTTGTTGACAAATTTTCTAGTGCAATTGTGTTCAGTTTTATGAGCTATAAAAATTATATGTTGAAGGTAACATACTACAACCGTATGATTTTCCTTGGGTCATGTTAAGGATTTTCTCTGCTTGAAAAAAATTCATAATTCTTGAACATTGTTGCTGGAAAATCCTGGTTTAAAACAAGCAGCAAATTTTGTCGAATTTTCTGATATATTTAGAGATCTTGGATTCAGTTAAAAATTTTATGGCATTAACATGTTAGGGAGTCTCTAGTAAAAGTTTAGGGTCATTCTGAGCACTTTTTCTGTGTTTAAAAATTCAAGAACCGAAGTTGTGGCTACGCTACCTGAAATGTTGAAGTTGAGGCAGTAAAATTGTGTGATTTTATTATCATAGTAAATGATGGAGTTATTCTTTGAAATTTTTATGGGAAGCTGATAACACATTAAATTGCAAATGTGAATTTTATTTTGAGTCGATTTAATCAATTAGAGGGGTCGAAAATTATGAGAGTTCTGATCTAAGTTGTGAACAAGTGGTCTCTGACCACCGGATTTACAAAATTTATTTGATAAGGTTAGAAAACACCGTTTGTTTGGAAATTTGTACAAGCCTTTTAGACACATTGACGTGTCATAGAGAATTTTTATGGCTCTTGAATTGGTCATTTGATATGGAAATTAAATATTGTTCCTAGAGTAGTAGATCTGCCAGGGTGGTGAAACGGTAAGAATGTCTTAATTTAATAACGGTATGGCATTTAATTCAAGTATATGGTATATGTATACAGGATAGCTATTTTAAAGAAATGCTTATGAGACTCCAATGAAATTAAATACTTATTTGTGATGTAAGAATGCCCTTGAATAAAAGAAATATATGATATGAGTATTATGGTGATAGAAGAGAAAATATGACTGGTAATTGTGCAAATTTTTAACATGTGGGGAAAATAGAGACAAGGCTTATGTGATTGAAGGGGGAAGGCAAAAGTAAGAGCTTCCCTAGGAATTTGATGAGTCGGTAGACGTATCGACATATAGGAATGAGCTCATGTCCTAGTAGTTAATAGTTCTTGTGGAGTGATTCCACTACAGACATCACTTGATGTGAGATTAAGTCTTCCCTATGTTAATGAGAAAAAGAACAATGCACGAATTATTATTATACTTGTACTTGATTTTACATGATGTATATACCTTGATATTGATACACATAGTTTTGCATGAGTATTCCCACATGAATGAGCTTATCAATTATGTTTCACATTATACCTGAGGGAATACCCTTTATAATATTCTCATCCCTACGGTTGCATTTACTTTGTGTTAATCAGATCCAATAGATGCCATCACTAGTGTTTTACCTTGACTTGCCACAATGGGTGTGGCATTATGATCCTGCTCTCGACTCTCTATATGTAGTGGGTTACTCGCAAGTTCGTGTCTATGTGTTTTTCGGCCGTTCCTTTAGTACTTCAGTATTTACAGCTGACTTTGACCCTGTTTTCCCTTATGATGGTGTGCCTCTCCACTTGGCACACCTAGTGATATTTGATGTCCCACCTGCACCACCAACACCCCCTCAAGCAAATGATCCTTCTTCATCCTCGTCTTCAAACTCAAACCCACCGGAGGGTCCTGATGCCCCAGGCGGAGGTGAGGCTATCATACCGATGGCCAATGGTTTCATCTAGTAGGACGTGAGATCTTCAGGGACTCCTGATATGTATATAGTGGTAGTTTAGTACTAGTGACCCGCTAACCTGTAAATTGATCGTATTAAATGTTGTGAGGTTTATTTCTGTTTGTATAAAATTTTGCTAGACCTCAACTTTGAGCAGGTTAGATTAGATACTGGAGGTGTTCCTTTCTTTTGTGAACTGAGTTCCTAATGAGCTTAGAAGTTAACCAATGTAGTATCAGTACAATGTACATATTACAAACTTAAAAATGATGTTCATATATGTATATACGAGTTTGGCGATATATGTGTCTAAATCATTTGATTTCCTTTCTTTCGACTAGTATAGATCATGAATGTAAGTAATACTTTTCTAATTACTATGTTAATACTCATGTAAAACATGGTAGCTGGGAAGGTGTTACATTACCAACATCTCCTATGCCTATGACCTTAGCTTTACCTCCATCTACAAATCTTACAGATCCTAATTTTTTCGGTCGCAGATTTCTAAACCACCTTCTTGATCCGGACATGTGTCTAGAACAACCACTGTCCATGTACCATTTGATTTTAGGTTCCATGTGCATCCTTAGGCATACCTACAATGAATGCATTTTTCATTTTAGGTACCCATATCTGGATGGGTCCTCTGGAGTTAGTATGAAATGAGGATTTTCCAACCTCTCTGACATATTTTCTTTTGATAAAGCATTTGTCAAGTAGATGTCCCCTCTTAAAACAAATAATATAGGGTGGTTTTCTTTTAGCTTTATGAAGAAAAGTTGATTTTCCCTTTTTATCAAGCTCTTCTTCATATCCCAGTCTGGCCTTTTGAAAATATGACCTTTGACCACCAAGCATTAGATCAAGATTTTATTAATCCATTCACCATTTTTTCAAGGTTAGTTTTGAAAAGCTTTGAAGTTCTTTCAAGCTCAGAGATGACTTTTTGAGTGTTTTCATTCGTATTTTCAACTTCAAATTCTAAGGCTACAAGTTTTATATTTAAAACCTTGTTTTCTCTTTCACAACTTCCTTCTCCAACCTTAGATTCTCAGCTTCTGATTTGACTATTTTAAGTTCTAAAACAGTTTTTTTATGTTCCGTTTTCAGACTGAGATAATGAGAGGAAAGAGTTTTAGAGTCTTCAAGCAACTCTTCATAAAGTGATAACAGCTCAAAATAAGAAAGATCAGAGTCAACATTATTTACCTTACAGTCACTTTCAGAAGAATATCATACCATGAAGTACAGATTTGCGATATCCATTTCTTCTTGATCTTCTGATTCTTCCTTTTCTTCATATAATTAGCTCCATGTCACTAACATGCTTTTCTTTTTGGGGAATGAATCTTTTCCATGGACCTTTAGACTTTGGATATTCTGTTCTGTAATGTCATTTTTCTCCATAATCATAGCATATGATGACTTCAAGTTTCAACCTTCCTCTTCTATATTCTTTGAAATTGATGTCTCTTCTTTTCTTTGCTTTTCCTTTCCAAAGTTTGGACATTTTTCTAACCAGCATGGAAAGCTCATTCCCACCTTCCCCATCTGTCTCTTCATCTGACTTATCCTCTTTATCAAAGGTTTCAGCAACTTTTATTGCTTTAGCTTTGTTGATTTTTTGATGAGGTAATTTTAAAGCCATGGATTTTCTCTTTTTACTGGATTCTCCATGCATCTCAGAGAACACCACTTCATGGGTTTTTAGAGACCTAACAAGTGCATCCAAGCCAAGAGTATGAAGGTCTTTTGCTTTAGTAATGGCTATGACTTTGGGCAACCATTTTGTAGGAAGACTTCTCATGATCTTTCTAACCATTTCTGAGTTAGAAAATCTTTTACCAAGAGCTTTAAATTGGTTTACAATATGCATAAACCTAGTATTCATTTCATCAATATTTTCCTAATCATTCATTTTGAGCAGTTCATATTGATGAACCAGCGTCTTGATCATTGTTTCCTTCACTTGATCAGTCCCTTCATGTAACATGTGAAGTCTATCCTATATTTCTTTAGCCGTGTCACAAGTAATGATTTTGTCATATTCAGCCTTACTTAGTGCACATGCAAGAAGGTATTTAGCTTTTGAGTTCAATTGAACTTTAGTTTTATGCAGATCTGTCCATTTACTTCTCGAGAAATCTCTGGATACTGAAGGTACATCATTAGTTCCTAGAGTTTCCTCCCTTGGAACATAGTCTCTTTCTTATATGATTTCCCACAAGTCAAGACTAGTGTATTTTATGGATAACTCCATTCTATCTCTCCAACAAGCATAGTCTCCACCATCAAAGAATGGTGGCCTGTTGATAGAATGCCCTTCAGCCATGTGAATGTTGTTTTGGGCCATGTATACCTCGGATCTTTACCTCTGCAGTTGTTAGAATGCTCAACCCCTTAGATGCTAAGCTCTAATGCCAATTGTAAGCAGAAAGATACACGAGAATGGGGGATTGAATCGTGTTTTTCCTTTTTATGCCTTTACTGAAAATCCCAAAAACGAAACTGAAAATGCTATTAAGATGAACTTGTAGCACAACAAAAAATAACATTAAGCACCTTCAGAAGGCTAGCTTTCTGAACTCGATTAAAAAAAAGAATAAGATGACAAAGAGTTTTCGAAAGCATCAAACTTAAATAAGAACAAAAAATAACATGATAAAGGAGAGAGAAAAATGAACACAGAAGGATTTATACTAGTTCGGCTAATCCTGCCTACGTCTAGTTCTCAACCATTATTGAGTTTCACTATTTCTTCCTCTAACCAGAGAAAAAGTCTAGATAGTCTTTTCAGTAGCCTTATCATGCTTTGTCCAATTGATCAGTAGGCAGTTCTACTGTCTCACACCAAGTAGTTCTTTAGCAGCCTCTTCAAGCTGAACTGAGTAGTCTTGAGCTAGCCTATCTAAGCTTAACCCGTGACTAGTAAAACTCAGTTACTGTCACGTTGCAAGTGGTATTTAACAAGCCTCTTCAAGCTATCATACACTGATCACTACTGGATCAAGGTTACAATAATTACAAGTTTGGGTTGCCACTCAAACTGACCTACACTCAAGATTTCTTTGAATATACAATGAAAAGCTCCTGAAAATCTTGAATGGCTTCTTTCAAAGAAAGCTCTTCCTTAGAGGAAAGTATAAACAATGAAGTGTGGAAAGAAGATTTTGTACAAGGAAAATGATTTCTAGACAGTGAAAACTTTTACAAACAAACGAGGAGAAAACTTGTGGCGTTTTGCTCTTTTGTTCAGCGTTAGTTGTTCTTTGAAGAGTACTGCATCTCTATATATATAGAGGTCTTCCTTGAGACCATTGCTTTCAAATAGACCTTTCAGGGACACGTGTTCATCATCTATTTGTGTCTTGGAAAAAAGGTCTAGAAGAGTAGCTTTTCTGCTTTGTCAGATCAATCTCCAGAAGCCATTGTGACATAAAGGAGATTTTTGATGTTCTTTAGAAACTACCTCTTACTTTCTGAACCCTGGTTTTTGAACACTTTCTTCTAGAACAAGTTGACAGTTGACTTTAAAGGCAAAAGAGATGATTTACCAGTTCTGACACTGGGATTTGACTTTTTCATAAGCAAGCTTGAATTTTGAATTTCAAATTTTCCCTCCTACCGTGTGATATAGATTTCACTATGTTAAAAAGAGTACTTTCTTAATTATGATATCATTTCCTTCATGAAAAAAGTGTCTTCACAGTTTCAATCATTGTTCATTTTAAGATACAAACTTTCTGAAAGTAATGACTAATGGTGGTATGTCATCTAGTCTTCAGAGCATGCTTGATTTCTTCATATGAGCATACTTTCTAATGTCTAGTGCTACTTTCTGAAGTATCAATAGCCTGTTTTCTTGAAGCTTTGAAGTCTTTTTCAATTGTTTAGCCTTCAATGTTTAGATAAGGATATAATTTCACTTCTATAACAGTTTAAATCGCTTATCATGAGACAAACATGTTTACATATGAATAATGAAAAGTATATTCTCATATGTATAAACCTTATACTTGCTAAACGATAAAACCTGTTAAATTCTTACAAGAAACTCAAAAAGAAACATCAGTAGTTCTTCAAAGCATTTTTCTTTGAATTGGTTTTGTCGTCATTCCTAATACATGAGCGCAAGGGTTCTAGAGCTAACATTGACATGCATTCATAATATGGTATAGTACATCCATGACATTAAGATTCATGCTAAAAGATACAGGCCTAGGCTAATGGTATTTGGAAATTAATAAATGAACCTTATTTATGAATACTATTTTCATAATGAAACTCGAGGTCCTTAGGGATGATGATGATCACACATTTGTGGAGATGAAAAACCCTATTGAGATTCTTGTATCAGTTTCTCACTCCCTCTCTTTCTTTTCATCTGCCTCTCTTTTTTTTATCTTCGTCTTCAGATAAGGTTAATGGCAACGTCTGTGAACTTCCTTGAGATGCTAGCATAGGAGTTGCATTGTGGTCTAGATCAAAGGGTGCAACGTAAGCAGAGATATAGTCTTTCCTATTTGCAGCACTTAGGAGTTGTCTCATCTTTGTGCACGCTCATAACTTAGTTTCTGGTAGATGTACACCTATGAAAGGTTTAGCTACATTATAGTTATGCTTAGCTATTCAATTATTGTATAATCAACCTCTATAGTGGACTCAGTATATTTCTTATGGTATTATACTTGTGGAATACTTCTATGTTATTATTATATGACATGAGATTTAAAGTCAATGTTATGATATGACGATGTTTTCAGTTTATGTTATGCTATACTTTGATTTGCATGTATGTTATGTGATTGATGGTTAAGAATACATCGATGACATGTACTATTATCACGTATTATATGATGAATGCTTATGCGCTATATCCTATATGCAGACGGCTCATAGTTTGGTTTTTCAAATAAAAAAAATGCGGGTCCTATTTTCTATAGACTTATCTTCAAAGTTTAAAATTGAGTAAAGTTCTAAGACGAAAGAGTAACAAGTAATGATTAACCATTATACATCACAGGCATATTGTGAAAAATAATTTCTAACAGCACTAACTCTGTTTTTACTGCACTACAAGTACATTACTTTATAATATTCTATTTAAGTTTTTTAGATAAGTGAAGAAGTAAGAAAGGCTAAGCATAATTTAATCCCCCTCTTCTCGTGCACTTTTTGGCCTATAGAACATACAGTAGTCCAAAGCTAAACATAATTATAGCATAACTAAACCAGTCACCGGTACATATCCATAACAAGACTAGGCTACGAACAGGTATAAAGGATATGACAACCTAAAGCTAATGCCAAAAAGAAAGCTATCTCCATGCTTCCGCTGCGACCCTCTGAATTGATTCGTAGCACAGCTCCCACATCCACGTCTCAAGGAAGAGCACGAATAACACCATTATCCTAGTCTGGAGATGACACAGAAGAAAAGAGAATGATGAGAAACTTATTCAAAATTCTTAGGAGGGCTTCCTGACTCTAACATAAGTGTCATCATTGTCATTCCTAGCTACTTCGATTTTCATTATGAAAGAGATACACATGCATAAAGTTTATTTTTAAACTTCTCAAAACTATTTATCCAAAGCAGATGTCTTTTAGCATGGGTCTTAATGTCATGAATGCACCATATCACATTACGAATGCATGTCAATACCTTATGAAACATATCAAATGGAATTCTAACAAATTATCATAGCATAAGGAGCATAAAACATCATAACATAATCTTTCCTCCTTACTCTCATAGGTGACTTAACTTTCTTGTTCTTTTCTAAGGGGCCACCCTAATGCCCTTTCCTATTGAAAGTTCTAGGTTATAAGCTTATACTTAACTAGTCGTCAATAATCTATACTTATCCTCTCAATAAGCTAATTCCCAACTCCTAGAGTGTAGGATGGGGGCATGGGGCCACCTTTCATAACCATTAATTCCTAGAGTTTAAAGGATTCCCTTATTGGATCACCTCCCATAACCATTAATTCCTGGAGTCTAGGGGATCATTCCATGTGTCTTATGTCACTTTTAATCTTAGCATGTCATTTAGAGATGCAAGCACGAGCATATAATCACATCCATTATCATAACTTCTCTTTTGACATTTTCATGCTCACGAACTTCATAATTTTTCTAAGTCCACAAATTTGGCGAAAGTTCAGCAGCATAACAGCTAGGAATAAGTTTTCCCCAAATTTGCTTCCTGTCATATAACAATCATACATCTTAATTAATCATCCATAATCACAACATGCCATAAATCATCATATCATTAACAACATAAGCATGCTTCTCATTTCCATAAATATGCCATCATCAACATCTCACTAAAAGGTAAATATGCTCTTACCTAGTATGTCATAAATCAAGGACTGGACTCAATTAATGCATATGGTATGCTCAACAGGATATATGTACAATATAGATACTAATCATCACTTGCTTAATTCAGGAATCAAGCATGCATAGTCATCAATTCATAATTTTGCATAATCACCTCAAATATAATTTTCAAGAAATTCATACGAACATAGCTCTCATAACATATCATTCACATTAATATCATTAGGTTATTGATAATTATACTTTAGCCCCAAAGGGGTCAAAATTGCAATTTTAAAAAGTTTATAGGCCAAAGTGTAAATCTTCCCCTTTCAACACATTTTTTCAACTAATAATTCTCAAATTAATTTCATACTTTTAAGAGACCTATACAATTTAGAAATCATTTAAGTTCATCATAAAAACCATTTTGGGCCATTAGCCAAATTTTCTTAGATTTTAATGGTCAAAGTGCCAAGTTTCATTTTATAATAAGTGTCAGCACTTCTAAAAATCATTATTTACATCATTATTAGTATTTTGAATACCTGGACACATTTAAAATCATTATTAGCTCTAATTAAACTCATTTGGCTAAAATTATCATTTTGAAAATTTCAAGATATAACTTTCCCTATTTTGCAAAACTACTTAATCTAACACTTGTAATTATTCTTTTAGGTACCTATGGTGCCAAAAATAATTTTTACAACAATTACTAATATTTTTTGCCACATGAATAGTACAATGTCAGCACGTCAAAGGACTAGGTCGCCTTTACTAAACTGCCTAGGAATCAATCCTTCATTATACCTTCTAGTCCTTTCAATTAAGTCGAGCTCCTCTCATCTTTGTATTTCATTTCTACTTTCTGAGTAAGCCAACATTCGTGGACTCGATTCTCTGATTTCCACTGGGATGACTGCATCAGTCCCATGTACCAGCCTGAAGGGTATTTCCTGGGTTGAAAAATGAGGTGTTGTTCTAAGGGCCCAGAGTATGGTTCCAAGCTCATCAGCCCAAGCTCCCTTTGCTTTATTTAGCCTTTTCTCTATGTAATACCCTAACTTTCAACATGATATGCCTAGGACGAATAATAGTTAACTGTTAGTTGTTACTCTTTCGTCTCAGAATTTTACTTATTTTTTGGGCTTTGAAAATAAGTCTATGGAAAATACGATCCTTTTTTTTTTTATAAACCAAACTATGAGCTGTTCGCGTTTAAGTTGTAGTATATAACTTTTCATCATATAACGTATATATAGATTACAACAGAATATAGCATAAACTGAGCACATCGTCATATAACATTAACTTCAAATATCAAGTCAAATAATAAAAATAGTGATGATATAGGAATATTCCACAATAATACTACATCAAATATATTAAGCCCACCTGTAGAGGTTGAGCATACAACAATTCAAAAACTAAACATAACTATGACGTAGCTAAACCCTTCGTGACTAAGTTACGATTTGTATGAAAGCGAGGTAAATCCTAAGGTTGTGAAAATAAAAGACTATATCCTCATTTTCGCTGCGCCACTCTGATCCCGACCATCGTGCCACTTCTATGCCGGTACCTCAGGGTGGCCCACTGACGTCGTCGTCAACCTTGTTTGAAGACGAAGATGGAAAAGAAAGATAGAGGGAGTGAGAAACTTATACAAGAATCTCAGTAGGGTTCCCTCTCCATACATGTGTCATCATCATCATTCTCAAGAACCTCGGGTTTAATTATGAAAGTAGTGGGCATAAATAATATTCATTTGTTAAGATTTCAAATACCATTAACTGAGGCCCGTATCTTTTAGCATGAATGCAACAGGTATCTAATGTATGCATGGTAATACCTCAGTGCATAAGTCAACAATGTGTAAAGTCAAGCACAAGATAAGGCTAAGCACATAGATAAGCTAAAAAATTAAAATAGTTGCAAGTAAATTGATGCATAATAGGGCAATGCAATGAGTTATACATCATGTAACATGCATGAGATGGCAGGAGAACCCATGGTAATTTGCTTTATCATGAATGAATTCTCAAGTTCCTTTCTTATCAATTCCACCCTCTTACGTCATTACCAAAAACCAACTAACATAACTTCCTTGGTGATTTTTACAATCAGCACCAAAACCAATGAACATAACGATCGCCTAGGATGAGCTCAACCTAACTAGCCATCACTAGATTTAACATGGGGTAATAGAAGGGGAGAAACATATCACTATGAATAAGCAACTTACTTGGATCACCTCTTATAAACTTTAAAGAGGGTCATTTCCCAAGTTTTATATCTCTTATCCATGGCATGTTCTTTTTAGAGATTCAATGTAATCATAAATCATTATTCAACTTATCATGCTCATAAAGTTGTAAATCATGCATCTTAATCAAATAAGTATCATTATGCCACACCATAACTCGTCAAGTGCTAAGCACCTAAGCATGCGTAACCTTCATTACATATATATACATATATATATATATATATATATATATATATATATATATATATATATTCATCCAACTATAAGACATCATGTTCATAATCCAAGAATAAGCATGCAAGATCACCAAATCATGTTATTCAAGTAGAGAAATACTTATTCACACATTTCAGGTTCTGGTAATCGATTACATGGGCCTCGTAATCGATTACATAGTTTAAATTTTCAAAACAGGAAGGTTTGAGGCTCTGGTAATCGATTACATGAGCCTTGTAATCGATGACCATGGTTAAAATGCATTATGGGCCTCAAGAACATCTTAGTAATCGATTACATGGACTGGTAATCGATTACTAGAGTCTAGAAAACAAAATCTGGGTTTCCCAGAACATCTTGTAATCGATTACATAAGGTTATAATCAATTACACAATTCAAAAACTCATATTCGGGGACTTCAAGACCTTCTGGAAATTGATTGCCAATATCCCCAAAAGATGAAAAACTCAAGTTTTGACGTTCCTCAAATCATTCTTTCATTCCAAAGCATTTTTAAACACTTTCCCAACATTTCCTTAAAATCAAACACACATTTTACTTCTTTTAAACTTCTCTTTACATCATAAAAACCAAGATTCATCATCAACAAGGCCATTTCAAGATCTTCAACTCTTTCAAAGGAAATCACAAGACGCAAGTCTTTCAAAACTCAAAGTAATGATACATTAACTTTAAAAATTTATTCCTTTGAAATCAAAACATATTTGTAAAGACAAATGTCCATAAAACCAAAATTTCTATGTAAGTCGAAAGGGGTAAGTCTTGAGCTCTAGATTGTTTAGGTGATGGTATAAACTTAAATGTGCAAATGTAAGTCTCATATTAATCTTGATATTATAAGGTGATGGCAATGGAAATATAAATATGATATGCAATTCTTGAATATAAATATGAGAATGCAAGCTCATTTTTAATCTTTGAGGTTTAGGTGATGGCTTGAAATGTAAACATGCTAGGCAAGAAATATAAACATAAAATGTAAGTTCATTTACTTATCTTTAAGCTTTGGGTGATAACTTGAAAATAAATATAATATGTAAGGCTCAAATATAAATATGAAATGCCAAGACTTGAAATGTAAATATGAATGCATTCTCATTTGTTATTTCTTTAAGTCCTAGGCTCAAGACTCCTATTTAAAGTAACAACTCTAAAACACTGATCAATCTTACAAAATGAACATGAGCTTTAGAGTCCCTTAACACTATGGTTCCAAGAATCTCATTTCATTGGACTCATCATCAAGCTCAAAAGAAAACCATCAAAGAAAAACCCAATATATTTTCATTTATTTCTTTAAGGTTTAAGCTCAAGACTCCTATTTAGAGTATAAACTCTAAAACACAATCAACCTTAAGTTGAAAAGGGTAATTTTTGAACTTATAAAAATCAAGTGATGACAAAATCATAATATTTCTTTTGCTAGAAACTCCTAAGACCAAAAAAAAAATATATCAAACCTTGAGCTCTAGAGGTTCAACAAATGGAGGTATCATTATCTACATCAAGGATCCTCATCATTAAGCCATGGTTTTTAACCATTTGACAACAACAAAAACCAAAGGAATAGAGAGAAGAAAAAGAAACTCAAAACCGAAAAGAAAGAAACAAAGAAAGGAAAAAGAACTCAAAAGAAAAATCCCTACCAAGGTATCTTCTTGTTGCAAGGAAAAACTTGAGCTTTGTGAAAGAAAATGAGAAGAAAATCCTCTCCTTGAGGCAAGAAAAATTTCGGCCAAAGGAAAGAAAATAGAGGAAGGTTTTTCTTGAGCTTTGATGCTTATGGGTGCAAAGGTTGTGTTTCTTGATGGCGGTTTATGGTGGTTTGAGGTTGAGAGGTGGTGGTGGAGGGTGGTTCTTGTGGTGGTGGAGGAAGAAAAGAGAATTTCTGATAGGTGAGAGAAGAGAGAATTTGAGAGCACTTTTTTTGGACACAAGACTTGGCCAAAAAAATGGATAGGAAGAAATGAGAGTTTGTGTGTTTCTTTTGAGTGTGCAAGATTATATAGAATTTGAAATGAGAGGATGTGATAGGGGAGGTATGGGTAGCCATGAGGAAGGTATGGGTGGCCATCATGGAGGCATGGGGGGGAGGAAGATATTTTCTTTCTTTTGTAATTAGGAATTGTGTTTAGAAATAAATTTGATTTGGCACTTAGTTAGGAATTTTTAATGGAGTGTTTGGGCTAGTAACAAGTAATTAAGGCCATGCAAGACAAGATGAGGAAGTTGTCTTGCTCAATTAGTGGAGTCAAACCTCCATTCAACAAGATTCTCCATCACATCTTTGATCCCTTATTTTAAGGAATTAGAAAGAGAAAATAATATTTTATTTGATAAGACATAAAATCTTGATTTAAGAAAAGGATTTTGAGTTTCTTTAAGCAATCTTAGGCCCTAGTCAACCCCAATTAATTATTTTGACTCTAGATTAATTATTAGAATTAATTAATCTTTAATTAGAGCCTAATATTGCTTAGGTTTTGTTAATTACATGATTAAGCTCATTAGATGCTTAATCAGGGGCAAAATGGTCATTTTACAGAAAACTTCCCAAGACCACCCGGGCTTCAACAAGTCTTTGACGTCTCTTAAAAATGACATTCCAAACTTCAAAGTGAAGTTCGGGCCCAGTCGGCAATCAATTCTGTGTTAATGAGCCGTAGGGGTACTTTGGTAATTTTTCACGGAAAAACCAAAAATAAAGATTTTCATCTCTAACAATACACAGGACACAGTTAATCCCCTTCAAGTGCTAAGATATTCCCTCAAGGTTTGCCTAGACTGGCTTTCTTTAATTCCCAGGCAGAAATGACTTTAGGGACATTTTGGTCATTGGTACACAGGGGGAAAATCGAGGCGTTACACTTTAGCCCCTACAAGATGACTTTGTTAGTGACTTTGGCTTGCTCGTTTGTATGGGGGTGCTCTACCGAGATGAAGTGCTAGGAGAGATTCAAGTCTTCTAAGAGTCTTCTAAGTTTGTTTTCAGTGAACTGGGTTCCGTTGTCCATTACCATGGATCGCAGCATACCAAATCTAGTGATGATGTTTTTCCATATGAATTTCTTGCACTAGGCTATTATGATTGTGAAGAAGGGCTCTACCTCGATCCACTTTGTAGAATAATCCACTCCCACTATTAGATATTTAAGTTGTCCTGGGGCTGGGGAAATGGTCTGAGAAGGTCTATCCCCTATTTTTCGAAAGGCCATGAAGCTATGATTGCCGTAATTTCTTCAACAAATGCCACATGAAAATGAGAGTGTTCCTGGAATTTCTAACAAGTCTTGACTAATTCGACTGTGTCCTTGGTTAGGGAGGGCCAATAATAGCCAGCATGGAGAACCTTCAGAGCTACGACTCGTCCTCCGAGGTGGTTAGCTACTATCCCTTCATGAATTTCACGGAGGACATATTTTGCTTGTTCATGATTCAGGCACTTTAGCAACGGCTAAGAAAGTCCTTTCTTGTACAATTGGTCGCTAATGATTGCGTAACACAGAACCTAGTAAGTCACCTTCCGAGCTTCCTTTGGATCGCTTGGGAGTGTTCCGTATTTGAGATATTACAAGATCCCTGTTGCACAGCTCGAATGTTTTTCTATGGTTACTATCTTTTTGCTTTGCGTGATGCTAGGTTCCCTGAGAGTTTCAAGTATCAAAATTATTTTATTTCCTCCCAGCTTGGTGCTGGCTAGCTTGGACAAGATATCAGCTCTAGCATTCTCTTTACGAGGTATATGCTTTATTCCGACCTTATCAAAGTCGGTGAAAAGATTCTTCATAACCTCGAAGTAGAGCTTCAACATTAGGTCCTTCATTGTATATGTTCCTCAGACCTGGGAATCACTGCATACCGTAAGCTCTCTGACCCCCATGTCTTTTGCCAAGTTCAATCCTACTATGATTACTTCATACTCAGTTTGGTTGTTTGAGGTAATGAAGTCGAAATTGACCAACAACTCAACATGGACTTCATCATTTCGTTCCACCATTATTTCAGCTCCATTGCCCCTGAGATTAGAAGAGCCGTCCATATACAAGGTCCACATCTCGGAGGGCTATTCTTTATCGTCTATAAACTCAATGATGAAATCTACCAACACCTGCGCTTTGATGGCAATTCTTGGTTCAAATCGGATGTCAAATTCTGAGAGTTCGATGGACTAGGTTATCATTCTCCCCGCTAAGTTGGGTTTCTACAGTATCTATTGGATTGGCTGATCCGTTCTTACCAAGATAGAATGGACTTGAAAGTATTGTCTTAACCTTTAAGCTGTTAGGACGAGAGAGAAAGCTACCTTCTCTAGCTTCTAGTATTTGAGTTCTGGCCCCTGCAAGGCTTTGCTGGTGAAGTAGATTGGCTTTTGTGTTCCACCCTCTTCTCTGATTAGCACAGCCACTGCGGCATTCCCTATCGAAAGGTATAGAACTAGTACTTCACCACTTTCCAGTTTCGACAACGTTGGCGGGCTTGCCAAGTACGTTTTGAATCTTTAGAAAGCTTGCTCACATTCTTCTGTCCATTGAAAACTTTTTCCCTTTTTGAGCAGGTCAAACAGGGGTAGTGATCTCCGAGATGACAATGATAAGAATCTTGAAAGCAATGCTAGCTTTCCCATCAGTTTTTGTACTTATTTTACACTCGTGGGGCTTCTCATATTTCCTGGTTAGCATCGATTCCTCTGTGGGTTAACATGAATCCAAGGAATTTTCCTGGGTCTACTGCAAAAGCGCATTTTGACGAATTTAACCTCATCTGGTGAGCTCTGATGCTGGTGAATATTTCCCGAAGGTCCTTGATGAGGTTTCCAAGTTCCTGTGTTTTCACCAGCATGTTGTCTATGTATACTTCCATCTTAGTTCCGAGGTGATTGCCAAACACTTTGTTCATCAACCTTTGATACTAGGACCCCGTGTTTTTTAATTCAAAAGGCATAACCTTGTAACAGTAGTTAGCCATTAGAGTGATGAAAATGGTTTTTTCTTTGTCCTGCAGGTTCATGGGTATTTGGTTGTACCCAGAGTAAAGCATCCATGAAGGTTAAGAAGCGAAATCCGGAAGCTGCGTCTACAAGACCATCAATGCTCGGAAGAGGGTATGGGTCCTTTGGACAGGTTTTATTCCAGTCCATGTAGTCCACGTACATACGGAGCTCACTATTGGCTTTTGGGACTAGCACGACGTTCGACAGCCATGTTGGGTAAAAAACTTCTCTGATAAATCTGGCTTTGGAGAGTTTGGATGTCTGGCCCATAATTACCTTATCTTTTTTTCTGATATGCACCTTCTATTTTGCACTACTGGTTTGGAGCCCGGGTAAATTGAGAGATTGTGTTCCATGATATCTGGACTTATTCCAGGCATATCAGTTGTCAACCATGCGAAAAGATTGGTGTAACATCCTAATTTTTAACCCAACACTCTAGAACATATTTAGGTTAATCATTAGTCTGTTACGTCATAGTTTCCTTATTACTTTAAAATACTTAGCGAAAATACTGGTAAATTTTTTTTTGAATTATAAAAGCAAAGTGAGAGCCGCGCGACACGATGAATAATAAAGCATGAAAGGAAATAAAGCAAGCATCTCATAACATCATAACATAAAGCAAGTAAGGGCACATCACAATAAAACCAAATTGCATATTTATATAATATGATATGCCCATTTATGAAGAGTGGGACTTAGTTTAGTACAATAGGAAACGAATACATCAAAGAGAAAATACAAGGAAAGTGCGACAGAAAACATAAAAGCAAACTCTCCTACCCAAGTGCAACTAAAAGGATAACCTCTAAACAAAAGAAGGTTTATCCTCATCTAAGTGGTGTGTGCACTACCAGGGTACTCCATCGGTCATCCGCCATCGCCTACTAACGCCCGTCCCGCGAACGAGGCACATATCCGGCAAATTGGGCGAGCTCCTCTGGCATGTAAAGGCAAAATGGGGATTGAGAGTGACCCCCATGACGTGGCTGCATCTCCGGACGTCGTGCTAGCCGAGGCTGAGTCACAGTGTCTTCACTGCCCTCTCTCATCAGTGGTGGAGTGGGGGCAGAACTCTCGCTGTATGGATGGGTAGGTGGGTCCTCCGACGGGTCTGTCTCCGAGAAGTATGTCCGGGGCACGTAGTCGGGATAGTCATGCATGGCTGAGGTGGCGGTGTGCATGCGGAGCACTCTCTCGTTATGTGTACGCGCACACTCAAAAACCCGCTCATCGTCGCCTTAGGGTGCTATCGGGGAGAAGTGATGGGTATGTACGGGGTGAGTGAAGGGACGTCCAATGAACATGAAGACTCACATCGTGCACTGTCCCTTAAAATGGTATGATCCGTGCTCCAAATCATAGTGGACCTCCCACGTCGGGGTGTCCACAACAACTACGAACATCGCCATCTGAAGACGTGACGGAAAGAAAAGATAGAGAGAGTGAGAATCTTGCTAAAGAATCTCAGTAGGGCCTCCTACTACCTAGTTGTCATCATCTACGTCCTCAAGAACCTTGGGTTTAGTGTACAAAATAAGTGAGCATGCATTGAGTCCATTTTTAAGCTTTTGAAACATAGTTAGCCAAGGTCCATTCATTTTAGTACGATTCTTAATGTCATGAATGCAACATATTAAAGTATGTATACATGGCTCTACTTAATGCAAAGATAGTAATCATAACATTAAGAACGTCATAATAATGGCATAAAGTGGCAATTGAAATCTCATATGGGAAAACTTTGTGACATAATCATCATACTTTTCTTCCTCATGGGCCACCCTAAAAGACAATCGTTCTAGGGGTGCTTGGCTGAACCGGTGTCACTCAGAACGTGTCACATCTCTAGGTTATGAGCTCATACCTTAACTAGTCGTCACTAGTTCTTACTTATCAATCCCAATAAGCGTATCATAATCATAAACATAATCCTGACTCATCCAGTACGGGCTAGAGGGCATTTCTTGGGGGTGCTCGGCTGAACCGGTGTCACCCAAGAATACATCTTGGTATCGATGTCACATGAGTTCCCTGGAGGTGCTCGGCCGAACCGTTGTTATCCGAGAACCCATCTTAGTACCTCATATCTCATAAAAAGAACCTCATAGGTTTTCAAAAACTTTCTAAGTCCCCAAATTTGTCAAAAATTTGGCAGCGCAACAGCAGCATGCCGGATTTCTTCCAAATTTACTTTATGTCACATAAGTCAATCAAACATACATCCTCCATCATAATTCCATGCGTTCACATAATCATTCTTATACGTTCACAAGTAATATTGAAACTCATTATGCTCTTGATCCTACGGTATCTTATGCTTTGACCCTTACGGGCCTTAAACTTGAGATGTAATTATTCTATCATTCTCTATCAACCTCTTATGCACATAAGGATTCTCTTCTAACAAACCTTACTATCATTTATACTCTTTATTAAATCTGGGCAGCACCATTCTTTAAGGTCATAGTTATAAACTTACAATTACGGGGTTCTAGAACTTATGTTTTAGATCCTTTCTTGGTTCCGTCTTTGCCTAAGGCACTATCAATTAAATCTAAACCAATTATGAGACATTCCTATAACTAAGAACTAATTATAAACCATGTTTACCATATTATGAGGTTGCTGGACAGATTCTAAAAATTAAATGTTATAAGAGTTCTAGAATTGCATTTTTACGGTTTTCTAGTTACTAGTTTCTCTATGGGTGCTAAAATTCGATCCTACTTCAAATGTAACCAAATTTTTCATGATTATTCAATCCTAAACTGATTGTTATCATACTAAAATAGTTTTGGCATTAACTAAGATTAAAGGGGTTAAACATACGTTAAATTCCGACTTTACGGTTTTCCTATGAAGCTAGTTTCTCCCCTAACATGCATAGAAGTGTTCCTACCTCATCATATATCATTTTCACACATTCTAACACATCAAAACATCATCATTCAGCATCAAACATATCAAGATAGAACCGAATTGTTCAATGTTCAAAAGACACAAAATTTGACATTTCTAAAACATATAAGTTGCTAGTTTCTCTTGGAATCACTTTAGGACTTCTA
Source organism: Dalbergia cochinchinensis (assembly GCA_031216125.1). NCBI lineage: Eukaryota > Viridiplantae > Streptophyta > Magnoliopsida > Fabales > Fabaceae > Dalbergia > Dalbergia cochinchinensis. Next base: position 27,782,801 of record CM062374.1, read on the forward strand.
AAACTCTTTACAAACCATTTTATTTTAACAACAGGCTAAAAATAACCTTAGGTCAGTAATCAATTTAATACTTCTTTAAAAGAGGAATAGAAATCATAAATCTTGTTGATCATAACTCAAAGAAAACACTAGAACATAGGTTGTTGGCCCTTGTAACTAGATGGAACTTATTCCAAGCTCATCATTGTTACTTGGCCGAAATTATGCATTCAAAGAATGCTTCCATACTAAACTTTAACTTGAGATAAAATGGGCAAGTCTTTGAGCTCTAAGGTCTTTAAGTGATGACATAATTTAAGCATGCTATGCACTTCATTCTTATTCTTTGTTACAAGGTAAAGTAAGAACTTTAAAGTAAATATGCAAGACTTAGACTTTAAATATGCAAGACTTGAAATAAATATGCAAGGCTTGAAATTTAAATATGCAAGACTTGAAGTAAATATGCAAGGCTTGGAATTTAAATATGCAAGACTTAAAATAAATATGCCATGCAAGTTCATTTCTTTATTTTAGTGCTCTAGGCTCAAAGAACAATCGACTTTAAGGCCGAAATAGAAAGGCTTTGAGAATTAGTTAGGTAATAATGCAAGCTCTCATTTTAAATCTTTATGTTCTTTAGTGATGGAAAGTAGATATGCTAGACAAGAACGTAAATATGAGATGCACTCCATCTCTTATCCTTTAACTTTAAGTGATGGCTTGGAAAATGAATATGAATGCAAAGCTCAAGGTAAATATGTAATGCATAACCTTGAATATAAATGTGAATGCAAGTTTATTTTATTTCTTATTAGAGCTCATACAAGACTTCTAGAGGAACTTTAACCTTAACTCAAACTTATCATGACAAGGTAAAGTAAGGTCTAGAGTTCTTAGAACTCAAGAGAACATTCCTTAAAAATATAACCATAAATGAACTTTATAACACCTTTATGAAAACTCAAGCTTTAGAGATTTCTTTGTGGTGAACACAAGGTCACCAACTAGAACTCTCATCATCAAGCTATCATGTTGGATCACCAAGGATGGTTGGTCGAAATTTTAGAGAAAAGGAAAGAAAAGAAATCGAAACTTAAGAGCAAGAAAGAACCATTTTGAAATTCTAGAGACCATGATCTTAATAATGTATTAACACCAACATCATGAGTCCTCATTATTGAGTTCATGTAACCATTTTAAAACATCATCAAAGATAAAGATTTCAAGGTTCAAGGAAGAAAGAACTATAAATATTTTTAACTCAAGAACAAAGATCAAGCTTTAGAGGTTTGTTCAAGTGATGAACATCATCATGAAACCCTCATCATCAAGCTCTCATTCCTTTAATCTTCAAGCCTCATGGCCAAAACAAAGAAGGAGGAGGAGAAGAAAAGAAGTTCCCAAAAAGATTCAAGAGAAACTATGAACATATAAAGAGATTAAGAACTTAAATGAAAGAAACACTTGAAAGAAAATCCCTACCAAGTGATTGAAGGTTGCGATGAGAGAAGAGGATGAAGAACTTGAACACTTGAACTTGAGAGAAAAAGGAAATATTGAAGTGCTCTTTGAAAACTTACACTTAGCAAATGAACCCAAAATGATGCAAGTTCACCCAAGCATGCTATTTATAGAGAAATGAAACAAAATGAGAGGTGTAAATGGGGGAGAGGGCTTCAGCCATTACAGCACAAGGAGGAGGAAATATCTTCTCCAAGGTATGGTCCAAGGCATGGTAGAAAGCATGGTGTAACATCCTAATTTTCAACCCAATACTCTAGAACATACTTAGGTTAATCATTAGTCTGTTACTTCGTAGTTCTCATTTTTACTTTGAAATACTTAGCGGAAAAATACGGGTAAATTTTTTTCTGAAATACAAAGTGAGAGCCGCGTGATGCAATATATCATGTAACGAACAAAACATACATCTCATAACGTCAAAGCATAAGGCACACCATGAATAACACTGAATATCATCTCATATATATATAACTTGCCCACTTATAAGTGTGGGACTTAATTTAGTACAAGGGAAATACATGAAAGGAAATACAACATAAACATAAACATGATCTACTCCCCTACCCGAGTGCATCTAATGGGATAACCTCTAAACAAAAGAAGGTTTATCCCCATCTAAGTGGTGTGTGCTCTAACCGGGTACTCCATCGGTCGATCGTCACCTCCTACTGACGTCCATCTTGCGAACGAGGCAAGTATCCGGGAAACTGGGCGAGCTCCTCGGGCGGAACGGGGATTGAGAGTGACCCCCGCGGTGTGGCTGCATCTCCGGTCGCCGTGCAAGTCGTGGCTGAGTCACGGTATCCTCACTGCCCTCCCTCATCAATGGTGGAGAGGGGGCAGAGCTCTCGCTATACGGATGGGTAGGCGGGTCCTCGGACGGGTCGGTCTCCGAGAAGTAGGTCCGGGGCACGTAATCGGGATAGTCTCGCATGGTTGAGGCGGCGGTGTGCATGCGCGAGCACTCTCTCGTCATGCGTCTGCACGCCAAGACGCTCAAAAACCCGCCGTCGTCGCCATAGGGTGCGATCGGGGAGAAGCGATGGGTGTGCACGGATAAGCGGCGGGCGCCCTACGAACATGAAAACTCGCACCGCACGCCTCAAAATGGTATGACCCGTGAGCCGGGTCATAGTGCACCTCCCATGTCGGAGTGTCCACGAACACTACGAACGTCGCCATCTGAAGACGTGACGGAAAGAAAAAGATAGAGGGAGTGAGAATCTTGCTAAAGAATCTCAGTAGGGCCTCCTACTACCTGGGTGTCATCATCTACGTCCTCAGGAACCTTGGGTTTAATTATACAAAATGATTGAACATGCATTAAGTTCATTTTAAACTTTAAAATATACTTTAGCCAAGGTCCATTCATTTTAGGATGATCTTAATGTCATAAATGCAACATAATAGTATATGTATGCATGGCACTACCTAATGCTCATACATAAAGCATAACATCAAGCATCATCATACTTAGTGGCATAAAGTGGCAATAGAAACATTCATATGGGACAAACTTAGTGACATAATCATAATCATGAAACTTCTCTTCCTCATGGGCCACCCTAAAAGACAATCGAACTGGGGGTGCTCGGCCGAACCGGTGTCACTCAGAACGTGTCACATATCTAGGTTATGAGCTCATACCTTAACTAGTCGTCACTAGTTCTTACTTACCACTTAACGATAAGCGTATCATAAATCATAAAGCCCGACTATCTGAGTATGGGTTAGGGGGCAATTCTCTTAGGGGTACTCGGCCGAACCGGTGTCACCTAAGAGTATAAATGGGTACCGATGTCACATGAGTTCTATGGAGGTGCTCGGCCGAACCGGTGTCATCCTAGAACCCATCTTAATACCTTAATTTTCAAAATCTCTTTAAGTCCCCAAATTTGTCGGGAATTTGGCGGCACAAAGGCATTATGCCGAATTCCTTCCAAATTTGCTTTATGCCACATAAACATATATCTTCATGAATTCCTCATATGAATAACATCATCATCATTTACATACCACATGCATCATCGTGAAACATTCAACCGTTTATCCTTACGGCAGCTTATGTTTTGACCCTTACGGGTCTTAATCATGAGATATGGTTCTCTAACATCCGTTGCTCATATTTTATGCACCTAAGGGCTCATAATTAAACATCATTCATAATCCTCATGTTCACACTTAAATCTGAATAGCATAGGGCAGAATTCCTAACTTGTGATTACGGGGTTCTAGAACTTACGTTTTAGACCCTTTCTCGGTTCCGTCTTCACCTAAGGCGCTATGAATTAAATCTAAATCAATTATGAGGCATTCTTATGCTTAAGGACTAATTATTAATCACGTTTATCATGTTGTAAGGGTGCTGGACAGAATCCAGAAAAATAAATGTTCTAAGAGTTCTAAACTTGCACTTTTACGGTTTTCTAGTTATTAGTTTCCCTATAGGTGCTAGAATTCGATTCTAATCCAAATGTTACCAAGTTTTTCATGTCTAAACAATACTAATCTGATTATGCTCCCATTAAAACAGTTTGGATAAGTTTCATAAACAAATGGGTCAAAACTATGTTAAATTCTAGCTTTACGGTATTTCTAGTTAGCTAGTTTCTTACCTATTATGCATAGAATCATTTCTACATCATCATATGATATTTTCACACATTCTAACACATCAAAACATCCTTATACAGCATCACACTCATCATATCAGAACCGAAAACATTTAGCTTCAGTAAAGGATTTAAATTGACATTTCTAGGTACATAAGTTAACTAGTTTCTCTTGGAATCAATTTAGAATTTCTAAAACTCTTTGCAAATCATTTTAATTCATCAAGAGGCTAAGAGAAGTCTTAGGTCAATGACCAAAATATATTTCGTCTTCTAAAAGGGAATAAAGTCGTAACTCATGATAACATAACCTTGTAAAGATTTGTAAAGCTTTAAGAAAACTTAAAACATAGACTATTAGTCCTTGTAGCTAGATGAAAACTCATTGCCAGTCCATCATCACTACTTGGCCGAAAACATGCATTCAAAGAATGTATTCACATTAAACTTTAACTTGGAATGAAATGGGCAAGTCTTTGAGCTCTAGGTTCTTAAGTTATGACATGAAATAGACATGCTCGTGCTTTTTATTTTTAATCTGGCTTACAAAATAAAGTGATGACTTAAATTAAATATGCAAGGCATAAACTTAAACGTGCAAGCTTGAAAGTAAATATGCGAGGCATAAACTTAAACGTGCAAGCTTGAAAGTAAATATGCAAGGTTCAATTCTTTATTTTAGTGCTCTAGGCCCAACAACAATCGACTTTAAGGCCGAAATAGATAGGCATTCGAGGAATTAATTAGGTGATGATGCAAGTTCAATTCTTTATTTTAGTGCTCTCGGCCCAACAACAATCGACTTTAAGGCCGAAATAGAAAGGCTTTGAGAATTAAATTAAGTGATGATGCAAGTTCCATTTTAATCTTTATGTTCTTAGGTGATAGCTTGAAAGTAAAGGTGCATAGCAAGAATGTAAATATGAGTGCAAGCATAAGATAAATTATGCAAGTTCATTTTATCTCTCTAGAGCTCTCAACAAGACTTTAAAGGAACTTAAACCTCAACCCAAACTCATCAAACCAAGATAAAGTAAAGTCTAGAGTTCTTAGAACTCAACATAACATTTTTAGAAAATCAAAACATTTTGCATGTAAAAGAAAAGGAGATGGCCGAAATTTCAAGGAACAAAAAGAACATTTTGAAACTCTAGAGTCCATGATCTTGATGATATATTAACACCAACGTCATGAGACCTCATCATTGAGTCCTTAGAACCATTTTAAAACATCATCAAAGTTAAAGATTCCAAAAGTTAAAGAAAGGAAGAACTAGAAGTATTTTACTCAAGAACAAAGATCAAGCTCTAGAGTTTGTTTCAAGTGATGAACATCATCATGAAACTCTCTTCATCAAGCTCTCATTTCTTTGAACTTCAAGGCCCATGGCCGAAAATGAGAAAGAAAAAGGAAAAGAAAAGAAGTTCTAAAAAGAATCAAGAGAAACTATAAACATAAAACTTAGAACAAGAACTTTAAAGAAAGGAATACTTGAAAGAAAATCCCTACTTGGTGTGATGAACTTGACGATGGAAGAAGAAGATGAAGGTGATGAAGAACTTTGAAGAACTTGAAGAACACTAGAACTTTGAGAGAAAAGAAAAGCTTTGAGTGTTCCTAAACTTAGCAAATGATCTAAAAGTGGTGCAAGCTCCTCAAGGCATTCTATTTATAGAGAAATGAAGCAAATGGAGGGGGTGAGGGGCTGATGTGTTTTCGGCCAAGGGGAGTGCAGTCCATGAGTTCCATGAGGTGAGATGTTGTGGTCTTGAAGCATGGTGAGGTATGGTTCAAAGCATGGTGAGGTATGGTTCAAGGTATGGCTCAAGCATGGCTTCAAGGAGTGAGAAAACAATTCAATCATGTGGCCAAAGAGAGCATGGCTGTTCGGCCATGTTACAGCCAAGGGGAGGTTTGTTTTGCAATTTAATTATGATTTAGAGTTGTGTTTAGGTGTATCTTTGATTATGCTTAAGATTAGGAATTTGTAAGAAAGTGTTTAGGTAAGGAAAATGGATAATTAGGGTGGTCTAGACATAATTAAGGAGTGGTCTTGCACCATTAGTGAGTTATATCCTCAATTTAGAGTCTAAACAACTCTAGACACACTTCCTTGATTTAAGGAATTGGAGAGAGAAAACACTATTCAAGATTCCAAGATTAGGAATCTTGAGTTCTAAAAAGGGATTTAAGTTTAATCTAAGCAATTTTAGGTTCTAATTAACTTTAATATATTATTTTGACTCTAGATTAATTAGGAAAATTAATTAATCTTCGTTTAGAGCCTAATATTGCTTAGGTTTGCTTAATTACGTCATTAAGCTCAAAAACACTATTCTAGGGGCAAAATCGTAATTTTGCACTAAAACTGCCCGGGACCACCGGGACTTGAACAGAGACCTCTAGACACATGAAAACATGTTTTTAAACCTCTGAGGAAAGTTTCGGGCTCAAACGGTGCCTTTACCCGCGTAAAACGCTATAGAGGTATTTTGGTCATTTTGACCTAAAACTGCGGAAAACGAGATTTTCGCTTCCGGAAGCATTCAAAGGCCATTTAGTCCCCTTCAAACATTGAGTTGACCCTTCGAGGACGACCGAGTTGGTTACCCTCGAATTCGGGTCAGGAAATGACCTCAGGAACATTTTGGTCCTTTCCCTCAGACAGAAAAATCGGGATGTTACACATGGTTAGGTATGGGTTCAAATATGGGTGCAAGTATGGGTCAAGCATGGTTCTTTGAGTGAGAAACAAATCAACATGTGATGTAAATGGGAGAGAGGTGGCCGAAAATGCATCAGCCATGGGGGAGGGTTTTTTTGCATTTTAATTGTGGTTTAGAGTTGTGTTTAGGTGTATCTTTGATTAGGATTAAGATTAGGAATTTGTAAGAAAGTGTTTAGGTGAGAAAATGGGTAATCAAGGTTGTCAAGACATGTTTAAGGAGTGGCCTTGCATCATTAGTGAGTTATAAACTCATTTTAGTGCATAAACAATTCTAGACACAATTCCATGATTTAAGGAATTAGAGAGAGAAAATATTATTCAAGATTCCAAGATTGGAATCTTGAGTTTTAAAAAGAGATTTAAATCTAATCTAAGCAATTTTAGGTTCTAATTAATTTTAATAATTTATTTTGACTCTAGATTAATTATGGAAATTAATTAATCTTCGATTAGAGCCTAATATTGTTTAGGTTTGCTTAATTATGTAAATAAGCTCAAAAATACTATTCTAGGGGCAAAATCGTAATTTTACACTAAAACTGTCCGGGACCACCGGAACTTAAACAGACATTTTTAAACACGTAAAAATATTGTTTTAAACCTTCGGGGAAAGTTTCGGGCTCAAACGGCACTTTTACGCGTAAAGCATGAGAGGTATTTTGGTCATTTTGACCCAAAATTGCAGAAAATGAGACTTTCGCCTCCGAAACCATTCAAGGGCCATCCAATCCCCTTCAAACATTGAGTTTGCCCTTCGAGGATTGCCAGGTCAGCCATCCTCGAATTCTGGGCCGAAAATGATCTCAGGGGCATTTTGGTCATTTTCCTCTCAGACAGAAAAATCGAGGCGTTACATGTAACACCCCGATTTTTCTGTCCGAGGGAAATGACCAAAATGCCCCTGAGGCCATTTCCTGACCCGAACTCGAGGGTAACCAACTCGGTAGTCCTCGAAGGGTCAACTCAATGTTTGAAGGGGATTAAATGGCCCATGAATGCTTTCGGAAAAATTTCGTTTTCAGCTTTCGGTCAAAATGACCAAAATACCTATAGCTTTTTACGCTGTAAAAAGGTGCCATTTGAGCCCTAACTTTCCAGAGGTTTAAAAACATGTTTTCATGTGTCTAGAGGTCTCTGTTCAAGTCGGTGGTCCTGGCATTTAGTGCAAAATTACGATTTTGCCCCTAGAATAGTGTTCTTGAGCTTAATGACGTAATTAAGCAAACCTAAGCAATATTAGGCTTTAAACGAAGATTAATTTATTTCCCTAATTAATCTAGAGTCAAAATAATTTATTAAAGTTAATTAGAACCTAAAATTGCTTAGATTAAACTTAAATCCCTTTTTAGAACTCAAGACTCCTAGTCTTGGAATCTTAAATAATGTTTTCTCTCTCCAATTCCTTAAATCAAGGAAATGTGTCTAGAGTTGTTTAGACTCTAAATTGAGGATTTAACTCACTAATGGTGCAAGACCACTCCTTAATTATGTCTAGACCACTTTAATTATCCATTTCCCTTACCTAAACACCTTCTTACAAAATCCTAATCCTAAGCATAATCAAAGATACACCTAAACACAACTCTAAACCACAATTAAAATGCAAACTAATCCTCCCCATGGGCTGATGCATTTTCGGCCACATCCTCCCCCTTTGACCTCATATTAAATTGTTTTCTCACTCAAAGAACCATGCTTGAGGCCATACCTTGAACCATACCTCACCATACCTTAAGCCATACCTCACCATACCTCAAAGAACACATTATCTCACCTCATGGAACTCATGGAAGCCTCCATTCTTTACCTCATGGCCGAAGCTCCTCTCCTCCATGAGCTCCCTCTATTTGTTTCATTTCTCTATAAATAGAATGCCTTGAGGAGCTTGCACCACTTTTAGATCATTTGCTAAGTTTAGGAAACACTCAAAGCTTTTCTTTTCTCTCAAAGTTCTAGTGTTCTTCAAGTTCTTCAAGCTCTTCAAAGTTCTTCATCATCTTCATCTTCTTCTTCCATCTTCAAGTTCATCACATCAAGTAGGGATTTTCTTTCATGTATTCTTTTCTTTAAAGTTCTTGTTTCAAGCTTGATGTTCATAGTTTCTCTTGTCTCTTTTTAGAACTTCATTTCCACTCCTTTTTCCTTTTCATTTTCGGCCATAGGCCTTGGAGAACAAAGACATGAGAGCTTGATGATGAGGGTTTCATGATGATGTTCATCACTTGAAACAACTCTAGAGCTTGATCTTTGTTCTTGAGCAAAAATGTTTTTAGTTTTTCTCTTCTTGAACTCTTAAGAACTTTAGCTCTAATGATGTTTTAAAATGGCCCTATGAACTCAATGATGAGGACTCATGATGTTGGTGTTAATATATCATCAAGATCATGAACTTTAGAGTTTTAAAATGTTCCTTTTTCTTCTTGAAGATTTCGGCCATTTCCTTAAATTTTTCTAAGCTTCATGGTTTGGTTTCCTAAAAATATTATGTTAAGTTTTAAAGAACTCTAAGCTTGACTTTACCTTGTTTGGATGAGTTTGGGTTATGGTTTAAATTCCTTTAAAGTCTTGTTAAGAGCTCTAGAAAGATAAAATGAACTTGCATAATTTATTTTATGCTTACATCCATATTTACATTCTTGCTATGCATCTTTGCTTTCTAGCTATCACCTAAGAACATAAAGATTAAAATGGAACTTGTATCATCACTTAATTTAATTCTCGAAGCCTTTCTATTTCGGCCTTAAAGTCGATTGTTGTTGGGCCTAGAGCACTAAAATAAAGAATTGAACTTGCATTACCACCTAATTGATTTCTCGAAGCCTATCTATTTCGGCCTTAAAGTCGATTGTTGTTGGGCCAAGAGCACTAAAATAAAGAATTGAACCATGCATATTTACCTTCAAGCTTGCACGTTTAAGTTTATGCCTGATATTTACTTTCAAGCTTGCACGTTTAAGTTTATGCCTTGCATATTTAAATTTAAGTCATCACTTTACTTTGTAAGCAAGATTAAAAATGAAAAGCATGAGCACGTTTAGTTTATGTCGTAACTTAAGAACCTAGAGCTCAAAGACTTGCCCATTTCATTCCAAGATAAAGTTAAATGTGAATATATTCCTTGAATGCATAATTTCGGCCAAGTAGTGATGATGGACTTGCAATGAGTTTTCATCTAGCTACTAGGACCAATAGTCTATGTTTTAAGTTTTCCTTAAAGCTTTACAAATCTTTATAAGGTTATGTCATCACAAGTTGTGATTTTATTATCTTTAGGAGATGGAATATGTTTTGGTCAATGACCTAAGGCTTCTCTTAGCCTTTTGATGAATTAAAATGTTTTGCAAAGAGTTTTAGAAGTTCTAGATCGATTCCGAGAGAAACTAGTTAACTTATGTACCTAGAAATGTCAATTTAACTCTCTCATTTAAGTTAAATGTTTTCGGTTCTGATGTGATGAGTGTGATGCTGTATGATGATGTTTTGATGTGTTGGAATGTGTGAAAATATCATGTAATGATGTAGAAGCGATCCTATGCATGATAGGTAAGAAACTAGCTAACTAGAAATACCGTAAAGCTAGAATTTAACATAGTTTTGACCCATTTGTTTATGGAACTAATCCAAACTGTTTTAATGGGAACATAATCAGATTTAGATTGTTTAGACATGAAAAACTTGGTTTCATTTGAATTAGAATTGAATTCTAGCACCTATGGGGAAACTAGTAACTAGAAAACCGTAAAAATGCAAATGTAGAACTCTTAGAACATTTAATTTTCTGGATTCTGTCCAGCACCCTTACAACATGGTAAACATGATTAATAATTAGTCCTTAAGCATAGGAATGCCTCATAATTGATTTAGATTTAATATATAGCGCCTTCGGCGAAAACGGAACCAAGAAAGGGTCTAAAACGTAAGTTCTAGAGCCCCGTATTCACATGTTAGGATTTCCACCCTATGCTATTCAGATTTAAAAGTAAAATGAGAGGATTATGAATGATGTTTAATTATGAGCCTTAGGTGCTTAAAATATGAACGACGGATGTAGAGAACTATATCTCAAGATTAAGACCCGTAAAGGTCAAAGCATAAGCTACCATAAGGGTAAGCGTTTGGATGTTTTATGATAATGCATGAAGTATGCTAATAATGATGATGTTATTCATATGAGGAATTTATGAGGTTATATGTTTATGTGGCATAAAGCAAATTTGGAAGGAAATTCGGTGTAATGACCGTTGTGCCTGGGAATTTCCGACAAATTTGGGGACTTAAAGAGATTTTGAAAATTAAGGTACTAAGATGGGTTCTAGGATGACACCGGTTCGGCCGAGCACCTCCATAGAACTCATGTGACATCGGTACCATTTTATACTCTTAGGTGACACCGGTTCGGCCGAGCACCCCTAAGAGGTTTGCCCCCTAACCCGTACTCAGATAGTCGGGATTTATGATTTATGATACGCTTATCGTTAAGTGGTAAGTAAGAACTAGTGACGACTAGTTAAGGTATGAGCTCATAACCTAGATGTATGACACGTTCTGGATGACACCGGTTCGGCCGAGCACCCCTAGTTCGATTGTCTTTTAGGGTGACCCATGAGGAAGAGAAGTTTCATGATTATGATTATGTCACTAAGTTTCGTCCCATATGAATGTTACTATTGCCACTTTATGCCACCAAGTATGATGATGCTTGATGTTATGTTTTATGTATGTGCATTAGGTAGTGCCATGCATACATTTTCTATTATGTTGCATTCATGACATTAAGATCATCCTAAAATGAATGGACCTTGGCTAAAATATAATTTTAAAGCTTAAAACGAACTTAATACATGCTCAGTCATTTTGTATAAATAAACCCAAGGTTCCTGAGGACGTAGATGATGACACCTAGGTAGTAGGAGGCCCTACTGAGATTCTTTAGCAAGATTCTCACTCCCTCTATCTCTTCCTTGCCGTCACGTCTTCAGATGGCGACGTTCGTAGTGTTCGTGGACACGCCGACATGGGAGGTGCACCATGACCCGGATCACGGGTCATTCCATTTTGTAGGTCGATGCACAGTCAGAGTATTCATGTTCATGGGTCGACCCTTCACTCCCCCTGTACAATCCCATCGTTTCTCCCCTGTTTCACCTTTTGGCGATGACCCGGTGTTCGAACGCGCACGTCCCCTAGAGGAGAGGCTTCGTCGTACCCCATCATCCACGTCCGCCGCTCGAGACTACCCCCAGTATGTGCCCCGTTGCCCGTCGTATTTTTCGGAGACGGATCCTTCCGAGGATTCGACAACCCAGGCACCCTCCGAGGGATCTTCCCCCTCCATACCTATGGACTTTGGAGAGGATAGCAAGCCCACCGTGACTCAGCCGAGGCGTGCACGACGACCGGAGATGCGGCCATACCCCAGGACTCACACTCGATCCCCGCTCCGCCTCTTCACGCCCGAGGAGCTCGCCCAGTTTCCCGGATATCTGCCTCGATCACGAGATAGTCGCCAGTAGGAGGCCATGGATGGCCCGAGTTAGAGCACACACCACTTAGATGGGAATAAACCTTCTTTTGTTTAGAGGTTTCCCATTAGATGCACTCGGGTAGGGGAGTAGATTATGTTTATGCTTATGTTGTATTTTCTTTTATGCATTTCCCTTGTACTAAATTAAGTCCCACACTTATAAGTGGGCAAGTTATATATATACATATATGAGGTGTCATTCAGTGATGTTCATGTTGTGCCTTATGTTATGATGTTGTGAGACAGTTGTTTTACTTTGCATGGTTTACCGCTTATCGCATCACGCGGCTCTCACTTTGTATTTCAAAAAAAATTTACCCGTATTTTCCGCTAAGTATTTCTAAGTAAAATTGAGAACTATGAAGTAACGGACTAATGTTTAGCCTAAGTATGTTCTAGAGTATTGGGTTAAAAATTAGAATGTTACATTACAATCAGCGTTGGTTTTAAGGAAATTAATAAACTCTTCTTTCTCAGTTGGTAAGAGGTGCTTGTTTATCTTTGTGGATCTACCTGGAACTTATCCGATTTGAATTTCTTCCTGTTTCCCTTTCGGTTCGAGCCTTTCTTCTAGTTCCCCTTCCGGTTCGGCCCTATTATGTGCTTTTTGACTCCTCATCTCAAGATCTATCATCATCATGCCTTTTGTCCCGTGTTCTTCATCTTTTTTCTCTTTTTGCTTTCCAACTTCAAGGCTAGCATTTTAACATTGCCTAGCTACTAGCTGGCTTCCCCTGATTGTCATCACCTTGCCTTTGTCGGAAGGGAATTTCATCACCAGATATGGGGTTGATACGACAGCTCTGAGCTTGTTGATGGTGGGTCTTCCTATGATTGCATTGTAGGCTGAGAGACAATTCATAACAAGGAAGTCAACTGGTATGGTCTTTGCTTCGGACTTTGTCCTGATAGTAACTCGGAGCATTACGAAACCCTTCCGTTTGGCTATAGCACTAGAGAATCCTATTAGCTCGTCTGAGTATTCTCGGAGATCGGAGTCCTTCAATCCCAGTTTCTCGAATGCTGGCTTGAACATGAGATCTGCCGAGCTTCGCTGATCTACTAGGATCTTTTTCACTTCTGCATTCAACATTATTCCAGAGATCACTATTGGGTCATTGTGACCTAGGATGATCCCAGGATTATCTTCCTTCGAGAACACAAGGTCGGGGGAGAGCCTTTTCTTGTAAGATGATTTGGAGTAGCCATCTCCAGCGAACCCTCCAGCGATGGTGTGTACTGTTTTTGCCACCATGCCCTCAGTGTGGCCATTGCCCTAGGGTTCCTCTGCATCTGGTTTCCATGATTTGGCTTTAGCCTCATCTTTTCTACTTGGGGATTGCCTCATTCTCCTCAGGCTCCGTTGTGTTGCCACATACTTGTCAAGTTTTCCAGCTTTGATTAACTTTTCTACAGCATCTCGGAGATCTCGGCAATCCTCCATCTTATGTCTGAAGCTCCCATGGAAGTCACAATACTTAGATTTGTTGGTGTTGGCTCTTTCCCTGATCGATCTTGGTCATTTTATACATTCCGTGCTTTGTATTTCTCTGTAGATATTGCTCAAGGATATGTTCAGTAGGGTGTATTCAAAGAAACGTCCCCTAGTCTGGGCTTCCTTTTTTGAAGGTCGTTCCTCTCTGTGAGGACTACTTCTTTTCTAACCGCACTCGCCTTCCAATTTTGCCAACATTACTTCCTCTATATTACTGTATTTTTCTGCTCTCCTCTGCAGTTCTTCTATATTTTTTGGCTCTATTTTGGACAAGGATTGAGCAAAGGCTTCGGACCTCAAACCTTGAATGAAAGCCACTAGGGCGGTTTGGGGTTCTAAGGTGACCATCTCTAGGATGGCCTTGTTGAATCGATCCATATAGGCACGAAGGCTCTCCTCCACTCCTTATTTGAAGCCCATGAAGCTAGTTACCGATTTGGGTATACTATGGCTGGCTGAGAACTGAGCAAGGAACCTCTGGGTCTGGGTCAAGTCAGACAATATGTGTATTAAGCGTGGTGGGAGGCGGTTGAACCATTGTAGTGTTGCCTTTTCCAGTGTAATAGGGAAGGCTCTGCACTTGATAGGGTCTGTTATTCCATCCAGATACATACGTGAATGGGAGATATCAAGGTGATTTTGTAGGTCTGTGGTTCCATCATACAATTTGGAGTCCCTGGGAGGCTTGAACCTCGAGAGAAAGGCATACCTCATAATATCTTTAGAAAAGGGGGAAGCCAAGTCTTCCTCATGTCTTCTACTTCCTATCCTTATCTGTGTGTCTCTTTGTTCTCCTGCTCCTTCATCCCAGATATGGGAACCTTCTTCATTGCTGCGGGTTTGCCTTTTGGCATTGAAGTCATAGCTCTGGTGCCTTTTGAAGCGTTCTACTTCTGGGTCTTCCCTGAGGTGCCTCATGTTAGGAGAGGGGTTGTGATGGCGATGTTCTCATACGTGAGATGGCCCATGCGTATGCCCGGCTTTGTCTAAGGCTTTTAGATGCTCCTCCAACGGCCTCGTCTTTTCTTCTTTTCATCGAAGTTGAGCTTCTACTATCCAGATCATTCTCTTTCCCAGGTTAGGCAATCAACATCCTCACTTCTCCTTTGAAGCTCGTTCTCCAAGGCTTGTACACGGATGGCTTGGTCACGCATCATGTGGAAGATGTCTGTCATCAAAAGGTTAGCAGGCTGAACTCCTGTACGTGATACCCTTAATGTTCTACTAGGTTCTTGGTTTGGTGCATGCAACTACGATTCCGACTAGAATGATAGTACCAATGGTTGTTCAACGGCATGCATCTCTGGTATCTGAATAATGGAATGTATCCGTTGTTACTGTTTTGGGCCACGTCCATTTGTCTGAAATGTAGATTCAGATAAATGCTGTTCGCCCATCCTGGGGAGGTTCTAGGTGTAGAGTGCCACCGACCTGGGGAATGGGTTTCTCCGTGGTCTTTGTTCTGGCCATGGTTTTCCTGAGACACGTGAGAAAGGAGAAACAGTAATCGTGTCCCCGGCAACGGCTCCAATGTAACGAAGGGGTCGAAGAGAATGTTACTTGGGGGATGATGACTTCATGATGCCATTGTGATCCTTCCTAGCTAGCACTGATGACGAATTCGGGATGGGTGCTGGGGTATCTGCAAGGACTCTACCGAAGGTATTAGTGTATGTTTTCAGTGGCTGGGGTGTTATCTAGATTTCAGACATACTTGGCATCTTGCTTGATACCTTTTTAAGTGAGGCCCATACGCCCATTACCACTTCTCTCATGTTTCAGGATAGCGGTTAATGGGCTTACATGGTGGTCATGGTGAGAGATAGTAGGATGCGTGGGTTTAGGCCAAAATGAGGTCAAATTAAGCCTGGTAGTTTTATTAGAAATGGAGCCCATGAGCATCGAAAACTGTGTCCCTTATCCCGGTAACCAGGCCCACACTACTTTTGATTTCCGCATTATTGAGGAGGCCAGAGAGCACGGTCTATTGGTGAGAGACATAGAAGGCGAAGGCCAGATTCTATATTTGTGCTTTCTGACTTGGGGTGATGATATTTCCTTGAGCAACTAAAATGGGCCTAAGTGTTGGGTCCTTGTTGGGCCGGTTCAGTATTGGGCTTATCATTTTAGCCGTAACAAGTGTAATTTTTATAAAATAAAGCAATAGTTGTAATTATGCTAAATATTGGGAGTTTGGTGTAAATGTCCTTTGAAAAAAATAAAAATAAAAATAAAAAGATCGCACGTGCCGACTCTTCTGAAAATGTGGCAAAAAATACGAGTGCGATACCCCACAGCGTGCTCGTTTGCGTGAAGCAGAGAGTGGTGAAGCTGGGATTTGCGGAACTTACCCCAACCGCCAAAATAACAAAACCAAACCCTCGTACCCACGTTTCAAAATGGGTCATCCTTAGGTTTAGGTTTTCGGTCCTAAATCAAAACAAACCCCCAACAACTCCAACGTTCTCTTCTGATTCCACCATTCCCCTCTGCTCTCTTCCCCTCTCCTCCTTCTCCCTCTTTCCCCTCCACCGCTATGTCCACCCGGTAAGTTTCGAATCCCTCAATTATTCTTTTCGTCCCTTCTGTTCAACCGATTTCTTGCTTTTTCTTTTTCGATCCCATCCTCTGAAGCCTTCGACTTCCCCAATGGGTCTTTAATTTTTATTCCATTATTTTTGGTGTTTCCTTTGTTGTTTTTGTGAATCGCATGATGATGTGATTTCGGTGCAGAGAGGATAGAAAGTAAGTTTTTTTTTTTTTTTTTCTGTGAGCCATTGTTGTTTGGTTAGTGATAAAATTGTGAACTAGGGATGACTGTGATTTTGTGGCGTGGAATCTGATTGGGGATTGGTCACGTTTTTGCCACTCTTGATGGGTTCTGAAATACCCATCTGATGAACCTTTATCTCTCGTGTTTAGGCGTCTTCCGCGTTTATTTTCTCGTTATACTAGGTGGAAATTGATACGAAAAATGTGCAGTAGAATTCCTTTTCTGCTTTGGTGGGAATGGGATTATTGTTGTTTAACATATAAAGGTGGACTTGAACTTAAATTTACGTTCTTTTTAATACTAATGGTTGATGAGTGAGTCAGAAAATTTGCGTGTGGGAAATGCTTAGAAATTTCTAAGTGTTAGGGTTTTGATTTGTATGATGTCCTTTGCTTGTATCTGGTTACCCTTTTCCGATGTTTTTTAGACTCTTGATTACTTGTTTACTTATTTATTTTGAATCTGAGTTTCTTAGGATTTGCAAGTTCTATGCCCGTGGAGCATGTTTGAAAGGGGAACAATGTGATTTTTCTCATGAGAGAAAAGATTCTGCAGTTGATGCACCTGGACAGCAGATTTGCACATTCTATCAGAAAGGGCTCTGTGCTTATGGCAGTCGATGCAGATATAAGCATGTCAAAGCTTCTCGAGCATCATCTTCAACAAATGCACGTCAGTCTCTTGTTTCAGATTTAGTTGCAGCTCATACTACTCAAGGAGCATCATCAAGCTGGGTTCCAAAGGCTACAAAGCCATCTCCATCAGACAAGTATGTGAGGAGTTCACAACGTAAGCATCAGGATTATCTGGGGAATGGTGATGCTGGTGAGTCCAGTACTAGTAGTGCTATCCCATCTGAGCAACTTTTTTGCTCATTTGCAGCTGCCAACTGCCCCTTTGGAGATAAATGTTCTCGTGTTCATGGAAATCAATGTTTATACTGTAGAAAATACTGCTTGCATCCTACTGATCGAAGGGTAAAAGAAAATCATTTGAGGACTTGTGAGAAAAAGGAAAAATACCTTCAGCTTTTGAAAGAGAGTCAAGAAATAGAATGCAATGTTTGTCTTGAGCGTGTTCTTTCGAAACCTAAACCATCGGAATGTAAGTTTGGGTTGCTTCCTGAATGCGACCATGCTTTCTGTATATCCTGTATCCGCAACTGGCGCAGTAGTGCCCCGACCTCTGGAATGGACATCAATAATAATGCTAATACAGTGAGAACTTGCCCTGTGTGCCGCAAACTATCTTATTTTGTCATTCCAAGTGGTATATGGTATTCTACAAAGGAAGAGAAGCAGGAAATTATTGACAACTATCTACAAGGCTAGCTGCAAGTAATTTCTTTTCTCTTTACCTTTCCCCTACACTAAACCTGAAATTAATGTGTGTGTGTGTGTTACGGTTAATTGATGAAGCGTGTTTGTAGGGATTTTCAGAGGTAATTCCTTGGGAAAATATTCCTTCCTTCCCTCCCTTTATCGCTGCATATAGCCTGTATCCCCCCCCCCCACCCCCCAAAACAACAAATGAAGCACCCGAAAACAAGAAAAATTGCATGAATATGCACTATCCTAATGTGAATTTGTGTGATATATAGATGTGTTCACTCTTCAGACCCTCGCGTCGAGGAGAACACTAGTGCCAAGTTCAGTTAAATAGGTGACTGTCTGATGGCAAAAGAGAGTGAACTTATTTTATATTAATCAGAGGTTGATTGTTTTTGCATTTGAACTCACCCATTCTGGTCTTTTTCTCAGGTTGATTGATTGCAAGCATTTTAACTTTGGAGATGGGAACTGCCCATTTGGGAACAGCTGTTTCTACAAGGTACTCAATTTCCACTCATCACTTTCTTTCTTTTATTTTTTCCCCTTGGGCTAGTTTGATTATCATGGTTGTTGTGAATGATAATACCAACCATCATTCCTTGAGCAATAAATTTCTCACCCCATGTTTCTCCTCATACTAATGAAAATTTGTTATACATAAGGCTTTTTAAATTATTTTTGTGTGATAGCATTTTCAATCTGATTGTTGCAATCAGAAAATTAGAGAGAAAAGTATGAACAATCTCATAAGCTTTTTATTCACCAGGTCCACATTGTCGTCAGGGGGGAAGGGTACAAGAACTTATAGTAGACATCCACAAATACTCCCATCAGGATCCCCTTGCTTTTGAGCATGAAGGCCCAGAACCCTCCTCTTCGTTTGGGCCCAATCCTTTCCTTTCCAAAGTAGTGTTTCTTTCTTCAGTGAGCTGGACTGGATTTTACAGCCCAACTTTTATTCCCTTGTTTATGTAAAACCTCTTTTCTGTTGACAATGAGTTGGGCTGGGCACATAACTTCACAAAATAATTGCTTTAGCAGCATCCCAATCCCCTTCCTTTTCGATTTGGGCTTGGTCCGTCTGGATTTTTTTTTTAAAAAAAAAACCTTCAATGGTTTAGTTCCAGATTTGCCCCTTTTACCTCGTCCTTTCCATTCGTGATTCTTCCTTTGTGAAGCTGAGGTGTCACCTACGGCTCTTTGGCGGTTGCTTGGTCCCATCCACCTCTGTGCTTTTCACGTGACCGTTCTTGGCCACTCTAGTCACAAAAGCACCTGTTGGCACTACTTGCAAAGTCACCAATAGCTGCCATGTTCTTGTGGGTGGCTCATTTCTGCTGCTGCCAAAGCCTGCATCTTCCTCCTTTGACCGTTTATGATGAAAGCCCTTACTAAAAATCTTGCCCTCCATGGCTGTTGCTGGCTCGTTCTCCTCTATGGCTGCGCCTCTATTTTCAGCACTTGTGTTTCATCATCTGAGACAAAGCCCACTTTGTTTGGGTTTGAGGAGCAATCTTCCTTCTCCATAGTGTCCTTTCTTGATTCATCTTCGTTCCTCGTCTCCTCAGCCCCTCTTCAGTTCTTTGGACAATCTTTCTCTATTTCTTCCACCTTACATCTTTGGTGTGACCCCTGCTGTTCTTGGATCTGTTCAAGGTCTTGGGATCAAGAGCTCTAATATCTATTGATAGGACTGGTTCAGAAAATTAGGTATAGATAGTATGAAAAATCTCATAAACTGTTTATTCGCTGAAGGTTCTATATCAATATGACCAAGAAACCCAAGAACTACCAGATAGAGAGGGATATTTGAGTGAACTTGTAATCCTTCGTAGTCTTTCCCCACTAAATTCCTAACTGCCTAACTCTCTTTCCCTCTCAACTTATAAATACTAACTCGCTCCTAAGTGCTAACTAATCTAATGGCCATTTCAAAGGTCCGATTCCTATCAAGTACTTGAATTTGATTATATTATGATCATATTTGGGCTGACTACCAGCCTGATCCACCAAATCAACAATTTGTCTTATGTATTACCTATGCATTTTGTTCTTAGACAAACCTCCATGTGAAAATTATGCAGTGTCGTGGGAGGATGTCGGTCTTCGAAGTCTTTTGTAGACTTTTTAAGTTTCTACTAAGTGCATAAAAAATGTATGTTTTGGTTTGATTTACAAAAAAGAAGAGAAAAAGGTGCATGATTACGGTTTTGGTGCTTTAGAGCATACTATCCAAACCGAGTCAAACCATACACATTTATATATGCTATTATGAGTAAAATATTTTGAATTCTTTTGGCCCACAGAAAAACAAGCTGTTTTTTTGTGTTGCTATAATGCTGTTGTTAATTCTTGTACTATATTTTTAGTAATGTATGTTGTGATGTTGTGTTGTGTCATATAAATAGTTGAGCACTGGTGGAAAACTGGAAATTGAAAAGCTGTGATGAACAATGGTTTGGAACCAAAGCAGATCAGGACTGCTGTTTTGGAATGGTTAGGTCAGAACTAGAAGTTCCAATTTTTCAACCTGGTTTTAAAATTTGAGGTATTAGAAGTGCGGTTTAGTTGATAGTAAATATTTTACATCTTTTTCCATCAAGAAAACCAGGTGTTTTTTTTGTGTTGCAATAGTAGTGCTATTTTGGTACTGCATAATGTCTTATGTTTTGCATTATGATAATTAATAATGTACTGGTAAGAACTAGAAAATTAATGAACTCTTCTATGGAACTAAATCAGGTCAGGATTTGTGTGTTGGTTTGGTTGGTTCCAGGAATTCCCATGGTTCAATTTGGTTTTTTAGAAATTAAAGACTGGTGGAGATTGAATCAGTTGATGTGTTCCCTTTGTTTCAAACTAGGAGAGTCATGCAATGAAGATAATTTCCAATGGAGTTGAGAGTAGTTTCTTTTCTAACTTTTATCTACAAAAGAAATTAAAAATGAAAAGGAAATGAATCTTCTGTGGCTATTGTCCATGTGTTTGAACTAACTCCTAATATAGTATGCACAGACATAAATTTTCCCAGCTGAAGGTAAAAGAATACTTACATTTGGTTATGCATTAATCTGTGTTTGGGTGTATGTACCCTTTGTCCTTTTAGTTTTTCAGATAATAGTGTTATTATATTGTTATTACTCCTTTAATGAGTTCGATATGTGTTACTTTCAGCATACTGCTAAGCCTGGTTCATACACGTGGATTCATAGAAGGCCACCACCTAAACGTAGACCGAACAATTTTGATATGTATGACGTGCTGGATATGCTTGGTGAAGTTGATTTATCTGGTGGAGAATTATATTCAATCATGAGGGACTCAGAGATGTTCGATGAAATGGATCCATATGAAATGATGGCAATCTCAGATATACTGGGCAATGGATCAGGTCCTTGTCCTTTTGATTCTGATGATGAAGATGATGAACACTTGGAAATTCTTCAGATGGCTTCCTTGTCAGAGGCATTGGTTTCCGGTGTTGATGACTTTGGCCCCCAAGACTTTGACAATGAAGAATTGAACCCTATGGAGGCGGCATTTTTGTCAATGATGATGCATTCTAATATGGATGAAGAAGAATACAGTGATGAAGACTACTAAAGTTACTGTTATATGAAAGCCCATCTTTAACCTGTCTTTTTGAAGTAGTTGCCTTTGGCAGTAATGGCACCTGTATTTTGTTTTTGAAAAATATTGGGCAGGACCTTCATGATTCTTATTCTAGTTTGGCAATGTTATTACTGATGTCTATATCTGGCATTTGGATCGTTTGCCTTTTTCGTATATTTACTAATGTCCTGGTTTTGAAGGTGTTTTGGCTTGAGAATTGTTAGTCTGGCACCAATGCCCCTTGAATTTTGATTGCACTATAAAGAAGGCTTGTTATTATTGATCTTTTGGTTGATACATTCAGAAGCTTATCCCACGTATTTACGTATACTGTTTGCTCTTGGTCCTAATTTGGTATTCTTCTAAGATCTTGCATTCAGGTGTGTTTGATTGAATGGTAAAAGTGGGTTGAAAATTTTCATAGATATCTTTGATGTGTAATTATACACTTAAAAGTTCATTAATGGAAATTATCATCTTATTTTTTCTCAACATAGCCTAAAATTTGAAATTTAATATTTAACGGTAAGGAATAACACACTTTACATTTCATAGAAGCTTCTTATATGTTCCCAATTAGTTTGTCAAGATCTGAACCATTGATTAAATCATTTAATGGTTAAAATAAATTAGTATTAAAATTTATATTTATATTAAGTATTTATAAAAAAATATCTTCTGATAGATTTCTTTTTTTACCCCCTTTTATCATCCTCCTTTTTTATTTGTTGCTCAGTTGTTTCATATCTCCACCTCCATTGCCGTACACTACCACCACCAACGACCCCAGCAACCCTCAACTACTTAGGAAGGCTTCAAGTCACTGGGACCCCCACTAGAGAACTCTCCCCTGTTGCTGTCTAGAGCCCTAGAACAAAACCCATTCTTAATCGTGTCGTGTAGGAGCTGCTCCCTCTACCTTTTGACCTTGTCCTCGTCACCGTATTTCCTCTTTGCGGTGGAGGGGGGTTTGAGCGGCAAGGGGTTTCGGAAATTTGGGTGCCTGAGAGGTTGGAAGAGGAGGTTGATGAGGCGGCAAGGGCGAAGTAGAACAAATACAACCACTTAAAAGATTTGAAAACGAATTAAAAATTACAAGTGGTTGTATTTGTTCAGGACCACCCGTGAAGAAAGAAGAGGAGAAGCTCAATGATAAGGAAAGGCGGTTGTTATGTTGAAACTTATCATCGTGGACATTTGTGGTGCTACGGCCATGGCGATTGATGGAGTTGTGAAAGTAAGTGTGAGAGATGAAGGCCAGAGACTCGGTTTAAAGCATACAGAAATAGAACTTCTTTATTGTGAGTGAGGTTGAGGTGCCTATGTGGTGGTGGTGCCTTTGGAGGTGAGGTAATTTTACCAATTAATTAATTTTTATTAAAAAATAATAATGAGACAGGTATAATGATTTTAAATTAATTAAAGAAATTGGGTGATTTTTTAAAATCTAAGAAAAGATGAGTATAATTATAAATGACTTTAAGAAAGGTAAGTGTACATTATTTTTTTTCAATTTGTCTATTGGCATAGGAAAATGTATATGTTAGTACTTTGATCAATGGACTCGATTCTCCGCGATTCTCCATTATTTACACACTGAATTCTGTTATTTTCATATAAATTCTTAATAAATAACAATAAAGGAAATACGCATTTTAGTCATTCAATGACACCAATTTAACTTTTGAAAACTTTTTGACATCAAATAGGTATGTAAAAGTTTAAAATGTGATATTAGTTTAATTTTTTATAAAGTTAATTGATTTTTTACAAAGTTAATTGATTCCAAATAGGTTGCTAAAACACTCATACTTCATATAAATGATGGATTAAATAAAGTAAGCTATGAAACTGATTCACAAAATTAGTAACTAACTTCAAATTCATCTCTAAAATCGGTTAAAGTTGGTTAAATTAGTCCTGTGACAAATACTAACTTAGTCGACGATTGTCAACGTTAAAGACTAACTTGACTAAATTTTATCAACTTTCGGCATCTCAAAATTTTTCAAAACACCATGAAAATTTCCAAAACATCATGAGTAAACTTGAATTCAATTGCCAACTTTGCGGGTAATTTGATAGCTTACTTTAAGTGATATCACATTTTAATTTTTGGAGACTTATTCGAAGTTTCTATGACTAAATTCATGCAACACAAATCGTTCAAGGGCTAAAATACTTGTTTACTCATGACACTACCTTACCACTGCAATCGCTCAATTGCCCACTAATTAATGTGAAAACTTCACCGTTAACATATGCATTCTCCTATGTTGATGAACACCAAAAAGATATGTACAAATGACATAAATCTAGAACAAATTTAACTTTGATGCCATGTTTATTTAACTTTCTTTGCTATTAAAGGACGTTTAATATCGAGTAATCTATCTGAATTATCCGTAAAATGACTTTGAATTACATGGGTTCACAATATTGCCTTGTTTGTTTAAGCTACATTACTGGCAATTTAAATTTCCAAGGCAAACCACATTGCCTTTTCGGTGACAACATGGATTACCCCTAAGAGATATCTATGCGGATTACTACCCATGAGGTAATGCTCTAGTTATTATTAATAATTACAATTATTACATAATGTTAATAATCATTATAATAATAAAAATTAGAGCAAATCATGTTTATTTTCCTTGAGGTTTATTGATATTATACATTACCCCTTCTAGATTTTTAAGTTGACACTTACCTCCCTTATTTTATTTAAAGATAATACATTAACATTCCCTATCCCTAAGTTATAATTTTTTAAAAAAATTAAAATATATATATAACAACTATTTCATCCCTATTTATTTGTTGTATTTGTAATTCACCGCCATTGCACATTTCTTGCCATCCATCTCCATAATTTCTCTACCCTTTTCCTGATTGCATCATATCGTGGGCACTACAGCTGCCATCACAACTGCTACGTTATGCGAGGCAAAAGCCTAAGAATTTTCACTTGCTGTTTCCCGCCATTTCTTTGGAATTTCTTTTTTTCTTTTTTGATGATCCATCTCTCGATTTTTTTTTTCCTTTTCTGGTTCTTCTTGTTTAGGTCTTTGAATTCCGAATTATCAATAATATGAAAAACCCTTCCAAGTCTGTTATCGTATAACACCATACTTTGTTGCAACAATGTTCGGCTACTGCTAAAATAGTGGAAAGTGAAGCAAGCAAAAAATTGCATCCAAAGGAATCATTTATTATCATATGTGATGTGACAGAAACAATTGCAGTTTTGCTGTGAAACAAACACTGGTGATTCGTAGTGGCATCAATGGAAATGTGGATGGAGGTAGTGTAACGCCCCAATTTTTACTGTAATTTTTATTGTCATTAGAAATTACTCAATTACCGAATTACCGTAGGTAATTATTACAAAAGATTTGATACTAACAATCCTCAATAAAGAATATAACATTAGAAGAGAGGTTAGGAGCGATTCACGCGAGAAATTCGAATTTAATTTCAGACGTATAAAATGACCAAAATGCCTCAAGTTATTTTACTCAGAAAATGAGGATCGTGGGCCCCACCTATTCTCAAGGGGATATTTTGAGGATAATAAGGGATTGTTTGTGTTATGTGTGTTAATAAGCAGAGAAGGATCTCAATTTTGAGTTCCGACGCGAAACGACCAAAACGCCGCGATTGTTTTAACTCCGATGTGCGTGCCGACTGAGCCCGAACCTCACTAAAAAGTTTTAAAATGTGTTTTTAAGCCATGATTAACCATTGGTTAAGCTCGGGTGGCCTCGGCGCTTTTAAGTGAAAGTACGATTTTGCCTGCTTTTGGGTAGTTTTGCGAATTTCGAATTTTTGATTCAGATATCTGAAACCTAAGCAATATTAGGCTCAAATTAAAGCTTATTAAATTCTAAATATTAATCTAGAGTCAAAATTATGTATTTAGATTGATTAGAACCCAAAATTGCTCAAAAACACCCAAATTGCTTACTAATTCACTTAAACCCTTAACAGTAAATTCTCTAAATTACATGAATACCTTGCCTACACCTAAATAATGCATGGAACACACAAATTTCACTTCTTTGGGCTGTAATGGACGAAATTATTGATGCCATTATGCAGCTGAATTATTGCCAAAAGTTGCACTAAAACAAAATGTCAAAATGTCACCATAAGAGACATAATTCCTTAATTTCATACAACTTTGTCTAAAATGATTTTTCCTCCCTTATTTCTCCTGCAAAATTCCGTCCACTACCTCATCATTTTGGCCAATTAGAAGCCTCAAAATCTTCTATAAATAGGCTTGCTTGAGTGGTCTTGGAATGCTTGGTTCATAACTAGTTTTTAGGAGCACCAAAAACTTTCTTTCTTCCTCCTCTTTGGCTGAATTCTTTCTTCAATTTTTTCAAAGAGATTTTGTTTCATTTCACTTCAAGAAACCAAGTTCTCTTCCTCTTCTTCAACTCAGATTAGGTAGGGAGTAGTTTCTAAATTTATTTCTATGCTTTGAGGAGTTGTGTTTTTAGCTCAAAATGATGAAATTATGAACTTACCTTAGCTTTTCATTTTGGTTTTCCTCTTCAATTTTCTTTAACCAATTCAACCATATGGCCTAGGTGAAACTAAGATGATGGCTTGATGATGAGGACCTTGAGGGTGGGTTGTAAATCCATCACAAGTTAGGCCTCTAAAGCTTGAAAATTCCACTTGATGCAAAACTTTAAAGAATAATGCTTTATGATGCTAAAATAAAGATTTTTAGTTTAGAACTTGAAAGATGTATTTTCCTTTTATGTTTTATTTCTTGTTAAGATATGTATTGGGTTGAATTTATAATTCTTTTTAAAGTCTTGAAGGAGCTCTAGTAAAGAAACAAAATGAATTTGCATCCATGATTAAGTTTATGCTTTGCATAACCATGTTTACCTTCTATGTCATCACTAAATTTTCAAGAATGAATAAATGAACTTGCATTTCTCATGTTTAAATTCCAAGCTTGTATTTCATGTTTATGTTTCAAGTCATCACTTAATCTTTCAAGATAATAAAGAGGTTGCATCTCATATTTAATTTATGCTCTCACTATATTTTATAATGGCTAAAAGAATCAACGCATGGCATGTTTATTTTATGCCATCACCTAAGGATCCTAGAGCTCAAAGACTTGCCCATGTATCACAAGCAAAGAAATATGATTATTGGAGTTAAAGAATTTATTCTTTAAAAAGTCTTGAGATTGGAGTTTAAAAAGATGTAATAATAATTCTCTTTTCCTTCTACTGGTCCTGTGCGGACTACCGCCGCTCCGGTTTCTTAATATTCTCTTCTCCCTCTACTGGTCCTGTGCGGATTACCACCGCTCTAGTTTCTTGTATCATGTTTATATTTCAAGTTCTTGCATCATGTTTAATTTTCAAGTCATCACCTTAAATCTTAAAGATAAAGAAATGGAATTGCATATCATGTTTATAATTCCAAGCTATCACCTTATAAAGATAAGATTAAAATAAGGTTGCATAGCATGTTTATAATTCTAAGATGTTACCTAAATCTCTAAAGCTCAAGACTTACTCCTTTTATCTTAAGTGAGAATTTTAATTGTGAAGATCCTCCCAAATTTGACAAAAGAACTAGTTTCTAAATGAGTTTTAAGGCTTTGCAAGGATTTTACGGGGAACTAGTATTTTATATGCACTTAAAATATGATTCTATGTAATTGCATGTGGTTCATGATTCACCACTGATCTGAGTTTAGTATCAATGTGTGATAATGATTTGATATGATTGAAGTTGTGATAATTATGGTTTATTGTTAAGAGAATGATTCATAATTGGTTTAGTAACTAATTAGTTCTATAATTGATAATTCTATGTAAGGATTGGATGCTTATTAAGTACTTGATATCATTGAATGATTTCCTGGCTTGCATGTTATAGTTGTTGTTGCAAATAATGAGAATGCTTATACATGAAATGTTCTTTATTATGTAAAATTTACCTTTGTTGCTAGAAGAAAGTGTATCATTGTAAAAGTGTAATTTGGAAAGGCTCTGGCTAAGGAAAGACTTGGTATTTAAGCGTGTCCATTGTGACCCACCTCTCTTTTCTGGGAATCTCCCATATGCATGATTCTGATTGATATATATTATTCTAGCTTAAGACTATAAATGAGAAAATGTTATGATGTTTATGAATTGTATTATGATATAACATGCAAAGATTTAATGGTGACTTAAACTTATAAGAAAATGATCCTTTGGAACCATCAGACTATAGGTGGTGAAAATATGATTTTAGCCCCCTAACCCGTTCTCTCAAAAGGGTAGAGTCGGGACTTTAGCTTATCAAAAGGGATAAGTATATGCTAGTGACGACTAGTAAAGTATGAGCTCATAAACTAAATTACTCCCAAAATGGTGGAGTATAGGGTGGCCTAAGGAAAATAATGATGATGATAAGATTTTAAGTCACCTAAGGCACTAAAGAAATGAAATATGTGCACTATGTCCACGTGTAGCAAATATTATATGACGTTCTTTTATGCATGTTATTTGATAATGATGATGAGGAAAATCATGTAATGATAAAGGAAAAGTTCAATGTAAATATGACATGTTAAGATTATGATGCATTATAAGACGCATGATTAAAAATTGACGAACCTCGGTTAAGTATTTGGTCGAACTTAAAATGAATCTTTGCATGCTCACTATTTTAGAATAATCCCAAGGTTCCTGGGGACTTTGATGATGACACTGTAGAAGGAGGTACCTTACTGAGAATTCTTTAGCAAGATTCTCACTCCCTTTTCTTTATTTCCGTCATTGTCTCCAGATTCAGGTGGCGACATTCGTCTGCTCGTTGATACCCCTACTTGGGAATTTCACTATGATCAGGTGCATCGCCGTATCATTTTGAAGGGAGGTGCTTGATTCGTGTTTTTATTTACATAGGTCGTCCATTTGCACATCCTGTCCCTAGTTATCGATTTTCTCCTACTTCTCCCTATGGCGATGAAATGGTTTTCGAACATGCACGTCCACTTGATGAAAGGATGTTACGTTCTTATCCCACTTCATCTGCTGTCCATGGATTTCCAGAGTATGTTCCCGAGACGAGATATTCTGAAACTGATCCTTCAGAGGACACTCCTACTCATGTATATTCTGAGAGCTCTGCTCCTACTCCCACACGTGTAAGAGAGGGTAGTGAGGAAACATTTGTTCAGTTGAGGTTAGCAAGAAGGCCGTCCATGCGACTCCAGCCTGGTGCATCTCGTGTGTCCCCTCCCGAGGGAGCTCATCAGTGGATCGGATTTATTCCCCCATTTCCAGGATAGTGGCCATAGAGGGTTCTTAGTAGATTTATGTGTGATCATGCACCCTAGTTTTAGGATAACCTTCCTGGCTTATGGAGTTATCTAGTTTAGGGGCATGTATTTCCTTATGTATATTTTCTTTTATGGGTTTGCATAAGATAATGATGTATGAACATAACCCACCCTTTGAGTGAGGTTATTGTATGTAAATATATGCTATAATGTGCTTATGGATGTTATATGATGGAGCCTAAGTGATATGATGTGATATATTCTTAAACGTCTTATTATACTCCGCTTACTCGTTCACGTTGTACTCGGCTCACGTTTTCAATTATGTATTTAAAAAAAAAATGGCTCGTAATTTCACTAAGTATTTTCAAATTATGAAGAAAGAACCAAAGCAAGGAGTAAAGTCTAGTCATTAATCAGATTCAACCTAGGTGTATCTGGTTAATTACTAGGGTGTTACAGGTAGGAAAAGGATAAAGTAGGCATTTTGAAAAAAGAAATTTAACGACTTGGATCTTATAATCTCCTAATTTTGGGTTAAAGGGAATCAACATACATGATCTAAATAAATAAATAAGGGCTTAACTACTACACTTCAGAGGATGCACTCTCTATTTAAACCCCTTAAACAAAGAGTATCCCATATTTAAAAAGGTACATATGCTTCCTATCCTCTAAAAACTTTTGAGCAGAGTCCTTGTAGGTAAACTCTACCAACTCGGTGCTGGAGCAAGGAGTATCATCCACAATAGGCTCGTTTGCTAATGTACTTCACTCCTATACCAGGTAATCTTTATCCAATTTATTGTCTCGAGTTAATTCAAATTGAAATAACATAAGTCAATACTAATTATGAGTGCGAA
Source organism: Dalbergia cochinchinensis (assembly GCA_031216125.1). Taxonomy (NCBI): domain Eukaryota; kingdom Viridiplantae; phylum Streptophyta; class Magnoliopsida; order Fabales; family Fabaceae; genus Dalbergia; species Dalbergia cochinchinensis. The sequence continues at coordinate 27,812,557 of CM062374.1, forward strand.
TCACATGTCCTATTTTGTAGGGAGCAGTTCCCATGCCCTTCTGCAATCTCCCAGAACCTTTGTTCAACCATTTCCTCCATTGTTTGAATTGAAAACCATTCCCCAATTGCCCCTATTTTCATGGAAATTGTTGTAGACATGGTCAAGCTCCTCTTTTCATGTTCTAAAGCCTTCAACCAATGTCCAAATATGATTTGTGGGTGGTCAGTTGACATGGACCAAGGCCAAGCATGAGACCCGTTCCCCCAGTTGAAGGCTAGCCTTTTACAAGGCTAACTATTCTTGACTGATGGGTATTTGGCCAAGGTCAGCTATTGTCAAGCATCAAGTTTTAGGGACACCATATATGGGTGGATTGTTAGCTCTAGAACCCTTAAGAAAGGTTAAGTGCCAAATGTTTTGAGTGATAATATAACTAATTTCCAGAAAATATTTTGAAGAATGACTAATGTTTTCCTTAATTTTTTTAAAGCAACAAACAGGTCTTATCGCGTTAGCATACACAATTTCTAAAATGAAAATATTTTCACATGACATGTGCAAACATGTTTAATCTCATTTGAAGAGATTAAGACTTCATGAAAGTGAAAAATATATCTTGGAATGAGTGTATATATGCTTAATGGATTGAAGAAAATTCTCAAGTATAAGAAACCAAGGCTCAGATCTTTCGAAGGTAGCACATAACTTCAAAAAGTACATTTCAAATGAAGATTTCAATCTAATTCTAAAGCAAGTGTATACTACAACCTTCAATCATCATGATCACAATCAAATCATCATCAACAAACTTTGATTCAAGACTAGAAGATCAATGAGAGGCCAATAAATTGTTATCACACTTCAGAAAGCACGTTTCATAGTGAAACAGTGCACTTTATAGGAAAAGAAGGGAATTTTAAATTCAAATTTAAAGTCAAACCTAATCAATGACTGACATGATATCTCTTCTGCCAACTTGGTCAACTACCCTAGCTTCTAGAAGGAAAAGTTCAAAAATCTCATTCAAGAAGTAAAAAGTAGTTTCTAAAGGTGGCCTCAAAAACCTCTATTTCACAACTGCTTTGACAATGCCAAGCTATTCGTCTAGACTGCGTTTCCTAGACACAAAAAGAATATCACCACATGTCACTTGGGAAGCAGATCAATGATAGCGATCATAAGTGCAGATTAAGTATAAAAGGAGATGCTGTGCTTACAAGATGAGTGATTTTTAGTTGATAACAGTGTTGAAATGCTAAAGAAATTCTCGTTAATTGTTTGTAAAGTTTATTACTGGCTATAATCAGTTTCTTTCCTGCAAAAATCTTCTTTCTATGTTCTCAATAGATTATACATTCTTCCTAGGAATAATAGTTAGAAAGGAGTAATTCAAGTTTTTCAGGTTTGTTATTTTTCATATTACGAAAACTTGAGTGTTAGTTAGTTTAAGTGTTCAAACCCAAACACAAACCATTGTAACCCTGATCTGGTAGTGATCATTGTCAGTTAGTTTGAAGAAACTAAGCAACAACTACTTGTAACATGATAATAGAGTGAGCTACTGGTCACGATATTAGCTTGGAAGATTGATTGAAGACTACTCAATTATGACAATAGAGTGAGTTACTAGTCATAGTGTTAGCTTAAAGAGGCTGGTGAAAAAATATTCAGTTGTGATAGTAGAGTGAGCTATTGGTCACTGGTAAGAGCTAGGGAAGGCTACTATAAAGACTATTTAACTTTTTCGGGTTGAGAAAGGTTTTAGTGAAACTCAACTATGATTGAAAACTAGATATGGGCAGTTTGGTCGAATCAATATAAAACTCTTGTGTAGTATCTTCTTCTCCCTTAAACTCTCCTTTATTTACTACTTTGTGCCTGTTATATCGTGTTTTCTGAAAACCTATTTACATGCGTTTCTATTATCTTTGTCATAGTTCAGAAAGTTACTTTTGACATAACTAACGTTGTTTTCCACTGCCCTTCAAGTTAAATACTTAGATAGTTATTGTTTAAGTTTTTCAGAAAAAGAAAAGGCGAAACATGATTCAACCCCCTTCTTGTGCACTTTTCTACCTTTAATTGGCATCAGAGCTTAGGCCTCTAAAGGGTTGAGCATTCTAACGATTGTAGAGGACAAAGATCTTAGGGAGGTATGGCAGAAAACATCTACACAGCAGAAGGGCACTCCATAAATAGACCACCATTCATTGATGGTAAGGACTACTTACATTGGAGAGATCGTATAGAGTTATTCGTAAAATACACATGTCTTGACTTGTGGGAAATCATCTATGAAGGAGACTATGTTCCAATGGAAGAAGTTCCCAAAACTGAAGGCACACCCTTTACCTCCAGAAAAGTACTTAGGAGTAGGTGAACAGAGTAACATAAAGCTAGAGTTTAGTTGAACTCCAAAGCTAAGTACCTATTCATGTATGCACTAAGTAAAGCTAAATATGAAAAAATCATTACTTGTGATATTGCAAAGGAGATCTGAGATAGACTGAACATGTTGCATGAAACTACTAATCAAGTCAAAGAGACAAAGATTAGTATGCTGGTTCATCAATACGATATGTTTAAAATAACAGATCAAGAAAGTATTGATGACATGACCATAGGGTTCATGCACATTGTTAATCAACTGAAGGGACTAGGCAAAAAGATATTCTAACTTTGAAATTGTTAGAAAAATTCTAAGAAGTCTCCCTGCTAAATGGTTGCCTAAGGACACAGTCATTACAAAAACCAAAGACCTTTAAACTCTTGGCTTGGACACACTCATTGGGTCATTCAAAACCCATGAGGTTGTGCTCTTCGAAATTCATGGTTAACCTAGAATGAAGAGCAAGTCTGTGGCCTTGGCGTCCATACACATGAAGTAGATAAAAGGAAAAGCAATGAAAGTTGCTGAAACATCAAATGAAGAAGAAGAATCTGATGAAGAACCTGAAGAAGAGGATGGGAGACGAGATCTCCATGCTCGTGAGGAAGAGCAGAATAAAGAGAAGAAAAGACATGAATCGTAGGAAGGACAGAAAAGGAAAAGGAAAGTTGGAAAACATCACTTGTTACAATTGTGGTTAGAAAGGGCATTTCAAAACTGAATGTCGAAAGCTCAAAGGTGCACAGAAGAAGTTCCACTCCAAGAAGAAAGGGATGCTGGCTACTTGGAATGACTTAGAGGAGAGAAGGACGGTTCAGAAAGCCAAGATGAGTTGGAAGATGTTGGAAATCTGTGCTTCATGGCTAGTTATGCTTCAGAGGGAGAACCTGAAGTAAAAACATCTGAACATGAACTCTCTTATGATGAGTTACATACTTTATATGATGAGTTGCTCAAAAATTCTCAAACCTTTTCCTTTCATTATTTCAACCTAAAAAGGAAGCATCAAAAAATCATTTTAGAACTTGAAATGGCTGAATCAGATGCTGACAATCTAAGGCTTGAGAAGAAAGAAATAAAAGGAGAAAACAAAGTTTTAAATATTAAGCTTAATACCTTAGAAGCTGAAGTCTATGAGAAAACTCAAGAGTTATTTTTGAACTTGAAACAACTTCAAAGCTTCTTAGATCTTACCTTGAAAAGATGGTAAATGGTTCCAGGAATCTTAAACTAATGCTTGGAGGTCAAAGGCCATATTTTCAAAAGACTAAGTTAGGATATGAGGATGAAATGGATCAGAAGGGAAAGGCAACTAAGCTAAAGAAAGTAAAGAACAAAGTTTCTTGTACTATCTGTGAAAGAAAGGACACCCACTTGGCAAGTGTTTCATAAGGAAGAAATCTATTAAAAAGGTTAGGAAATCTCCCATTTGAAAGACTAACCCAAAAGGACCCAAGAAAGTCTAAGTACCTAAAATAAAAACTATTTTTGTCATAGGTGTGTTTGAGAATTCACGTTGATCAGGACTACAGATGATACATGGATAGTGGCTGCTCTAGACACATGTCCTAATCCAGGAAGTGGTTTAGAAACCTGAAGCCAAGGAACTCTGGATCAATCAAATTTGCTATAAGGCTGAGGTCACAGGCATAAGAAATGTTGGTAAAGATGACTTTTACTAAATTTTTAATGTTTTATTGTTGATGGTCTGGCTCACAATCTATTGAGCATCAGCCAATTATGTGACCAAGACTGTAATATTTTATTTAATGCTCATGGTTGCAAATTGTAAATCCCAATTCGAGACAAGTCAACTTATCTAACAAGAGGCATGATAACACTTATGTGTTATCCTTGGATGACCTTCTAGATCAAGACGTAAAATTTCTTGCATCCTTCATGGATGATAAATGGCTATGGCATAAGAAGCTTGGACATGCTCATATGGAGCTTATTTCTGAGTTATCTCAAAAAGAGCTTGTTAAAGGCCTACCTAAGATCAGATTTGACAAGGATTCAACTTGTGATTTTTGTGAGAAAGGCAAGCAAACCAAAGCTTCTTTTAATAAGAAAAATGTGATTTCAACCACTAAGCCACGTGAACTTTTACATATGGATCACTTTGGACCAACTGAGATTGCTAGTCTTGCTGAAAGAGGTATTGCCTTGTTACAGTGGATGATTTCTTTAGATTAACATGCGTTATCTTCCTAGCTTCTAAGGACAAGGTGGTTGAAAGATTCAAGGTTTTAGCAAAACATGTTTGCATTGAAAAAAAATTTGAAATCACCTTTATATGATCAGATCATGGAGGAGAATTTGAAAATCATGCTTTTGAATATTTTTGTAAAAAATATGGTATTTCTTATGAGTTCTCTGCACCTAGAACTGCCTAACAAGATAGGATTACAGAAAGGAAAAATAGAAGCTTACAAGAGATGGCCAGAACCATGCTCTTAGAAAGTGGTTTGTTAAAAAATTTTTGGGCAGAGGCTGTAAACACCTCATGCTATATCCAGATCTTTCTAAGGTCAATCCTTAAGAAAACTTCTTATGAGCTATGGAAGGATACAAAACCCTACATATCTTATTTTCATATTTTTAGCTCATCTTGTTTTATTCTTAACACTAAAGACAAACTCGTCAAGTTTGATTCTAAATCTGATGATGGAATTTTCTTAGGATAATCTTCAGTCTCCAAAGCTTACAGGGTGTACAGCAAGAGAAACATTGCGTTGAAGAGACTATCCACGTCAAGTTCATGGAGCTCCTTTTCTAATGATCTTGAAGAGCTAGAAGAGAACCTTAAGAAGCTGAATCTCAAGGAAACCTCAGGAAGCAAGCAGATGAAAGCGCAATCTTCAGAAAGTAAGTACCAGAATAAAAACTCTTCAGAAAGCTTACTCAAAACTCCAAAGCCCTCAGAAAGTGACATTTCTAAGCATAAAGAAGAGCAATCTGAAGATGAAAGAAAAGTTGAAGAACATCAAGGTTACAGAAACTATAAGGGAGTTTCTGACCTAAAAGCAATTTCTTAGAATAAAGTCCTAGTAGACATTTCCAAGGGTGTAAGAATAACATCCTCCCTCAGAAATGTATCTAACTGTGCTTTTATCTCCACCATCAAGCCTGAATGTATTGAAGATGCTTTGGATGATCAAAGTTGGGTGGATGCTATGCAAGAGCAATTGGACTAGTTTGAGAAAAGCAAAGTCTGGATGCTTGTTGAAAAGCTCAAAGGGAAGACCATCATCAAAACAAAATAGATGTTAAGAAACAAGCTTAATGAAGATGGGAAAGTCATCAGAAACAAAGCAAGGTTGATTACATAAAGCTATAATCAACAAGAGGGAATTGATTATAATGAAACCTTTGTACTAGTAGCTAGGCTTGATGCCATAAGAATGCTACTTGCTTTTGCTACCTTCAAGAGGTTCACTCTTTACTAGATGGATGCTAAGTTTGCGTTCCTAAATGGATTCCCCTATGAGAAAGTATATGTGAAGCAACCTCCTAATTTGGAGAGTGAAAACTTTTCCAACCATATCTTCAAGCTAGCAAAGGCACTTTACAGTCTAAAACAAGCTCCCCAAGCTTGCTATGAAAGTTTAAGTACCTTTTTATTGAAGAATGGGTTCAAGAGAGGTGGAGTTGACATAACCCTATTTACTCTTGAGCAAAATAATCACTTTCTGATAGTTCAAATATATGTTGATGACATAATATTTTGTGCCACTAATCATTCTCTCTGTGAAAAGTTTTCAAAATTAATGTCGAGTGAATTTTAGATGAGCATGATAGATGGACTCAAGTTTGGCCTCGGTCTTCAAATAAAACAGCAAAAGTAAGGGACCTTGATCCATCAAGAAAAGTATACAAAAGAGCTTTTGAAAAGGTTTAATATGGAACAAGCAAAACCTATGAGTACCCCTATACATCCATCTCAAGTCATTAATGCTGATGAGAATGGTGAAAAGGTATCATAAAGCATGTATAGAGGAATGATTAGTTTGTAGGTAGAAAAGCACATGAGAAGGGGGGTTGAATTATGCTTTATTTTTTCTTTTCCTTTTCAACTTCTGAAAAACTTAACCAAAATACTATCAAGCTATGAGCTTGAAGTGCAGTGGAAACAATCTTAATTACTCCATAAGCTACATTTTAAATTACTATGAGTAAGATGAGAGCATGTAAAAGATGATTGTTTAGAAGAGCACAAATAAATATGTTTAGATGCAATGAATGTAAAAGAGTTAAAAGAAAGAGAGATACTACACAAAGATTTTTATATTGGTTCGACCCACCTACCTACATCCAATTCTCAATAATAGTTGAGTTCCACTAAACCCTTTCTCAAATAAAGAAATATATATGATAGTCTTTGTAGTAGCCTTTCCAAACTCTTACCTGTGATTGGTAATAACCTCTATTGTCACAAATCAAGTGGTTATTCACCAGCTTCTTCAAGCTGAAATTGAGTAGTCTTGTACTAGCCTCTTCAAGCTAATCAGAGTAGTATTGTACTAGCTTCTCCAAACTAACTTGAGACCAGTAGCTTACTCTACTGTCGCGTTGCAAGTAGTATTTGCTTAGCCTCGCCAAGCTATCTTACGCTAATTACTACTGGATTGAAGTTACAAGAGATTTGTGTTTGATTTGCCACTCAAACTAACCTACAGTCAAGTTTTTCTCAAGATATACAATAACAGACTTGAAAAACTTGAAAGATTTCTTCGTAAGATTCTTCCTTGAAAGAATGTATGATCAACTACGAATATAGAAAGAAGATTTTTGCAGACAAGGAATTGATTACAAGATGTAATGAACTATACAAGAGATGAAGAGAAATTTTCACAAAGTTTTAGCTTTTATGCAACATCAAAGTCCTGTCTTTGAAACCATAACATCTCTATTTATAGGTGGTCTTCATTTATAACCATTGCCTTTGATTAGTTGTCCAAGTGAAACATGTTGATCATCTATTTTTGTCTTGGAAAAGTAGTTTAGAAGAGCAGCTCATTGTTGATCAGAGCTGTTACAGAAGCCGTTGTGAAATGGAGGTTTCTGATGTTACTTTCAGAAACTACTTTTTACTCTTAGATCGAGGTTTCTGAACTTTTCCTTCTAGAAGCTTGATTATGCTGACCAAGTTGTTAAAAGAGATGATGTGCCAGTCTGTAACTATATTTGACTTTCAATTTAAATTTCAAAATTCCCCCATTTTCCTGTGAAGTGCACCATTTCACTGTGAGGTGAACTTTCTGAAGTACTACATCAGTTCCTTATAGTGTCTTTGATTTTTTAGTCTTCAATCAATGCTTATTGACAATATTATGATTGTGATAATGAATATTGGAGATTTTGTAGAACACTTATGCTTTAGAGCTAGATAAATATCTTCACTTTAAGCTTACTTTCTGAAGATCTGTTCCTTGATTTCTTGTATATAATAACTTTCTTCAGTCCATTAAGCATGTATACATTCAATTCATGATACAAATTTCACTTTCATTGAATTTTTATCTCTTTAAACGAGATAAATCCTATTCGCGCATGTGGAGTGAAATTATTTACGTTTCAAGAAACGTGTTACACAAATGAAAGAACCTGTTTGCTATTTCAAGAAACTTCAAGGAAAACATTAGAGCCTGTTTGGCTAATGTTTTTAAAAATTGTTTTTGATTTTTAAAAATAAAAGATAAAAAAAACTTGTTTGGGTATTCGTTTTGTAAAAGTTGTTTTAAAAACAAAAAAGCCAAACCCACATTTTAAAACCTAAAAAGCAAAAAACAGATTTGAGTTGTTTTTTGGTTTTATTGTTTTCAGAATAGGAAAAAATGTGGTGGCATTTTTGTGATTAAATTGAACTTTTGTTTTCTTCATGTCTTCTAATCCTTTGTCTCACTATTCTTCCATTTTTCTTTTTTCATAGGATGCTTCCTCCTCCCGTTGGCAGACATTGAACTCCAAGTGAAGCTCCTTTTCTTTCTACGAGTTAGTTGGTGCTATCCGGTGAGTGCTCCCCCTACCAGTGCCACGCTTGTGAAGCTCCGCCTTGGAGAACTAGCCCCAAACCAGCGCCGCGCCTGTAAAGGTCCGTGAGCTGCTTCCCCGCCAAAGGACAAAGATCACGCCACCGAAGCCTCGAAGCCGAGATCCATCATGAAGCCGCCGCTCGCCACAACCACACCGGCCGCCATTACGACTGTGGAAGCCGTGGAAGCTAGATCCACCTTCCTTGCCACCTATGAAGGCTAGATCCACCGGCCCCTACCATCGTGAAGGCTAGATCTACCAGCCCCATCTCCTGCTCCCCCAGATCTGCCGGCCCCACCACCTGCTTCCTCGGATCCGCTAGCTCTGCCTCCACCTCTGCTTGAGCAATAAGTCCCTCAATCTCTCTCTTTCTATGCTTCTCTCTATCTCCAACAAGAATCAGGGCCTATTAATAACACTATGTACACATTATTGATGACAAAATCACTTGGTTACAGCGGAGTATCAGTATATTGTAGAATGTAGATGATATATCAATAGCTCTGTATATGATGTTTGTGTATGTGTATGATGGAGCAAACTGTGCCTGCATATTTGGATCTAGCAAATTGCTCATTTCATAGTAATGCTATAATGGAAATGTGTGGATTTGGTTTGTGTAGATTTCATTTTTATATGTTCATTGGTTATTCTTTCTAATACTATAATAGAAATGTTGTTGGTTTGTGTAAATTTGTTTCCTTTCTTCAAATCTTCAACTCTTTCCATGCATATTGTTAAACTGATTATCTATATAACACTCACAAAACTTAACTCTATCATCATCAAAGAGAAACCATCATAATTGAATAGCACCTTAGCACTATCAAAGTTGAGAATGAGAGAGGGAGCTAAGTGATCATGTTCTGAGGTTGTTAAATAGCTTTAAGCCTTTGATTGAGCATATTTATCAGAGAAAAAGAATCAGCAAATTTCCTTATGTACATAAGGGCTATCATTAAGGCAAGGAAAATAAATTGGTGGATAAGCAAAAGCAAATAATTAATGTGATTAGTTTCTTAATTTGCTATTAGCTTTTGGTTCCCTTTTTTATTTACTGGTCAAAGTCATTGCTCTCCTAAGCATCATTGGGATGTCAACATTCTCAACATTCCAAGCATAATTTGCTGTTAGCATAATTGTGCACAATGAGTTCAAGTTGCCACAACACATTGAAACTTTGATATATTAAACTCATGTGCATTCACTTTAGCATTTTGTTATCCAAATGGCCTTAAGGAACTCAAAAGGGGGCGTGAATTGAGTTCTATAAGTTTTTGAAAAATATTCCACTCTAAATCCTTATTCAATGAAATGTAGAAAAATGTTGTGAAGACTTAATTGTTAGGATGAAAGTGCAAATGATTAAGAGTTAAAATTCTGATGTTAAATAAGATAGTAAAGATTAAACTTGCAATAAATGTAAAGAGATAAGGTAAGAGAGATTGCAAACTTGGTTTATACTGGTTCGGTCACAGCTTGTGTCCTACATCCAGTTCTCTCAAGTAACCCACTTGAGAGTTCTACTATCACTTCAACCTTTACAATCAAGAGTACTCCTACACCTTGGGACCCCTCACCCTTGTGTTTGAGTCTCTAAGAACCAAGAGATACCACACTCTTGTTCTTGCAAGGGATGCCCTACCCTTGTACACAAACTTTTAAAAAGTATTACAAGAAATCACTCTCTGAATAGAGTAGATGTTACAAATTGAGGTCCTATAAGGTTTCCATGAATAAGACAATTTGGCCAAGTGTTGATCACAAAGATTGATGATTGAGAATGATTGTACAAAATGATCTTTTTAGTATGTTTTTCTGTGTGTTAAAAAATGTTAAACAATGGTATTTATAGAGAACAAATCGTGTGACCCGTTGAGGATTAATATCAAGAGATGTGTCTATTCAAACACACCCATTTGCAAGTTTCAGGCAATGGTAATCGATTACACAACCTTGTAGTCGATTGCATAGTTCAAATTTTCGAAAACAAGCAACGGTCACTTGCTGGTAATCAATTACATTCTCATTGTAATCAATTACATGCATGAAAATTCAGGTTCTGGGCTCAAGAACAGACTTGTAATCGATTACACTATGTTGTAATTGATTACATCAATTCCAGAACTTGAAAAATGAAAGTTTTAACACTCTTTAAAAGCTTTCTTTCATTCTAAAGACAATTAATCATCATGCAATCCATTTCCTTTAAAATAAAGCCAATGTTTTTCACAAGTTAAATCAAAACTTTATTTAAACGCAATTGGATTATTCCAAAACAGGTTTTCGTTGTATTCAAACTTATTTCGAAGATTAAAACTTGCTTAACTTGAAAATGGCCAAATAACCTTATTTAAGTGAAAACCTTTTAACAAATTGATCTAACTCCTAATTATTCTAACTAATTGACTTGATCATTTGCTTGTTCATCTTCAAGAGCTTCCATGCTATTTGCCCCCATTCTTTTTGTCATTTGACTTATTGGCATCATCAAAACCTACAATATAACATTTACACATTTTATGAATAATTTAGTAAGAAAAAGAAAAGGTTGTTCAAATATAGTAGTGAGATGATTAAATACCAGACATAGCTGACAAAAAAATTCGGGTAGTTACTGAAAGATAAATTAACTGGGCATATTAGTGCCTCTTTGCTAATATTTTTTGACACTTGGTGATTTAGGGATATCTAACTTGTAAGTTCTAGCATAAAAATTCTTTCTAATTGGTATGCATAAAAATTCTCTTAATTCATGTAATAGCAAAGATTAAGTATAGAAGGGTGAAAATCATGCGGTGAAGATTACTTTCAATTGAATTTGTGTATTTCGTATGCTTTTACTTTTAAGCAATAAATAATTAATATATGAATGTGAGAAAGGAGTGAGCCTAATTATTAATATCAAACAAGCCAAGAGGATGTAACCAATAAAAACAAGTCAGGAGGTGACTTTAGAAAGTCTGGAATTTAAAAAATTATTACTCCTATTAATTTGTTGATTACAAAGAAAAATGTGTTCTATGCTTGTAGGGTAAAAGACAATAATTTATCTATATTACGTGTTCAAAACTCAAAGTATATAAACAAAAATAGTTGTCCTGCTTGCTCCTTTTCTTTATGTTTATGTTATTATTAGATTGGATATAATATTTGCATTTCACATATATGGTGATTTTTTAGTTATACTCCCATTAATATCTTCTTTTTTATATATATCCCTTTTTGCTAATTTGGGATCACCATTGTAGATGAAAAATGAGAAAAAAGAGTCTTTACTTTGGTCCTCTTCATTTGTGAAAATCTTTATAGACATTATGATTGAGGAGGTTAACAAAGGGAGTATGAGGAATAACATGTTTTCACCTAAGATGTGGCAAACCATCTTACATACCCTTAATCAAAGAACTGGGAATATGACATGAAAAAAATTAAGTAGAAATTTAATAGGTTAAGGCAACAACATGGAATATTTTCTCAATTGTTGCAGCAAACTGGATTTGGATGAGATGCTAAAACTAATATTGTCACTACTACTGAAGAAGTTTGGTCAACCTACATTCGAGTATACTTTTAGATAGAAGTTAGCATGAATTTTCATATTTATACATTTTTAGATTTAGCATACATAAATTTATTTTATTTCCTTATAGGCATATCCTGATGCTGCACCATTTAAGAAGAAAGGTTTGGATAATTACAAACTGTTGGGAGTAATTTTCAATAAAAGTAGCGCAACAGGGGTGCTTCATCATTCATCTACTCAAGATCCAGCTAACAGGGATGGAAAAATTGAGCTTGACAGGGTTCCTGTAAATCTAGATGATGAGGAGGAGGAAAATGATAGCCCAGAAATAGAGAGAGTTACCCGTAGTGGTAAAAGAACAATTAAAGCTCATAACCGCAAGTCAAAGAGGGGGAGTAGGAGCATCCAAGTAGAAGATGCACTTCAAGCATTTATTGAGTCATCTAAGTTGAAAGCAGAAGCTATGGTTGAGGCATCTAAGAAGAAAGCCAAAGCTTCATTGGCTAGAACTGAGAGGTATAGGGCAAAGAGTGTAGAAGCCTCTAGTTCTACAGTTGCATCAGCTGAGTACACTATGGGTAAATGTATAACAGAGCTTGAAAAGATGGATGATGTCTCAGATAACTCTTATATGAAGGTAGTGGAAAAATTCAAAGATGTCGATTATAGAGAAGCATTTTTAAATATGGCTGGGCATAGGAGAAAAGCATGGTTGGATAGGCTTGAGTGACTACTTTTATTTTTTAATATTTGTGTTGATGATACTTATTATGTATGTGTTGTTTAAATTTATGTGTCTGGTTTGTTTTGACAATTATATTTTGTTGTTTAGAACAATATAAAATGGTTATATTAGTACTTATTAAAATGCATGTGTTGTTTAAATTTATGTGACTGTTTGCTTTGACAATTATATCTTGCTATTTAGAGCAATATGTAATGTTATATTAGTATTTATTAAAATGCATGTTATGTTTAATGTCAGGTTCAATTGTGATAGAAATTGATAATCATCTTTTAGGCGGTGAAAGTATCTCAGAAGATGAAAGATCTTCATCATCATCATCATCATCTAACTCTAGTGATGATGAATCTGAATTTACTGAATTATTATTGCTAAATTTGATAACTGAATATGAGTATCAATTTTATCACAAAATTCCTGTTAGAATATCGGCATTAAGTGGTCAAGAATTTGTTAGTGAGCTTTTGAAGGAATTTGGAACTGTTTGCTTTGAATTATTGCATATGGAAAAAGCATGTTATATTGCTTTGTGTAAAGAATTGAGAAGCAAAAATTATTTAGAAGTGTGTTTTAAGAAGAACAAGTAGTAATGTTTTTGTTCATTATAGGACATAATGTACATCATAGAGTAGTAGCAAATTGATTTCAACATTCTACCCAAACAGTTTCTCATCATTTCAAGAGAGTTTTGAGAGCAATTTGTACCTTAGGTAAAGAAATCATAAAGCAAGAATCCACAGAATTGCCTAAGCATATCCAAAATAATCCAAAATATTATCCACGGTTCAAGGGTAGTCCTTTTTCTTTCATCACATATGATGTTTGGTGCTATTTTCTTTTGTTAAATTAATATATTATGATAAATTTATATGTTTGTTACATATGTTTATATTAGCATTGTATTGGCGCGATTGATGGAACATACATAAGTGCATGGGCTCCAGCCAATAAACAAACATCATGTAGAAGTAGAAAGGCAGCCATCACACAAAATGTTTTGTGTATATGTGACTTCAATATGCTATTCACATATGTATATGCTGGTTGGGAAGGTAGTGCTCATGATTCAAAAGTTTTTCTGGATGCACTTTTAATCCAGATGCAGATTTTCCTTAGCCCTCTGAAGGTGATATATTTATATTTGATACCATAATTTTCATTATGTGTTAAATTGCTTTTTATTAATTGTTATATAATGATGCTGTTAGTATTCATGTTAATACTTGTTCATTGCTTTAGGTTCATATTATCTTGTGGATTCTGGGTATCCATGTACTGGAGACTTTCTCCTACCCTACAAAGGTGCAAGATATCATGCACAAGAGTTTCATGGACGAGGTCGACAAGCTAGAACTGCTAAGGAATTATTTAATTTTAGACACTCCTCTTTAAGAATGAAAATTGAGAGATGTTTTGGAGTATTGGAAGCAAGATTTCCCATTTTGAGGCGAATGTCATCACATAGGCCTTCTAGGCAACACCTTATTATCATAGTGTAACGCCCCAATTTTTACTGCTATGTGAAAATTACCAAAATGCCCCTAGGTAATTTTTACACGTAATTCGAGGTCAAATAATCCTCAATAAAGGAATATGACATTAGAGAAATATCAAAAGTCGCAAACCCCGATTTTTTTGTACGTGTAAAATGACCAAAATGCCCCTGAGGTCATTTTTACCTAGAAATCAAGGATAACCAATCTAAATTATCTTTGAGGGGTTAATTTTATGCCTGATGGGGATTATATGTGCCTTAGAGGTAAAAATCTCAATTCTCAATTTTTACTGTAAGTAAAATTACCGTTTTACCCCTGCAGTAATTTTTGATGAAATTATATAATCTTTGAATTCGGTTTTCACCCAAAGGTTCAAAATGACTATTTTAAGTATGATTTGAGATTGTCCAGTACTTACAGGGAGCTTTTACGTAAAATTACCTTTCTACCCCTAGTTGTGGTAAATAGGTTTACTTGTGTAATTAAGATAGTATTAAAGCTCGATTTGAACTCAAATTGATTTTATTCATTAACCTTAAGTTTAAAATTAATTACTCAAGGTTAAAAATAATTACTGAGGTAATTAGAGTCTAAAATTACCTAAGGTAAAATTAAATTATCTTTCCTTAATTATGAAAGCTCATAAAATAAGTGATAATTGAGATCAAAGTTAAGATTTCGGTTTAGGTAAAATATTGTACATTTACATTTTCTTATCCTAAGTTTAGAACCTATATTACAAATTAACTTTTTTTACTCATTTGAAATTAACCTCATTTACTAGTATATGATTTCTCTTTTTACCTTGTCTTATATTGACCTAAACACTTAACCTTTTACCATTTTCACTAATCTATCAATTCCTAATCTTTTACCTAAGTAAATACACAACTAATACATGATTTACACTTGTAAAACATTACCAATCTGATCCTAAAGGAATCATAAAACCAGTGGCCAACTTGTCTCCTTTTCACCATATTTTAATTATTTTTCCAACAAAGAAACATATCCAACCATAACACCATACCTTTAGCTTTCTTTTGCATTATTTTTGGCTATGTTTATTCAAAAGAAAACGCACCCATTTCACCCATAATGTGATCAGTAACAATGTCTCCCATTAGCATCATATTTTAGTGTTTTCATCCATTAGGCATGAACCAAATTATTACAAGAATAAAAGCATTCTTTTTCCATATTTTCTTTAATTGAAAATGAACTGAAAACTCTATTTTTCCAGCCACAAGGCAGCTGCCATACAACCCTCCTTGGCCTATAAATATGAGCTCTTCCATTGCCTAAATGCACACACAAATATTCCTAGCCTTAGCATTTTCTTACTTGATAGTTTTCTTACTCAAAGTTTGCTCAAAGTTCTCTAATTCTCTCAATACTTCAAGCCTTCTTCTTCTTTCTCATTCACACTCAAGAGACTCCATTCCCAACCTCTAATCAAGTTCTAAACCTCAAGCATACACATTCCAACCATAAATCAACACCTGAACACATAACCTTTCCATTATCAAACACAAAATGTAACGCCCCGATTTTCTGTCAGAGTGGAAAATGACCGAAATTCCCCTGAGGTCATTTTCACCCCGGAATTCGAGGATGGCCGACTCGGCAGTCCTCGAAGGGCCAACTCAGTGTTTGAAGGGGATTGAATGACCCTTGAGTGGTTCTGGAGGCAAAAGTCTCATTTTCTGCAGTTTCGGGTCAAAATGACCAAAATACCCCTCAGAGCGTTCTACGGTAAAGGTACCGTTTGAGCCCGGAACTTTCCCCAGAGGTTTAAAACCATGTTTTTACATGTTTCAAAACATCTGTTTGAGTCCTGGTGGTCCCGGACAGTTTTAGTACAAAATTACGATTTTACCCCTAGAATAGTGTTTTTGAGCTTAATGATGTAATTAAGCAAACTTAAGCAATATTAGGCTCTAAACGAAGATTAATTAATTTCCATAATTAATATAGAGTCAAAATAAATTATTAAAATTAATTAGAACCTAAGATTGCTTAGATTAGATTTAAATCTCTTTTCTAAAACTCAAGATTTCACTCTTGGAATCTTGAATAGTGTTTTCTCTCTCCAATTCCTTAAATCAAGAAATTGTGTCTAGAATTGTTTATACACTTAAATGAATTTATAACTCACCAATGATGCAAGAACACTCTTTAATTATGTCTTGACAACCTTAATTACCCATTTTCTCACCTAAACACTTTTCTTACAAACTCCTAATCTTAATCCTAATCAAAGATACACCTAAACACAACTCTAAACCACAATTAAAATGCAAGAAATCCTCCCCTCATGGCTGATGCACATTCGGCCTCTCTCTCTCAATTACCACACATGTTGAATTGTTTCCCACTCAAAGAACCATGCTTGAGGTCATACCTTGAACCATACCTCACCATACTTTGAACTATACCTCACCATGCCTCAAGACCACATTATCTCACCTCGTGGAACTCATGGGCTCCCTCCCAATCTGATGGCCGAAGCTCCTCCCCCTCCATACACCTTCCATTTGCTTCATTTCTCTATAAATAGAATGTCTTGAGGAGCTTGCACCACTTTTAGATCATTTGCAAAGTTTAGTTCTCTCCAAAGCTTTTCTTTTTCTCTCAAAGTTCTAGTGTTCTTCAAGCTCTTCAAAGTTCTTCATCTTCTTCATCTTCTTCAAGATCATCACACCAAGTAAGGATTTCTTTTCATGAATGTTCTTCTTTAAAGCTTGATGTTTATGGTTTCTCTTGTTTTCTTTTTAGAACTTCTTCTCTATTCCTTTTTCTTTCTTGTTTCGGCCATGAGCCCTTGAGAATAGAGAAATGAGAGCTTGATGATGAGAGTTTCATGATGATGTCCATCACTTGAAACAAACTCTAGAGCTTGATCTTTGTTCTTGAGTAAAAATGTTTCTAGTTCTTCCTTTCTTGAACTCTTGAGAACTCTATCTTTGGTGATGTTTCAAAATGGTTTTAAGGACTCAATGATGAGGTCTCATGATGTTGGTGTTAATATATCATCAAGATCATGGACCCTAGAGTTTTAAAATGTTCCTTTTCCTTCTTGAAGCTTCGGCCACTTCCTTTTCTTTTACATGCTAAATGTTTTGATTTTCTAAAAATGTTATATTGAGTTCTAAGGACTCTAGACTTTACTTGATCTTGGTTTGATGAGTTTGGGTTGAGGTTTAAGTTCCTTTAAAGTCTTGTTAAGAGCTCTAGAAAGATAAAATGAACTTGCATAATTTATTTTATGCTTGCATTTATATTTACATTCTTGCTATGCACCTTTACTTTCAAGCTATCACCTAAGAACATAAAGATTAAAATGGAACTTGCATCATCACCTAATTTAATTCTCAAAGCCTTTCTATTTTGGCCTTAAAGTCGATTGTTGTTGGGCCAAGAGCACTAAAATAAAGAATTGAACTTGCATTATCACCTAATTAATTTCTCGAATGCCTTTTTATTTCGGCCTTAAAGTCGATTGTTGTTGGGCCAAGAGCACTAAAATAAAGAATTGAACCTTGCATATTTACTTTCAAGCTTGCACGTTTAAGTTTATGCCTTGTATATTTAATTTAAGTCATCACTTTATTTTGTAAGCAAGATTAAAAATGAAAAGCATGAGCACGTTTATTTTATGTCATAACTTAAGAATCTAGAGCTCAAAGCCTTGCCCATTTCATTTCAAGTTAAAGTTTAATGTGAATGCATTCTTTGAATGCATGTTTTCGGCCAAGTAGTGATGATGGACTTGCAATGAGTTTTCATCTAGCTACAAGGACTAATAGTCTATGTTCTAAGTTTTATAAGGTTATGTTATCATGAGTTATAATTTTATTCCCTTTTTGAAGATGAAATATATTTTGGTCACTGACCTAAGGCTTCTCTTAGCCTTTTGATGAATTAAAATGATTTGCAAAGAGTTTTAGAAATTCTAATTCGATTCCAAGAGAAACTAGTTAACTTACGTACCTAGAGATATCAATTTAGTTCTCTTATTGAAGTTAGATGTTTTCGGTACTGTCAAGATGAGCTGGTGGCTGTATGATGATGTTTTGATGAGTTAAAATGTGTGGAAATATCACATGATGATGTAGAAACGATTCTATGCATGATAGGCAAGAAACTAGCTAACTAAAAATACTGTAAGGCTAGAATTTAACATAGTTTAGACCCATTTATTTTTGGAACTTATCCAAACTGTTTTAATGGGAACTTAATCAGATTAGGATTGTTTATACATGAAAATCTTGGTAACATTTGGATTAGAATTGAACTTTAGCACCTATAGGGAAACTAGTAACTAGAAAACCGTAAAAATGCAAATGTAGAACTCTTAGAACATTTAGTTTTTCTGGATTCTGTCCAGCAACATCACAACATGATAAATGTGATTTATAATTAGTTCTTAACCATAGGAATGTCTCATAATTGATTTAGATTTAATTTATAGCGCCTTAGGCGAAGACGGAATCGAGAAAGGGTCTAAAACGTAAGTTCTAGAACCCCATAATCACAAGTTAGAAATTCTGCCCTATGTTTTTCAGATTTGAGTATGAACATGAGGATTAGGAATGATGATTAATTATGAGCCCTTAGGTGCATAACATATGAACGACGGATGTTAGAAAACTATATCTCAAGATTAAGACCCGTAAGGGGTCAAAGCATAAGCTACCGTAAGGGTAAGCGTTTGAATGTTCTATGATGATGCATGTGTTATGTGAAGAATGATAATGTTATTCATATGAGGAATTCATGAGGATATATGTTTATGTGGTATAAAGCAAATTTGGAAGGAATTCAGCGTAATGCCATTGTGCCGCCGAATTTCCGACAAATTTGGGAACTTAAAGAGATTTTGGAAATTAAGGTACTAAGATGGGTTCTAGGATGACACCGGTTCAGCCGAGCACCCCCATAGAACTCATGTGACATCGGTACCAATTTATACTCTTAGGTGACACCGGTTCGGCCGAGCACCCCTAAGAGAATTGTCCCCTAACCCGTACTCAGATAGTCGAGATTTATGATTTATGATACGCTTATCGTTAAGTGGTAAGTAAGAACTAGTGACGACTAGTTAAGGTATGAGCTCATAACCTAGAGATGTGACACGTTCTGGGTGACACCGGTTCGGCCGAGCACCCCCAGAGCGCTTGTCTTTTAGGGTGGCCCATGAGGAAGTTATGATGATTATGTCACAAAGAGAATTTATTTGCCACTTTATGCCACTACTATTATGATGTTCTATGTGTATGATGATTATTCTTGCATTTAAGTAGAGCCATGCATACATTCTTTGACATGCTTGCATCCATGTCATTAAGAATCATGCTAAAATGAATGGACCTTGGCTAAAGTATATTTTAAAATTTAAAATGAACTCGATGTATGCTCACTTGCTTCTATGAAAATAAACCCAAGGTTCCTGAGGACGTAGATGATGACACCTAGGTAGTAAGAGGCCCTACTGAGATTCTTTAATAAGATTCTCACTCCCTCTATCTCTTCTTTCCGTCACGTCTTCAGATGGCAACGTTCGTGGTGTTCGTGGACACGCCAACATGGGAGGTGCACCATGACCCGGACCACGGGTCATTCCATTTTGTGGGTCGATGCACGGTTAGAGTATTCATGTTCATGGGTCGACCCTTCACTCCTCCTGTACATTCCCATCGTTTCTCCCCCGTCTCACCTTTTGGCGATGACCTGATGTTCGAACGCGCACGTCCTCGAGAGGAGAGGCTTCGCCGTACTCCACCGTCCACGTCCGCCGTTCGAGACTACCCCCAGTATGTGCCCCGTTGCCCGTCGTCATTTTCGGAGACGGATCCTTCTAAGGATTCAGCAACCCAGGTACCCTCCGAGGGATCTTCCCCCACCATACCCATGGACCTTGGGGAGGGTAGCGAGCCCACCGTGACTCAGCCGAGGCTTGCACGATGACCGGAGATGAGGCCGCGCCGTGGAGGTCACTCCCGAGCCCTGTTCCGCCTATTCTCGCCGGAGGAGCTTGCTCAATTTCCTGGTTACTTGCCACGCTCAAGGGATAGTCGCCAAAGAGAGGTCAGGATGGCCCGGGTTAGTGCACACACCGCATAGACGAGGGTAAACCTTCTTTTGTTTAGAGGTTACCCCATTAGACGCACTCGGGTAGGGGAATAGTTTATGTTTATGTTTATGTTGTAATTCCTTTTATATATTCCTTTATACTAAATTAAGTCCCACACTTATAAGTGGGCAAGTTATATATATATATATGAGATGATATTCAGTATTTCTCATGATGTGCCTTTATGTGCCTTATGCTATGACATTATGAGATGTATGTTTTGTCCTTTACGTGTTATATCGCATCACGTGGCTCTCACTTTGTATTTCAAAAAAAAAAAAATTTACCAGTATTTTCGCTAAGTATTTTAAAGTATTGAGAAAGCTATGACGTAACGGACTAATGATTAACCTAATTATGTTCTAGAGTATTGGGTTAAAAATTAGGATGTTACACAAAAACACAAGAAAAATCCTTCCTCCATTTGCTCTAATCTTGGCTAAATTTCAAGGACATATCAAGGACATATTTTCTTCTCCTAACTTCTCTAAAGATCAAGCATTATCTTTTGATAACAAGAAACAACTTGGTAGGGATTTTATTTCATGTTCTTTCTCTTGTTCTTTCTTTATATTTTTTATTTTTATGATGTGATAATGACCATGGCTTGATGATGAGGAATCATGGTGGTGGTTGTGAATCCATCATTTAAGTGAACTCTAAAGCCCAAGGTTTAATTCTTGATGTTAAAAGATTAATAAAGGAATTACTAAGTTTTGAGTTTTAAGCTTAACAAGAAATAAAAATGAACTAGCATCCATATTTATGTTTCAAGTTCTTGCACATCATATTTAAATTTCAAGCCTTGCATAATCATATTTAATTTCAAGTCATCATCTTAAATCTTTAAGATAATAATATGAATTTGCATTCTCATGTTTAAATTTCAAGTAATGCATTTTATGTTTCAAGTTATCACTAAACTTTGAAGATCTAAAAATAAACTTGCATCTTCATATTTATATTTGAAGTATTACATATCATGTTTATATTTCCAAGTTATCACCTTATAATGATATAGATTAAAAATGGATTGCATAGTATATCTATGATTCTTGCTATCACCTAAATCTCTAAAAGCTCAAAACTTACCTCTTTAATCTTAAATAGGAATTCTTATACTTAAATTAAGTTAATTTCAGCCTCTTGGTGTTCTTGGTATTAAGATTAGTTTATTTTATTTTTTAAGGCTTTGATCGTGTCTCTAAATCACTTAGGTAATTTTTGTTAGAGTTAGAAATCCAAAGATGTTAAAGATTGTGCTTTTCTCAAGCTTTTTGATTTAAAAATTATGTTACTGACTTGATTTAAATAAAATGGTTAGAATGCTATTTTATAAGGTTTGAATGTGTATAAATTAGTTATAATTGATGTAAGAATTGTTTTTAGCATTTTTGAGATAAACTAATAATTAAAAGGATCAAAATCGTAATTTTATAAAGCTTTAGACAATGAATTTTCTGGATTAATTCCTCACTGATTTGATGCTGATCTTATGGTTTATATACATTAGAATTATTAGTATTTGATGTATAAATTGTTTTTGGTATCTTAGAGGTTGAAAAGAATAATTACAAGTATTAGTTTTGACCATTTCATAAAATGCGGAAAGTTGTGTCCTAAACTATCAATTATGTAATTTTTTTTTTATTCAAAGGATTTTAATGAGAGTAAATAATGATATCTGATGTGTATATGTGTTTAGAATACCATTTATGATGTTTAGAGAAAGTTTTAGAAGTATTGGCTTTTGATAAGTGAAAAAAATAAGTAACTTTGTACTTTGACCCCTAAAATGTGTTAAATTTAGTCTATGGCCCTAAAAGGTTTTTATGATGAGTTTGAATAGTTTCTAATAGTTATATGTCTCTTGAAATGTATTGGTTAAAGTTAAAGATCTTTAATTTATGAGTAGATGTTAAAAAGGGGTAATTACGTTTTGACCCGTAACCTTTGAGATATTGTGATTTGACCTTTTGGGACTTAAACATAAATATTGATAATTTGATGAGATGAATGTGATTGATATCTTGTGATGGCTATGTTCATATATTGAGATTTATATGGCTTATGGATATATGCAATGAAATATGATGCATGTTTATGTGATTTGATTTATGGCATGTTACGGTTATGTCTGATTCATTGAGATGCATAACTTCGTGGCGTTCATGAACATAAAATATTAATGATGACTTATTCATGTTTGCATCTATATATATTATGCCAAGATTTAAGGTGACATAAAACACATGGAAATGATCCTCTAGACTCCCCGAATTAAAGGTTATGAGAGGTGATCCGAATAGGAAGTGATCCTTTGGACTCCCCGAATTAAAGGTTATGAAAGGTGATCCTAATGCCCCCTATCCTGTACCTTAAGAGTCGAGAATTTAACTTATCAAAAGGGATAAGATTACGCTAGTGACGACTAGTGAGGTATGAGCTTATAACCTAGAACTCTAGAGAAAAGAGAGAATTATAGGGCGGCCCCCAAGGAAAAGAGAATAAAGAAGTTTAAGTCACTTGTAAGAATGATGATCTTGATGTTCTTTATATCATATGCATCATTTTATGAATTTTATGATATTATGCATATGATATTGACATGCATCCATGACTAATATGTTGCATCTATGACATTAAGATTCATGCTAAAAGATATGGACCTCGGCTAATGGTATTTATAACTTAATAAATGAACCTTATATATATGTTCAGCATTTTCATAATTAAACCCGAGATTCCTGGGGACGATAACGATTACACTTGTGTGAGAGTTAGGAAGCCCTACTGAGATTCTTGTATAAGTTTCTCATCCCCTTTTCTTTTCCGTGTCGTCTCCAGACATGAATAATGGTGTAGTTTGTGATTTACCTTGAGATTGGACGAAAAGCTACGGAGATAACTTTCCTTTGGATATTTGTCTTTAGAGTGATCGTATCTCATATATCAGTTTGAATTCTATTGATGGATATATATTGATGTCCTTAAGTTTACAAGACATCACTATTATGATACAGTTATTGATATGTTATTATTATTTGAGTTATGTTATGCCATGGTTATATCATGTATTTATCTGTTATTTGTTTCTAACATCTCTCTTATGTAGGCAAGATAAATGACGTTAGATACTTAGTATGCGCGGCTCACGTTTTGGTATTTAAAGTTCAAAAAAAAATTTACCCATATTTTCACTAAAGTATTTTTCAAGAAGTTTTGAGTCAAAAACTGAAACAAAAGAGTAATAACTAATACTTAACTTAAATACGTCCTAGGCATGTTGAGTTAAATATTAGGGTGTTACACATAGTATGTTGTACAATTCATAACTATGTGCGTAAGTGGGGAATGTGGGACAGATTGTTTAGAGAATGGAAGGATAGGGATCTGTTTGATGTTAAAGTTACGAATGACAATATAAATGCAGATGTGAATTCCAATAGGGACAGCACAATAAGATTGACTGATGAAGTTGCAAGGGCAATGGTAAGATTTCATGACCAAATTGCAAATTGGATGTGGTTACAAGAAAATTAAGCATAGATTACAAATGGATTTATATATGTAAATTGATATCAAGTTATGTTAAGATTATTTTTAGAATAGGAAGTTGTATTAAGACTTTATTTATTAAGTATGTATGGAAACTATTATTTATATAAAACATAATAGTTAAAATTTGTCATTTATAGTAATCTCATTTGCCAAATAGTTTTTTGTTTTATTAGTTTTAAAAGTTATTTTTTAAAAAAATTATCCAAACAGATTTTCTAATTTTTAGCTTTCAAAAACTGTTTTTGAAGTTAAATTGCCAAACAAGTTTTTCTATTTTTTTTTTTTAAAATTGAACTTACACTTGTTTTATAAAATAGTTTTTAAAAATAAAAATAAAAATACACTTCCAAACAGCCTTTTAGTCATTCTTCAAAATATTTTCTTTAAATTGGTTGTGTTGTCACTCAAAATTTTTGGTAATAATGCTTTCTAAGGAGTTCTAAAGCTAACAATCTCCTCTTTTTTTATGATGACAAACTAATAGAAGAAAATCTTTTGAAGAGATATTGAAAGAAATATAATATGATATGGAGCAATATAAAACCAATTTCTTTCAACACATCATAAGATGTGACTTTCAAAGAGTCCTTTTCTTAAGGCATGATAAAGACGTTTAAATTGCCTTAAGTGACTTAAATCATAGTTGTCTCTGTTTCTTTTAAAATTTCTGAAGTTACTCAGAGTACTTTGTGAGAGGTATCAAAGAAAGAGAAAAAAAAGGATGATTGTTTAAGCTTCCAAAAAAGAAAAAAGCAGCCTGATGTTTAGTCATTATGACTTTTCTAAAAAAGAGAAAGTTGTTTGAACAAAGCAAGTAATACTTGTTATATTTTACTCTTGATTTGATTTCTTATTGATCATATCTTTATCCAAACATTTTGAGACTTGATACATGACTTGTATGTTGAAAACTTTTCAAAAAAAGAAAAAACTTTGCACACACATTAAGTTTAGGGTTTAGGAATGTAACACGAGGTTTCGGATGCTCAACAAGGATTGATCCCTAGTTATATCAGAGCATCATTTTTTGAGCTTGAGAAAAAAAACTTCGTTAGTTTGTGTACCAAAGAGTATGTTTTTGAAGACTAGGAAAAATCTTTAAGACCATATAAACATGGTTTATATATATATATAAGCTTGAGACAAAAAAAAAAAAACTTCGTTAGTTTGTGTACCAAAGCATATGTTTTTGAAAACTAGGAAAACCCTTATATTTCTTCGTTCAATTCTCTCATCTACACATATCATGGCTGAAGGAAGAGAACTCAACCACTCTATTGCTAAAAGAGCACCCTTCCACATGTATGATGATCCGGAGCTGCAAGATCATTCCGTAAAGAACTTCCCAATAACAAAAATAGACCCTTAGAAGACGTTAAGGAAAGAACTTCATGAAGATGTATCCATTCTTAATAAGGTCTTTTCATTTCAAGGATGGGAAGAATATCTAGAAATCAATGATAGAATTTTTCCAGGGTTGGTAAAGGCTTTTTACTCGCAACTAGAAGGCACCCTGAACTCATTGTTGAAGACATTGATTTGAGACTTTGCCATAGAGGCCAGCCCTCCTAAACTATCAAAGGTTGTTAGGGAACCTTATGAAGGCCTTATCTGCTCCTCCTCACCTAACTGTGCTCGCTCGTTAGAGATAAATGATGGAGATGTGTCAAGGCACCTAACTCACTCCATTATTCTCAAACCAAGCGAAATTTCTACTCCCATGCTTAGTGTAAAAGTATGAAAAGTGTACACTATAGTACAATTTGTAACATCCTAATTTTTAACCCAATACTCTAGAACATATTTAGGTTAATCATTAGTCGGTTGCGCCATAGTCTCCTCTTTACTATAAAATACTTAGCGGAAAATACTGGTAAATTTTTTTTTGAATTTATAAAAGCAAAGTGAGAGCCGCGCGACACGATGATCAATAGAGCATAGATGGAAGTAAAGCAAACATCTCATCAAAACATGTAGCAAGTGAAGGCACAACACAATTAAACTGAACTGCATATTTATATATAATATGATATGCCCACTTAGGTAGAGTGGGACTTAGTTTGGGACATTATGAACAGATACAACTAAAAGAAATACAAAGGAAAGTACGTCGAAAACGTTAAAAGCAACTCCCCTACCCAAGTGCAACTAAAGGGATAACCTCTAAACAAAAAGGAGATCCATTCCCATCTAAGTGGTGTGTGCTCTACCCGGGTACTCCATCGGTCGTACGTCGCCTCCTACTGATGTCCATCTCGCGAGTGAGGCACATATCCAGGAAACTGGGCTAGCTCCTCTGGCGTAAAGAGGCGGAACGGGGATCGAGAGTGACCCCCACGACGTGGCCGCATCTCCGGTCGTCATGCAAGCCGTGGCTGAGTCACGGTATCCTCACTGCTCTCTCTCATCAGTGGTGGAGTGGGGGTGGAGCTCTCGCTGTACGGATGGGTAGGTGGGTCCTCGGACGGGTCGGTCTCCGAGAAGTAGGTCCGGGGCACGTAGTCGGGATAGTCACGCATGGCTGAGGCGGCGGTGTGCATGTGGAGCACTCTCTCGTTATATGTATGCTCGCGCACTCAAAAACCCGCTCGTCGTCGCCGTAGGGTGCTGTCGGGGAGAAGCGATGGGTGTGCACGGGGTAAGCGAAGGGGCATCCTACGAACATGAAGAATCGCACCGTGCACTGTCCCTCAAAATGGTATGATCCGTGATCCAGATCATAGTGCACCTCCCATGTCGGGGTGTCCACAAAAACCACGAACGTCGCCATCTGAAGACGTGACGGGAAAAAAGAGATAGAAGGAGTGAGAATCTTACTAAAGAATCTCAGTAGGGCCTCCTACTACCCAGGTGTCATCATCTACGTCCTCAGGAACCTTGGGTTTAGTATACAAAATAAGTGAACATGCATTAAGTCCATTTTTAGGTTTTGAAACATAATTAGGCAAAATCCGTTCATTTTAGCATGATTCTTAATGTCATGGATGCAATCATATTTAAGAATGTATGCATGGTCTCTACTCAATGCAAGAACAATAATCTCAACATTAGGAACATCATAATAGTGGCATAAAGTGGCAATTAAATTCTCACATGGGAAACTTTGTGACATAAACATCATACTTTACTTCCTTATAGGCTACCCTAAAAGACAATCATTCTGGGGGTGCTCGGCCGAAGGTCACCCGAGCGTGTCACATCTCTAGGTTATGAGCTCATACCTTAACTAGTCGTCACTAGTTCTTACTTATCAATCCCGATAAGTGTAAAATAATCATAAACATAATCCCGACTTATCCAGTACAGGCTAGGGGGTATTTCTTGGGGGTGCTTGGCCGAACCGATGTCACCCAAGAATTTATCTTGGTACCGATGTCACATGAGTTCTCTAGAGGTGCTCGGTCGAACCGGTGTCATCCAAGAACTCATCTTAGTACCTCAAAAATCTCATAGGTTTTCAAAAACTTTCTGAGTCCCCGAATTTGTTAGAAATTCGGCAACATAATTGCAGCATGCCGGATTTCTTCCAAATTCTTCTTTATGCCACATAAGTCATTCAAACATGCATCTTCCATCATAATTTTCACACATTCACATAATCATTCTCATGCATTTACTAGTAACATTAAAATTTATTATGCTCGTGGTCCTACGGTATCTTATGCTTTGACCCTTACGGGCCTTAAACTTGTGATGTAATTAACCTATCATCTTCTATCAAACTTTTATGCACCTAAGGGTTCTCTTCTAACAAACCTTATTATTGTTTATGCTCTCTATTAAATCTGAACAACATCATTCCTTAGGGGCAGCATTATAAACTTATAATTGCGGGGTTCTAGAACTTACGTCTTAAACCCTTTCTTGGTTCTCTCTTCGCCTAAGGCGCTATAAGTTAAACCTAAACCAATTATGAGACATTCCTATGTCTAAGAACTAATTATAAACCATGTCTACCATATTATGAGGTTGCTGGATAGATTCTCAAAATTAAATATTCTAAGAGCTCTAGAATTGCAGTATTACGATTTTCTAGTTATTAGTTTCTCTATAGGTGCTAAAATTCAATCCTACTTCAATTGTAACCAAATTTTTCATGATTAAACAATCCTAATCTGATTATATTCCCATAGAAATAGTTTGGGCAGTGTCCAAGGGTAAATGGGTTAAAACTATGCTAAATCTTGACTTTACGGTTTTTCTAGAAAACTAGTTTCTCTCCTATCATGCATAGAAATGTTCCTACTTTGAAATTCATAATTTTTACTCATTCAAACACATCAAAACATCATCATACAACAGCAAACTCATCATGGAGGAACCGAAACATTAAGTCTCCAAAAAGATGCATAACTTGATATTTCTAAAACATATAAGTTGCTAGTTTCTCTCGGAATCATTTTTAGGACATCTAAAACTCTTTTGCAAACCATTTTATTTTGTAAAAGGGATAAAAACATCCTTAGGTCAGTGACAACTAAATCCCCTTTTTAAAAGAGTACTAAGTTCATAAATCTTGGTGGTCTAAATCCCATAAACTTCATGAAGCTTTAAAGAAAATCTTAAAACTTAGATTGTTGGCCCTTATAGCTAGATGAATCTCGTTCCAAGTTCATCATCACTACATGGCCGAAATTATGCATTCAAAGAATGCCTCCACATTAGACTTTAACTTGAGATAAAATGGGCAAGTCTTTGAGCTCTAAGGTCTTTAGGTGATGACATAATTTAAACATGCTATGCACTTCATTTTTATTCTTCATTACAAGGTAAAGTGAGAGCTTAAAGTAAGTATGCAAGACTTGAATATAAATATGCAAGGCTTGAAATAAATATGCGAGACTTTGAAATTTAAATATGCAAGTTCATTTCTTTATTTTAGTGCTCTAGGCCCAGCAACAATCGACTTTAAGGTCGAAATAGAAAGGCTTTGAGATTTAGTTAGGTGATAGTGCATCTCTCATTTTAAATCTTTATGTTCTTTAGTGATGCAAAGTAAATATGCTAGACAAGAATGTAAATATGAGATGCAATCCATTCTTTATCCTTTAATTTTAAGTGATGGCTTGGAAAAATAAATATGAATACAAAGCTCAAAGTAAATATGTAATGCATAAGTTTGAATTTAAATATGAATGCTAGTCCATTTTATTTCTTATTAGAGCTCATACAAGACTTTAAAGGAACTTAAACCTCAACCCAAACTTATCATGACAAGATAAAGTAAAGACAAGAGTGAACCTCAAAGGTTCCTTAAAACACAAAGTTTCTTTTCTTGAAATGAGGTCATAAATAACATTTTTATTAAAACTCAAGCTCTAAAGGCCTCATTGTGATGAACACATAGTCATCATCTAGAAGCTCTCATCATCAAGCCATTGTGAACCTTATTGGCTAACATGGTCGAAAATGTGAAGGAAGAAAAGGAAAGGAACCGAAACTTTTAAGAAGAAAAGGAAACATTTGAAACTC
Organism: Dalbergia cochinchinensis; assembly: GCA_031216125.1. Classification (NCBI taxonomy): domain Eukaryota; kingdom Viridiplantae; phylum Streptophyta; class Magnoliopsida; order Fabales; family Fabaceae; genus Dalbergia; species Dalbergia cochinchinensis. Next base: position 27,841,900 of record CM062374.1, read on the forward strand.
TAGAGACCATGATCTTGATGATGCATTAACACCAAAATCATGAGTCCTCATCATTGAGTTCATGTAACCATTTTAAAATATCATCAAGGTGAAAGGTTTCAAGGTTCAAGGAGAAAAACTAAAAACATCTTTTGCTTAAGAACAAAGATCAAGCTTTAGAGATTGTTCAAGTGATGAACATCATCATCATGGAACCTCATCATCAAGCTCTCATTCCTTTGCTCTCAAGGGCCCATGGCCGAAATGATAAAGAAAAAGGAGAGGGAAAAGAAGTTCTAAAAAGACTCAAGAAAAACCATAAACACATAACTAGAAATAGAACTTAAATAAAGAAAATACTTGAAAGAAAATCCCTACCAAGTGATTTGGAGATTGGGATGAAAGAAGAGGATGAAGAACTTGAAGAACTTGAACACTTGAAGATGAGAGAAAAAGAAAACTTTGAAGTGCTCTTTGAAAACTTACACTTAGCAAATGAACCCAAAATGATGCAAGTTCACCCAAGCATGCTATTTATAGAGAAATGAAACAAATGCAAGGTGCAAATAGGGGAAGAGGCTTCGGCCATTACAGCTCATGGGCAGCCCCATGAGTTCCATGAGATGAGATGTTGTGATCTTGAGGCATGGTGAGGTATGGTTCAAAGTATGGTGAGGTATGGTTCAAGGTATGGCTCAAGCATGGTTCTTTGAGTGAGAAACAAATCAACATGTGATGCAAATAGGAGAGAGATGGCCGAAGGTGCATCAGCCATGGGGGAGGGTTTTCTTGCATTTTAATTGTGGTTTAGAGTTGTGTTTAGGTGTATCTTTTATTAGGATTAAGATTAAGAATTTGTAAGAAAGTGTTTAGGTGAGAAAATGGGTAATCAAGGTTGTCAAGATATGTTTAAGGAGTGGTCTTGCATCATTAGTGAGTTATAAACTCATTTTAGTGCATAAACAATTCTAGACACAATTCTATGATTTAAGGAATTGGAGAGAGAAAATACTATTCAAGATTCCAAGATTGGAATCTTGAGTTTTAAAAAGAGATTTAAATCTAATCTAAGCAATTTTAGGTTCTAATTAATTTTAATAGCTTATTTTGACTCTAGATTAATTATGGAAATTAATTAATCTTCTATTAAAGCCTAATATTGCTTAGGTTTGCTTAATTACATCATTAAGCTCAAAAACACTATCCTAGGGGCAAAATCATAATTTTTTACTAAAACTACCTGAGACCACCGGGACTTAAACAAACGCTTTTAAACATGTAAAAACATTGTTTTAAACCTTCGGGGAAAGTTTCGGGCTCAAACGGCACCTTTACCCGCGTAAAAATGCTATAGGGGTATTTTGGTCATTTTGACCTGAAACTGCAGAAAATGAGACTTTCGCCTCCGAAACCATTCAAGGGCCATCCAATCCCCTTCAAACATTGAGTTGGCCCTTCGAGGACTGCCGGGCCGGCCATCCTCGAATTCCGGGCCAAAGATGATCTTAGGGGCATTTTAGTCATTTCCTTCTCAGACAGAAAAATCGGGGCGTTACATATTTCATCATGCCTTGGCTGAAACCTTATTTGGCTCCAAGAAGCGATTTATCCTTCTCATTTCTTTGCATAAGACCAAAGCTTTGTCTTGCACAAAAAGGAAAACACACTTGGTATGGATTTTTGTTTTGAATTCTTCTTCTCTTTCTTTGCTTTATTTTCGGTTTTGATGTTAGATCAATGGTCAAGTTCCTCCTCTTTTTCTTTCTTATATTTTCGACTTTGATGTTGGAAGGAATGCTCAAGACCATAGTTTGATGATGAGAGTTTTGATATTGGTTATGTTACCATTATTTGTTTCACCTATAAAGCTCAAAGCTTGATTTTTGGTTTTCTTTGGTTTTTTTTATTTGAGGTTGATGGTGAGTCCAAGAAATGAGGTTCTGGGAACCATGGTGCTAATGGACTCTAAAGCTCACTTCCATGTTGAAATATTGATTAGGGTTAAAGAGTTTTTATTCTTTAAAAGAGTCTTGAGTATTCGTGTAACACCCTAAGGTTTAACTTGTCACCCTAAGACATATTCAAGTTAATTATTAGTTATTACTCTTTTGTTCCAATTCTTAATTCTAATTTTAGAAAATACTTAGTGAAAATATGGGTAAATTATTTTTGAAATTAAAGATGAGAACGTGAGCTACGCATGCATGTAAAAAAAGACCACATCGTTTGTCTCACAGATAACAAAAAGGAACCCATCGTATTATAAATGGAACACAAGATTATAAACATAACAAACCATCATAGTTAAATAATAAGAATTTCACCATATACCAAGTCATATAATAGTAGCATTAGACCCACCGTTATTGGTTGAGCCGATACAGTCATTAATGCAAAACATAAAGAAACTAAAATACATACATTAGAATCCTTACTTACTCGAGTGCACCTAAAGTAGATAACCTCAAAAAGCAAAAGAAGGTTACCCTATGTATGATATGCTTGCATGCACTACAAAGTCTGCTACCAACTCCTACTACTGCCTATCCCAAGTGGAGAAACATAACCAATCCACTAGGCCAGTTTGGCCAAAGTAGCCAAACGGTGAGCAGGTCGGGCATGAGCTCCATGACGAGGTCGTATCGCTACTCTAGCTCTTGGGATTGGCTGAGTCAACGTAGCCTCACTGCCTCCACCTAACTCCATAGATACGGTGGGGGAAGAACCATTAGGTGGTATCTAAGTGGCTGAGTGCTCAGATAGGTCAGTCTCAAAATGAGTAAGAAGAGAATGGGGAACGTACCCTGGGTAGTCCCTGACGGCTGAGATAGCCACAGGGGTGCGACGAACTTGCTCTCCATGGAGGTGCATGCACTCAAAGAGAAGATCATTAGCAAAAGGCGACATAGGAGAGAAACGGAAACTGGAGACTGGGTAGGCAAATGGGCAGTCCAAGAATACGAACAGACGAATAGAACAGTAGCCCACAAAATGGTACGACTCGTATGTGGTATCAAAATGGAGCTCCCAGGTCAGTGCATCAACGAATATTGCGAACGAAGCCATTGTCATCTGAAGACGCGATGGAAAGAAAGGCAAAGGGAGTGAGAAACTTAATAAAGAATCTCAGTAGGGCGTCTTCCTATCCTAGTGTCATCATCTACACTCTCAGGAACCTCGGGTTTCATTATAAAATAGTGAGCATGCATAAGGTTCATTTATTAAGTTCTAAATACCAATTACCGAGGCCCGTTCATTTTAATATGAGTCTTGGATGTTATGAATACATCATACCTCATTATGAAATGCATGTCAATACAAGGTGCAACATACTATATAGAGACATAAGTGATATACAAAGAACATGGTAAACATGGCATGAATTGCTTCCATCTATACTTTTGGTGACTTAATTTATTCTTTTCTCTCATTGGGCCACCCTATTACTCTCTCCTCTTGAGAGTTCTAGGTTATAAGCTCATACCTTACTAGTCATCACTAGCATACACTCATCCTCATGATAAGTTAACACCCGACTCTTAAAGTATGGGATAGGGGGCAAGGATCACCTTTCATAACCTTTAATTTGGGGACTGTAAAGGATCACTTCCTTATTGAATCACCTCTCATTACCTTTAATTTGAGGAGTCTAGAGGATCATTTCCATATGTTTTATGTCACCTTAACCTTAGCATGTTATATTGGAATGCAAAAGCACAAACATATCATATAATGTCCCATGCATTCATATTACTTCAACATATGCCTCTTGAACATTCCAAGTGTAATGATAACATGCCACAATAAATCTTGTAACTGGTAGCCAAGTATGTAAACATAATCATCACATAAATTTTCAAATATATCATAAACCCATATCTCATAAAATAAGAACCTTCATTATCCCTTAAATGGTTAAACCTCTAAATCGGGTAAACCTAACTTTTATATTTATTCTTTTATGCATCTAAGGGATTAATTCCAATGACTTCCACTAATTAATGACCTTAAGAACATCATTACACAATGCTAGATAGATTTGGGCAGAATTGAAATTGAGCAATTTCGGTGTTCTAGAAGATGTGTTTTTAACCCTTTCTCGTTATGGTCTTTTCTTAAGGTACAAGAATTAATTCCTAAACCATTTATCAATGCTTCCTACACATGTGCACATCATAAAACACATTCCTACCAATTTTAGACATGCTGAAATAGAAACTTCAATTTCAGTTTTTAGAGAACCTAGAAGTCATATTTTTTATTCTTTTTAGTTACTAACTTTGCCTAAGGTACCAAAAATTATTATCACAACAATTAATAGAAATTTTTACACACTTAAACTTCTCCAAACAGCATATAACAAATCTAGAAATGCTAAGGCAGAATCCGAAAATGTCATTTCCATAAGCTTACAATATTGCAATGTAAGGCATTTCTAGTGACTAATTTCACTCAAAATTAGTTCTAAGTTAAAGGATACTCTTAGAAGCAAATTATCCCTTTAGAAACATAGATAAATACTTTATGTCAGTGGAAAAAGAATTAAAAGTTTCATTACTAAAATTTTAATCATAAAACCTTACTTCAATACTTTAGAAGTTATTAATCCCTTTTAAGAGAAACCGCAAGATATAAGTTTTGAAAACCTCAAAGCAATGAGACACTAAACTCTAGAAACTTTTTCCTCTTGAAACCAAAACATATTTATAAAGGTAAATGCCCATGGAACCGAAATTCCTATGTAAGTTGAAAGGGGTAAGTCTTGAGCTTTAGATATTTATAAGATGACATAAACATAAACATGCTAATGCGAGTCTTATTTTAATTTTGATATTATAAGGTGATGGCAATGGAAATATAAATATGAAATGCAAGGCTTGAAAGTAAACATGAGAATGCAAGCCCATTTTTAATCTTTAGGAATTAAGTGATAACTTCAAACATAAATATGCTAGACAAGAAATATAAACATGAAGTGTAGGTTCATTTTCTTATCTTCAAGATTAGGTAATAACTTGGAAGTAAACATGATATGCAAGGCTTAAATATAAACATGAAATGCAAGAACTTGAAATATAAATATGAATGCAGTTCTATTTGTTATCTCTTTAAGTTCTAAGCTCAAGAATCCTATTTAAGTATAAACTCTAAAACACCAATGACTCTTACCAAATGGACATGAGCTTTAGAGTCTATCAACATCATGGTTCCAAGAACCTCTATTTTGTTAGGACTCATCATCAAGCTCAAAGAAACAAAATATAAAGAATCTAATAACTTACTCATCATGGTACTTTGAAAACTGAGAAAAAAACATAGTTCAGGCTTTAGAGGTCATAAGTGTGATGATCTCATTATCATCATCTAGGAGTCCTCATCATCAAGCCATTATTTTTTAGCATAAAAAGGCTCCAAGGCCGAAATGAAAAGAAAGAAAAAATGAAGCCTAAAATCGAAAATGGCAAGAGTAAAACCCATTCCTTGTTTCATCATCAAACCAAAAAAAAAAGAGAACCTAGAAGAAGAAAATATTTTCATTCAATCCAATATTCCAATGATTCAAAGAAAAAGAATGAGAACTCTAAAACAAAATCCCTGCCAAAGGTGTTTTTCTTATTGAAATGTGTAATGCCCCGTTTTTCTCTAAACTTTTAAATAACCAAAATGTCCCTGAGGTCATTTTTACCTGAAACATGAGGACGACCAGCCTCGGCCATCCTCACAAGGCTTTTATGATATATGAAGGGGATAATATGTTTATGAATGTTAACAAGGCAGAAAAATCTCATTTCTGAGGTTTTTTGTGTGTAAATGACCAAAATACCCCTAACCTGATTTAAGGCAGTTTTAAGTTTTGACTCCGACCCGGACTCATCCTGGAGATCAAAAATGATGTTTTAAGGCATGAACTATGTTGGTTTAAGTCCCGGAGGTCCCGAACAACTTTTAGTAAAAATTACGATTTTACCCCCGCTTAATGCATTTTACGTCTAACGAGTTACTTAACTCAAACCTAAGCAATATTAGGCTCTACTGAAAGGTTAATTAATTTTCTTAATTGATCTAGAGCTAAAATAACTATTTAAGGTTGATTAGAACCTAAAATTGCTTAAGGAAATTTACAACTCAATTCTAATTCTTTTCTTTCTTTAAAGAAAAAGCAACTATGAATAGTATTTTCACTATTCACACTTCCATTCCCATGAACACTTCCTTTCCCAAGAAAAAGTTGTCACACTTTAATCAATAGTCATAGGAGTTTGACTCCATTAATCCTACAAGATCACTCTTAATCCAAGGTATTAATGGTCCTAATCATCTACTTAGTTCACCTAAACACTCAGGCACACAACCTTAATAACCTTGTTTACTCCTAAACACTCCATTAGTACATGATTAAATTGAATAAAATCTTCCCTCCCTTGGCCTTATAATTTTCAGCCACTTCCCCCCCAAAAATTTAAAAGAATGATATTTTATGTAGTCAATCAAGTTGTCCTTCAAAAGCCACCCTAAGACCTATGACCTATGACACCATGAATGACAACACAAGAGATTTTTCTTCCCTCCTTCTTCTTGGAGAAGTTTTGGCCAGCCTCTCCCCCTCCACTCCTTCATGATTCATTTGCCTATAAATACACAACACCACACAACTTCATTCCTTTGCTCACTTCTTGCAAAATCTCTAAAAGTCTCAAGCTTTCTTACTTCTTTTTCTCTCAAGCTTCCAAGAGTTCTTCAAGCTCAAGTTCTTCCTCTCTTTTTTCAAAAACACAAGGTAGGGAACCTTTCTAAATATGTCTTTGATTTTTATGTTGAATCTTGTTGGGAAATGATGAAAAGTGGAACCTCCATGTTGCTTCTTTCTTTTCGGTTTCTTCCTTTTCTTTTCCTTTGGTTTTCGGCCTCAAGGCCTTGAACATGATAGCTTGATGATGAGTGCTCTCTAGAGGTGACAATGAGTTCATCTCACATGAGACCTCTAAAGCTTAAGTTTTCTTAAGAAAAGTTTCATCTTTTACAAGTTTAGTTAAGAATGAGGTTATGTTTCTCTTGAACATTTGGAACCTTCCTTTTCTCCTCTATGTTTCGGCCATGAAGGCCTTTGGCCCTTAGAAAAATGAAAGCTTGATGATGAGGGTGTTATGATGGTGTTTGTCACTCAACAACCCCTAAAGCTTGAATTTTTCACAAGGAAAGTTTCATCCTTTTTCAAGGATAAGTAAAGGAGGAGTTTATGTTTCTCTTGAACACTTCTTAGACTTCCCTTTTCCTTTCATATTTTCGGCCATGTAGGCTTCCAAGGCTTGGAAAAATGAAAGCTTGATGATGAGGGTTTCATGTTGATGCTTGTCACATAAACAAACTCTAAAGCTTGAAATTTTGACCTTAAACCAAGCATGGTTTCGGTTTTGCTTTCTCCTTTAGCATGAACTTGTTTTAATGTTGATTTTGAAGGAAGCCTTGTACTCAATGATGAGAACTTAGGATGTTGATGTCATAGATCATCAAGATCTTGGTCCCTAGAGTTTAAAAATGGTTCATTCTTCATGATGAAGATTCGGCCATCTTCAAGTTTTTTAAGGTTGTGATTTATTTTGAGTATTCTAGCACTAGTAGTTCTCTTTTCTTGTGAGGAAGAGGTTTGGGTTGGAACTATGATCTTTTTTAAAGTCTTGTAAGAGCCCTAGACAAGATATGAAAGTAACTTGCATTCACGTTTACTTTATGCTTTGCATTGTACGTTTATTTTTTATGCTATCACTAAACTCCAAGATAAGGAATGAACTTGCATAATGCACGTTTAAATTCCAAGCTCTGCATTTCATGTTATTTTTCAAGCCATCACTAAACTCAAAGACTAAAAATGAAGGTGCATCTCATATTTATTTTGAGCTATCACCTTACTTCCTAATGAACTATAAAAATGGAATGCATAGCACGTTTACTTTTATGCTCTCACCTAAAATTACTAAAGCTCAAAGACTTGCCCATTTCATCTTGAGAAAAGTTAAATCAAAGAGGTATTCTCTTGAAAATGCATTCGGCCATGTGATGGTGAAAGCTCTAGGATGAGTTTTCATTAGTTACAAGAGCCTACAGTTTATGTTTTAAGTTTTTCCTAAACATAAGTGACATTTAAAAGTATTTTGGGTATGTTCTTATAATTAGGATTCCAACCATGAGTAAAATTAAGGAGCTACTGCCCCATGTATTTTATAAGAGTTCTTGATAAGATAAATTGATTTCTAAGATGTTTTTGAAGTCCTAAAATTGTCCCAAGAGAAACTAGCTACCTATGTACATTGAAAAAGAAGTTTATACATGATTCAATGACTAACCATTTTCGGTTCTGCCATGTTCATTTCCAGCACCTTAAATCATGTTTTGGGTGGTCTAAATATGTTTAAATACCTTTCCAAGTATATGATAATTGTTCTAAACATTTTGAAGCATGCTTGGTTACTTGAATTGCTTGAAATGTGAATTCTAGAACCCCATAGGTACAGAAAATATGAATTCTGTCCCAGCATTATTAACATCCATAGAATCACATTATATGATGTCTAGATCAGTGAGAGTGACTCATAATTATCTTAGTTATTAATTGTTGCATCATAGAAAAAGTCGGATGTGAGAAAAGGTTTAAAATGCATCTTTTAGAACACTGTAATTCATCTAACTTAGCTTACTGCCAATGCTGTCCAGCCATAATTAATTAGGTTTTAGGACTTAATAAATTATGGTAATGAGGTTAATCAATCCCTTAGAGGTATACGGAAATAATTTGGAAGTTTGAGGTTACCCAATTTAGGGTTTTCACTCTTAAGGGGAAGCTTAAGCATTACTCTATGAATGATGAATTGGTGTTTACCTCATGATTTGTATGATGCTATGTGAACTGTTATTCTTAAATGATAGTTTTGTTATTGCATGAGATTGTTCTTTGTGAATGTAGAGATGCCTATGTTATAATAAAAGATATGTGACATGCATGAAGCTATGTGGCATCTCAATAAAACATGCTAAGACTTAAGGTGACTTAAACTATGTAAAAATGATCCTTGAACCACCAAACCAAGGGTGGGGATGAGATGATTCTAGCCCCCTAGACCCGTACTTTAAGTTGGGACCTTTAACTTATCAAAAGGGATAAGTCCATGTGCTAGTGACGACTAGTGTGGTATGAGCTCATAACCTAGAAGTTTCTCCAAAGGAAGATTAGTTGGGGTGGCCCCAGGAAGAAAATGTTGAGGTTCTAATGTCACCTAAAGTAACCAAGATAAGTTACCATGTACCATGTTCTAAGAACCATGATTTTATGCACCATGAATTATGAATTTATGTGCCATGATCCATGATATAAAGAACCGTGATTTATGAGTTGAGTTTCATGATTTATAGACTATGTAACCAAGAGGTTTTCATAATTAAAAGGAATGGGCCTCAGAAGTTAACATTTTCGAACTTCATAATTGAACCATTATATGCCCACGTTTTTACTAAGAAACTGAGGTCCCTGGAGACGTATATGATGACACTTAGATATGAGGAAAAACCCTACTGAGTTTCTTTAGTAAGAAATCTCACTCCCTCTATCTCTTTCTTTCCGTTACGTCTCTAGATTCGAATGGCAACGTTCGTACTCTACGTTGAGACACCCACATGGGAGTACCACTACGATCCGGAGCACAGATCGTACCATTTTGAAGGCCGCTGTACTGTTCGCGTCTTTATGTTTCCCGGACGGCCATTCACCCATCCTGTAGATAACTACCTCTTCTCCCCAATGTCGCCCTATGGAGACGACATGGTTTTTGAGCGTGCTCGCACACGCAATGAGAGGATCCTCCGGCTTTACACCACAGGCTCAGGCGCCATACCCGAATATGTACCCCGCTCGCAACATTCGGAGGAAGACCCTTCGGAGGAGCCACCCACCCACATGTATGGAGAGGACTCTGCCCTCACTCCCCCACGTGTGCCAGCAGGCTGCGAGGAGACAGTTACCCAGCCACGGAGGGCTCGAATGCCCGAGATATGACCCCAGCATGGAGGACGTGTCCGAATGCCCAATCCTGCCTAGCTTCGCCCGTGGATCGGCTATGTCCCACCTTACCCGTGACTGTAGCCGTATGGTTTAAAAGGTAGTCCTTAGTGCACACACGACACGTAGTTAGGATAAACCTTCTTTTGTGTTGAGGTTATCCATTTCAGATGCACTTGGGTATGGGTGTTCTCTTGCATGCATCGTTTATGTTTTTACGTATTTTCTACTTTTCAGTTGTAATGTACTCTATGTATTGAACCGTCCCGCCATTATTGGTGGACATTTTAAGTATTAATGCATGAGGTATTTCAATATATGTATTCATGATGCTATGGATGGAGCCTTTATGTGTTTACATTTCCGCACTTTATGATATCGTTCGACTACATTATGTGCGGCTCATACTTTATCAAGGTTTTGTTACAAAAAAAAATTGGCTCGTATTTTCAGTAAGTAATTTCAAAGGTAATAGAACTAAATCAAGAAGTAACAACTAGTATTCAGTCTCAGTACATGCTAGTAGTATTTGGTTAAATATTAGGGTGTTACAAAATAAGAAGAGCTTTGATCTTGAAGAGAGAGATGAGAAGAATAATTCTTCCTTGGAATTCAAAAGGGGTTTTGGCCAATGAAAGGAAAAAAGAAGGAAGATGAGGAAGAACTTTTAGAATGAGAGAGAAGAGAAAAAGCTTGAATGATCTTTGAGCTAAGATTGTAAGAATGAGCAAAATGGTATTGTGAGTTTCCTTGAATGTGTATTTATAGAAAACTTTCAATATGAGAGGATAAGAGGAAGAAAGAGGCCACAGCATTCATCAAGGAAAATGGGAGGAAAAAAATCTCATCTAAGTGTATCATTACATGGAGTGGTGTAGGAATGGCTAGGTATGGGTTTGGGTATGGTTCTTTGAGTATGTTAGTTGATTAAATCAAAATGTGATGGATTGAATGGAGGGGGATGGTGCCGATTTCTTCAAGGATAAAGGGGAAGAGAATATCTCATTTTAGTATGGGTTAGGAGTGTGTTTAGGAGTAGATTTGATTAGGCCTTTGATTAGGAGTTTGTAATCAAGTGTTTAGGTGAGTGATTAAGGCCATTCAGGACATTAAAGAGTTCTCTTGCTCACTTAGTGGAGTCAAACCTCATTTAACAAGAATTTCAATCACATCTTTGATTCCTTAATTTAAGGAATTAGAGAGAGAAAATATTATTCCAATTGATATGACATAAAGTCTTAAATTAAGAAAGGATTTTGAGTTTCTTTAAGCAATCTTAGGCCCTAATTAACCTCAATTAATTAGTTTGACTCCAGATTAATTATTAGAATTAATTAATCTTTAATTTGGCCTAATATTGCTTAGGTTTTCCTTAATTACACCATTAGGCCCATAATGCACTAGTTAGGGGCAAAATGGTAATTTTGCAAAAAACTCCTTGGGACCAACTGGGCCTAAATAGACATTAAACATCCCTTAAAAAGGTGTCCTTCCAAACTTTCGGGTGAAGTTTGGGTCCAATCGGCCATTAATTCTATGTTAATTAGCTGCAGAAGTATTTTGGTAATTTCGTGCAAAAAAATCAAAAATTGAGATTTTCATCTCTAATAATATATATAACACAATTAATCCCCTTCAAGCATTAAAATATTCTCTTGAGGTTTGCATGGACTGGCTTTCCTCAATTTCCCGAGTAAAAATGACCTCATGGGTATTTTGGTCATTTTTACATAGGAAAAATCGAGGCATTACAATTGGAGCTTAATGAGATGTAAAAATGGATTGTATTCATGTTTATTTTCCAAGTTCTTGCATCTCATGTTTAGATTCCAAACCTTGCACATCATGTCTATATTCGAAGTTCTCACCTTAAGTCTTAAAGATAAGAAAATGGACTTGCATCTCATGTTTATATTTCAAGTTATCACCTAAGCCTTAAAGACTTTAAAAGGATCTCACATTCTCATGTTTATATTTCAAGTCTTGCACATTATATTTATATTTCCAAGCCTCACCTTATAATGATAAAGATTAAAATGAGACTTGCATAGCATGTTATGATTCTAGTCATCACCTAAATCTCTAGAGCTCAAGACTTGCCTCTTTCATCTTATATGGAAATTTTGATCATGGATACCTTTTATTGTATATATTTCGACCACAAGAGGATTTGAGTTTTAAAGTTGGTTTTATTTTACTTTGAGGCTTCAATCTTGTTTTTATGATGTACAAAGAGCTTTTGAAAGATTTAGGGACTCAAGAGGAGTACAAATGTGATTCTAAGTGTTTAGAAACCTATTATTGAAGAATTTATTTTGATTTGGGATAGTGTGAGTATGATTTCAAAGGAAATATTGGAATGATATTTAAAATAGTTTTAGAATAAAAGAACAACTTGAAAGGTGTCAAAACTTTTTAGTTTTTCAACTTTTGGAATTTGTGGTAATCGATTACCAGTGTACTGTAATCGATCACAAGGATGTTTTTAGTACCCAACAATGAGTTTTTAACTCTGGTAATCGATTACCAGGATGTTTTTGGATGCCCAGAATGTGTTTTTCACACTAGTAATCGATTACACAGCTTATGTAATCGATTAGCAGCAAGTTAACCAAGTCAGTTTTGAAATTTTGACACTGGTAATTGATTACACAACCTATATAGTTGATTACCAGCAGCTTGAACAGGTTTGTTTTGAAAGTTTGAACTGTATAATTGATTACCAACTCATGCAATTAATTACCAGACCCAGAAATGTGTAAATAAGTGTGTTCCTACTCTGAATAACATGAATTCATGACTTTGCATGCTTGATCTTTGAATTATGTAAATGATGATCTCTAGTATGATTGTATATATCACGTTGAGCAGAGCATATGTATTAGCTGAGTTTAGTCCTTGATTTCTAGCATACTGGGTAGGAGCATGTTTATTGTTATAAGATATTGATTTGTGACATGCTTATGGATGTATGCAAAGAATGTGATGCATGCTTATGTGATCAATTACATGATGAACTGTGGCATGATATGATTATGCTTGAATAATTGAGGTGCAAAAGTTAAGTGTTTTGTGAGCATGGAAAGTTAAATGATAAGTTATGATATATTCATATATTTGTATCTCTAGATAACATACTAAGTTTAAGGTGACATAAAACACATGGAAATGATCCTCTAGACTTCCCGAATTAAAGGTTATGAGAGGTGATCCAATAAGGTAATCCTTTACACTCTCCAAATTAAAGGTTATGAAAGGTGATCCTATGCCCCCTATCCCGCACTCTAAGAGTTGGGAATTAGCTTATTGAAAGGATAAGTATAGACTAGTGACGACTAGTGAGGTATGAGCTCATAACTTAGAACTCTCAAAGGAGAAAATAATAGGATGGTCCCCATGGAAAAGAGAATAAGAAGTTTAAGTCACCTAAAAGATTATTGAGAAAAAGATCATGCTAGAAGAGTTTGCATTCTATATGTTATGACCACTTAATATGATTCTTATGGTATCTTGCTTGTGGCATTGACATGTATTCATGACTTATTATGTTGCATCCATGCATTAAGATTCATGCTAAAATAGGTAGGCCTCAGATTAAAGATGTTTGGAACTTAATAAATGAACCTTATATACATACCCACTATTTCATAATAAAACCCGAGGTTCCTGAGGGCGTAGATGATGACATATCTACTGAGATTCTTGTATAAGTTTCTCACTCCCTATTTCTTTCCTTCCATCTCATCTTTAGAGGTAGATGGTGACGTTTATGATATACGTTGATGCTTCCACTTGGGAGATGCACTTCGATCCTGCTTATTGAGGTGTTGTTCTCCTTTTTGTCTTTCTAGATCGCCCTTTTACGAGCTCGACCACGAGCAGAGAAGATTCCCTGTACCCGTCCAGCTGCTTCAACCGTTCGTGACTTTCCTGTTTACATACCTCGATCACCCTTTTGTCAGACTGGCCCATTGTCAGACCCATCTGAGAATTCACCCACCCAACTTTCTTCTGATGGTTGGGGTAGAAGCGGGTGAGAAAACACGGTGACATAGCCCATTCAAGGAGCTCAGCATGTTCACAGGGGAGCCACTCAACCACGCCGAGGTGCCCACGTTCAACCCGCCCATCGTATTTCTACAACCGGCAAACTGGCCCACTGGATTGGCTACCTTCCTTCCTCCTTGGAGTGACAGCAGTAGGAGTTAGCAGTGAACCTCATGGAGCACCTATGCACATATCAAGGATAGGATAGCCTTCTTTTGCTTTTTGTTTATTAGAGGTTATCTACCCTAGACGCGCCCCAGTAGGAGTAATGGGGATGAGAGGTCTTGTGGGCTTGTACTTAGCTTTCCTTTATTTCTTGTTTATGATATTTGGATGACTGTACTTATTCCAACCTTTATTGGTGGAAAGGATGCAATTACTTATATGTATATTTTGGTGCGCAAAGAGGAACAAATGATATTGATAATCATATAATTATATGTTTATGCTCATGATATTGTGGTGCTTGTATTTCGTTTATGCTTGTGACATGTTTTTATTTACTTTCCTCCTTATACACAAGACGAGTGATGTTTTCATTCAGTATACACGGCTCACGTTTTGTTTTAAAATTTCAAAAAAAAAAATTTGCTCGTATTTTCACTAAAGTATTTCCAAGAGTTTAAGTTAAGGACTGGAATAAAAGAGTAATAACTAATAATTAATTTAAATATGTCCCAGGCGTGTTGGGTTAAATATTAGGATGTTACAAGAGGTATCGACACCTTTATAAGGCTTGCTTTGTTCCCTTCCCCAATCGATGTGGGACTAGTTCCACTGCCTCTCAAGGAGCCCAGCGTCCTCACTTGATACCATTTACAATAGCCCAAACTTCTAGTGATAAAGATATTGTCTGCTTTGGGGTCTAACTGGGCGCTCTTCACAAATTTACTCTTCTTTTCTCTCAAAGGGAAAACACATCTACATGTGGGAGGTATCCATACCCTTATAATACATGATTTATTTCCTTCCCCAACCGATGTAAGACTAGTTCCACCCCTTTTCAAGGAGCCAAGTGTTCTCGCTGGCATACTGATTCTCGGACTGACTCTGATAACACTATTGTTATAACCTAAAAATCGTAACTGGCACATAAGGGATATTGTCCTTTATGAAAGCCTTATGGAATTGATTTCATGCAATCATGCATAGCAAATTACTAAATTAATGCTCATAATAAATCATAAAAATAAATAAACAATGAAATAAATAAATTCCTTAAAGGTTCTTGAAAACTTTATTAATGAAATATATAAAATATTTAATTCATCCAAATCGTTCAAAAACCTATAACTAAAATAAATAATCTTAACTCATGTTCCTGGAAAAAAAATTCATAACATATCCTTGAAATAACCATGCATGCTAAATGATGTCCAATGACCCTGCTTGCACACTATTGGGGCACTCTATTCTAATATGATCCTAATTTAAACTTTACTACAAAGTGAAACTCACCACTAAAACAGCTGTAAAGCTACTAAGGCTGGATCTGAATGACAATTGGATGTACAACTATAACTATAAGGGGGAGGAAAAAGGAAAGTAAGTTCATTAAAACTCAGTGAGCGGGTCTCCGCTCACAACCCACATGGGACAACAAAAATAATACATGTGATATGCATGCAGCTGATATAAAACATTTAAACATTTAAATATGTAACAATACTGAAAACCATATGTCGGC
Source organism: Dalbergia cochinchinensis (assembly GCA_031216125.1). Lineage (NCBI taxonomy): Eukaryota > Viridiplantae > Streptophyta > Magnoliopsida > Fabales > Fabaceae > Dalbergia > Dalbergia cochinchinensis. Next base: position 27,857,661 of record CM062374.1, read on the forward strand.
TGAATCCATAATAATAATTAGCAAAGAAACAAGAACTGAATTGAATCTATTACTATACGGAGCTGAATGGCTAAAACTGATTGGCACCTAACTATGTCCCATAAATGGACACCACATTGGGTTCTTTACTGTAACTAAGGTTGAACTAGTCCTCTAGCGGATCACTTGATATCAAGATTAACGATTGATCTTGCAGCTGTTAACTCACTATTCTATTTCTCACTAATCATTGGCTAAAAACTAATATTCAAAACATTTCAGTGTTCCTGCTATTCATACTAAACTGGGGTTCATGCAATTTTTCTAATTGATAAATAATTCTAAAATATATACACAACAAATATGGTCCCTTGAGTTTTCTAAAATAATAATTTTCATGATGACTATAAAACAATAATTTTCTAAAATTACTATAATCCATGAAAGCTTGTTTCTTGCCATAAATCATTCTAAAAAATTCATAAACAATTTTCATAATGTCGGGAGAGTAATCATAATGACCAAAAGTATGGTCATGAGCTTAAACCCACTCATTGTTTATTGTCGGGAGTACATGACCACTGCCTACATGATACTGGGAAATTGGAATGGCAATCTCAACTACCAAGCAATTATAGACAAGAATCAGGAATGATTTGAAATCAAATGAAAAGGGAAAACTAAACACAAGAACCTAAAGATTCACTAAACTCATAACCATATATGTTAGCTCCAGAACCCTTCCAAAAAGTGTTGACAAGTTTTGAATGACAACAAAGCCGATTTAAAGAAAATGTTTTGAAGAAAGACTAATGGCTGTCTTGAGTTTCTTGAAGTATTAAACACGTTCTATCGTTTAACATATCAAGGCTTAATCAAACGAGGATTTATTTTACTGTACATGTGTGAACATGTTTTATCTCATGTTAAAAGATATGAACTGAAAAGAATATAAAATTATATCCTAATTCAAGCTTAAAATAGCTAAAGATTTGAAGAAGAAATCAATACTGCAAGAACCCAAGTTTTTAGTCTTCAGAAAGTAGCAGTTAGATATCAGAAAGTACATTTACAATGAAGATATCAAGCAAACTCTGAGAATTAGGTGTTACACAATCTTCAATCTGCATAATTGCAATCTTTTTATCATCATAAAACTTGGATTGAAGACCTGAAGATCAAAGAATCATCAAGGATCTATTACCACACGTCAAAATGCTCACTTCATTATGGAGCACTAAACATTACTAGAAAAGGAAGGAATTTGAATATTTGAAATTCAAATTGAAAGTCAAACCCAATGTCAGAATTGGCGTGTCATCTCTTCTAGCAACTGGATCAACTTTCCCCCGTTTCTAGAAAAAAGAGTTTAGAAACCACATTTAGAAAGTTAGAGTAGTTTTTGAAGGGACATCAAAAACCTCAAGACCATAACAGCTTCTACAACAGATTTGACAACTGTTAGCACTTTCAAGATTGCTTTTCCAAGACACAAATGAATGATCAACATGTGTCACTTGGAGATCTAATCAAGGGCAACGGTCACAAGGAAGACCATTTGTGTATAAAGACGCTGTGCTCAAACAAAATACAGAAAGACTCTGCACAAGAAGAGAAAACTCTATAAAAATCTCTCCTCATATCCAATAAGGTTCATATCATTATGTAATCAGATTCCATACTTGTAAAAATTCTTCTTTCTGAATAGATATATGTTCTTTTTAGGAAGAAATGATAGAAAGAAATCATTAAAGCTTCCCCGGGTTATTCATGTATATGTTAAGGAAACTTGAGTGTATGTTAGTTTAAATGGCAACCTAAACATAAAACCTTTGTATCCTCGATCTAGTAGTGATCAGCGTGAGATAGCTTGGAAAGGCTAATATAAAACTACTTGCAACGCACCAATGAGGTGTTCTTACTGATCATGGTTTAGCTTGAAGAGGCTAGTTAAAAACTACTTATAACGGGACAGTAACAATTGGTTTACATGTCACGGTTTCAGCTTGAACAGGCTATTAAATAACTACTTGGTTTAACTTGTAGAGATTGGTGAATAACTACTCAAGTTTATGACAGTAGGGATTGTATACTAGTCACAGGTGTTAGCTTGGAAAGGCTAGTACAGGGACTACTCAGTTCATTTTGGAGAGGCTGATAAATAACTACTCAGTTCAGCTTGGAGAGGATGGTGAATAACTACTTAATTTGTAATAGTAGGGGTTATCTGCTAGTCACAAATGAGAGCTTGGGAAGGCTAATGTAAAGACTATCCAATTTTTTCTTTATCAGGTTGAGAAATATGTTTAGTGGAACATCAACATATGTTGAGTATTGGATGTAGGCATGTTTGGCCGAACCAGTATAAAATATTTGTGTTACATCTTCTTCTACTTAATCTCCTTTATTTTTTTATTATGGTTTACAGTTGAACTTATGCTGGTATAATGCTTTAAGTTTTATGTTATTTATCGTTTACTTTAGAAATCTATTTTCTAAAACTACTGACTGTATTTTCGCTGTACTACAAGTTTCATACTTGATCGTATTTGTGTTAAAGGTTTCAAATATGCAACTGAAGTAGAGCACGATTCAACCCCCCCTTCTCATGCACATTTATACCTACAATCAAGATAGGGTTGAGAGCACCTATCAAAAGAAATTAATCAAAGAGGGTTAAGAAAATTGCGTCTGTCTCTATATAATGTGCAAATATATACCAAGAGATGAAAGATATCACCAACAATTTTTTTTAGTTTTTTCCTTTTTTTTTTGTTTTAACATTTCTTAAGTCTTTAACTTCCACTATGGTTAAAATGTGGCCTCAAGGTTAGAAATAACACTTGTAGATAATTGAGTTAGCTTTCTAATGCCACAAAAATTGCATCAATCAAACATTTACAACTCAAAATATTTGTAAAATACTAAACATGGGTCATACTTGGTTGCATCTTACAAGGCTATGTTAAAGGTCTTTTATAGATATAATCTAACTAGCTGCATGATATCAACAACAATGAAATAAGGATAATAGTTAGAATAAATCTAACCATATCTTTTGCAACTATTTGGACAATTCAGATTCAAACTACCCGAACATATGTCTTAGTTATCTTTTGTATCTTGTATATGTCTGTGTGTTTGTATTGAAATTAAAAGATAATGAGGTTTTTGAAACAAATAACATATATCTAGGTGTATTCACATTATGTATCTATTTCTCTTTTGAAATAATAATAATTTATATGATGAACAAATTTTGCACTCAATTCTAATTAATAACTTCTAAAAAAATATCTAACAATTCTCTATAAAAATAATATCTAACAAATTATTTTCAAAATACATGTTAAATATAAATAATATCTAATATCTTTAAGTAAGCATCATTGTAATTCAGCAATGTCTAAAAAATTATTTTCAAATCACAATTATTATGATTTTTGTTAACTGTCAATAATCATTTTGAAAATATTCAATTAGTAGTTTATCTATATTCAAATTTTCATGAAATTGATACGTGTACATAGAAACATATTTTTTTAACATATTCATTTAATTCTATATATTTATATTTTTGGAAGTATTTGACTATATTATAATTGCTTAAAAAAATTATATCTATTATCAATATAAAATACTTTATGCTAATATCATTATTACAAAGTAGTATCTGTGAATACTATATATATACACTAATGATCAAATTTTTATAGAAAAATTACAATCTCTGATTAAAGGAAGAAGCCAATATCAAATTGACATTTTACACATTATTATATATATATATATATATATATTATTCTCAAATTCTAATTGATATTTACACCATAAATATGAATGATAGATATCTAAATAAATCCTAACATACTCTTAAAAATGACATAAAAATTAATTTATAAAGAGCATATGTGATAAAAGGAACATTTAAATGCTATATCTTTTTCTGATTCTAAAAATATTTACAATACTAATACAAATATTAATATTGACGATAATTATAAACAATATTGAATCTAATAAATTTGATAAGATAATATTTTCAATGTTTAAAAATCAAATAGTATTGATTATTATAGACAATATTGAATCTATTTCGATAAGATAATATTTTCAAAATTTAAAATTAAACATCATAACACAAGCTAAATATCTATTACATAAAAAGATTAAATATCAAATTCCAATAAAAACTTAACATTGGCATAGAAAAAGATTGATGTACAAAATTATTATAAATTTTATATTTTGTTTCTTCTTTTAGGATTGGAATTTTCTTTTATAATTTAGATTTTACGTGATTTACTATTTCACATAAATTTAAAATTGAGATTTATATCTATTTATTATTTTGATTTATTTATTTTTGATATATAACTTCTTTCCTTTTTTTAAGGCATTTAAATATTTCTTAAATTTTATTCAACCATTCCTAAGCTTAGGTATATTCCTTTCTAAAAGCATCCACTTTTGGTATATCACAGTGTCACTCAGAGAATGAATACAAATAACAATTCTTTGGGTTTGCTTCGCACACTGGATAGGATAAGGGCTGGTAGTATAATGTCTAATAAACTTTTAATACTATATAGTGTTTGGTATAATATTGTATAAAATATTTATTTTATATTTTATAATATTATTATTTATTTACAAATAATTCTAATATTTTAATTAAATATTAATTAAAATAAAATTTTTTATTAATAATTTAAATATAATTTTTAAATATCATATTTATGTAAATATTTATTAATTACAATTTAATTTATTTTAAACATTTTCTATTTCTAATTATAGTTATTTAAATTTAAATTTTAAAATAAATATTAACTCAAAATATTTTTATTATTGATCCTTACTTTTATATATTACATATTATTTATTATTTATTTTAAATATATATTTCAATTAATAATATCATTTTATTTTATAAAGCTTGATTGATATCATATATTATTTGTTACCAATATTTATTTATTATGAAATAAATATATTCCAATAAGATAATATTTTTAAAATTTAAAATCAAATATCATAACACAAACTGAAGATCAATTAATAATATTATATTATTTATTATTTATTTTAAATATATATTTCAATTAATAATATCATTTTATTTTATAAAGCTTGATTGATATCATATATTATTTGTTACCAATATTTATTTATTATGAAATAAATATATTCCAATAAGATAATATTTTTAAAATTTAAAATCAAATATCATAACACAAACTGAAGATCAATTAATAATATTATTTTATTTTATAAAGCTTGATTGATATCATATATTATTTGTTACCAATATTTATTTATTATGAAATAAATATATTCCAATAAGATAATATTTTTAAAATTTAAAATCAAATATCATAACACAAACTGAATATCATATTACATAAAAAGATTAATTATCAAACTCAAAATATTAACTCAAATTATTTTTATTATTGATCCTTACTTTTATTATTTACATATTATTTATTATTTATTTTAAATATATATTTCAATTTAATATTATTATTTCTTATTTAATATTTATTAATTATAATGATTTTTTTATTTTTATTGTATATAGCTAGATTGATATCATATATTATTTGTTAACAATATTTATATATTATGAAATAATTTTATTTATAAATTTTTATTTATTATTATTTATTTATATTTTATTTTAATGAAATATTAAAAAATAAAAATAGATTTATACAATATATTATCTACAGTAAGTAATATACAAGAGTATAAGATATCCCAGACACATTGGATTTGGATGCAACCTGCGACATAAGGACACGTGATCATCAGCAAAGCAAACTGACATACATAATAGAGAGAAAACTGGTGAACCGAACATGACTTTGGTAGATTGCTTGCAGCAAGCTGAAACGGAGTGCAACTTGTCTCTGTGTACCATCCAGATCCAAGCTCCAATCTTTCCTCATATTTCTACTCCTATATCTTATTAGGACCATCCAACACAACGCCTCCACCCTTTCTGAAATTGAGTTTGTTAAACCCCACGTGTTTGGCTCCACCCCTTATTCTGTTCAGCTCCTTTTCTCGATCAATAATCACTTGAGGTTTAGGGTTTTGATCCTCACAGCTCTCGCTTAATTTAAGGGTATTTATTTCTCCAATCTCCACCATGTCCAGGAGGTGAGATAGATTATTATCCCTGTTTTTCTATTGTCAATTGCTTTTTTTTTTTTTGGAATTGGGGTGTTTTGCAGTTTCTCCCATTTCAGGAGATTATTGATTTTAATGGGGTGCTTTTCTTGTTATTTGTTTCATGTTTGTGTTATTGGTTGTGTTTGTAATCTTGTTTGCTTGATGTTTTTAACTCGAAGGGATTTTTTTTTTACTATTATTATTATGGGGGCATCTCTTTATTTTATTTTATTTTGTTTTTGGCTAGATTCAATAGCTTTCATTCCCTGGACTTCGAATCTTATGTCAGGAAATCAATAAAAGTAAATTCATTCCAGGGTGTTATACATCAATGTTGTATTCTGGGGCTAGAGAGTGAAGTTTGATATAATGATGATTGCCGTTTAAACTTTAAGTGTTTTATGAGCTCATTTGAATTTAGATTGGTGTTTTCAATTGTGGAAATATGGTTAGAAGGTTGTGAATTAGTGACTTTGATTTTTGATATTCTATGAAACTTGCTCTGTCTTTCCTATGCAACTTTCCCTATTAATTTGCTGTCTTTCCTATGCAACTTGCTTACTATTCTAATTTGTGTAATTTCATGTCTTCTGAATCATCTAGGGTTCTCTGTAAATTCTTTGCTCATGGAGCATGTCTGAAAGGGGAACATTGTGAATTTTCTCATGACTGGAAAGATCCTCCCAATAATGTTGGTGATACAAGCTCTTCTTTGCTTCAGATCCCATCAATTGATAGTTATTGATTTATATTTTATATTTATCTGTTGTTTTCTGCTTGTTGTCCTATTGTGATAGATATGCACATTTTATCAGAAAGGAGTATGTGCTTATGGTAGTCGCTGCAGATATGATCATGTGAAAGTTTCTCGAGTACAATCCTCCACTGCATCTTCTTCAGAAACTGAACACCAGCCCCTTGTATCTGGTAATCCTGGAATTGCATCAAACAGTATTTCTGCCACTCCAGAGTTTTCTTCTTCCATAAGTCCTTCCCTTCTTCCCAGTAAACCTGCTTGGAGTCAAGAATCTGAGTATCATGGATTTTTAGATCAGGATAGGGTTGGTCAATTGAGAATTACTTCACCTGCTGAGCTTCCAATCTGTTCATTTGCTGCTGCTGGCAACTGTCCACGAGGGGAAAAATGTCCTCATGTTCATGGAGATCTCTGTCCTACCTGTGGAAAGCACTGCTTACATCCTTTCCGATCTGAGGAAAGGGAAGAACATAAGAAGAGTTGTGAAAACAAGCAAAAGCATCTTGAGGCATTGAAACGGAGTCAAGAAATTGAATGCAGTGTATGCCTGGAGCGTGTTCTTTTGAAGCCTACAGCAGCTGAACGTAAGTTTGGGCTGTTATCTGAATGTGATCATCCATTCTGCATTTCCTGTATTAGGAATTGGCGAAGTAGTAACCCAACGATGGGGATGGATGTCAATAGTACGTTGAGGGCATGTCCTATCTGTCGCAAGCTGTCTTACTTTGTCATTCCAAGTGTCATTTGGTATTCCACAAATGAAGAAAAAATGGAAATCGTTGATAGCTACAAGGAAAAGCTCAAGTAATTTCTTGATCACTAACCAAAGCTTCTATGTCTTATTTTCCTTTTTCATGCAATTATTATATGATCAAGTCACAAATAAACCTTGGAGAGTTTTAGGTTTGGATGACCATTGTATGCTGGTTATTATATAAGGGTATTTGTATAACCTCTGTTACCCCTCCCCCTTTTCTATATTGGTATTCATGCATAGAGGCAGCTGATGGTGAATACATTTGCATGATCAGGGAATTAAACAACAACAACTAAGCCTTGTCCCTTTTGGTGGATCAGCTAAGTGGATGACCATAGCCTTTTCTAATATTTATTTGGTGATTGGTTAATGCCATTTGCAGGTCAATTGATTGCAAGCATTTTGACTTTGGTGATGGGAACTGTCCTTTTGGAACTAGTTGTTTCTACAAGGTAATGCTTGAATATGTACTAGTCTTATTTTAAGTAAAGCCTAGTTTGGTCTTCGAAAGATTTTTGTTGAAATCATTTGATCCTTGAAAGTTTATTGCATCAATTTGTTTCTTGAATGATAGTTTTTTGATATCAAAATAGTTCCAAAGTTACTTTTTACTATGTCCAAAATAATGCCATTTGATGATAAAAAGTTATCATCCAAGGACAAACTTAATGTCATTAATCTTTTAAGGTCCGAATTGGGAGGTTACTCTTATATTATTTTAATCTCCCTCCAATTTTCCATCTGGGCCATTTTACTTGTTTCTTATTGACACATCAAGTTTTTCTAGGTATATTTGATGTGTTTTACTATGTTTTAAAACTTTAATTGCACAGTATAGGCTTTGTTGTCGTAGACCAAAATGTTTCTTGGTTCAATTCGATATGGACTGATATCTATTAAGTGTCCACATATTTCCTATAAAATTGGCATTATGACACTGAACTTAACAAACTTTTGGTACCTATCAAGTATAGTAAGTATAACTATTTAGATTTGCAGGCTTAGAATCTATATTTTCCCACCCATAGCCAGTGTTAAAATATGATGTCTAGATATATTGGTTTGAATATCTACAAATTGACTAGAGCCTAATTGGCTTCTGTTATCTCCTAATTGCAGCATGCATATCGAGATGGCTGTCTTGAGGAGGTAGATCTGAGACATCTTGGGGCGGCGGATGGCAATACCGTGATTGCTAAAGACGTCAGGTTGCTCTGTTCCCTTTAATTGTTTGTCTATCCATGGCCTTCTGTTATTTGAACTTGCTTCTCTTCCTCTTATTTGTTTGTTAATTTTACTAACGAAATACATGATAATTTCAGGCTGTCGGATTTCCTTGCTAGAATGCATTTAAGATGAAGGGTGATGCTCCTATGTTCTAGTGTGAGTTTCAAGCTTGTGGTTCCCTTTGCTTAAATTGGGGATGACATTTGTATGTGGATTTATGCATATAATTATTTTTTGGTATCTTTTGACTAATAATGGTGCTTGTATTTATGGATATTTTGTTCCTTTATCAGATACCCAAAGGGTGTTAGCAGGGCACTTTTTATATGGTTTTTAATAGAAATAGAGATTTAGCAAGAACTTTTATAATATTGTTCCATCCCCTTCTCCCTAACAAACAAAGGACGGCTCAGTGCATGACGCTTCCACCTAGTGGGGTCTAGGAAGGATAGAAGTATGTAGCCTTACCTTGTTTTATGGAGATATTGTTTCCAGCCTCTAATTGGGAAGCATCAAACATCCTTTTTCTTGTATAAGTTGAGCCAAATTGTTGTGGTAGCTACCAAAGCTTGATGATCTTGTGAATGGTGATTGGTTTTATGCATATCTGGAGGCCACATCACATTTATGTGCTAGGTCTTGATATCTCATACATAAATCGCTCAAAAGGATACTCCATTAAGGTTAAGGATTTTCGTCCTATTAGTTTGCTGATTGGTGTTTATAAGATCATAACAAAAGTGCTTGCTATTAGACTAAGCAAGGTTCTATCTAATAGCATTTGTGAAAGCTAAAGTGCCTCTCATGTAGGTGAATTTTAGATGCAGCCCTCATTGCTAATGAGGTGGTCGATGGCATTAAATCTCAAGGGATACATGGTCTTGTTTTTGGATTAGACTTTGAGTAAGTTTATGATCGAATTTGTTGGAGTTTTTTCTTTTGGATAAAGTAATGGATAGGAAGGGGTTTGGGAAGAGATGGAGAAATTGGATTTAAGGATGCTTGTCCTCTTCTTTTGCGATTAGGTTAATGGCAATCCTAAATCCTGGTTTAAAAGTCAAAGAGGTTTAAGATAAGGAGATTCTATATCTCAATTCCTTTTCTCCTTGGTGGTCGACGTGGTTAGTCATTTAGTTTCGAGAGCTTCTGATAATGATTTGGTTGAGGGTTTATCTGTTGGTAAAGAAAAGGGTGTTAGTCTCCCATCTTCAATTTGCAAATAATAGCTTTCTTCTTGGAGCCAAATGTAGCCTCTCTTGTTAACATTTTTATCTATTCCTAGTTTATTTGAGGTCATCTTGTGTGTTAAGATAAGCTTCTCCAAATTCCACAAATGGTTTAGTGGGCATCAATGTTGATAATGAATTCAAAATCCTTTTGCCTCTTAGCAAAGTTTCAAGTTTTGCAGTGGCCTCTCACTTATCTCGGCATTCCTTTAGGAGGTAAGTCTCTTGTATCTTTTTGAGATCCTATAGTATATAAGGTTTATAAGAGGTTAGATTGTTAGAAAGGTGCTTTTTTCTCCATGGAAGGTAGGACAACTCTCATTTTGTCATGTTTATCTATCATTCCTGTGTAATTTCTTTCCCCTTTTTGAATTCCTGTCATGGCTCAAAATGTAGAGAAACTCGTGAGGGAATTCCTTTGGGCAAGGGTTGGTGACTCTAGAAGAGACCACTTTTTTAGCTGGGAGGTATGCCGTAATCCAAAAAAGGAAAAGGGTTTGGGCATTGGTAATATAGTGTCCAAGCACAAATCATTGGAACCTAAGTGGCTTTGGTGTTTTCCTCTTCATCCTAACTCCTTATGGTTTGCATCTGAATGGGTGGGACACCAACTTGCAAGTAGGGTAACTTATAGTAGTCCTTGGAAATTGATTTCTCAAGGTTTACGCATTTCTGGTCTCTATTCTCCTTTTGTCTAGGTGATTTATCTTGTATTAAATTCTGGGAAGATATTTGGGTTGGTATTGCTCCCCTTTCGGTTATCTTTCCTAGGATTTTGATAGGAACTTGGGGAATTGGGCCAAGCATATTGAGCCCTAATGTAATTAGTGCATCATAAGTGAGAGAAAGAAGGTGTAGAAACATGAAATGTGTTGGGGTGAGTGTTACAGAATGTGCATGTGAGGGGAGTGGCGTTTAGTGAGGTGAGTGCATAACAGAAAGTGCATGTGTGGGAGTGAGCACTATATATAAGAAGGGAAATGGGGATGGTGAGGAAGCAGAATATTGGCTTAGGCATTAGGAGAGTTGGACTGCTATAGTGTCCAGAGGCTTTCTCATTTCTTGCATTTCCTATACTGTTTCTCTCTTCTTCCTTGGCTGAAAATCACACTTATCTAAGCTCAAGGGTGTGAATAGTACTTCATACTGCTTCATTTCTTTGGTTTCTTTCTATGGGTTCTATGAATGGCTGTGGGGGTCTATTGTTGAGGCTGCGCTGGAGACTAGGATGGAGAGATTGGAGAGGAAACTGGTTGGGGTCAAGCGGATATTGAGAGGACAATACCATACTCGAATCATGGGGCAATCTCCAACGGAGAGAGCGCCGTTGGATTGGGGTGGAGGACTGCTGGGACCAAGGATTCGGAAAGGATCGAAGGAGTGTAACAGTTTCTCTGCACACCACAGGGATGAATCTTCGAGACGCAAGGAAGGTTTCTCTTGGGGGAGTAGACCGCCAAACTCGTTTGGGAATCGTACGCTGCCACGACGTCACAACGGAGGGCGGGGAACCATTAATGGAGCTCGCTACTCATTGCACGCTGAGGAAAAGGATGTAAGAAGGAAGAGGAGTGGAGAACGCTTGGTTCGAGGTCGACATCCAACACTAGAGCCACCAAAACCCAGACCCTCCAGTGGCAGACAGTGAAAGACCAATAGGGAAACATCGAACCGCGGCAAAGATGTGGGCGTCGTTAGAGTCGCATTCAACGCGGAGGACCACAGCTGAGTTTGAGGTCGGAAAATCGCCCCGAATAGAGAAGCAAAAAAGCACAGAGGGATGAGGAATCTTCACCACCAGAGACGAAGGGGTCAAGAGCTTCGCTAGGAATCGGGTTGCTGTGCATGACGATCCAGACACTACTTCCAAACCAATCGGACCCCGAAATCAGGTCAACCTGGGCAAAGGAGATATCACTGGAAATGGAGGATGCTGAATGGGGTCCCTCTAGCTGCTGCGCGAAGAAGAAGACTAGAGGAGAGATCCAGCACTCTTGTGGCATTTCTAACATAATGGGCCTGGCCCATATAGATTAGGTTAATATTACTAAACTTAAAAAAATAGGTATTGATGAGGCCCAAATATATGAAGTAACTGAAATGTTCTCAAAAGACTTTGGGGTTAAAATTGGTCCAATTTTTAAAAGTCATCTAATTGGGCTGTGGCCCAAGGACCTTTCTATTATCTCTGTGACTACTGGACCAGATAACATCTCTGTGACTACTCCCACCCATGTACTAGCTGGCACTAAGAGGGTGCTTCCTCCTAAGACTTTTTTCTTATATAAGGAAACGGTTTTTGTTAAGTCTAAGGATCCTTTTGGAGGCCATATTTTTCCTTTTGACTCAAAGGGGAAAAATAACCAATCTGCTATTGCATGTCATATTGTGTATCCTGTGGGACAGTATCCACAATTTTTAACAACCCATTGGAAGTTTCTGAAAACTATGGTGAAGATGGAGGATTCTCTGGTTTGGTTTGGGGAAAACGTGGAAGAGATTATTGGTGTCTTAATTGGAGAATTGATGGTTTTGTTGAAAGGTGGTGTCACTACTCTTGCTATGTTTTCTGATAACTTGGTGGAAGCAAAAATGTCCATGCAGAAAGCTGCTGATGTCCCAGAGTTACCTATGCTATATTTAAATTTTGGGCAATGGTTACCCATGTTGATCAATTTTATTATTAATGGTATGGGTCAATGCTGGTTCTTGATTTCCTTGGAGTGTTTCTCTTCTCTCAAGAAAGCAATTCCTGTGGCTAATTGCTTATTTTGCAGTTATCCTAAGCGCTGTAGAACATTTGAGAATCTTGCTTTTGATGAAGGAAGAAGCATGACAGTATCTTGTGGTTTTGAAGTTAACTTGGGTGATCTTGGTAGCATTTTAAGGGAGGAAATACTACAATGGCAGTTAGTTGTAGCTCCTGCAAAGGTAATGTCTCCATGGGTTACACTGTTGGTTCTCTATTTCAGCTTGACAGAAACTGCAACATTAATTATTTTCCAGAAGAACTCTTTAATGGAAGGATCAAAATCAAATGGATTGGTTGAGAAGGGGAAGCCAGCCAAAGGAGATGCAAATGCAATTCCTCCAAAGGAAACATTTCTGGATATTCCCAGGTTCATTCCCTGGAAGCTAGTGTCAGAGTTGAATGATGACAATACACTTCTAAAAATCCTCAATGAAAGGCAGGGATATGAAAATGAAAGGAGGGAGCTATGGTGGTGCTGAGACATATTGGTAAGTTGCAAGATGGTGCTAAATTTTTGAAGGGCCAGAAGGATGATGGTGAGCTGTTTGAATTCAAAACAGATGAGAATCAACTAATTGAGGGGCTTGATAGAATAGTGCTGATGAGGATGAAGGATGAAATAGCATTGTTAGGTATTACCCTTGAGTATGTTGTTGATTCTAATGCACTAGTATTTAAGTTGGTTTCTATCTCAATTGTTAGACAGTGTTATGCTTCCAGGCTAACAACATCAGAAATTGTTATACTTACTGGGCAGCAAGTAGCACCAGAAATTCAGGGAACCACTACTTGTGATATCAACCGGGGAAAGGGTGTGATTGTCAGCAATGATCAGGAAGGTTATTGTTTACAGGTTAGCAGCACCTGTGTTGGCATTAAGAACAAGGGTCCTGAGGCATCATGTTTCAAACAATGGGATCCAGGCGACCATTTCTACATTGCAAGCACACTTTCCTCATCCTTTTTCAAGATTTGGGACTTAGGAGGAAGCCTTTGCTTTCCAAAGCATCACCTTGAGGACAAGATGAATCTTTAAGAGAAGAGGGGGGGGGGGGGGGGGAGTAATGATAGGAACCTGGGGAATTGGGCCCTAATGTAATTAGTGCATCATAAGTGAGAGAAAGAAGGTGTAGAAACTTGAAATGTGCTGGGGTGAGTTTAACAGAATGTGCATGTGAGGGGAGTGGTGTTTGAGTGCGTAACAGAAAGTGCATGTGTGGGAGTGAGCAATATATATAGGAAGGGAAGTGGGGATGGTGATGAAGCAGAATATTGGCTTAGGCATTAGGAGAGTTGGACTGCTATAGTGTCCAGAGGATTTCTCATTTCTTGCATTTCCTATACTGTTTCTCTCTTCTTCCTTGGCTTAAAATCACACTTATCTCAGCTCAAGGGTATGAATAATACTTTATACTTCTTCATTTCTTTGGTTTCTTTCTGTGGGTTCTATCAGATTTTTTCGCCTATCTTCTTTGCATGATGCCTTTGCTTGCCATTTTTTCTTTTTTTGCCTCAAGATGATCTTTTTGGAACTTCTGTTTTGTTCAAAACGTAAATGATAGAGAGGTTATTGAATTTGAGTCCTTCCTTAATTTGCTTGATGCCTTGATCTCATTCTTCTTTCAAATACCCCCAATAAAAATATTTGGACTCTTGACCCCTCTAGTCTGTTATCATGCAAATCTTGCTTTCAATTCTTGACTTCCTCTCCTAGCACACAAAGATTTCTCTCGGACAAAACTCATTTGGAAATCTAAATATCCCAGTTTCTAATTGGATTGGAACTAATGACATGCTCTTGGAAGAGTGTGCAGTTTTGATTCCAAATCGAGGTATCCCTTTTTTTTTTTTTTTGGTTGCATTGTCCTATGGTGAAATCTCTTTGGATTAGGCTTTATGGTATCTTTGGAGAATTGTGGTATTGGTTTCTTCTTGCTAAGTGAGGTTTTGAATTGTGTAATGAAGCAAAGAATCTGTGGCAGTCCTTGGTTTTTGGAGTGATTTGGTGCATTTGGTTGGAAAGGAATTGTAGTGTCTTTTATTATTACTTTTCAATTGTTGACTTTATTTTCGATAGGATTATTTTTTTGGCATCTCTTTGATGCTCTATTCATGGTCAGTTTTAAGGGTGTTTCTCTAGCAGATATTCAGAGAGATTGGCATGCTGTTATATGGTTTATATCTCTATAGGTTTTAACGGTTACCTTTGTATCTATGTGAGGATGTTTTATCCTCTTTTGTACTCTTCTCATCTAATAAGATTTCTTTTTGTATTAAAAATAAGTTGTGTTCTATAGTTATTATGAGGAGGGATTGGGAGAGTAAATGAGGCACTCGTTATCCATGTCTCTTCTAGCCTTTTGAATGCTAGATTACGTTTGTGCCTCGGAAATGGTTTTACACCAAAGTGTCTTTGTTTACATTTAGCAATATGATATGGATTAGAAGGTTTTGACTATTGTAGACATTTATGTTTGAACTTTGAAGTTAATGTCCTTATCGTTATATCCTTGATTGTCTGCTATAGTTATATCCCTTGCTATATCTTTTGTCAAAAGTTTGTAAAATTCAGGGATGCGAATATTGTAATGCGAGAAATTCTCAAGCAATTCCAAAAAGCCTAGTTTCACATTCTTCTTTAGTTCTTTACCTAAACGTTGTAATTTTATCATGGCATTAGAGTGCTACCATTCTTTAGAAGGTCCCCTTTGCTCAATTCATTAAATCTCGAGCCATGAAAATGTCTTTATCTTCATGATTCTTTTCTTCTTATTGGCTATTCACCAATTACTGCAATCAAAACACTAGTTTTCTCATCTTCATGCTATTGTTTTGCCATTTTTCTCTTTCCGGCAACTGATTTCCTTTATTGCCAGTATGCTCTTGTAACATCATCTAATCATATATGCTAGAGCTCTTGTATGGTCTCATTGTTTACATTCTAATGCCACACAAATGATAAAGCTACATCTCTTCCCACCAAGTAATTCTGTTGGTCTTATGTACAGTCATTCTGGCAGTGACATTTTTTTCCACCAATGCATAATTCCATTGGTGTCATCTAGTGATATCTTTTTCTTCCGGTGATCATTCCAGTGATGAAATCTCTTCCTACCATCATTCTGACAGTGAAATCTCTTCTTCCTATCATTTCAGTGGTCGTGATTGTCACCGGCAACCACCATGGGTTGCCCATAAGGCAGAACGTGAGTTAACTTTTTTATTCATTTAGGTTAAAATGTATTTTGTCTCGTTTCTAAATTAGTCCCTGCAAGAACACACACACACACACACGCACACAACTAAATTAGTCTCGTTTCAATTTTGTCCTTGCTGTATGTTGCCATTACAATCCTGTGAGTGCATAGCATAGAGTTACTACAAAGTATAAGGGTTAGATTGAAAACAGTGTCATCTGTGAGGACTAAATTAGAAATAAATGTGATATGTGAGGACCCTTAGTTGTTATAACTCTAATAGATGGTGTTATAACTGAAAGTAGGTACTATTAAAAGTGTTTGTACATATAAAGTCTACATGAAAAAAAATTGCAGAGACCAAATTAAAAGTAAATGTCACGAATGGGGACCAAACTATATTTTGATCATTTGTTTATTTATTGTAATGTATTCAAACCTAATACATGAGAGCTGAAAGCAGAGAAAAAACTGAAAACAACTAGAAGTGCAAAAGTATAGCTGAGTTTCATAAACTTAAGGCAAGAGGAAAGGATATAATTCCCTCGAAGGTGAATGATATCATTTTGATACCTAGTTAAAAATCATCAGTTTAAGGATAGGGGAGGAAGAGAGAGGGAGTACGGACTCTGAACCATAGGATATTAGATTGATATAATTTGTAATAAAGTGATAGAAAATACTAACACAATAGTTCTATTTGTAGTAAACAAGGTCAAGTTGTACTACTAGTACAAGTACAGATCCACTAATGTAATGAGAACAATGACTCCTAGCTTAACAAGGAAAGAAATCAGGAAATATAATGAAATCAAGAGACAATCCCTAAGACTGCCTTTTCAATTAGATGACTAGCTAATTGATTGATTCCAAAATATAATCTAAAGATATTCTACGATAATGTAAAGAAACCCTAAACATATGCTAATCCAAAGAGAGGAAACCATGGTTATCAAATCGGGATATGAATCGTGTATCGGAAACCTTATTTTTTGAATCGTGAATCAAACCGTATCGTGTAAGATACATGTTCAACAATTAAAAATAGCATAAATATATTTTTCATGTAAATAAACATAAAAAGTAACTACATATTAGCAATTTAAAGTCAAATAACTCCTCTTAAAACAATAAATTGGTCCATAATTCGATATGTGTTTCAAATAAAACAGTATTTGAGTTATAAATCATAATAATATCACAAAATTACTTGAGTCTATGGTAAATAAGATGGTGACTATATAAATTTTGCAATTTATCCCATCTAAAAAGTATCAAAAGTCAAAAAAAGTTAGCAAACATGTCACTATATCCAATGTTAAAACTATATACAAATTAAAAGGTTAGAATATTAGAAAGTAAAATAAAAAAGAAGAAAAACAGAGGGTGTTGCAGTGTGATACAAACAAAAGGCGATAGCTTTTAAAAACAAGTTTAACAAACAGGAGACATAAACAAAAGTGAAAGTACTCCAACACAATAAAATATATAATATAATAATAGAATGAAAAAACACAAAACAATGAGACAAAACTAAAAGAGCACATGCTCTGTTTTGCGATGGAAAAACAGGGATTGAAAAAGAGAAGCACAAACAAGACAAAACCTTAAAAAGAAGAGAAGTACCAGCCACAAAGATGGAGAATAGTGCAAGGTTGTTCAAGGGGGGGACCAGAAGAGAGGAGTGGCGTCGCAGCTTTCCTGGGTGTTTCAAGTTTTCGAGATGGAGTGTTAGAAGATCAATAGAACAAAGGCTTTCATTGTAATAAAAGAATGGAACTTGAATAGACCCTTACATACGACCCTTCACTCTCTTCTTTTTGGGGAAAAAAGGCAAAAAGGGAGCCAAAATTAGGGTATTTTGGAAACACACCGCGCATGACTGGACCTGGCAGTGCGCGTGATTCGGCTGCGCACGAATCGCGGTGATGGGATACAACTTGTGATTCCGGCAATACAGCAGCGATTCAGCGATTCATGCACTGATACATGATCGATTTCAATTCACCCTACAATTTGCATCGCTGGGCTTGGGAATTGTATCGAATCACATCAATCGTATCGCGATACATACGATTTCAACTGCAATGAAGGAAACACTTTCTGATTGTTCTCTCCTCCTTTAATTACTCTTTGTTTAGTTTAAAACCTCCATGTTGATTTCCAAAACATCTAGCTCAGATCGCTGTTTATTAGTTTAATGCACAAATAGCAGTTTGAATGGAAATAAGTAATGTTCCCGCAGGTTTGGTTATGAAATTCTTTTTGTTATCCCTAGTTGTCTCAATTGCTTCCACTGTGTTATCTCTGCAGGATACTTGCATAAAAATGGCATGCTTCAATATCAAAGTTAATTTTATATTGCAAGTCAAACTCTTCTCTTGTTTCTATGGTAGGTGCTTTTGATAGCCCTTACGTTTCATGAAATAGATGTCTTCTTGGCGTTTATTTTAGATTTTGCTTGGTACCTGTTGTCAAAGCACTAAGTTTTAATTCTTGTTTTCATTCTTTTAATAGCATGTATTATGCACATACTTTACTCTTGAGGCAAACTACTTCCAAGCATGATGAAATTATATCATTCATTATAAAATTTGAGTTTTCTCATTTGAGTTGTCTCACTTTGTCCCGTTGCAACGAAGTGTTTGAATTTTTAAACCTACATAACATAATATTTTCTGCAAGTGCATGATGATACATATCTTGATGAAGCCCCATCTTATTTTAAAAGCCCTGTATTTTTAGCTTTGTGCAAGTGTTTTAATTGCATGAAAAGTTAATGAGACTCAATCTGAAAGTTTGGCTTATCTCCAATCACATGTGCTTAAGCAATCTGAGCCATTCAGAATAAGTTGAACTGGAGTTCAGTTGTTGACTAGTTTTATAATAACTTGAGAAAGGGGTTTCTGTGGGTAGATTAAGGGTGGGAGTATCGGTGTTCTTTCTTGAAAATTGTTTTCACTTTCCTTCGCATGAAGTTTTTTATTTTTACTTTGGAACTTTGCTGTTGAGGTTATAATATTATAAACTGTTGTTGCTAAGAGAGGCTTTCTTTCTTATTTGTTTAATCAATTTCAGAGAAGTACCAGAGAAAGGAGGCACTGATGCCTTCCGTTGTTGTAATAAAGTGCCTATGTTAACCGGTATATGGACATACATGCTTTGTACAAGGGTATACTCTTCAACAAGCTCAATCTTTAAAGCTTATTAGTCGAAGTATGGATTGATGGTGATACACACTACACAATGCACTCTTGTATTCGAACATACCCTTTGGAGCATTTAATTCTGTTTGGTGGATTTCCAAGGCATATGCAAACATTGATTGGGGTGATGAGGTTTCCATGTTATCATTATTGAGATGATGAGATATGCTTGTTTATTTGTATAATGGATTTTCTTGCTGGGTGACATTGCACCGAGAGCCTTTTTTTTTTTTTGGGGGGGGGAAAAGGTTGTCATTTTACTAACGGACATTGTCAATGGCCTTTTTCGGGCTTACATAAGTTGCAACATTTCTTTGCTTTCTGGTGAACATACCAGTACAATCAAATTTTAGTTGGCTGACATACCAACACCTTTTGTTTAGTAGCTAGTGATTATTAGGGAGAGAAATGTTATCATATATATATATATTGCTACTGGAGTTTTTTTTTTTTTTCTATCTTCTACGATATTAATATATTATTTTGACGGAAGATTCAGAAGTAAAACATTTTTTCTTTTGAAAAGAAAAACTAGCTTAATAACAATCTAAATTAGAAAGTGAAAAAAAAGGGTAAGAGAAATATTTTAAGTAGGCTTAGTAATAAATAGAAACGGATTCAAAATTAAATGCTATATGGCTGAAAATGAATGATAAAATAAAACTGATCTCTTCTCACTTTTGGTAAAATTTAGTTCACTAGCCTTCTGTTTTGTAAAATTTACTGAGGAGGTTTAGGAGATTGTAAAATCATTACTCCAATTATTTCTATCAATATGTTGATCTCTATTTTATCATGCAATTCACAGTGTATTTAGTAGAAGTCAATGCCATCTGGATAAATGAAGAGAGTTGAGATGAATTTTATCAAATTTTAAAGAAAATTACTATAATTTGCTCAAAAATAAAACTTTTTAAATTTGGATTTAATTTAAATTCATTATTAATATAAAAAATTTTTATACTGTTATTCAATTAATTTTTTATATGTAATTTTTGAAATAGTGGGGTTACATTCATCCATATTTTATTGATATGGCAAAATGCAATTAGATTACTATAAAAAAAATCATCAAAATTAAACTCGTAAAATTAATTATATTTTTCTTTTGGTGCAATACCAGGGTATCCCCACAGTCGACAACCGTGGGACTAATCCCCCATCCCATCTGTCAGTGCATGAAGCAGTAGAGGACTGGCTAAGGAGTTTTTTTCATTCACGAGAGCTGAGAATGTTAAAAATTAATTGCATTTTTAATTTCATGTTTTTTAGTTGAAAGTATGACTAAATGTTAAAATAGTAATAATAATTTAAATCAGTTATGTTTATTTTAAATTCCACATATTTCAATTAAATGTATGATTTTATTAGTAATTGTGGGTTAGAGGTAAAATTTTTAAGTATATATTTTCATTAGATAGTTTAGCATATTCTTTCATTTAGCGAAACATATAAAAAATTTAAAATTCTGATGACAATTGTTATTATTAGATAAAGGCCTTATTATCATTTATGGGCATTTATGATCTTTAGCGATATTTTGTGTTGTTTTTTTTTTGGTGCTATGGAAAAGAAAGAAGCAGACTAGTAGCTGACGTGGAGGGCCTCCTTACAATCACCCCGTGGCAACGCACGCAACCTGGAGGTTGGTCTAAAGTGACAAGTTC
The DNA here is from genome assembly GCA_031216125.1 of Dalbergia cochinchinensis. Classification (NCBI taxonomy): domain Eukaryota; kingdom Viridiplantae; phylum Streptophyta; class Magnoliopsida; order Fabales; family Fabaceae; genus Dalbergia; species Dalbergia cochinchinensis. The sequence continues at coordinate 27,878,609 of CM062374.1, forward strand.
AGCAGTCCCATTGGCACCCATTTTAGCTAAGAAATCCGCACAAAAATTAGCTTCGCGAAGAACACGCCTCCCAATCCCACTGAAGCAATGAACGAAGAGTAACGTAATAGGAATAACAAAATTACATAATAAAAACAAATACTTTATCACTATTGATATGATGAATGAGTGGGATGAGTGGTGACCACTCATCACCAATGATAATAATGTGTGTGGTGTGCATTTGTTGTGTAATCTTATTGCTCCCATAATGTAACACCCCGATTTTTTTGTTTGAGTAAAAATAACCAAAATACCCCTGAGGTCATTTTTCACCCGGAATTCGAGGACAGTCGACCTGATAATCCTCAAAGGGTCAACTTAATATTCAAAGGGGATTATGTGTGATATGTATGCTAATAAAGCAGAAGAATCTCATTTTTGAGTTTCGATGCACTAAATAACCAAAACACCCCTATGGCTGTTTAACACTGACTAATGAGCCGATTAAACCCGAACTCCACCCCAAAGGTTTTAAATGATATTTTTATGAGTTTGGGCATGTCTGTTTAAGTCCCAATGGTCCTGGGTAGTTTCTGTGTAAAACTACGATTTTGCCTCTGATTAAACACCTAATGAGCTTAATCATACGATTAAGCAAACCTTAGTAATAATCGAAGATTAATTAATTTTCATAATTAATCTAGAATCAAAATAATTAATTTAGATTAATTAGAACCTAAGATTGCTCAGAGAAACTCAAAATCTTTTTCTAAAAATCAAGACATTATGTCATGAATTAATAAATAGTGTTCTTCCTATCAATTTCCTTAAATCAAGGAAACAATGGATGTGATTGAGAAACTTAATTAGAGGGTGTTTGACTCCACTAATAACCAAGACTACTCCTAAAACTTGTCTTGAGAAGCCTTAATTACCCACTTTCTCATTCAAAACACTTAACCACAAACTTCTAATCAAATACCTAATCAAACCTATCCTCTAAACCATATCATAACACAAAAAAATGAAATAATTTTCCTCCCCCATGGCCATTAAACCACACGACCACTCCCCCCTCCAAATTCATCACATGTTGATTTATTTTAATAACATTTCACACTCAAAGAACCATACCTTCAACCATACCTAGCCATACCTTGAAATGACACACATAAGAGATATTTTCCCTCCACATGGCCGGCCACCCTTCCCTCCATTTCACCCCCATGTGTTTCATTTCTCTATAAATAGAAGGAGCCCTCCAAGAGATCATTTTGCTCATTTATCTTACACCTCCCAAGTTTTCTTTCTCTCATCGTAAAAAGCTCTTCTTCTTCTTCCTCTACTCTTTTCAAAGACCAAGCTCTCCCTTTCAATCAAGAAGCGCATCCAAGGTAGGGAGTTGTATTCTTTTCTTATGTTATTTATCTCTTGATTTGCAAAGATACAATGTTGATGCTTCTTTCCTTCTCCACCTTCTTTTTGGTTCTTACTCATTCTTTTCCTTCCCTTTGATTTTCGGCCAAATGGCCTACGTTTGGAAGAAACCATGGCTTGATGATGAGGATCTTGAGTGTTGGTTGCAAAACCATCACTTGTTTGACCTCTAAAGCTTGAAGGTTTTACTTTTGAAAAGAGTTTTTAACAAAACAAAGAAACTATATTGTTGTGAAGAGTAATCTTGAGCCTAGGACTCAAATAGATAAGAAATGGTTGCATTCACGTTTATTTTCCTTTTTATCACCTTAATAATTAATCTTAAAGCCTACCTATTTTAATCTTAAAGTTGATTGTTGATTTAGAGTGAAAACTCTAAGGGGCCTAGAGCACTAAAATAAAGAATTGAACTTGCATATCATATTTATTTTTTCAAGTCATCACGTAAAGCTCAAAGTTAAGAAATGAACTTGCATTTCATGTTTACATTTCTTGTCTAGCATGTTTATGTTTCAAGCCATCACATAAACTTAAAGATTAAGAATGAACTTGCATTCTCATGTTTATTTTTAAGACTTGCAAATTTACTTTTCCTTGCCATCACTCTATAATGATAAGATTAAAATGGAACTTGCATTGGCATGTTTATGTTTATCACCTAAAGATCTAAGGCTCAAAGATCTAACTTTTTCAACTAAATCTTGATCTTGATTACACATGAATTTATGGGGCACTGATCTCTAGAGATAGAACTCAACCTTTACATGTTATAGTTTCATATGAAATATTAGAGATGCTTATGCTAGAGATATATGAAGAGCTAGGAATGGTTATTCTTGAAAACATGGCATGTTATGATATGTTGATGCATGAACCACGAATGGATATATTTACATGACATTGAATATTCGTTTTGATTACAAACCTTGAATGAGAAAGTACATGGTTCTTGTGGCATAAAGCAAATTTAGGAAAATTCAGTGTACAGCCACATGCTGTTGAATTTTCGCCAAATTTGAGAACTTAGAAAGTTTTTTTTAAAAAGATATAAGATACGTTCTGGATAACACCGGTTTAGCCGAGCACGCCCAAGAATAAATGTGGTACAATCGAGAAGCGTTCTGCATGACACCGGTTTAGCCGAGCACCCCTAGGAACAAAATTGTGAGGGTATTGATATCGAGCTTGCCAAAGAGGACAAATAACTGTGTTCTAGATACCAGTAATTGCATTTCAAAGAAGGAAATATTCCTATGGACTCTCCGAATTAAAGGTTATGATAGGTAATCCTTATGCCCCCTAAGCCCGTACTCTTGAAGTCAGGATTATTATTATGATATGCTTATCAGAGGATAAGTAAGAACTAGTGACGACTAGTTAGGTATGAGCTCATAATCTAGAGATGTTTTAGGGTGGCTCCCATGATGAAAAGAATTAAGTTTAATGTCACACAATTAAGAAAAGAGAAAGTTTTACATGAAAAGTTAGATGCCACTTGACGCCACTTATGTGATGTTTCTTGATATTATGTTCTATTTCTTTCTTGCATAAAGTATTATCATGCATTCATGCTTTACTATGTTGCATACATGACATTAAGACTCATTCTAAAATGAACGGGCCTTGGATAATTATGTTTAAAAATCTAATAACAAACCTTATGCATGCCTTTTCATAATAAACCCAAGGTTCTTGAAGACATAGATGATGACACTAGGATAGGAGGATTTCCCTACTGAGATTCTTTAGAAAGTTTCTCACTCCCTCTATCTTCTCTTTACATCACGTCTTCAGAGGACAATGGCATCCTTCGTCATATACGTTGACGCGCCAACATGGGAGCTACATTTTGACACGACACACCAGTCCTACCATTTCATAGGCCGTTGCTCCGTCCATATGTTTGTGTTTCTGGATCACCCCTTTGCCCAGCCATTCACTAGCTTCCAATTAACTCCGACCTCACCCTTTATCGACGACCTTCTGTCCAAGCGCACGGCCCCCGAGGAGAGCGCGTCCGTCGCACCCCCGACGCTGCTTCTGCTATCCATGCCTATCCCAGCTATGTTCCCTGTTCACCCCAGGCCTTCTCCGAGACCGACCCCTCCTAGGCGGACATCCCGTCCATGGGTTCCTCCCCTTCCTTACCTATGGAGCCGGGTAGTGAGGATATCGTGACGCAGCCATGTCGAGGAGGTAGAGTAAGGATGGTACCCCGCCGTGGAGCACACACCCAACCTTCTCACCGCTTGGCCACCTCTGCTGGGTTGGCCAGTAGGTTAGATATGTACTTCCTGTTGATGAGCAGGAGTAGGAGCTGGTGGCTGACTTCAGTGACACACACCTACACAACTAGGATAGCCTTCTTTTGTTTTAGAGGTTATCAATTCTTTTAGATGCACTGTTATAGATGGCAGATTTAGGTGAATTTTCTTTATATTTTCCTTATGATGTACGGATGACTATATCAACTCTACTATTATTCTGGTGTATGGTATGACTATTATGATGTAATCTCTCTTATGATATTGTATTCCTTTGGATATGATGTGTTTTACCCTCTTGATTTTTCTTGTGAGATGATGATGTAGTTTACTTAGCACATGCGTATGGCTCACGTTTTGCCTTTCCTTTCAGAAAAAATTTACCCATATTTTCCGCTAAGTATTTTAAATAAATGTTTTAAGAATGAGACTAAAAGAGTAATAGACTAATGATCAACCTAGTTACGTTCTAGGATTATTGAGTTGAAAATTAGGATGTTACACATAACATCACTCAGGAATGAATTAGCAAGAGGAAAGAAAGATGGCGATGGAACAATGGAAGAGCAGCCAAGACCAATCGCACATCGTTCAGAGAACCGCTCTCGCTGACCTCTTCCAAGCAATATCCAAGCCTTAATGGATAGTTGTCAGCTCAGCCTCCATATTGAAGGCTAAATCGATGAATGGGCCAAAAGGTTCCACCCAACTAGCACCAGGGAGTTCCTCCTTTGTCAGATCCACCACAGAGTTCTACATAAAGAGGTTACCATAGACTAGTCTCTGAAGCATTGAAGCCAAGATAAGTAGTCGGAATAGTTGTAAAAATTCGAAGGCAAAAGATACTCATCCCAAATAGCTTTAGAGTGCACACAATCCCTAGGACAATGTAGAATGGTTTCCTCATGCCTACCACATCCAGTGCAAGTGGGTTCAATAGATATGTGGTGATGCACAAAGAGTTGCCTCACCGAGAGCGAATGATGAAGAGCTAGCTAGAAAAGAAGTTGGCATTTTGGCTATAGTGGGTAGTTGGTTTGTGGATCATAAATGTGATGATAAACATGTGTGTGAATATATTAATGTGTTTGCTTAAGTGTTTCAGTATATTGTATCTAAAATTACACAAAAGACACAGAATGTCTCCAACTCAGGTAGGAGACTTTGAGACCATCAGCACTGAGCAATCTTAGGAGCAATTTATATTCTGAAGTTGCAGTTGTACATTGGATGAAGAATGACCATAATTCAAAGTGAAAATATCTGAAGAATGTTTCATTTTTGGCTGAGAATGAAGGACAATGATAGCTCACAAAGTTCTAGAAGAAAAAGAAGAGGCAAAGAGATAAAGAGAAGTGACATAAAGACAAAAAGTTTCTATGGTGTAGATACTGCCACCATACAAGGCAAGGACAAGGGCTAGTTGGCCCCCTCCTCATGGTCTGCAAAGGTCATAATATGTTCCCAATTTAAGGAAACAATGCCTAAAATCATCTCAAAAAAGGAGCACAACATTGATACACTATTCTAAAAATACCTTTGCTTGAGTCATCTTTTATTTCTTTTCTTTTCTCACAGCTACCACTAGATACATATTGTTTGTGAGATTATTTACTATATTCAGTATAGAACATTCTGTTCTGAGAGGAACATAAAGTTCAAAGAAGGATGAGCTAAGTTTGTGAGATATCTTTTGAGAAAAAGCCTTGTGTTAATGTTGTTTTTCTACTACTTTGAGTGAAAATCCTCTTGTAAGAGAAATAGAAAATTATTGTAAAAGGCATCTAATTGTGAGGCTTTTGTAAGTGATAAAATTCATTTTTGTTTGTGAGCTTAGGGAAGCTCTGGTCAAAGAATACTCTTGGTGTGAGCTTGAAGAGGTTCCTGTAAAAGACTACTCATAAGGTGAGCCTGAAGAGGCTCTTGTCAAAACTACTCTTTGTTGGTGCTTGCACTTGGGATTTGTGTGAAGCACTGTTCATGGCTGTTTGTCTTGTAAACTCTTTAATATAGTGAAACTCTTACTTGAAGGGTGAGAATTGGATGGAGGCTCAAGGTTTAGGAGCCGAACCAATATAAAAAGATGGTTTACAAGCTTCTTCTCCCTTACTCTTTAATTTGTGCTCAAACTTGATTTTCCTAAACATTACACTCTTTCTCTAAATCAAACTTCTAAATTGTATCAACAAGTGGCATTAACTACAAGATATATTTATTGAAGCTTCCAATCACTTACTAAAGGTTTTTCTTTTATTTAAAAGATTTTCGCTTACAAAATCTCCTATTATAGCAGGAGACTTTACTAAGATTACTATATAGTTTTTTGAGTGTGTAGAAACTTTTTGAATTAATAGTGATTGATTCAACCCCCCTTCTTAATCACTATAACACTATCAATTGGTATCAGGAGCAAGGTCTTTAGGGGTCAAGCTTAACCACTTGGAGAAAAGATCCAAGGACTTGTGATGGCAAATATGGTTCCATACACACAGTGAAGGACAATCAACCACATGCCCAACTTTCTTCAGTAGAGAAAATTACTCCTATTGGAAGGAAAGGATGAGGATATTTATACAGTCCACTGATTATGATTTATGCAAAATCATCACTAAAGGGCCTGAAATTCCTATGACTACAAATCAAGAAGGAGAAAGAGTTCCTAAGAATGATGAAGAATAGACACCCGGGAAGAAGAAAAAGGTCAAGATGAATGCTAAAGTTGTCAACCTTATACACTGTGCAATTAGTTTGGAAGAATACAGAAGAGTGTTAGGATGCAAGCATGCTAAAGAAACCTGGGACTAGTTGCAACTCACTCATGAAGGAACAAGGCAAATTAAGCAAACAAGGACTAATATGCTCACGAGAGATTATAAGCTTTTCAACATGAAAGATGATGAAAATATAGATGAAATGTTTGAAAGGTTTGTTAAGTGCTTTGAAGATGATTTGTTGGTTAGAAAAATACTAAGAAGTCTTACTCCACCTTAGTTGTCCAAAATCACAGCCATACAAGAAGGAAAAGACATAAGTGTCTTAACTTATAATGAGCTGGGAGGAAATTTAATTGCATTTGAGATATCACATCTAAAGAGTGATAAAAAGAAGAAAGAGCTGGCTTTCAAGCCCAAAATCATGGAAAAAAATGTGATTTTAAAGAAGAATTAGATGAAGAAGAGTTCAACCTTTTTACACAGAATGATGAATCTTTGGAAAAAGAGAGGCAAGGGCAAAAAATGCTTACCAAAGAAGGACAAGCCTGAGTCCAATAAGAGAGAAGGAGCATGTCACAATTGTAAACAACTTGGACATGTTAAGAATGAATGTTCACTACTGAACAAGGAGTAAGAACCCAAGAAATCAAAGAAGAAAGGACTACTAACCACTTGGGAAGACACAGACAGTGAACCTTCTAGCAGTGATAAGGAGGATAGTCTCTACGCTTATATGTGTCTCATGGCCGATCATGATAATGGCAGAGCTCTCTCTGATTTATCTCATAATGAGTTAATTAATATTATTGATGATCTTTTGATTAACGCTAAAAATGTGCTTTCAAAGTATGGTTCTATAAAGAAAGAAAAAGAATTACTTTAAGTCGAAAATTCTTTTCTCAAATCTGAAGTTGAAGCTCTAGAAGAATACCATGAAAATTCATATCATAGTAACCCCAAAACTGAAAATGATTTATTGAAAAAGAAGTTTGAAATACTCACTTCTAACCTTGCTAAGTTTGTCCAAGGAACTAAAAGTCTAGAAAATTTACTAGGACAACGGAGATGGGCTATTAACAAAGGAGGCTTAGCTTACTATGCATATGATCAAAATCGTTTTTATAAAAATCTTTTTGAAAGAAAAAGTGTTGCATCATCCAGCTATGTTCCTCCTAAAAGAATAACTTACATGAATCATTTTAGCTTCAAAACAACAAAAGAAATTTTAGCATCCAAAAGTATGGTACCATTGCAAACAAAAAGGACGTTCAACCAATGAATGCTTCATAAGGTGGCAAATAAACAAAAATAGATTGCATCTTGTGCTTTTAGATAAAAATGTTACAGGTGAATATAGAATTCATAAGCACAAGCCACTAAAACAACTATGGATATGCTAAAGACCAAATGTTGTTGCGTCAAAATCCTCTTAACCAAAGTAAGAGATGCAATGTCATGTGGTACCCTAACAATGGATGCTTAAGAATCTCAAAAAGCAAAAGGAAAGAAGTGTTAACTTTGGAGACAACATAAAAAGTGCAAGATCATTGGTATAAGCAGAACCTGAGAATTTAATTTCTAATCACCAGAAAGATCTCCTGTCTTAGTGGGAGACATTCAGATTGCTAAACTAGAGTCTGAAGTGTAACGCCCGGGGATCGCGAAGTCGGGGAGTGATCGCCGGTGCAAAGAGGCACGGACAAGGAGCGGCTCCTGGCAGACTTCGAAAGCGGAGGGGTACATGAATGAACCGATTACACATCCGAATGAGAGGGATCCTAAGTCTGTATAGGTATGGGACTATCTGATTAAGGAGGGCTTATATGAATTGATTTGTACTACCTATACCAACAAGATGCATCTTCTTTTCGGTAGCCCAAACTGAAAGAACTCCATAGTTAAGCGTGCTTGACTTGGAGCAATTTTGGGATGGGTGACCTCCTGGGAAGTTTTCCTAGGAAGCGTGTGAGTGAGGACAAAGCACGCTGAAAAGACCCGTGTTGGTTTGTGGGGACAGTCGTCAATCCATAAAGCAGCAGGGGATGTTACATGAAGCAAATATGCAATAGAAAGCTGCAGAGAAGAACATACCTATAGAAAGGAGATACTCCTTTATCAATCGACATGAATTCTTAGAGCATACGACTGGAAGTGAAGCCATGTTCTGATATCTCAAGAAACAAAATGGTGGGAATGTGAGCTTTTCAGACAATGGAAAAGGGTTGGATCATTGGTTATGAGCAATGTGACAACGTTGGTCAATAGCAAAAGCAGATGTAGAACTAAATCTAAAAGGCAAAAGGCATGGAAAGGATGGGTATGTCTCTCTGTTACTCAAAATATTCATTACATGCTACAAAGTTTTGATATATGCTAATGTGACATGTTTATTGACTATATTTCAGAAAAATCAATATAATTCCTTTTAAAATATGAAATTGTATTTTATGGAAGTAATCACAAGTCATCGAATCGTGTACTTGATTGTTTGACTGTATGAACTTGTGTGAACTTCACTTGTGTGCAGCATGATTTTATTCATATGCATATACAAATGGCCTAAACAAGCCTTTCATAAGTGTTTTGATGTTTTGGATTAGTTTATATTGAAATTCATTAGGTGTCCAAAGTTTGAGTCACCAAGACATCCTTATTTACATAATACATGATTGCTTAAAATGCCTTTTGCATAATAATTCCTTACTTGCTTATATTCATGGTTGGAAAGCTTAAGAAAGTCTATTTTAAATGTTTTTTGATAATCCAAATTGATTTAAAATAGATAAAATTTGCTATCCAAAATTTGAGCTTTTAAAACCCCCTCTTGTACTTGATTCATGTATGCTCAACACATTTGTTGCACAAGATATTTTAAACTTCTCATATTCATGATTTGATCATCTAAGCAAACATCATTTTGGCATATTTCTCTACTCTAATTTAGGTTGCAATGGTCAAAGAAATTATACATAATTTTATCTCTAAAAGGCTTTTTTTCCATAATGTGTGGTATGATTGTTGTAAAAATATATGCATTATTATTATATCATTTAATTTGATATTTATGAATTTGGAATAAATGAATTGTATTGTTTTTCCAAAACCTTATGTGACCAAACACTTTATATATGCCATAGATCATAAATGCATGGTGCTTGTTGCATATTATCAAAATGTGCACTTGTTTGTTCTTGATGTCTACACAAAATCATTTTAAGTGCTCTTAATGCTATAAACTATTTTGATTTGAGTTAGATATACATTGCAAATTCTCAAAACCTCTTCAAAAATGATGATTGGTTGCTTCACATGAGCTATCATGAGATAGTTGCTACTCTAACTTTTGTTTGGTGAAAGAGCTATCATTTCTATTGGAGCAACATGTCAAGTGTCTTCCTAAAAGAATGCACATGTGTTAGAAAAATATATTTAGAATTGGATTGGCAAAACCAATGGGTAAACTCTTGGTCTCTTCTATCAAAATAGAAAAGGACACATGGTAAGAGTATTAATGAGCAAAGGTACAAAGGTATGATTAAAGTGCTTACATATACCAAATTGTTGGTATATGTTCAAAATTTATGGCAAATCTTGAAGAATCTCACTTAAATGAAGTCAAAATGATTTTTAGGATCTCAAGCACTTGTATTATGATATCCTCGAACTAATATGTTTGAACTAGTGGGATCTTGTTATATAGATCATACAAGTGATAAAGTGAAGCAACAATGACTACTGCACTTATCTTGGACAATCTTTGATCTTATGGAGTAGCAAAGACACAACAGATGACTACATCAAGTTTGTTACTCTCAATCTCTTTGGATAAAGCCTCAAACGATATATTCAAATCATGTTTTGATTACATTGTTTTACCTTATGATGACATGAATGCTATTAATTGAAAATCCAATGTAACATTCTAGCACCAAGCACATAAAGATATATGAGAAATAGTTTTATTTGAACACATTTAGAATAGGGGTGTTGAAGCATGCTCTATAAGTTCTAAAAATTATATTGCAAATATGTTAGTCAATTAATTATTGAAAGAAAATCTTCACAAGAATAGAAATTTTGATGATTTGCTCAACTTGCTTGAAATGAGTGCTTTGTGAACTTTCAGCTTGTTAAATACCATTATGCTAAATTAGAATTATTGTTTGTGATACAAGTTGTTGTGAACAAACTTTTCATAAGCCAAGTGTTGGGCATTTGCACATTAGACACAGCAAAATAAATTCCATGTAGCCCATTGAATATTAATTATATTGATTTGGAATTTATGGAAATACATCATTGGCTTCATAACATAATCATGTTGTTAATATGGATTTGATAATCATTTGAAACTCAAATCCTCTCTATTGCATAAATAGAATGTGCAAAATGAAGCTCAAATTTGGATTTTCTTTTCTAGTATCATACTTAAAAAATGATGTATTTTAAATTGTCTTTCTCAATGAGTTTCTTATTTCCATGACCTTAATAACTCTTATTTTTTTAATCTCATTGCCTTGGCTCTTGCTATTCAAACTTCAGTGGATAACCTATTTATTCTCTCTATTTCACATTTACACACTTGAGGTTATTGATTTGTTTATCTTTGTACTTCATGTCACACTTGACAATATGGGAAAATTCCTTTTTGTGCTATGTTAAGGTGTTTATACATAAATATGTTCTATTATCAAATGAGAAGAATTTCTATATTTAGATGCAAAAACAAGAAGAGAAAGAATTGTGATGAATATTGCTTCGGCTCTGACATTTTATCTCGTCAATGTTATTGCATGCCTGGTGCTACCTTGAGAACATGCAAATAAATTGTCCATTTGATGTGTGCTGATATGTGGTTTAATATATGATATTGTTACATGCTTATAATTGTTGTAGTAATTGACATATTAATTGAATGCCATTGTTCAAAGATTTTAGGCATGATTCAAGATCTACATAAGTTCTATTGTAAAATCTTCTTTGAAAATTATTCCTGTAGAGGTTCTAGCTCTACAAATCGAATGTCTCCTATAGAATTAAGAGATATTTCTGGGACTTTCTGTAACATCCCCTACTACTTTATGGATTGACGACTATCCCTACAAATCAACACGGGTCTTTTCAGCATGCTTTGTCCTCACTCACACGCTTCCTATGAAAACTTCCTAGAAGGTCCAGGGTAAAGGTTTGATATAGTTATGGATACTGTCAATTGGTCATCGATTACTACATTGATGTATTTTCAACAATATATATATACGTTCAAAGTTAGTGACTCAAAACGAGAGCGTTCTATGTTCATCACGAAAAGCAGGCTCATATGTATAATCCTTTAAGATCAAGCAGAGTTTACAAGTAACAACTACTCACTATAAGGTTATGGCTTAAGCATAGCTTTATGGTGTGAGGGTGTTACACATTCTTTCTATTGATAGAATCTATTAATTTTTGGTTGTGTGATCATATTTTCTAAGTGTATTCTCTCTTATACTTGTCTATGCATGCAATATTTCTCATAATGCTTGGAATGTATTCATCTAAGTCATGAACTATGTTGCCTAAATATATCAAAATGATTGTATAATTGTGCTACTTATCTCTATTGCAGCCGTTATTTTCTATAATTTTTGTTATCAACAAAATTTTGTAGGTTTGTCCTTCCTTTATTGAGAAAAAAGGGAGATACTTATACTGAACACACACTAGTTTTTGATGACATATTGCTAACAACTTCGATATTGATGCTTATCTGATAACAAAGTATATTTGTTGTGCTTTCTAATATATATCTCTTTTACACACACATACACACACACACACACACACACAGATATGTATATATATATATATATATTTGTAGTTTGTGTTACTAATATGTATGCATGTGCTTAATTGATGAATATAAGGATATTAGCCTGTCTTTCTACTGTCTACTAAGCTAACATTTCAACTTTGTTGAGTCCTTTTGATGACAAAAAAGGGAAAAGGAAAAATTGATAATAGTCTATGGCTATGATGAAATGGAACAAAGTTGATAAAAATCTATGACTGTGGTGAAGAAAACCTACACAAATGTTAGATATGAAAAAATATTTCAAAAGCAACTTTTGCAGTGTAATCTTTTAGTATAGTACTTGCAACTCTTAGGGTACAATCTTTTGGTGTAATTCTTCCTAGTCTTTAGCTTTATTTGTGTACACTTTAATACATTATCTGAATATATGCTAGGAGTATGTGTCACCACTACTATGTATAGAAAAGTATAATTTTCTCTATGCACTTAAATTATTCTGCAATATATTTGCCTGGATGATAATATTCTATTATATATTGCATGAAGATTGTTGATGGATCATTATGTGTTGTATGTGCTTGATTGAAATGTTTGGATCTGTGATAAATCTTATTGTGTGTTGTGTGCTATATCTTAAGATGCATGAATGCATGTGCATATGCAAAAGCCCACAATGTATTATTGTCTTTCCTGAAAGAATGAGATTAGTCTTGGGTAACATTCCAAATATAAATGTTCACCAATCTTTCAAATGAAAGAATTAAAATTTAAATCACAACAAAGTCCTCTATTGAAAATTGTCTTCCAAGAAATAGAAATACAAAGAACTATAATAGAATATACATTTTCAAATTAATAGGGAGTTCACACCATGGAGAAGCACAATATCTTGGAAAGATTTGTGTCTAGGAATGTATGCTTTTATCATTTTTTCCCTTTATCAACTTTTTCCATGTTTGTCATCAAGGGGGAAATTGTTGGTCTATGGATAATAAATGTGATGATAAACATGTGTGAACATATTAATGCTCTTGCTTAAGCGTTTCCGTGTATTGTATCTAAAATTAAGCACAGGACAGAAAATGTCTCCAACTCAGGTAAAAGACTTTGAGACCATCAGGGCTGAGCAATCTAAAGAGTAAATTATATGTTGAAGTGGCAATTGCACATTGGATGAAGAATGGTCATAATTCAAAATGAAAATATCTAAAGAATGTTTCATTTTTAGTTGAGATGAAAGACTGACAACTTATAAACTTCTCGAAGAAAGAGAAGAGGCAAAAAGATAAGGACAAAGGCATAAGGACAAAAAGTCTCTATAGTGTAGATGCTGCCACCACACAAGGCAAGGACAAGGGCTAGTTGGCCCTTCCTCATGGTCTGTAATGGTCGTAATATGTTCCCAATTTAAGGAAACAACATGCCTAAAATCATCTCAAGAAAGGAGCACAACGTTGATACACTATTCTAAAAATACCTTTGCTTGAGTTATCTTTTATTCCTTTTCTTCTCTCACATATACCACTAGATATATATTGTTTGTGAGATTATTTACTATATTCAATAGAGCATATTCCCTTTTGAGAGGGACCAGAAAGTTCAAACAAGGCTAAGCTAAGTTTGTGAGATATCCTTTGAGAAAAAACCTTGGGTGAATGTTGTTTAGTGAAAGTCTTCTTGTAAGAGAAATAGAAAATTATTGTAAAAGGCATTTGATTGTGAGGATTTTGAGTGATAAAAGTCATTTTTGCTTATGAGCTTGGAGAGGCTCTAGTCAAAGAATACTCTTGGTGTTAGTTTGAAGAGACTCTTGGAAAGACTACTCTTTATATGAGATTGGAGAGGCTCTTGTAAAGGACTACTCTTAGGGTAGAGTTAGTATACGCATAATAACACACAAAGAGAGAGAAGGTGACATACATTAGGCTCTCATAATTAACAAGTCCCGCAATCAGGTGCAATTATCCAATGGTTTAACAATTGTGCACAATAAGGACAATGTTTATTTTCAATGCAAATGTGTGATAATAGTGTGTAACATGATGGAAAAATGCCTAGATTTTTGAGAGAAAATAATATGCATAAATGCAAGTTATCAATTCCCTGGACTTCCCATTATCTATCCCATTTAAAGAGGATGGTTCAGTGAATCGACAAGTACTAAAATCCTCTAGTGTTTGTCTTTTCCGACTTGACTTCATTGGGACCTCCTTTCCCCCACGCCCACTGCTCTCAATCACCATGACCCCCCTTCACTATCTCATCCCTTCACAGGGGTTAGAAAATCATTCCATCACCCTCCATGGTTTTCTTCGATGCAGTGTCAATCTGTTCATGCAGCTTAGGGTTTGCATGTTGCACAAGTCTTTGCATGTTGTTAGGTGGCCGCTTATTTTTACCCTCATTCGCCCCTTATGTCTTACAAGGTGTTTGAGTTGTACTCCTATGTGACTTTGCTTTCGATTGATTCTTTATCATGTGCCCACTTTTTGAAACATCCCTTTTAGAATTCTATTTTGGCCTTGATTTTTGTTTTCTTTTTATGGTTACCCAATCATTATCTGCAGATTGGCCTATAATCGTGACCGGCACATAAGGGATATTGTCCCTTATGGAAGCCTTCTAGAACTAATTTCATGCAATCATGCATAGTAAATTACTAAATTAATGCTCATTATAAATCATAAAGTAAATAAATTCCTCAAAATTTCTTGAAATCTTTATTAATAAAGAATACATAAAATATTTAATTATTATAAATCGTTCAAAAACCCATAACTTAAATAGACAATCTTAAATCACGTTCTAGGAAAAAATTACATAAAATATCATAATGGTAAAAATAACATAACTTTAAAATAACCATGCATGCTAAATGATGTCCGAGGACCCTACCTGCACACTACTAGAGTACTATATTCTAACATGATCTTAATTTAAACTTCACTACGAAGTTAAGCTCACCAATAGAACAGCTATGTGGCTTCCAAAGCTGAAACTGAACCATAATAAGATTTGCAGCTATTACTGTAAGGGGGAGGAAAAAGGAGGGGTGAGTTCATCAAAACTCAGTGAGCAAGTCTCCGCTCACAACTCACATGGGACAATAATAACATACATAATATATACATGCAACTGATAAAAATATTTTATATATCTAGATACATATAACGATACTGAAATAACAATTTATCCAAAATCATGGCAATAACTAGTAGAGAAACATGAATTATTCTGTACATAATTATCTGAATTGAATAACTGAATCAGAGCCAATGGCTAATCTGATGGGTATTTAACTAGGTCCCATAAATGGATACCTCACTAGGTTCCTTACTGTGGGTGAGCTAGTCCTCTAGTGAACCACTTGGTACCAAGGTTAACGATCATTCTTGCAGCCATTAACTCACTGTTCTGTTTCTCACTAATTATTAAAATAATAATAACTTACAATAACACTGAATAAATTTGAAAGCTCTAAATTCATATAATTCTACCAATATGACAGTAGCATAACTAAGGTTCTAAAATCATGCCCAAGGGATCACCAGCTTGTAGACATAGCAATTTCAAAAACCAACAGAATATGTATCTGACAATTGTTATATTCTAACAATCTGACTTTAGCATAACTAAGGTTCTAAAATCAGGCCTAAAGGATTACCAGCTTGTAGACATAGTGATTTCAAAAGCTAACAAAATATGTATTTGAAAATTATTATGAATCATACTTTGTTCAATACTTTCAATAAATCATATCTGATGTTCTAAAATCTTAATACAAAATCCATAGTCTGAAAACATGATATTCAATATTGTTGTTATAAACATTAAATTGAGGTCT
Organism: Dalbergia cochinchinensis; assembly: GCA_031216125.1. Classification (NCBI taxonomy): domain Eukaryota; kingdom Viridiplantae; phylum Streptophyta; class Magnoliopsida; order Fabales; family Fabaceae; genus Dalbergia; species Dalbergia cochinchinensis. The sequence goes on from CM062374.1 coordinate 27,894,644, forward strand.
CATGATTTTATAAACTAGAAAAAGATATTCCATAACATGCAAGGTATCAAATATGGTGCCATGAGCTGTCTAAAATAAGGTTTTCATGATAATCGTGAAAAATAATAATTTTTATAAAATTTCTATAATCCATAAAAGCATGTTTTCTGGACATAAATCATTCTAAATTTCCATGAATAATTTATATAATATTGAAAAAATAATAAGCATGACCAAAAGTATGGTTATGAGCTTAAACCCACTTACCATTCATTGCTGGGAATGTCTGACCATTGCCTATATGATACTGGGAAATTGGAATGACACCGGTAATTGCCAAAGAATATAATGAAAACATAAACAATTTGATTTTATCACCCAAACTGAGTTTGGGATGGGAGAGATGAAGAATGGTAAGAGAAAACCATGCCTAACAGTACCTAAACTCACAGAGACTAGATAAAAGGAGAAAAAATTTGCTAAATTTGATGAAGATCACTTACCAAAAGAGTTTAATCAGAGAAAATTGAGAGAACCATGTTTTTCTCTCTAGAGAAAATTTCTTGAATGATTAGGGTTTTTAAAAAAATATTTGAAAATATTATGACGTGTTAAATATATGCTAGTGACATATAGAAAATAAAACTCCACGTGGTACTATTCCGCGTTCGCGCAACTCAAGCGCCACGGCATCACATTACTGGCTGAGTTGAGTGTTTGATATATGTGGTTCGTACATAGTTTTATTTGTTCGTGTATTATAATAATGTTTTGCTAGCTATATATATATATATATATATATAGCAAACGTGGATCAAACGTGGATCAACGTAGGTATCTTAGCGTGAAGAAGAAGAAGAATAATAATAATAAAATAATAATAATACCTATGCATATATTTTTTTTTGTTACGATATCTATGCATATATATATATATATATATATATATATATATATATATTACATATATAAAGTAATGTAACTTATTATCATTACCTTTGAAGCAATACTAATAATAATAATAATAATACTAATTTACATACCAATAAATTTCATACTTAATTTAATCATTGATAGTTTTTTATATAATATATGATAGGTCTCTATAATATGTAATAAATCATATGAATAAGGCATGTTAAATATAAATAATATTTAATATTTTTAAATAAATATCATTATAATTTATAGATGAATAGAAAATATTTTCCAACAAGATATATAATATATAATGCTGATACAAATATAAATATCAATTATACTTATAAATATATTAGATCTAATAGATTTGATAAAATAATATTTTCATAGTTTAAAAATCAAACAGTATCAATTATTATAAATAATATTGAATTTATTTGATAAGATAATATTTTTAAAATTTCAAATCAAACATCATATCACAAACTGGATATTAAATTTCATAAAAGAATAAATAGAAAATTCGAATAATAACTGAATTTAACTTCAATAGCTTAGACTTGATCTTCCTAAAGACACCAATTTTCGGGATATTACATTCGACCCTCCTTAAAAAAATTTGGTCCCCAAATTTAACTTTGCATCTTAGGAATGAGAGTTCATGGTACATAGCTAATGACATAGTTTATCATGAGGAAAAGAACTTGGAATTAGAACAAGATTGCTATAGAAGACAGTGACTCTCTATTGAACCTAGTCATAACTGATACTCTTAAAGGCCTCAAATAATATCATGTTCCATGTGAACGAGCGTGCTTCCATTCACACAGTTGTCATATTACTTGTGGGCACTTACTCCAATATAGTGCAGGGAAACTTAATGCTCGACATCAGAATACACCCGATTTTTTCTGTCCGAGGGAAATGACCAAAATGCCCCTGAGGTCATTTCCTGACCCGAACTCGAGGGTAACCAACTTGGTCATCCTCGAAGGGTCAACTCAATGTTTGAAGGGGATTGAATGGCCTTTGAATGCTTTCGGAAGCGAAAATTTCGTTTTCCGCAGTTTCGGGTCAAAATGACCAAAATACCCCCTATAGCGTTTTTGGATTACATGAATAGGATCTTTAGACCCTATTTAGATCAGTTCGTGGTCGTTTTCATAGATGATATACTCATCTATTCGAAGACCCACGAGGAGCATGAGCGACATTTGAGGATAGTTTTGGAAATTTTGAAGGAGAAAAAGTTGTATGCAAAACTCTCTAAGTGTGAATTTTGGTTGGAGGAGGTCAAGTTTTTAGGGCACGTTGTGTCAAAAGGAGGCATAGCCGTTGATCCTAGTAAGGTAGAAGCCGTAATGAATTGGGATAGACCGACCACCGTAACGGAAATACGGAGCTTTTTGGGTTTAGCAGGCTATTACCGTAGGTTTATCAAGGGATTCTCCCAAATTGCCCTACCCCTGACCAAGCTAACTAGGAAAAATGCACCATTTATGTGGAGCCCCGAATGTGAGAAGAGTTTTCAAGGGCTTAAGGAAAGGTTAACCACGACCCCAGTCTTAGTCTTACCTAGCCCCAATGTACCCTTAGAGGTATATTGTGATGCTTCGGGCAAAGGACTAGGGTGTGTGTTGATGCAAAATGGGCAAGTGGTAGCCTATGCATCACGACAACTCAAGCCTCACGAGGCTAACTACCCCACCCATGACCTAGAGTTAGCTGCCGTAGTGTTTGCCTTAAAGATGTGGAGACACCATTTGTATGGTGTAAGGTTTGAAGTTTTCTCCGATCATAAGAGTCTCAAGTACCTCTTTGATCAAAAGGAGTTAAATATGAGGCAAAGAAGGTGGATGGAATTCCTCAAGGACTACGATTTCGGTCTAAGTTACCACCCCGGCAAGGCTAATGTAGTCGCCGATGCCTTGAGCCGAAAGTCGTTACACCTATCCCACATGATGATCAAAGAAGTTGAGTTGATAGAGAAGTTTAGGGATATGAATCTAGGGATGTCAGCGACCGATAAAGGAATAAAAATGTGCTATCTTAGTGTGACAAGTGGATTTAAGCAGAGAATCATGTTAGCACAACGAGAGAATGAGGAGTTCGAAGAGATCATAGATGCTGTTAAGGCGGGAAAGTTGAAAGGTTTTGAAAGAGGCGAGGATTGGATATGGAGATTTGAGGGAAGGATCTGCGTACCCCAAGATGGTGACCTCCGAGAAGAGATCTTGGAGGAGGCTCACAAAAGCTATTTCACCATCCATCCCGGTGTTACCAAGATGTACCAAGACTTGAAAAAGATGTTTTGGTGGCCCGGAATGAAGAAGGATGTAGTCGCCTGGGTTAGTAAGTGCTTGGTATGTCAGAAAGTGAAAATCGAGCACCAAAAACCTTCAGGTTTGTTGCAACCCCTGTCAATCCCCGAATGGAAGTGGGAATGCATATCTATGGATTTCGTGACAGGATTGCCTAAGACGCAAGCTGGCCATGATGCTATATGGGTGATAGTGGATCGACTAACCAAGTCGGCACACTTTCTACCTATTAGAGTGACGTACTCTTTAGATAAATTGGCTCAGTTATACATCCAAGAGATCGTAAGATTGCATGGAGTACCGTTGACGATAATCTCGGATAGAGATCCGCGGTTTACGTCGCGTTTTTGGGAGCCTTTCAAAAGGCGTTTGGTTCAAAGCTATGCTTGAGCACTGCTTACCACCCACAAACAGATGGACAATCCGAAAGGACGATCCAAACCCTAGAGGATATGCTAAGAGCTTGTGTGTTAGACCAGAGGGGAAGTTGGGATAAGTACTTGCCTTTGATCGAGTTTGCGTATAACAATAGTTATCACGCGAGCATCGGTATGGCACCGTACGAGGCGTTGTATGGAAGGAAGTGCCAATCACCTTTGTGTTGGTACGAGCCTGGGGAGCAAAGTGTCTTAGGACCCGATGTAGTGAGGGAAACGACGGAACAAATCAAGAGGATCCGCGATAGGATGCTCACCGCTCAAAGTAGACAAAAGAGCTATGCGGACAAGAGGCGCAAGCCCTTGGAGTTCGAAGAGGGAGAGCATGTGTTCCTTAGAATTACCCCCACTACAGGCATAGGGAGAGCCATGAAAGTCAAAAAGTTGAGCCCCCGATTCCTTGGTCCCTTCCAAATTCTTCCAAAGATAGGAACAGTTGCCTACAAAATAGCCTTACCCCCTAATCTTTCTAATCTCCATGACGTCTTTCACGTCTCTCAGCTAAGGAAGTATGAGTCCGACCCTAGCCACGTTTTAGAGCCAGCATGTTCAGTTAAGGGACGACCTAACTTTCAATCTTCCCCTACGAGAATCGTGGACCGTGAGTCAGCTGAGGAACAAGTCTGTTCCATTAGTAAAGGTAGCATGGGGACGCGACAAGTCTGAAGAATTCACATGGGAGCTAGAGACAGAAATGCAAGACAAGTATCCCGAGATTTTCCAAGGTAACGAATTTCGAGGGCGAAATTCTTTTTAAGGAGGGGAGTAATGTAACACCCCGATTTTTCTGTCCGAGGGAAATGACCAAAATACCCCTGAGGTCATTTCCTGACCCGAACTCGAGGGTAACCAACTTGGTCATCCTCGAAGGGTCAACTCAATGTTTGAAGGGGATTGAATGGCCTTTGAATGCTTTCGGAAGCGAAAATTTCGTTTCAGATTTCGGTCAAAATGACCAAAATACCCCTATAGCGTTTTTACGCGGGTAAAGGTGCCGTTTGAGCCCGGAACTTTCCCCAGAGGTTTAAAAACATGATTTCATGTGCCTAGAAGTCTCTGTTCAAGTCCCAGTGGCCCCGGGCAGTTTTAGTGCAAAATTACGATTTTGCCCCTAGAATAGTGTTTTTGAGCTTAATGACGTAATTAAGCAAACCTAAGCAATATTAGGCTCTAAACGAAGATTAATTTATTTTTCTAATTAATCTAGAGTCAAAATAATTTATTAAAGTTAATTAGAACCTAAAATTGCTTAGATTAAACTTAAATCCCTTTTTAGAACTCAAGATTCCTAGTCTTGGAATCTTGAATAGTGTTTTCTCTCTCCAATTCCTTAAATCAAGGAAATGTGTCTAGAGTTGTTTAGACTCTAAATTGAGGATTTAGCTCTCTAATGGTGCAAGACCACTCCTTAATTATGTCTAGACCACCTTAATTACCCATTTCCCTTACCTAAACACTTTCTTACAAATTCCTAATCTTAAGCATAATCAAAGATACACCTAAACACACCTCTAAACCACAATTAAAATGCAAGAAACTCTCCTCCCTTGACTAATGAAGTTTCGGCCAGCACACTCCACATTGGCCACATGGTTAATTATTTTCTCACTCAAAGAACCATGCTTGAGGCCATACCTTGAACCATACCTCACCATACCTTAAGCCATGCCTCAAGAACACATTATCTCACCTCATGGAACACATGGAACCCTCCAATTCTGCACCTCTTGGCCGAAAATGCATCAGCCCACATTCACCCTCCATTTGTTTCATTTCTCTATAAATAGAATGCCTTGAGGAGCTTGCACCACTTTTAGATCATTTGCTAAGTTTAGGAAACACTCAAAGCTTTTCTTTTTCTCTCAAAGTCTTTGTGTTCTTCAAGTTCTTGGAGTTCTTCAAGTTCTTCATCTTCTTCATCTTCTTCTTCCATCTTCAAGTTCATCACACCAAGTAGGGATTTTCTTTCATGTATTCTTTCTTTAAAGTTCTTGTTCTAAGCTTAATGTTCATAGTTTCTCTTGATTCTTTTTAGAACTTCTTTTCCTTTCCTTGTTCTTGCTCTTTTTCGGCCATGGGCCTTGGAGTTCAAAGAAATGAGAGCTTGATGATGAGAGTTTCATGATGATGTTCATCACTTGAAACAAACTCTAGAGCTTGATCTTTGTTCTTGAGCAAAAGTGTTTCTAGTTTTTCCTTTCTTGAACCTTTGAGAACTTTAACTTTGATGTTGTTTCAAAATGGTTCCAATGACTCAATGATGAGGTCTCATGATGTTGGTGTTAGTATATCACCAAGATCATGGATTCTAGAGTTTCAAACATTTCTTTTCTTTCCTTGAAGTTTCGGCCATTACCTTTCCTTTTCATGCTAGATGTTTGATTTTCTAAATATGTTATGTTGAGTTCTAAGAACTCTAGACTTTTACTTTGTCTTGGTTTGATGAGTTTGGGTTGAGGTTTAAGTTCCTTTAAAGTCTTGTTAAGAGCTCTAGAAAGATAAAATGAACTTGCATAATTTATTTTATGCTTGCATTCATATTTACATTCTTGCTATGCATCTTTATTTTCAAGCTATCACCTAAGAACATAAAGATTAAAATGGAACTTGTATCATCACTTAATTTAATTCTCGAAGCCTTTCTATTTCGGCCTTAAAGTCGATTGTTGTTGGGCCTAGAGCACTAAAATAAAGAATTGAACTTGCATTATCACCTAATTAATTTCTCGAATGCCTATCTATTTCGGCCTTAAAGTCGATTATTGTTGGGCCAAGAGCACTAAAATAAAGAATTGAATCTTGCATATCTACTTTCAAGCTTGCACGTTTAAAATTATGCTTCGCATATTTACTTTCAAGCTTGCACGTTTAAATTATGCCTTGCATATTTAATTTCAAGTCATCACTTTACTTTGAAAGCAAGATTAAAAATGAAGAGCATGAGCACGTTTAGTTTATGTCGTAACTTAAGAACCTAGAGCTCAAAGACTTGCCCATTTCATTCCAAGATAAAGTTAAATGTGAATGTATTCCTTGAATGCATAATTTCGGCCAAGTAGTGATGATGGACTTCCAATGAGTTTTCATCTAGCTACTAGGACCAATAGCCTATGTTTTAAGTGCTCCTTAAAGTTTTACAATTCTTTATGAGGTTATGTCATTATAAGTTGTGATTCCAATCTCTTTTAGGGGATGGAATATGTTTTGGTCAGTGACCTAAGGCTTCACTTAGCCTCTTGATGAATTAAAATGTTTTGCAAAGAGTTTTAGAAATTCTAAATTGATTTCAAGAGAAACTAGTTAACTTATGTACCTAGAAATGTCAATTTAATTCTCTTATTGAGGCAAGATGTTTTCGGTTCTGATGTGATGAATGTGATGCTGTATGATGATGTTTTAATGTGTTGGAATGTGTGACAATATCATATGATGATGTAGAAGCGATCCTATGCATGATAGGTAAGAAACTAGCTAACTAGAAATACCGTAAAGCTAGAATTTAACATAGTTTTGACCCACTTGTTATGGAACTAATCCAAACTGTTTTAATGGGGACATAATCAGATTTAGAATGTTTAGACATGAAAAACTTGGTATCATTTGAGTTAGAATTGAATTCTAGCACCTATGGGGAAACTAGTAACTAGAAAACCGTAAAAACACAAATGTAGAACTCTTAGAACATTTAATTTTCTGGATTCGGTCCAGCACCCTTACAACATGGTAAACATGGTTAATAATTAGTCCTTAAGCATAGGAATGCCTCATAATTGAGTTAGATTTAATACATAGCGCCTTCGGCGAAAACGGAACCGAGAAAGGGTCTAAAACGTAAGTTCTAGAACCCCGTAAATACAAGTTAGAGAACTTGTCCTATGCTATTCAGATTTTAAAAGTAAAATGAGAGGATTATGAATGATGTTTTATTATGAGCCTTAGGTGCTTAAAATATGAACGACGGATGTAGAGAACTATATCTCAAGATTAAGACCCGTAAGGGTCAAAGCATAAGCTACCGTAAGGGTAAGCGTTTGGATGATTTATGATGATGCATGAAGTATGCTAATGATGATGATGTTATTCATATGAGGAACTTATGAGATTATATGTTAATGTGGCATAAAGCAAATTTGGAAGGAAATTCGTGTAATGACCGCTTTGGCCGAATTTCCGACAAATTTGGGGACTTAAAGAGATTTTGAAAATTAAGGTACTAAGATGGGTTCTAGGATGACACCGTTCGGCCGAGCTCTACCATAGAACTCATGTGACATCGGTATCATTTTAGACTCTTAGGTGACTCCGGTTCAGCCGAGCACGCCTAAGAGTTTTGCCCCTAACCCGCACTCGGATAGTCGGGATTTATGATACGCTTATCGTTAAGTGGTAAGTAAGAACTAGTGACGACTAGTTAAGGTATGAGCTCATAACCTAGATGTATGACACGCTCGGGTGACACCGGTTCGGCCGAGCACCCCAGTTCGATTGTCTTTTAGGGTGGCCCATGAGGAAGAGAAGTTTCATGATTATGATTATGTCACTAAGTTTTGTCCCATATGAATGTTACTATTGCCACTTTATGCCACCAAGAATGATGATGCTTGATGTTATGTTTTATGTATGTGCATTAGGTAGTGCCATGCATACATTCTCTATTATGTTGCATCCATGACATTAAGATCATCCTAAAATGAATGGACCTTGGCTAAAATATATTTTAAAGTTTAAAATGAACCGAATACATGCTCAGTCATTTTGTATAAATAAACCCAAGGTTCCTGAGGACGTAGATGATGACACCTAGGTAGTAGGAGGCCCTACTGAGATTCTTTAGCAAGATTCTCACTCCCTCTATCTCTTTCTTTCCGCCACGTCTTGAGATGGCGACGTCAGAGTGTTCGTGGACACCCCAACATGGGAGGTGCACTATGACCCGACTCACGGGTCATACCATTTTGAGGGGCAAAGGCGGTGCGGATTTTCATGTTCGTAGGACGCCCTTCGCCATCCCGCACACCCATCACTTCTCCCCGATCGCACCCTATGGCGACGCGATTTAGCGGTTTTTGAGCGCAGCGCGACGCATGACGAGAGTACTCCGTAGGCACACCGCCGCCTTAGCCATGCGAGATTATCCCGTCTACGTGCCCCGGACCTACCTCTCGGAGACCGCCCCATCCGAGGACCCGCCTACCCAGCCGTATAGCGAGAACTCTCCGCCCTCTCCACCACAGATAAGGGAGGGCAGTGAGGATACCGTGACTCAGCCACGGCTTGCGCGACGACCGGAGATGCGACCATACCGTGGGGGTCACCCTCGATCCCCATTCCGCCTCTTCACGTCCGAGGAGCTCGCCCGCTTCCGGATATCCGCCTCGTTCGCGAGATGGACGCCTTGAGAGGTGACGATTGTCCGATGGAGTACCCGGTTAGAGCACACACCACTTAGATGGGGATAAACCTTCTTTTGTTTAGAGGTTATCCTATTAGATGCACTCGGGTAGGGGAGTAGATTATGTTTATGTTTATGTTGTATTTTCTTTCATGTATTTCCATGTACTAAACCAAGTCCCACGCTTATAAGTGGGCAAATTATAATTATATATGAGATGTTATTCAGTGTCTTTCATGATGTGCCCTTATATGCCTTATGCTATGACGTTATGAGATGTATGTTTTGTCCGTCGCAAGTTATATCGCATCACGCGGCTCTCACTTTCATTTCAAAAAAAAATTACCCGTATTTTCCGCTAAGTAATTCAAAGTTAAATGGGAACTATGAAGTAACAAACTAATGATTAACCTAAATATGTTCTAGAGTATTGGGTTAAAAATTAGGATGTTACAGATACCACTTTGTCACGACCAAAAAATTGTGACCAGCACATAAGGAATATTATCCCTTATGGAAGCCTTCTAGAACTAATTTCATACAATCATGCGTAGTAAATTACTAGATTAATGCTCATAATAAATTATAAAATAAATAAATAAATAAATTCCTCAAAATTTCTTGAAATCTTTATTAATAAAGAATACATAAAATATTTAATTATTTTAAATTATTCCAAAACCCATAACTTAAATAAACAATCTTAAATCGCGTTCCTGGAAGAAATTACATAAAATATCATAATGGTAAAAATAACATAACTTTAAAATAATCATGCATACTAAATGATATTTGAGGACCCTACCTATACATTACTGGAGTTCTCTATTCTGACATGATCCTAATTTAAACTTCACTACAAAGTGAAGTTCACCAATAGAATAGTTGCATGGCTTCTGAGACTGAAACTAAACAATAATAAGATCTGTAGCTGTAACTGTAAGGGGGAGGAAAAAGGAAGGGTGAGTTCATTAAAACTGAGTGAGCAAGTCTCCGCTCACAACCCATATGGGACAACAATAACATACATAACATATAAATGTAACTGATAAAAATATTTTATATATTTAGATACATATAAATATACTGAAATAACAATTTATCCGAAATCATGGCAATAACTAGTCGAGAAATATGAATTATTCTGTACATAATTATCTAAGCTAAATAGCTGAATTTGAGCCAATGACTAATCTGATGGGTACCTAACTAGGTCCCATAAATGGACACCTCACTAGGTTCCTTACTGTGGATGAGTTAGTCCTTTAGCGGACCACTTGGTACCAAGGTTAATGATCATTCCTGCAGCCATTAACTCACTGTTCTGTTTCTCACTAATTATTAAAATAATAATAACTTGCAATAACATTGAAGAAATCTGAAAGCTTTGAATTCATATAATTCTAACAATATGACTGTAGCATAACTGAGGTTCTAAAATCATGCCTAAGGGATCACCAGTTTGTAGACATAGTGATTTCAGAAGCCAACAGAATATATATCTGACAATTGTTATATTCTAACAATCTGACCTTAGCATAACTGAGGTTCTAAAATCATGCCCAAGGGATCACTAGCTTGTAGACATAGTGATTTCAAAAGCTAACTGAGTATGTATCTGATAATTGTTATGAATCATACTTTGTTTAATACTTTCGATAAATCATATCTGATGTTCAAAAATCTTAATACAAAATCCATAGTCTGAAAACATGATATTCAATACTGTTGCTATAAACATTAAACTGAGGTCTCATGATTTCATAAACTGGAAAAAGATATTTCATAACATGCAAGGTATCAAACATGGTCTCATGAGCTTTCTAAAATAAGGTCTTCATGATAATCGTGAAAAATAATAATTTTTCTAAAATTTCTATAATCCATAAAAGTATGTTTTTTGGACATAAATCATTCTAAAATTCCATGAATAATTTTTATAATATTGAAAAAATAATAAGAATGACAAAAAATATGGTCATAAGCTTAAACCTACTTACCGTTTGTTGCTGGGAGTGTCTGACCACTGCCTATATGATATTGGGGAATTGGAATGACACCGATAATTGCCAAATGATATAATAAAAACATAAACAATTTGATTTTATCGCCCAAACTGAGTTTGGGATAGTAGGGAGGAAGAATGGTGAAAGAAAACCCTGCCTAACAGTACCCAAACTCACAGAGACTGGATAAAAGGAGAAAAAATTGGCTAAATTCCATGAAAATCACTTATCGGAAGAGCTTAATTGGAGAAAATTGAGAGAACCACGTGTTTTCTCTCTAGAGAAAATTTCTTGGATGGCTAGGGTTCTTAGAAGAATATTGGGAGTATTATAATGTGTCAAATATATACCAATGGTATATAGAAAAAAAAAACTCCATGCAGTAATATTCCATGTTCGCCCAACTCCAGCGCCACAAAGATCACATTACTCGCTGAGTTGTGCGTTCTATATATATGGTTCGTACATAGTTTTATTTGTTTGTGTTTGTGTGTGTGTGTGTGTGTATATATATATATATATATATATATACACACACGCACATCAACATAGGTATGTTAGCGTGAATAATAATAATAGTTCACATATCAATAAATTTTATACTTAATTTAATCATTGATAGTTTCTTATATAATATATGATAGGTCTCTATAATATGTACTAAATTATATTCATAATGCATGTTAAATATAAATAATATCTAATATTTTCAAATCAATATCATTATAATTTATTTACGAATAAAAAATATTATGGAAAAAGATATATAATATATAATGCTGATACAAATATAAATATTAACGGTACTTATAAATATATTAGATTTAATAGATTCGATAAAATAATATTTTCATAGTTTAAAATCAAACATCATATCACAAATTGAATATTAGATTTCATAAAAGAATAAATATCAAATTTAAATAATGATTGAATTTCACTTCAATAACCTAGACTTGATATTCCTAAATACACCCACTTTTAGAATATGACATTAGGAGATGATTGATGCTCTTTGCCCTTATCCTTCTCTCTCCCTATTGCCACCATCTAAGCCTTTGTCTTAGCCACTATAGGCGCTTGGCTCACCACCCTCGACATCCTAACGGCTCTATCTTTGGTGCAATTCCTAGTCACGTGGCCAAAACAATGACGAGAACTAAAAATCAAATGGAGGTTCTCACACTCTACTAGATGCCAATGATCATGCACCCAAACCTCCGTCTCCATAGGTTTCGCTAGATCAATCTTCATACAAACATGTGCAAACTAGCCCCTTTCCAAAGATTCTAGTAGTCAGGTCAACCCTTATAAGTTTTCCTAGACCTGAATCAATTGCATGAATAATACCTCCTCATAATACATCGAGGTTTAAACAAGGAAACCTGATGCATACCATAGTAACCCCAAAACACACTTCACATGGGTTGAACTAGGGAGTCTATCTCTTGACTGCCATGTAGTGATCATTTACCATCCATGGTCCACCCCTTATCACATTCTCCCTATCAGCCTGGCTGTAGAACTTGACCATGAAATTGCCATTCCTGATAGAAATCACATATATTCCGAAGAAGTGTCGCTACAGACTTTGAACCTTTTCACATATGAGGCTATATGCCACATTTAGCCCTAACACTTTGATCATAATAGTGTCCATCCATGCCATTGAAAGGCCATTGATGAGACCATCAGCAAGCAACACCATCGGCAGTGAATCATTTTCATGTCTAGCCACCTTGATGAGACCCTCCTTGAAATAGGCTTCCTCTAACGCATTTAAACGCTTTAGGTTGCTCGCCTAAAACCTTGTCCATTAAAGAGCCAGCCCCAGACTGCCACATGGAAGTCCCTTGGAGTCCCCGCACCACTCATTTTGTCATTACTCACAGTATTCCTTATGCTACCTACCATGCTTGAGGGTTTAGGGTTTTACTTTGTTGGATTGTGTGTATATTTTTTTTGTCATTTAAATTAACAAACAAGTGGCTACAAAGGTAATTTTAGTGAACCTTAGGGGAGATTAATGATAATTTCACAAAATAAAGGGGTGTTAAGTTTAATAACACTAAACCTCAAGGAAGATTAATGTAATTTTCTTTTTATTTTATTGATGTTTGGGATGTTTGACTAGGGATTAATTGAGGTTGAAAAATAATTGTTGAAGTATGTGAGTTATTGGGATGTAGGTTTGGCATATTAAAATCAAAAAGGGTTAGGAATTGTTTTTTTTTATGTTTTAATGATTTAGTAATTGAAATATGATTTAAATTAAGGTCTAGGAGCAGGACTAGAAATGGAGGGATAAGGAGGATAGATGGAAAAGAAAGATAAAGGAGCATGAGAAGAAGGTGAAGAAGAAGACCAAGAAGAAGATAGAGAGGAGAGTACAAAAACAGATCCAACAGCAGATGTAGGCCATGCACACATACTTCAAGATGTTCAGAGCGAATAGCTCTTCTCAACTTCCTGTCTTGCCACCTCCACCTCCATCACCACTTCTCCGCTTGAGCAGTCCTTTTTTTTCCTCCTCATCAGATGATGATCAGTCAGACTAGGAGGTGGGTTTTAGACTATGATCACAAGGACGACTAGTGATCATACATATGATTTTTGTATTTGTCTTTTTTTTTTATGTTATGTACATTATTATCGGACTTGTACTTTTTTAATTGTATGTTATTTAAAGCTCTTTTCTTTTCTAACATTTGTTCTTTTTATTACATTTTTTATATTTTCTAAAAAATTTCTCAATAATTACAGTAGTTGTAATAATGATAACTAATTAATACAAAAAATATTAACAAACAATTATAAGAATAATATCCTAGAAAAAAATTAAAATGACATTTTCAATAGATTTTTAGACCGGAAAAATGTGCATTTTTTTAAAAAAAAATTATTTTTGTTACAAAAAGATTACAGATGGGATCTTTTTGAAATAATTTTAGAATTTTTAATATCATAGATGGAAATTCAGTTTGTAATAATTTCCCAGTAAAGAAAAAAAATTGAACAGGTTTTTTGTGCCTTTTGTGATGGTATTTAATTAATATTCAATCTGTAAATCCATAGAAAACATTATAGACAAACCGTTGATCCATTGGTAATAGTTACAGACATGGTTATAACAGGGGCTCACCTAGCGTCTGTAAATTCATCAAATAAAATATAATATATTTGTAAAAATACAAAATCCATGTGTAATTCTGCTATAATCCATGAATTTCTTGTAGAGAATACAAATTTAATAATTATACTTTTTAATTTATATAATATATGAGATGATTAGTTTATAAATGAGGGGAAAAAAGAACTGTAGTCTTGAAAAAGAAAAAAAAAAAGAATGATCATAAACTAGTAGAAGGGTGATGAAGTGTTATAATCTGAATGAGAGACTGCATTTAACTTGGGCCTCTTACAAGAGCCCCACCATGGACCTATTCCCATTTTCTCATTTCTTTTTTTAAATTTCCTTTTCAATCCACACACGAACCACTCTCTCTCTTCCCCCTCCACCATGCCCTCTGTCCCTCCAAGACTCCAGCACTCAAACAACCCTAAGATTGTATCTTCCTCCAAATCCTTGATCCCGGTCTACACCACTTCCCCTTTTCCCATCCACACACATACATGGTACTTCATCTCACTTTTCAGTTTTTGTACGTTTCCATGTTTAACAAGTTCTTGTTGGTTGATCTCATTTAGGCATATATAGGATACGAGTACGATGACCTTAGCTTATAAGTTGATTCTAAGTGAGGTGAGTGATTTTTTATTATTCAATTGAAAATAGCGTAAATTTAGAAAATTTTAAAAATTATCTTATTTCTTATTCAATTCGTTGAGGTTGAAAAAACTTTTTCCCTATTTCTAGTTAGTGAACATATTAGTTCTTACTAGTGTGATATATGTAAAGAGAAGGTGAAAGACACCACCATCATGAAAGCAACTCTGAACCATATGAAAGTGGAGACACAAAGTTGGAGTAGAAATGAGCGAGGTGGGGTGGCTATGTGGCAGAGATGAAAAGATATGAAGGTAAAGCAAAAAAGTAGAAATAAATTGTATAGGACGGGACGAATGGATAATTTTACTATATTTAAAATATTAATTAAATATTAGTCATTATTTGACAATACTTTATTATCTGTTAACCACAACCTATAATATGGTAAAGTGCCCGGTCCATAAAGAACCAAAATATTTGAGCCCCATCCTAAAAGTCACCCGAAAGCAAATACTAGAAAGTTAATTTAATAGAGGATTTGATAGGTGCTTGACATGATGGGTTTAAGTTGAATCTAACAATAATAAGTTCGGAAGATTTGTAGTACGAGAATGTTACTTGAGGAAACAGATCTATATATATGTGCTGTTTGTTAAAGCATATTGTAATACCCTTCTTAAAATAAAATACTTGTTTAAAATTAAGACGTTGGTAATGGAGAAATTTAGAACTCTACATTAAGTAATATTGGGTTAGGAAAGTTTAAATATGTATAAGTTATTTTAAAGGAGAATCTAACAAAAAAAAAAGTTTGGGACCACTGGTGCACCTATGCATTGGTGCACCATGGGCCCCGTAATTCTTTAAACCCACCGTGTCAGTCTCCATTCTTTTTCAATCATGAAATTCAATCTTCTCTTCCTCGTCCTCTCTGTTTCTTTTCTTTCAACTGCAAGTTAGCAACCGCAAACAAAGAATCAGTGTGTTGGGTACCAGAGTTATGAAAACAAATCAACGCAACTAAAATAGAGTTGAGAGAATAGGAACTGACACAAAATATTTACGTGAAAAATCTCCTAATGATGAGGGAAAAACCACGGGCAAGAACCGAGAAAGATTTTCACTATGTGGAAGATAAAATTACACCTCTCTCTAAATATAAGGAGAGAACAATAACACCCTCTCTTATACAAGGAGAATACACCTCTCTATAAAAATAGGAGAAACTTTCAGAACACACTATATATATATTTCTCTCTCTGGAATGGGATGAAATGAACTGAGGAGGAGGCCTCTATTTATAGGCGCTTGGAAGTTACTGTGCAATCAATGCACAGTAACTTCTCGTGACACGGTAGGTGCACCAACCATGTGCACAGTAAATTTTACTGTGCAAGTTTGAAAATTCAAAGTGGCTTTACGCCACTTACAATCTCCCACTTAAAGCCACTTTTGGTGAGCTTTCAAAACCTTTTCTCATCTTGCCAGTTCCATGCTGCTTACGTTTCTGATAGGCCATAGGAAGACCTACACCATTTAAACTTGTCAGTGTTGATCGGTTTTGTCATGACATCTGCTAGGTTGTCTTTCGTATGAATTTTCTGCATATCCACATTTCCTTCTTCTACTACTTCTCGAACAAAATGATATTGAACACCTATGTGCTTTGTCCTGGAATGAAAGGTTGGATTCCTTGCAATGTGTAAGGCACTCTGACTGTCACAATACACAGTAATCTTTAACTGTTTGTGCCCGAGTTCCTCCATTAACCTTTGAATTCAAATAGCTTCCTTGCAAGCTTGTGTAGCTGCCATATATTCAGCTTCTGTAGTAGACAGAGCTACAATAGTTTGTAACTTGGATAACCAACTCAAAGCTCCACCTGCAAGTATGAACACATAGCCTGTAGTAGATTTCCTTTTATCAAGATCACCTGCAAAATCTGAATCAACGAATCCCCTGACAATGAACTCTGATCTTCCAAAACATAGTGCAGCACCTGAGGTTCCTTTAATGTATCTAAGGATCCTCTTCACAGCATTCCAATGCTCATTTCCTAGATCTGCCATAAATCGACTGACCATACCAACTGCTTGAGCAATATCAGGCCTAGTACAAATCATGGCATACATAAGGCTTCCCAATCACGATGCATACGATTTTTCGAGACATTTCCATCCTTTCTGCTTCACTGCTAGGACACATATCTGAGGATAATTTATAATTCATAGGAAGTGGGGTTGAAACTAGCTTACAATCTTGCATGTTGAAGCGCCGCAAGATTTTCATCAAGTAATTCTTCTGGGAAAGCCAGATCTTCCTATCATTTTTGTCTCGGTGAATTTGCATCCCTAAAATCTTGTTTGCGGGTCCCAAGTCCTTCATATCAAATTCCCTAGCCAACTGTGCCTTTAATTCTTGGATTCGATCTTTGTTGGGGCCTACTACCAACATGTCATCCACGTACAACAACAGAATGATGAAAACATTGTTATCAAACAGCTTGTAGTATGTACAATGGTCTGAACTCAGTCTGTTGTATCCAAGGTGAATTATGAAGGAATCAAATCTCCTGTACCAACACCTTGGCGCCTGTTTTAAACCATATAGAGATTTGGTCAACCTACAAACCAACTTTTCTTTTCCTTTTTCCACAAAGCCTTCTGGTTGGATCATATATATCTCCTCTTCAAGTTCTCCGTGAAGAAAAGCAGTTTTCACATCTAACTGCTCTAGATGTAAATCAAATGTAGCATACATAGCCAGCACTACTCTGATAGTGGTAAGTCTGACAACTGGAGAAAATATCTCATTGAAATCGATACCTTCCTTATGAGCAAATCCCTTTACCACCAATCTTGCACGATATCGTTCCACCCGATCATTGCCATCTCGTTTGATCTTATAGACCCATTTATTGCCAATGGCTTTTCGACCTTTTGGAAGTGCAACAAGTTCCCATGTTTTGTTCCTATGCAAGGCCTCCATTTCTTCTTGCATTGCTGCCATCCACAGAGATGCATCCGGACTACTCAAGGCTTCCTGAAAGGTTGATGGCTCTCCTTCTTCTGTTAGAAGACAAAATGCATCATGACTTGCCATAACATAGTCTGAATGCCATGCTGGTGGCTGTGTCTGGCGTGATGATCGCCTGACTGCTGTATTATTGGCCTCATCTGGTACTTGTTCATCATGCTCTGGTTCTGCTTCAGAATCTTTTTCTCCAGATTTCTCATCTATCTGAACCGTAGTTGTTTCCTTGACAGTGCTGTCATTTCTTTCTTCACTTTGCAGTTCATTTTCTGCAAATATAACATCCCTGCTGACAATAACCTTGTGGGCAGTGGGATCCCACAAGCGATACCCTTTTACACCATCAGGATAACCCAAGAATATACATTTCCTGGACTTTGGGTCCAACTTAGTTCTTTCTTGGGTGTTGTACATCACATATGTAGGACATCCGAACACTTGCAGAGAAGAATAGTCTGCTGGCTTGCCATTCCACATCTTCATTGGTGTCTTCAGACCAATTGCAGTTGATGGCGATCAATTAATCACGTAATGTGCGCTTTGATCGCTCCGCCGTAAAGACTTGGCTAAACCTGCTGTTCTCAGCATTGCTCTTGTTCTTTCTAGGAGAGTCCTATTCATCCGCTTTGCTATACCATTTTGCTGAGAAGTATGTGCAACAGTGAATTGCCTTTGAATACCCTCATGCTTGCAAAATGCTACAATATCTCCCTCTATATATTCTCCTCCATTGTCTGTCCTCAAACATTTGATCCTCTTTCTAGATTCAAGTTCCACTCTTGCTTTGAAGTCTTTGAATATTGGAAACACATCTGACTTTTTCTTGATTGGGTATACCCATAGTTTCCTGGAGTAATCATCGATAAAGGATACAAAATACTTTCTCCTCCTAGGGACATTTCTGGTGACTCCCACACATCAAAATGAATCAAGTCTAGAATGTGCTTACTCCGAGCAGTTGATCTACCAAATGTCAATCTATGTTGCTTGCTTGTAATACAGTGCTCACAGAACGGTAAGTTCACCAATTTGAGCCTAGGAATGAGATTACGTTCTGCAAGAACCTTCAAACCACGCCCGACATGTGGCCTAGTTTGCGGTGCCACATCATTGTCGCTTCTTCTTGACTTGCCGATGCAATCGATGCATCTGCCTCCTGCAACGTATCTCCTTGAAGCTTGTATAGATTTGCCACGATCTTTTCTGCTTTCATCACCACAAGAGCACCTTTAACAACTTTCAAGATCCCACCTTCAATATGGGTCTTGCACCCGAGGTCATCCAGTTGCCCAATAGACAACATATTCTTCTTCAAGCCTTTCACATGTCGTACTCCTTGAATTGTACGAATGACACCATCAAACATTTTTATTTTAATAGTACCAACACCAGCAATTTCTAAGGCATGATCATCTCCCATGAACACAGATCCTTCCGAGATAAGTTCATAACTGTAAAACTAGTCACGATGTGGAGTCATGTGCCATGTTGCTCCTGAATCCATGATCCAAATATCAGTTACCCGTTTACCGCCTTTAGAACTAATTGCTGCTTCGCTGCACAGGATTTCTCCATCCTCAGAGGTATTCGCAACACATCCTTGAGAGGTTGATGCCTCTGGAGCTTTATCTGCATTCTTCTTGTTATTCCGACAATCCCTCTTCAAGTGCCCTCTCATGCCACATTGGTAGCATTTGAAGTTCTTCCTTCTTCTTGATTTTGATCTACTCCGACCATGACTCCCACTGAAGTCACGCTCCATTGATCTCCCTCTCGTTACCAACAATGCCTCTGCTTGCTTTGAGCTTTCCAATCTATCTTCCTTATTCTTACGCCTGGACTCTTCTTCAAGAATAGCACCGGTGACATCATCAAAGGATAGATAGTTGGCAATATTATTATTTGTGATGTTGATAATGAGTTGATCATATGAATCAGGTAGACTTTGAAGTAGAAGCTCTGCACGTTCATTCTCCACTATTTTATAATCTGATGCTGTGAGCTGGGAGAATAAGGTGTTCAGATTGTTGATGTGGTCCGTCACTGATGTGGACTCACTCATCCGAGGAGTATACAGCCTCCGTTTTAGAAATATTCTATTGTGAAGTGACTTGACCTCGTACAATTTGACAAGAGCACCCAGATTTCCTTTGCTGTCTTCTTTTCTGCAACACTGGACAATACTGAATCTGTCATTGCAAGATGCAGATTGGCAACAGCATTATCATCCATCTCCTTCTACTTTTCATTAGTAATATCAGCAGGTATGCCTTCAATTGCTGATAAGCAATTGTCCTTTCTCAAGATTGCCTTCATCTTCAATTTCCATAGGAAAAAATTACTCCCATTGAACTTCGCTGCCATAGTGTTTACCGGGATCTATTTCTCTACTAGACTGGTCACTTTTTTTACTGTGAACAGTACCATATATGTGAACAGTATCGTATACGTGAACAGTGCCTTATACATAAATAGTATCGTATACGTAAACAGTACCGTATATTTATACCATATATGGAATAAATCCAATATACGTTAACAATACTATAAAAGTATACAACTATACGTATAAGCAGTGACCAAAAGTAGTAACTCGCAGCGGACTATAATCAAAGGCGTGATAATCTTCAGGAAAAACTCTTTTTTGATGTGGAAGATCAGACTGAACTGCAATCACAGAGCATACTAAGAATAAATCCCACCGAACCAAAAGCTCTAATTCCACTGTTGGGTACCAGAGTTATGAAAACAAATCAACGCAACTAAAATAGAGTTGAGAGAATAGGAACTGACACAAAATATTTACGTGGAAAACCCCCTAATGATGAGGGAAAAACCACGGGCAAGAACCGAGAAAGATTTTCACTATGTGGAAGATAAAATTACACCTCTCTCTAAATATAAGGAGAGAACAATAACACTCTCTCTTATACAAGGAGAATACATCTCTCTCTATAAAAATAGGAGAAACTTTCTGAACACACTATATATATATTTCTCTCTGGAATGAGATGAAATGAACTGAGGAGGAGGCCTCTATTTATAGGCGCTTGGAAGTTACTGTGCAATTAATGCACAGTAACTTCTCGTGACACGGTAGGTGCACCAACCATGTGCATAGTAAATTTTACTGTGCAAGTTTGAAAATTTTGCCTCTGATACGCTAATTTTCACGCGTGTACAATAGAAATTTTACTGTGTACGGTTTGAAAATTCAAAGTGGCTTTATGCCACTTACACAGTGGAAGCATGACATGCAAATCAATATTACAATAAAAATCCCTTAATTGAGCCTCCACTTTCGTCACCATCATCACTGAACTCAAGCTTCAGAACCACCTCACCCCTTTTCCCTCTCACTTGCTGTCTCGATCTCAAAGGTAAAAGGTGGAGGCCGAAAATTCTGAGGCACCTGCTCCTCTTTCATCGAGCTATAGAGGAGGTATTCAAGAGTTAATTGGAGCAATTGCAATTTTTGAGCCCAAGTTGTCTCTTACTGGGGTTTGGGGAAAATATTGAGTCTTAAGGTTCTAGATCAATGATTTAGGAAAATTTAGCCTCAATTAATTTTTTTGCTTCGAAGATTTATATGTTCTTAGAGCTCATTAAAGTGTATCTAACAATTCTTCGATAACAGATTCGAACCCGGAGCCTCTTTGTCTATCCCTGCAGTTCCAACGAATTAGAATCAAGCTAATTATCTTGTTGTGAGTGGATATATATGCTTATGATTTTTTTTTTCCAAAATTATTATTTCTACTGTATGTGTTATTGTAGTGCTAAAGTATGTTTCATGAACACGAGTTGTTTTTCTTAAATTGTGAGAAAAGAATATTGATAGATTTCTGTTAATATATAACTTATAAACATGAGACATTAATGATTTGGAAAGTTGAAACTTGAGTATTCTATTCTATTTTCTCTTTGAAGGATTTATTGAATGAATTCCAAAGTATAGTATGATAGAAGGGTGGTACTAGCCCGGCGTGCCGGCCAACACGTCTAGTGTTTATGGATACATTGGGAGGTTGATGGGGACCACTCAGTTATGCATGGCCCGTGTCCTCTCTAGGGTCTAGTTGATGGGGCCACCTAGTTAGGTATATTTCTGTGTTAGACTCCTCCCAAGTTTTAGTTAAATACGAGTGTTTTTTTTATTTTATTTTATATATGATATAGTTTTGTTTAGACATAAGATTATGTACATATGTTTAAACTATAACAGTAGAATGTCTTAAGATTTTAATTGATGAAAAGAGTTGATATACTAGCAGTCATATGTTAAATTATGGATCCTATGTTTATACTTTAATATGTCTGATGTTTAGTCATAATCATGTTTATTCCTCACTAGATTCCTTGAATTCACTCCATTTCTGCCTTTCTATTGTCAAATCCAAAGACCGCTACTGATCCCACGTTCCCAACCGTGTAGGATTTCATAGACCGTATCATTTTGGTGAGCCCTCGAAAAGGGGCATTCGCCTTTAGTTTTGTAAGGTCATGAGACCAAGTTATGTTTATAGTGGGCTTTGTTTAATACATGTAGGGTTGTTGGGTTACTGTATATGCTTAATGTGCTTTTATGTTGTTGTGAATTATAAAGTACTGTATATGTGAGCTTATAAATGATATGTTTAGTTTTATGCTATAAGCTCTGGAAATGCCCTGGAGGCGATATATATATAACCTGCATTGCTGGTTGTTGAGTTATTTAATTTGTCAGGTACCAAGTTATCATGATCATGAAAACATCCATTTTACAATCGAGATGTCGTCTGTGTGTTGTGTCTTAGCCTTGGTAGGAGAAAGTTGACTCCCCAAAGCATCGGTCACGGCCCGGGTTGGGCCATAACACATATGGTCTGTGGTTCCCAACCTGAAGCATATGATGTTGTTGGAAACTTTTTAATTTTGTTTTGAAAAATAAAAGAATATGCAATATTTTCTCTTGTTGATTCATTGCACCACTCTCTGCTATCTATCATAGATTCACATAAAAAATAAACTTTTAAAATTTTTAAATTATTAGTCGTTTGATTCATATGATGTACGGGAAGATAATAAAAAATAGTTTTTTGATCATTACTGAAAATAAATAATAATTTATGTAAATATATCATATAAAAAATTAAGTATATGAATTTATTTTAAAATTAAGTTAATAGTTAAATAATTAAATAAATAAAAAAAATATAATATGCAATTCTATTTTATATTTTATTTTGAATATGTTTATAAGGTTGAAAAATCTGGGTAAATAACCTATATCCCATAATAAAGAGCCTATTTTATGAAAATTTTACAAATTTCAAAAATTGAAATTGTTCAATAATAAAAGGAAATAAGTGGCTAATTTTACCATATCATAAGCCATATATAAAGATGACAATGAGTATCTCTATGAGAAAGGGGACATGTCCCACGTATCCCACCGTCATTTAGAATTTTGCCTCTCATCTCCATCACTACTCCTATCACAGGTCCCCATTCCTCATTTCCCGTGAGGATTTGAATCCATGTGGATATTCAGAGGTTTATTAAAAAATTCTAAAAAGAGAAAAACTTTAAAAATATTTTACAATTTAAAATATAAATATCCATAATAACAAATACTATTAATACAAAATAATCCAAATTAAAATTATAAATGCATCTATAATGCAAATTTAATAAAAATAATTGAAAAAAATGAAGGTATGTTATTTTTGTCCCTATCCTGTTTAACAAAAATGAAGACTTCGCGCCCATCGGCTGTCCTCAAGAATATAAAACATGTCCTTATTCTTATCCCCATTGTGGGTAATTCCTACGAGTACCCACTTTCAACCGTTTTTTTTTTTAATCATCCCTATCTATTTATATCTTTTTAGTAAATTAAAATATTTAATTTATTAAAACATAAAATATATTTTATAATTAATAAAAATAATGAAAATTTTAATTTATAAGATTTCAATTACACCTCATTTTCTTGTATATCATTTTAATAAATTAAAATTTTAATTTTAAAATATATATTATAATTAATGTATAATAGTTAGTAAAAAATCATATATAATCCTAGTTTACATCATCTCAATTATTAGAGTAGTATATCAATTATAATATTATTGTCAATTAAAAGGTAATATAATTATTTACTTTTTTAAAAATTAATAAATAATTAATATCATTATCAAAGAAGTGCAAATTTTGGAATTTATTTTTTAAAATATTTTAATATTAAAAATTGAAGGTTTTATTTCAAAAAAATTAATATGAAAAAAATTATGGAATCGATAGGTTGAAATGTCCAAGTTGTAAAAAGTAAATAGAATATAATGAGACAAGTAGATAGATAGTATTTTTTTTTAATGATTTTCAAAAGTTTTAGATTTGAAGTTAGAAACTTTTTCCCAATCTCGTCCTAATGTAAAATTTTGCTTTCATCCCTATCCTTATCCTCGTCACAGGTCCCCATTTTTTATTCCACATGGAGATTTGAATCCCTACAAATATTTATAGGTTTATTAAAAAATTCAAAAAAAGGAAACATTTTAAAAATACTTTGAGATGCAAAACATAAATATTCATAATAACAAATACTACAAATGCAACACAATCCAAATTGAAAAATGAAAATACACATATAATACAAATCCAATAAAGATAATTAAAAAAATAAAGGTGTGATAAGGTTTTCTTGTTATCATTAATTATTATAATTATAATAGTTTTATTATAATTAATCATATCATTATATCCTTAATTATAGTAAATATAATCAATATAATTATCATTAATTGTAATAATTTTTTGTAACATAATTGTAATAACTTTGTTATCATTAATACTATAATTATATATATATATATACAATTTTTATGGTATAATACATTCAATTATAATTTTTTATATGATTTTTTATTTGTTTATATTACTTCCATTAATAGTAGGGAGATATGAAGTTGTGATTGAAAAAAAATTAATAATTAGAAGATAAATTAAATTCAAAAGTTTACTTCAAATATTTAGATTATGAAAATAGTGAGACATAATTTTCTCTATGAATGATATATGAAAAACTTTTTATGTAATAAATCTTAAATACTAGTATTATTATAGATAGATTATAGATTTTATACACATATTTGATATAACTGGTTAAGAATAAAGTTGGTAGAAATTAAATTTTAAATTATTATCATATTAAAATTAATCAATTAACAATTTGTTAATAATTTGACTTGCCTTTTTTCTTTAGAGTGAAAAAATAAGCTGATCTTAAAGGTTATTTATTTTAGAAATATTTTATTTTTTATTTTTTATATTATCCTCATAATGAGAGGCTATTAAAAGGAATAAGGTTATTATAATATATTTCTAATATTATTAATAATAAGAGTAATAATGATGATCTTTGCATATATTCACGTTAATTAAGAAGAAGCATTTTGTATCCTCATGTTAATCATTTAAATTTTTTTTATTATTATGCTATTGTGATAAAAATGCCTCTTTTTAAGTTTGTCTCTTTTGAAATTTGACACTTCCTAATTCCTTTTTTTTCATGTGTATCAATGTAAAATTTCATTTGATTAAGGAAATTAATATATCCAAAAAATATTTTATAATAACCTTTTCTATAATAATTTAATGATATAATGGCTTTCATATGAGTATTATTTATTATTAGTAGTAGATAAGTGTATGCATTTTATTTTTCATTTTGTGACTCAATTTTTTGTAATTAAACAAATGCATTTATGGAGAATCAAAATATAATAAATTAATTTATGAAAATTAGTATTAAAATTGGCATTAGAATCGGAAATATATTATAATAAATTTTTTTATAATAATTTAATGATATAATGGCTCTCATATGAGTATTATTTATTAGTAGTAGTAGATAAATGTATGCATTTTATTTTTCATTTTGTGACTAAATTTTTTAATCAAACAAATGCATTTAATAGAGAATAAGAATATAATAAATTAATTTATGAAATTCAATATTAAAATTGGCATGAAAATCTAAAATATTTATTCTCTCCTAATCCTTAAACATAAAGTATAATAAATCAGCATGTGAAAATCAGTTTTGAACTTAGTTTCAATAAAGAAAAATCTGATGAAAGTTTGAGTAGTGTATCAATCTTTAGTTTAGTTTCAATCAAATAATTAATAATTTAATGAAATAGAGTTTTGAATGTAAATTTTTTAAAATAATTAATAATTGAGTTTATGAAAATTATGGGTCATAAATTTTCTCTATGAGCATTACATGGAAAAGTTTTCTCATAACGAGCCTTGTTTATTAGTAGTATAGATATATAATTGATTTATTTTGATATGTTATAATAAAATGATTTTCAATTAACGTAATTGTAGGAAATGCATATTTAGAAAAAAAAAGTCACTATTTATATATTAAGTACAAATTAAATAGTGTATCATTTAAGAATATTTATTAGATAATTATTAGTCTTATTTATTATATTAAATTAAATAAAAAAGGTTGAGAAATTAGAGTTGTAGGGTATGAATTGTTCTAAAGATGACACGTAGCATAACTTTTCATGTTATGAGTCTTGTTTATTAGTATTACTAGTCGTTTGACCCATGCAATACACGAGGTGACAATAAAAATAGTTTATTGATTATTATTGAAAATAAATAATTTATTTAAATATATCTTATAGAAAATTGAATATATAAATTTATTTTAAAAATAATTTAATAGTTAAATAATTAAATAAATTTAAAAAATTATAAATATGTCATTTTATTTATATCTTATTTTGAATATTATGTTTATAAAGATGAAAAAAATCTCGATAGATGACTATAACAATAAAGAGCCTAATTTATGAAAATTTTGCATATTTGGAAAGTTGAAATTGTTAAATAATGAAAAAGAATAAGTTGATAATTTTATTATATGATGAGCCGTTTATAAGGATGACGATGGGTATCCATAAAAAAGAGGATATGTCTCATGCCTCCATCCTCATTTAAAATTTTGTCTCTCATCCCGCATTCTCCTTACCATCACAGGTCCCAATTCCTCATTTCCCGTGGGAATTCAAATCCCGGTGTATATTCATGGATTTATTAAAAGAATTCCAATTTTTTTAAATATTTTGAAATTTGAAACATAAATATCTATAATAAAAAATATTAATAATGTAACATAATCTAAATTAAAAATTAAAAAATACATACATAATACAAATCCAATATAGATAATTGAAAAAATAAAGATATGTTATCCCCGTTTCCGTCCCATTTAGCAAATGGGGACTCCACTCCTATAAAGATAAAATTTGTCCATATTTCCATCCCTATTGTGTGCAATCCTATTTCATGTATACCCACTTCAGCATTTTTTTTTTGTAATCATCCCTAGTCATTTATATCTTTTTAATAAGTTAAAATATTTTATTTATAAAAACATAAAAATATATTTCCTAATTAATAAAAATAATTAATAAATTTAATTTATTTGATTTCAATTACACCCTTTTTCCTTATACATACCTTTGGTAAATTAAAATATCAATTTTAAAATATACATTATAATTAATAATTAATGTGTTATAATTAGTAAAAAACCACATATAATCCTAATTTATGTCATCCTAATCGGAGTAATATATCAATTACACAATTATTTTCATAAAAAAGTGATGTAATTATTTAATTTTTTAAAATAATTAATAAATAATTAGTATCATTATCAAAGAAGTATAAATTGTGGGATTATTTTTTAAAATATTTTAATGTTGAAAAATTGAAGTCTTATTTTTCAAAAACAATAATATGAAACCATTGTGGAATTGATAAGTTGGAATATTTAGCTTGTAAAAAATTAAATACGATATAGTGAGATCGGTAAATATATATTTTTTTATGATTTTTAAAAGTTCTACATTTGAAATTACAAACTCCTCCTCCCTCGACCTCGTCTTCATTTAGAATTTTGCTTATTATCCTCATTCTTATCTTCATCACGAATCTCTATTCCTTATTCCTTGCAGAAATTTGAATCCCTATTAGTATTTACAAGTTTATTAAAAACATTTTAAAATATGAAAAAATTTCAAAGTACTTTGAAATTTGAAATGCAAATATCCCTAATAACAAATACCACTAATGCAATATAATTCAAATTTAAAAAAATACATACATGATGCAAATTAAATCCAATAAAGATAATTAAAAAATAAATATGTGCTAAGATTTTCTTGTTATCATTAATACTATAATTATAATCATTAATTATAATTGTTTTTAATATAATTATAATAGCTTTGTTATCTTTAATACTATAATTATTTATATAATTTTAATAGTATATTATATTCAATTATCATTTTGTTTAAATTATTTGTTATTTGTTAAATAATTTTAATGAAGAGAGATATGAAGGTATGATTGAAAAAAATAATTAATAATTAGAAGGTAAATTAAATCCAAAAACTTACTTTAAATATTAAGATTATGATAATGGTGGAATATAATTTTCTCTATGAATGATACATGGAAAATTATCCATGTAATAAATCTGTATTATTAGTATTATGGATAGATTATAGATTATATTAAATCCTTAAAAAATACGTTAACTATTATATTAAGTTTTATTAAAATATAAAAATAATATAGTATAGCATGTATTATTGTATTTTTATTATCAATATCATTACAGTATATTGTGGAAAATTTTATATATTATAATAATTTTTAATAAGTTATATATTATAGTAAATAAATCTAACATGCAAAAATAAAATGATATGTAATTAAGGTTATTCCTTAAAATTTTAATTTAAATTTGAGAGTGATTGATTAATTAGAAAGTGATTGTTTGATCATATTTATGTGTCAATTTGTGGTATTAAATTTTTAGTTATAATTTGTTTACCATGATAATATTTGATGTGATTTTAATTAATAAAATAATTTTAAATTAATATAATTACTATGTCAATGATAGTATAAATTTAAGATTAATTTAATAATATCGATTTAACATATCTTCTCTAAATTCATGGACCTGTCCAAAGCTAATTTAGATTATGATTAAAAGATATGTATCTCATTAATTTTTACAATATATTGTTCCAAGGATTTAATTTAAATGCATTGTTAATGTTAAAAGATATTTTACATAGATATTCAATTATATAAAATTAAAATATTTAACTGCTAATTACCATATTTAAATGTAATTTGAATATAATAAAATAAAAATAATATCATATTTAAATCATATTAAAAACCTAAAAAAATTGACAAATGCCATTTAAAAAAAGTGAATAATATCTATACTTGAAAATTTCATATTAAAATTAAATGATAATAGAGTATATATGAGTTTATAAAAAAAAATACTCTAGGATTAAATAAAGAAAATTCTCTGAATTTAAGTAAAAATAAATATATCATAGTAAATATTTTATATTTTAAAATTAAAAATATATTGCAAAAGATAAAATAAATTATTTAAATATGTATTGAAATAATTCAGAAGATTTTAATTTATTTATCTTGATAGCTATGCTTTCAAATAAAATATATAATTTTAAAATACACATCTATTATTATTTATGATTGACATCATTGTGATAGATTAATTTAATTACAATATGATAATTATATATTGATTGAAAACCATCATATAAGTTAATTTCAAATCATGCATTCATTGATAATATATAAACCACGTGTTTTGTATAGAACTATAATACATTTGAAAGATATCATGACTATATATTAAGCCAAATAATATTTTGATAAATAAGTCAAATAATATAATCATAAAAACATAATTTGAAATATACTAGAAAGAAAAAAAATACTATTTCATAAATTTAAAATACCATAAAAAAATTTTCAAATTAGTGATATTGCAATATCTGATAATGGGTTTTGAAATTGAATTTTGAAGTGAAAATGAGATTATAATTTATAATTGATATCTCATAATTAATAATTAATTATGATTGATGTGATTGATATTTATTAATTAATTGTAATAAATATAGATTGAATATTCAAATTCCAAATGAAAATTATGGGCCCTAAATTGCTTTGGAAGTGACACCTGTAAAAGTTTCCCTCATAGGAGTTTGAAATATTAGTATTATAAATTATAGATTATAGATGACATAGTGAAACACACACACACACATACATATATGTATGATTTTTAAAAGCTTTAGATTTGAAGTTAGAAACTTTTCTCTCAGCCTCGTCTTCATTTAGAATTTTCCTTTCATCCTCATCCCTATCCCCATCACAGGTCCCCAATCCTCATTTCTTGTGGAGATTTAAATCCCTACGTGTATTCATGAATTTGTTAAAAAAATTTCAAAAAAATAAAAATTTAAAAATGGTAACGGAAAGGATAATAATACTGTTAGTTTGTATACATTATTGATTGATATGGATATCAGTATCAATTAAAGGTTATAGTATTGAGCTTATAAAAAAGGCAATGATATGATTTATTATAAATTTTTGCTGTATTTATATTTTTTTTAGTGTGTGTGTAATATTAGCTTTTTTGTTACTTAAATAGTTAGGTGGAGATATGGAAAATAAAATCAACAATCACTCAATAATTATATTTTTCTAAATAATATAATATATTAATAATAATTATACTTTAAAAAATTAAACACAAATAAATACGAATTGTATATAGATACAAAAATAATATTTTAAAATCTATCAACTAATTTAAAGTTTTAGCATGAACAAAGAAAAGAGAACAATAAATGCATACATTGGAACAAAAATCAATCAATAGATATACATATATTAGTGCATTCGATTCATATCAAAATAAAAAAGAATAATAGTTAACAATTAATTTGTACAATATTAATGCACAATGAAAATTTTAAATAAAAAATATAATTTTGTTCCAAAATATTATTCATCCTCCATAATTAGTGTTTGTAAATGGAATTGAAATTAAAATTCAATAGCTATGTATATATTGAATTTAGCAATATTTAAGCCTTACAAAATAATAAAGAAAAAATAAATTGAAGAAGATGGAACTGCATAAACAAATTCCAATGGAGATTATTTTATGCATTTTGTTTGATATTGCCATTGGAATCATCAGCTAGCTTGGTTGTGTACTGAATTGACTCAAGAAAGTGTTGTTCTTGACACAATAATAATTTCCTCTCATATAAATGTTCTGCTAAACAAATGAGCAAAACAAAATCAAAGGTAAAAATAGAAGTAAAACCAAACACAATCTTCAATCATTCTTTGTCCTTAATATTTACTACCTTAACTTTAGTGAAATGACTAGTTAAGATAGTCCATTAATAGCATCCCTTTTACTTGATTGTGGCTTCAACTTCTGAAAAGAAAAAAATTATAAAATCATTAATAATTGCTTATACAATAATAAAATTAATCTGAAGTTCAATAAAATGTTTATTAAATTATTTATAAAAAATACAACTACCTTTGCAACAAAAGATTGAACAAAATGCAGTTGAGCTTACAACCTAGTGGTTGTCTCCTGCACAAAAATAAAAAATGGCCATTAAGATATATACACAAAGTAAAAGACTAAATAAACATAAAAAAATCTCTATACGAAACAAAAAAAATTACAAAAAAGAAGTGTAGAAATAAATTAGATATAAATAATGAAGTTTAAAAGGATAAATAAATTAGTTTATTTTAAGAGAACTTAAAAAAAATCAAATCTTTATCTCATTGATGAAACATTTAAATGTATAAAATAATAAAATATATATACAAATTTAAAATACTAAACAAACATAAAAAAATGTTGTACAAAAAAAAATCTCATAAAGAAGAAAAAAGCTTCAAAGAAGAATTATAGAATATTTGAATTTTCTAACCTATAAATTCTTATTCCTTAATATAAACCATGAAGAAGAAAATTAAAAGATGAAGCAAATTAATGTATTTTGAGAGAACAAATAGATAATGAAAAATATGAAATGTGAGATGAAGAATAGAAGAGAAAAGAAAGTTGTGGAATAGAGAGGAGAAATGAAATGAGGTGTTAGCATTTCAAACTAAAGCTGTAGGCAGTAGAGATCTAGTAACAAACTGGTATTGCAGCTTCTAAGAGAAGTTAATGGTTTTTATTTCGATTAGTATAAGTGGTTATCTTTTGTAGCAATGAATATGCTACATATTCTAGGAGTAATTTAAGGGGTTTATACTTTGATTACAATGGACCTTTCTTGGTAGCAATAGTTTTTGTTTCCAATTTTGTTTTTGTACTAATTTGATTGGATTCTGGATCTGGTTTATTGTGGAATAGAAATTAAGTAGTTTATTGAATCCAAAATTGAAAACTTCAAAGTGAATTCAAAATTTAAAATTTTATAATTAATATGGAAAAACACGTGTTTAATTGAAAAAATAAAAAAGATTTTAAAGAAAATAGAAAAAGATATGTATCACGTAAATATCCATTTTTAATGTTAAATAATTTAGATTGACATATTTTGATCAGTTATATCATTTAAATTAAGAATTGCAATTGTTTGAAATCCAATATTTAATGTGAAATATTTATGTTGTATTAATGAAATAGATATTAAGTTAATTTTTATAACAAAATAATTTATAATCAAGGTGATAAAAATTTGTTAGCTCGAGAACCCTATGTGCTCGTGGGTTTTGAATGACAACAAAACCAATACAAAGAAAATACTTTGAAGAATGGCTGATGTCTCTATCGAGTTTCTCGCAAGATTATGACAAGTATCTGTCATTTAGCAAGAACAAGATATACTCAAATGGGTATATATATTTCACTATACATGTGTAAACATGTTACAAGATTTGTTATGAAATAGAAATGAAATTATATCTTTATCTAACCTTTTGATAGCTAACGATCAGAGGTAGAATGTAACAATACAAGAAACCAAGGAAAGAGACTTCAGAAAGTAGCACCGAATATCAAAAAGTTCGCTCAAGATGAAGATATCAACATATGTCCATTTGCAACGTGTTGCTTAATCTTCAATCATCACAATCGCAAAGATATAATTAGCAAAGAAGATTTGATTGAAGATCAGAAAGTGAAAAACCCTTCAAGGGACTGATTGCGTTCGTCGAAAAACTCACCTGTGAGTGGAGCATAGAATGCTACAGGAAAGGGGGAAATTTGAAAATTGAATTTCCAATTATCAAGTCAACCCTAGTTTTAAATTGGTATGTCATTTCCTTTGCCTCGTTGATCAACTACCCTGGCTTCATGAAGGAGGAGTTCAGAAAGCTTGCTCAGAAAGTAGAAAAGTAGATTCTAATAAAAGATCAAAAAGTTCATATTTACAATGGCTTCTAGAACTGATGTGATATTTCTGTCAACCTCTCTTCTAGCTGTTCTTTTCAAAACAGAACTGATGCTCAACACATGTCACTTGAGGAACTAATTTATGGCTACGGTTACAAAGAAAGACCATTATAAAAGGAGATGCTAAGTTTGAAGATTGATAAGAGATTTGAATATTCAAGAGAGGAAACTCTACAAAAATCTTTTCCTTCTTCCTGGAACATTTAATCTTTATCATGTAATCAGTTTTATCCTTGAAATGTAAAAAGAAAATCTTCCTTCTACATTCTTAACTAGATTTAAGCTCTTCCTATGGAAGAAGTAGATAAAGGAAGTCATTCATGTTTTCCCAAGAACTTTTCATGTAAACGTTAAGGAAACTTGAGTGTAGGTTAGTTTAAGTGGCAGCCCAAACACAAACCTCTGTATCCTTGATCCATTGGTGATCAATGTGAGATAGCTTGGAAAGGCTACTGTAAAACTACTTACAACATGATAATAAGATGTTCTTACTTATCATGGGTTAGCTTGGAGAGGCTAGTGCAAGACTACTCACATTAGCTTGGAGAGACTAGTACAGAACTATTTTCAACGTGATAGTAGGGGTGGCTACTAATCACGGGTTAGCTTGCAAAGGCTAGTATAAGACTACTCATGTTAGCTTGGAGGGGCTAGTATAGAACTATCTTCAACGTGACAATAGGGGTAGCTACTGATCACGGGTGAGCTTGAAGAGGCTAATATAAGACTACTCATGTTAAGTTGGAGAGGCTAGTACAGAACTAATTTCAACATGACAGTAGGTGTCGCTACTAATCACGGGTTAGCTTGGAGAGGCTAGTATAGAACTACTCAAAATCCTTGGCTACAGGTGATTTCTGAAACCCATGGATGATAGCTTGGGAGGCTAATGTAAAAACTATCCATCGTTACTTTCTCAAGTTGAGAAAGTTGTTGTTATAGTGAAATCACAATAGTTGTTGAATACTGGATGTAGGCAAGTTGGCCAAACCAGTATAAAATCTTTCGCGTCCTTCTCTCTCTCTTTGATCTCTTTTATTTATCTTTGTTGCATTGTTCTCTTATTCTCGGTCTTATATTTCCTTGTCGTCTTATGTTATCTATGAACGCTTCATTTAATCAGGTTCAGAAATCTACTTTTTGAAACTACTGACTGTGCTTCCGTTGTACTTCAAGTTTTTACACTTGATAATAATTATTTTCAGAAGTTTCAGAAAATGCTAAAAGGCTCAATGCACGATTCAACCCCCCTTCTCATGCACATCTTCTCCTACAAAATCGTGGGCCATAAATTGCTCAATAAGCGATACCTATAAAACTTTCCCTGGAATGAGTCTGAAATATTAGTATTATAGATATTATAGATAGATTATAGATTAATGAAAGTGTAGGAAGTGCATATTTAGAGAGATTGTGACGATTTGTTATATTAAATATAAATTGAATAGTATATTATTTAAGAAGATTTATTGGATGATTATTAGTCTTGTTCATTATATTAAATTAAATAAAAATGTTGAAAAATTAAAGTTGTAGGGTATAAATTGTTCTAAAGATGAAATGTGACCTAACTTTGCATGTTATAAGTCTTGTTAACTACTCATTGTTTATTCCTCTGAATTATTATAGATAGATATTAGAATATAGATATAGATGTTAGCTCTACAACCTTATTAATATGCACTTATTTGTTTTGAATGACAATAAAGCCGATTTAAAGAAAATGCTCTAAAGAACTACTGATGTTTCTCTTGAGTTTTTTGTAAGAATGTAACAGGTTTCTATCGTTATAGCAAGAGCAAGGCTTACTCAAATGAGAATATATTTCGCTATGCATGCGTAAACATGTTTATCTTATGATACGAGATTCGAAATGAAATAGAAAGAAAATTATATCCTTATCCAAGCAATTGATAGGTAACGATCAGAAGAAGAAACCAAGTCCTGAGACTTTAGAAAGTAGCATTAGACATTAGAAAACACATTTACATGAAGATATCAAGCAATCTCTGAAGACCAGATGTTACACTATCTTTAATTAGCACAAATACAAATAAGTCATCATCAAAATGCTTGGATTGAATATCAGAAAATGAAGATATAATCACAGAATTGATTGCACATGAAAGCTCACTTTACAATGGAGCACTAAATGCTATAGGAAAAGGAAGGAAATTTGAATTTTGAATTTCAAATTTTTTAATTCAAACCCAGCTTCAAACTGGTATGTCATCTCTTCTGCCTAATCAATCAACCACCCAAGCTTCTCGAAGGAGCAGTTCAAAACCATGATCAGAAAGTGAAAAAGTAATTTCTGAGGGAGCATAAGAAACCTTAACTATACAATGGCTTCTGTAACCGATGTGATAGACTATCAACTTACTTTTCTAGAATGACTTTCCAAGACATAAATGGATGATTTACACATGTCACTTGGAGAACTGATCAAGGGCAATGGTCATAAGGGAAGACCGTTATAAATGGAGATGCTATGCTTAAAAGCCGATGAAAGATTTGAATATTCAAGAGAGGAAACTCTGCAAAAATCTCTTCCCACTTTCTGGAAGATTCAAGATATCATATAATCAGTTTTTATCCTTAAAGTGTAAAAATCTTCCTTCTATTTTCTTAATTAGATTTATGCTTTTCCTAGGGAAAAAGTGATAGAAGGAAGTCATTCAAGTTTTACTAGGAACTTTTGTTGTATATGTTAAGAAAACTTGAGTGTAGGTTAGTTTGAGTGGCAACCCAAACACTTAACCTTTGTATTCTCGATCTGGTAGTGATCGCTGTGAGATAGCTTGGAGAGGCTACTATATGCGACAGTAAAGTGTTTTTACTGATCACGGTTTAGCTTGGAGAGGCTAGTTAAAGACTACTTGTAGCTTGGAGAGGCTGGGGCAAGGCTACTTTCAATGTGACAGTAGAGATTGCTACTGGTCACGAGTTTCAGCTTGGAGAGACTGGTGCAAGACTACTCATTTTAGCTTAGAAAGGCTAGTGCAGAACTACTTAGTTCAGCTTGGAGAGGCTGGTGTAGAACTACTCGTTTCAGCTTGGAGAGGCTGGTGTAGAATTACTTAATCTGTGGTAACAGGTGATTTTTGAAAGTCACAGATGAGAGCTTAGGAAGGCTAATATACAGACTATCCATTTGCTCTTTCTCAGGTTGAGAAAGATGTTTTTAGTGGAGTCTCAACATTTGTTGAGTATTGGACATAGGCAGTTTGGCCGAACAAGTATAAAAATATCTGTGTCACATGTTTCTCTCTTTCTGACCTCCATTGTTTTTCCCTGTTGCGCATTATAATTCGTTTATACATTAAACTAATGTTCTTCTTTCTTCGTTACTTATTTTATGGTGTTTGTTTATTAACAAATGCTTCAAAGATCTTCTTTCTAAAATGAATAACTATGTTTTTGCTGCACTACAAGTATTACACTTAACAATATTTTTGTTAAAAGTTTCAGAAATGCAAAATGAAGGTATGCACGATTCAATGGTTAGGAATTGGTAATTAAATGTTTGGGTTAGTAACCATATGTTTAAGGCTTTTTAAGACATGATTAAGGAATGGTCTTACACATGTAGTTTAGTTAAGCTCAATTAGTTTGAAATTCGAACTCCAACATATTCCTAATTTTTAGAAAAAGAGAGGGAAATACTATTTGCCTTTGACTTTAACATTATGGTCTTATGAGTTCTTTTGATTAAGAAAGGGATTTAAACTTTCCTAACAATATTAAGCCTTAATTAATCTCAAATAATTATTATGACTCAAGATTAATAAATAAAATTAATTCATCTTTGATTAGACCCTAATATTGCCTATATTTCCTTAATTACTTAATTAAGCTTATTTAGCACTAACTAGGGGTAAAAAGGTAATTTTATACAAAAACTCCCCTGGACCATCGGGACTTTCCAGATATCAAACATTCTTGATAATTAACATTTCCAACTCTGAGGTAATGACCGGGTTCAGTCGTCACTTAATCCCGGATTAAATTACCTAAGGGGTATTTTGGTAATCTTGCACACGAGAAAAACTAGAAATTGAGATTTTCACCTCTAACACCATCCATAACATATCTAATCCGCTCCAAACATTAAACTAACCCCTTGAGGATAACCTGGACTGGCCGTCCTCGATTTCCAGGCAAAAATGACCTCTGAGGCATTTTGGTCATTTTGCACATAAGAAAAATCAGGGCGTTAAACGTGGCTCTAGCTTTAACAAATTAACAAATTTATTTAAGATCGAATTGCACTAAAAATGTAGTATAATGGTGTGCAACTCGATTTGTCTCCCAACAATATCGATGAACTAATAGATTATGCAACAAGGGGGTTTTTCATTGAGTGCATCAAGTAAAAATAGAATGTAAACTAAAACAAGAAAATAACTAACAATTAACTAAAGCACTAGCACAAGGATTTTTTAGGCCTAGAATCTATGTATCCTTGACATACATATTTCATGAAACACATGGGAGGTGACTAACTTGTGCCTAGAATCATGCAATCACACAACCTTGGCATAATTCACTTAGTAATCAATCAATCACTAAGCATTTGGTTAGCATACAACATCTAAGTGATTGAGATCTCAATCCCTAAATGCATACACTAACTTTTACATTAGTATAACCCTCAATCAAGAATTAATCCCAATTTCCTATACCAACCAAGCATTCATTAATCAATCCATCAATTCATGCTTAGTCAGCAATCCCAATTATGCATCCAACCTATAATCATGAGTTAGCATACAAAATCAAGATTCATTCCAACCACATACTCAAACATTCACCTATCAAAATCAATCAATTAATCAACATAAACATATGAGGAATTGAAGGAATGTGAGAGAAGGAAAATAAAAAAACTAAACGATCTATTCATTGAATATGCAAGCCTCAAGACAAACCCTTGGGCTTAGAGAATCCTTAATGTTAGTTCCATACTCACTCCTCCATAGAGAAACTACAATGACAATGGAAAATAAAACCTAACCTAAGAAAATAAAGGAATAGATGAGGAAGAAGATGGGTGAAGAAGAGGAAAGATGAAGGTGGAGGAAGGAAGAGGAGATGGGAAAAAAAGGAGAAGAGAAGAATGGGCTAAAATTACTCTAACCTAAGCTATTTTGAGTAAAAAGGTCATGTGTCTCTGTTTTAAGAGTTTGGAGATTATTTAAAGACCCAAAAACTCATTAAAACGCATACAACACTATCACAACTCACTGCAGCGAGCCTATCTGCACCAAAAGTTGCAAACAGAAACACCAAGGCTCGTTGCAGTGACCTTAGGGTCACTGCAATGAGTTGTTTCAAGTTTTGACCCTTGAAACGATTGAATTAGCTCTTGGTGTCTGCATGAAAGTTGTAGATCTTTTTCTTCACTTCAAAGTTGATACCTTATTTGCTTAACTTGGACTACTGATGAGGGAGATATGCCTTGATTATTGAAGCATGCCCAATTTGAAAATTCAGCACATTAGTTCTGACTTTCGGGTTCATTTTGACTAACTAAACTTTCAATCTGGCTTCTGTGCTATTTAGGAAATTTGTAGATAATCCTCTTAGATTTCCTACAAGTTAAAGAGCATAAGTTTCAGAGATCTACAACTTTAGTTGAGCACAAAATACAGAACAATGCCAGAAGCACAATTATGTAGAAAATTCTCATTAATTCACAAATCAATGTCCGAACTCAAACATGATGCAAATGCATACAATTAGGCATAAAAAAGAGCTAGGACACTAAGAATCGGGTACAAAATATGTAAATAAATGCATACTCATCAATAAGAACAACCTTTATGCATTTAAATGACAACCTTAGAATTAGAGGTGTCAAAATGGGCCGACCTTAAAAAGCTTTGCTAAAAAGCAGTGAGGCGGTGGCGCCATTAAAATAAAATGGGCTGGAATACTCAGCCCAGCCCGTTTTAGGGCGGCCAAAAAATTAAAAAAAAAATCAAAAAAAATATTTTTTAATGTTTTGATGAAATTTTTTTAAAAAAATTTTAAATAATATTTATTATTTATATATATCCAAATTTTCAAGGTCCATAAAAACTATATATTAACTTGGATTAAAAATTATTATTGTTAATAATATTATTTGTGAGTTATGAGACTATTTTATTTTTAAGTTTCAACTTTAAGTGAATAGTATCAACTGTATAATATTAATGTATTAGTGACTGTACATATTTCTTATTTTTTTGTCTTTTTTGGGTCACATGTTTCTCATTTTTTTATCTATAAATTACAAATTTTTTCTTTAAAAAAAAAGAGTTGGCCCGCGGGCCAAGCCCTCTCCCAACCCGCCAAAACCTGCGGGTTAGGCAGGTTAAAATTTTTAGGCGGGCTCAAAACTTCAACCCAACCCACCAAAAATGGCGGGTTTGGTGGACCAACCCGGCGGGTTTAACTCGTTTTGACATCTCTACTTAGAATTACCACTCAGTGTACATAATAAAGTATCTCATGAGTCATATGGAGTCATAAGCACGACTTTCATATAAAATTCTCATAAGTTATTAGGAGGCATAAATGTATCCTTTATACATTACAATGACAAAGCTTACATTTCCTTTATTTCACATTTTAAGCATTTAGCAATTTAAAGTCACTCAATGCATAACATAAACGTGCCTAAACCAATTGCTGTAAAAAAGGATCGGACCCAGCTAGCATCCATCTAGTCACATATTCCAGTAATAGAAACAATAATGATATTTCTAAATATCATTCATGTATGCATATCTCAAACTCACAACATCAAGATAAAATCAAATTTAGATTAACATATTCAACCCCAAACTAGAATTTTATATTTCAAGTCACATAAAGTAGTTCAAAGACTCCAAATTCTCAATCCAAATGCATTCTTATTACACCATAACACTTGTACACAAAACCAAAGCCAATGATGCAAGAAATCAAGTTCATATTGTCACTTTGTAGGAGGAACACACATGCTAAAATTTTTCTAGAAACTAGCACTATTTTTATTAAGACATTTCATGACCAAAGGAGCTCATTTAAACTCTCAATAGCTAGAGCACTCAAAGATCAAGACTCCTCATTTAAAAATCACAAAACATCCTCTAACTTTAAACTATGATTGCTGGAAATTTTTCAACACTTGTTCTTCCAATGTCATGAAAAGAAAAACACAACTCTTAAGCATATACTCAAAGAACCACAACACACAATTAAATTATCACACTTGGACACCTAAATCCTAAACTCATACATCATTTTTCTTCTTAATAAATAGCCCTCAAAACCCTGTATTTTGGCCCAAATAGTAGGCCCTAAATGACTACAAAAGTGTTGGAAATTTGCAAAAGCTACAAAGCTAAAGAGCTGAAAAAATTTTTCTACACTCATAGCAACTAAACCCAACATGATTTCTTCAATTTTTCTGCATAAAATAGCCCCTAAAATGGAAATTTTTTTTGCAGTAGATGTAAGTAGAAAAGCGCACGAGAAGGGGGTTGAAT
Source organism: Dalbergia cochinchinensis (assembly GCA_031216125.1). Taxonomy (NCBI): domain Eukaryota; kingdom Viridiplantae; phylum Streptophyta; class Magnoliopsida; order Fabales; family Fabaceae; genus Dalbergia; species Dalbergia cochinchinensis. The sequence continues at coordinate 27,935,344 of CM062374.1, forward strand.
CGTACTTCGCTTCTCTTTTTCTTTTTAGCTTCTAAAAACTTTAACACAATACTATCAAGCTTTAAGCTTGTAGTGCAGCGAAAACAATGTTAGAGATTTCAGAAAGTTACTTTCTAAATAATAGTGTCAGCAACAGAACAGTTAAAAAGAAAGACTTTAAGCAAATATAAACAAATATCCACAGAGCAGTAAATGTAAAAAAGACAAGGGAGAAGATACTACACAGATATTTTTATACTAGTTCAGCCAACCAGCCTACATTAAGTTCTCAGCCACGTTGAGTTTCACTAACACCTTTCTCAGCCCGAGAAAAAAACCGGATAGTTTTTACAGTAGTCTTCCTAAGCTCTAATCTACGACCAATAAACAACCCCTACTGTCACAAACTATGTAGTCTTTTAACTAGCCTCTCTAAGCTGAACAGTGACAAATAGAAAACCCTATTGTCACAAACCCAGTAATTATTCACTAGCATCTCCAAACCTGAACTGTGACCAGTAGATAACCTCTACTGTCACAAACTCAGTAGTATTTGACCAATTTTTCCAAGCCAACATTGAGTAGTTTTTGACTAGCCTCTCTAAGCTAAACTCACACCGATCACTACTAGATTGAGGATACAAAGGTTTTGTGTTTGGGTTTGTAACACAAACTAACCTACGCTCAAGTTTCCTTAAGATATACAATAATAGACTTGGGAAAACTTGGATGACTTCTTTCTAATATTCTTCCTTGGAAGAACGTATAAACTAGTTAGGAATGTAGAAAAAAGATTTTTACAGACACCAAAATTGAGTACAAGAAGTAATGAACATCACACAAAAAGAGGAGGAGAAAAACTTGCAGTGTTTCAACACTATATATCATTCTTCATCTGTTTTGAAGGCTCAACATCTCCATTTATAGATGATTTTCCTTTGTGACCATTGCCCTTGATCAGCTCTCCAAGTGACATATGTTGATCATCTATTTGTGTCTTTAAAAGCAGTCTAGAAGTGCAACTTTTCTTTTGTCAAATCTATTGCAGAACTCATTGTAAGATAGAGGTTTCTAAGACTACCTTTAGAAACTACTTTTTACTTTCTGAACATGGTTTCTGACACTTTCTTTTAGAAGCTGGAGTAGTTAACAAAGTTGGCAGAAGAAATGACATGCTAGTTTATAACTAGGTTTGACTTTAAATTTGAATTTTAAATTTTCCCTCCATTTTCAATAAAGAGCAGCATCTTACTGTGAAGTGCACTTTCTGAAGTGCGGTATCAGTTGATGATATGTCTTTGATCTTCTGGTCTTCAATCAAAGCTTGTTAATGATAAACTGATTGTGATCATGATGATTGAAAATTTTAAAACACGTTAGCTTCAGAGTTTGATTGATATCTTTATTCTAAGCTTACTTTCTAAAGTCCAGTGCAACTTTTTGACATCCTAAGACTTGGTTTCTTGTACTAGTTGTATTTCTTCAATCTGTTAGGCATGTATATGCTCAAATTATGATATAATTAACACTTCCATTTGGTTCCTATCTCTTAAATCATGTTTACACATGTAAAGTGAAATTATTCACATTAATGGAGCCGTGTTATGCCAACGAAAGAACCTGTTTGCTACTATAAGAAACTCAAGGTAGACATTAGTCATTCTTCTAAATATTTTCCTTAAATTGGTTCTATTGTCATTCGAAACATATTGCATTAACACTTTCTGAAGGGTTCTGGAGCTAATAGCAGAATCATGAAACTAGAGGTGCATAACAGCCCAAAATAGCTAGCAAAGTGTTGGAAATTTACATGACCTACAAAGCTAAAAAACTGGAAAATTTTTCTACACTTATAGCAATTAAACCCAACATAATTCCTTCAATCTTCTATATAAAACAGCCCTAAAATAGAAATTTTTGCAACAATAGAATCATGAAAATAGAGGTACATAGCATTCCAAAATAGCTAGATAAGTGTTGAAAATTTACATGAACTACAAAGCTAAAGAGCTGGAAAATTTTTCTACACTTATAGAACTAAACCCAACATAATTCCTCTAAATTTTCTACATAAAATAGCCCTTCAACCCCATGAAATTTCAGCACTACTGCTATCCCTAAAAAACTAGAAAAGTGCTATAGAAATGCAAGGTTAAAGATATCAAAATTTTTCTGCACTTATATCTATCAAATCCAACACAAAACTTTCATGTTTCTACTCTTTTTGACCTCTCCAAATCAGATTTTCAGCAGCAGCTAAAAAATAGAAAAAAAAGGCATGAATGGCTCTAGACATATTTTCTTGCGACCAAACATCAATGTTCATGAGTCCTAAACATTTTCTAAATAGTATCGCCTATATTAACAAGCAAAACAACTCCCAAATGCCCATTAAAACAGTAAATCCGAGAATGAAAAAAAAAGAAACACTAGCTCAAATCTTCATTCATCATCCATACAAATCAAAGGACACAAAACCCCCCTCATCAACATATTATTTTTGAGTTTCATTTTCCAGTAGAAACATCACTCCAAACAAGCAAGTTTTAAAGCTTAATAACATGCAACAATGGAGGATTTTTCACAATAACCCCTTGCCAACTTGAAGGAGTCCAAGAAAAGGAATGTTTGGGTGCTTGAGGAGGTGAAAAGGAGGCTGCAAATCTCCTCCTTTGAGCTTGAGAAGTCCATGGCCAGCAGCTGTAATGGGGGAAGGGGATGAGGTTTTCCTTGCAAATACAGTTGAGGTTTAGTGTTTGGATGTTAGGGAGGGGTTAAGGAAGAAGTGGGCTAAAGATTCATGGTGATAGTGGTGGTAATTGAAAGTGAAAATAAGAGGAAGAAAATAAAGAAATTGTGAAATGGTAGGAAAAGATAGAGGGAGGCCATGGATGATGTTTTCCAAAGGGATTAGAATTGCATTTTGTCATGTTTCATTAAGAGTAGTATGGGTATTAATTGGAGGTTAGGAGGTACTAGTGTAATTTGCTCCTGATCTCATGAAATGATAAAAATAAATGCAAAACAACAAATAAATAGCATTTTTTTGCACCATGAATTCAAATACTTTATATGATATAAGATGTCTTAAAACTTTAAAGTTTTGGGAGAGAATTAAATTTTATATTGGACGGAGCTCTAATTTTTAAAAAGCACCAATGGTAGCTTTTAAAATAATTAAACACAACAATTAACATAACCATGTATTTAAATTATTATAAAGATAAAATTAATTAGGAAATATTAATTATAGATTAATTAATTAATTAAGAGAATTAACTCTTAATTATACTCAACTAATCTTAATTAGCCACAATTAACACAACTAAAATAACACAAAAATTGAGGTATTACATGTTGCATAAAAAAAATGGAGTATAAATTTTATGATGAATAAACTTGTACAAATCAAAAGCATATTATAGATAAAATTATAAATTATCAATATGTAGATAGTTCTCAGGAATGATAACAGAAAATGCCAACAAAACATAAGTCAATATGGAACAGCCAAATTAGAACTCTTCAACATAAAGTAAATTTGAAGACTTCAACAGTAGTTTCTTTTTTAAAAAAAATAATGATAGAATTTGTCAATACAAAGAACCTTTGGTTTGGTCCCTTTAATTTACAGAGAATCAGTGACCTCAATGACACTAGTACAATGAAAGCATCCAAGAGAATCATGAAGTGAGTTGGTCTAATATTGAAATCCCAACATGTAAAACATTCAATATCAAATGAAGAAAATGAAGATTCATAGCAACAAAAATCATAGAGTGATTGATAAGTTTGACTAAAAAAGTTTGCCATCATTATGGCCGGTATTCTTTTCAAAGACAAAATTTGACCTTTAATCTGAATGATGAATCTTTCCATTGCTATTGTTCACCTGTTGTTCTTCTTCAACTTTGATTTCATCTAAGAGAATAACAGCAAAATAAGAAAGATAAATAAAATTTTAGGTTTAGGAGAGAAGAGAGCATCTGACTCCAAGCTTGGAAAGTGATAGGTTCGAACAGAATGGTAAGAATGGAGAAAATTTCAGGGAAAAATGGTGCAGAGATAATGACAATAAAGAGAATTTGTTCTGGAATAAATAGATGTTTACAATTGATGATTGATATAATTTATATCTAATAATTAATTACGATTGCTATGATTGATATTCATGAATTAAGTTTGATGAATATAATTGATATTCATATCTCATAATAATTAAGAAATTTATTTTTTATTTTTTAATATTCACTTGTTAACTCATAATTATTTAGTCCTATGAAATATAATTAGTATACAGATGGATAATAGATAAAAATTTTAACAAAAATAGAAGGGCTTGATGAGATTCAAAATAGATAAATTATTATGTTTATTATTTAAACTTAGATTATAGTATAAATATTTAAAAGATTAATTAAATGTCAATAAGTTTTAAAGATATTTAATTTTTGTATTGCAATCCTACTATTAAATACTAATGATTGTCAATAATATTATAATAAGATATAATAATTACAGTTTAATTTTTTAAATAATTAGCTTCTTAAAAACTATGGGCCCTAAATCATTTTCGTTGCGAAACTTGGAAAACTTTTCCTCATGGGAGTCTGGAATATTAGTATTATAGATAGATTATAGATTATAGATATCTATGTTAATAAATATAAATTATTGTCAATTAAATGGGCCTACCATATACGATGTGATTAGTCATTGCGTCAGGTGGTGGATACTCTAGGAAACCAAAAAAAAATTGATATAAGACTAAAATTAATCAATTTGAGACTAAATCTAGGTACATGATAGGTAATGATTTTCTAATTCAATCAATCTGGCTTTATATTTTTGTGTATAAAATTATCATTAATTGATCAACTTATCTCATTTTAATGTTGATCTTTAAATTAAATATATAATTTGCTGAAAGTTATATCTTAATGTTTTTGATTGATTCCTTACCTTTGATTAATAAAATCCTTTAAATAAGAAAATTATCTTATATGCATCATTCATTCTATAATTTTCCAAATTAAATTAAACTTAAATAAGATTTTGTGTCATAAATTAATTAGTTCTTTATATGTCGAATATGTGCTCTTTAACATTGAAATCTACATAGCTCTGAGTGTTGGATTTGAATGATTTTCTTATAAATATTAGTAACCCAATTAAGTAATATACCAAATCAATACACCGTATGAGTGATAACTAATATGTAGATTATATTAGACGGGTAATGATTCATCTACCGGATAATTACTATTGATTTATATCAAATTGAAATTCATAAAAACTACTAATATATCTTGGTCAAAAGTGTTATTTTAACTTTGATTTGGATTACTTATTAATATTTTCATTTATATAAATTATTTTTTGAATCTTGCAATATTGCTATTGTATATTAATGTCCATTAGATAAAAACTTTAACCTTTAGTAGGGAATATTATTTACTTTTTAATAAATAATAATATACTGTGGATTTAATAGCAAGAAGAACTTCAAGATGTCAAATATTATAAGGCTTTCTAACTTATTCTACAAGTTCATATTAAAATCTTATTAACAGAATGATATTTACATGACAAATGAAATTAGTATTAGAGCAATTTTCGTATTAATGTTCATATCTCAAATGGGTATACTAAGCATAAATAATGAATAGTTATACTAAAGTTATACATCAAAGGGTTCTGGTTTATCTACTTATGATTATTATCAATTAATTGAAAAATTTAAATAATAACTTATATTGATAAGATTTTTAATCATAATATATATATATATACAAATATATATAACAACAAATTATATATCTATAGCTCAAAATTATCTTTATCAAATTAGCTATTTTAGGTTCTAATAAGAATATTATTTATCTTTTTATTAATAAAGTTACGATAAATTAATAGCTCGACAAGATAAGGAAATAGAATTTTTATAACTTATGCTACAAGATCACATTATAATTGTTTTTAAACAAATCAAGGAACAGAATATATAATGGTCACTCCATTATATCATAATTATTTTTTATTCATTTAATATATTTTTAGTATATATCATGATACCTTGTATATATTACACAAGTAACTACATTAGATATTTGTTTTAATAAATTATTTGAACAATAAAATTATATAAAATTAATAAATTCCATTTCAATTTAATGTTTAACATATTTTTAACATAATTTTACTTGATCAATTTCTCACTCACGTGCATCGCATAGGTAATAAACTAGTTATTAAAATTATTTTCTCTTATCATAAAAATTAGAAAACTCATACAAAAGATACCAAAATAAAAATGACGTGATTGATCAACAACATAAAATATAAAATATTTACTCAAATTAAATAATATAACAAAATTGATCTCAATAGAAAATAAAAATATCCCTAATTGACAATAAATGTAATTTATTTGTTCTATATTTGATACAACAATTTTGTGAAACACTAAAGATTCTATTTTGAAACTTTGAAAGAGTAAACATCCCTATTTTTCACACGAATTACTAGGATGTTATGTGATACAGACACTCAACCAAAACAAAGGAAATTAAGTAGGATCTTTTTCAAAAATACTATTCTCATTTATAGATATTATTTGAAATTATATAACATCGCCACCCTCAACAATAATCTATATAAACTCATGTTTTATTGTCTTCTCTTTGTCCTAAAGCTTTAAGCATCAAGCTCTTCTTTTTTTAACTTTTACCTGATTATTATTCGTCATGTGGAATTTGGGTTGTCCTCACAAAGACAATAGGTCACCCAACATGGGAATTCATGCGTGTGACAAGTGTGGTTTGTTATATGTCAACACTCAATCCTCGAGGGCTCAACCCCCAAATGCTCAGCCCCCAAATGCTCAGCAATCAAATTCAAATGTTCGGTCTTCGAGTACCCGACATTTCGATCTCAATCGTCCACCTAATGATAAGGACACTTGATGAACTATTAATAGAGTTATTTGTGTTCTTTGGAGGAATAGTTATGCAACATTTGTTTTTAGGTAGTTTAGGAATTTATTTATTTTTCATGTGAAGGAATTCATCTGATTTTAAGTTATAGTTATTTAGTTTAGGATTTATTACTTGATTAGAGTTTTGACAAATTCTCCTAATACATGTACTACGTTAATTGGTTACTTTCATATAATGATAAGTTAAGTAAATTACTGGGAATTCATGGTTGAATTCCGAGTATGCTGATTTCTTCTTAGTTCTGAATCGCATATTAACAAAAAATTTGATTTTCTATTTCAGTTTTTTAATCCTCCAATATATGGCTATCTTATTTTTATATTTATATTGTAACACATGTTTCAAACTGCACGTAGTTAGGACGCGTTATCAATTTAACTGACAAGTAACAATCATGAATAAGAATCAATGATCCAACTCAGATTAGGATGTGTTATAAATTTAACTAACAAATAACAATCATGAACAAGAATCAATGATACAACCCCGACCCTTCTTCATCGAGCCAGTGGTGCACGTCATTTATTTATTTATTTATTCAATTCAACCCCTTTTGTATACAATTTTTTTGTGTCATAAATTAATTAGTTCTTTATATGTCGCATATCTGCTCTTTAACATTGAAACCTAGCTCAGAGGGTTGGATTTGAATGATTTTCTTGCAAATATTAGTAACTCAATTAAGTAATATACCAAAACAATACACTGTATAAGTGACAATTAATATATATATTATATTACGCAGGTAATGATTCATCTACCATATAATTATTATTAGTTCATATCAATTTGAAATTAAAAAAACTATATATATATATATATATCTTGATCAACAGTGTTATTTTAACTTTGATTTGGATTATCTATTAATATTTTAATTTATGTAAATTATTTTTTACATTTTACAACATTGCTATTGTATATTTATGTCCATTAGATTAAATAGTTTAACATTTAGTAGGGAATATTATTTACTTTTTAATAAATAATAATATACTATGAATTTAATAACAAGAAGAACTTCGGGATGTCACATATTATAAGGCCTTCTAACTTATTCTACGAGTTCATATTAAAATCTTATTTAACAGAATAATATTTACATGACAAATAAAATTAGTATTAGAACAATTTTCGTATTAATATTCATATCTCAAATGGGTATACTAAGCATAAACAATGAATATTTATACTAAAGTTATACCTTAGAGTGTTTTGGTTTATCTACTCAAGATTATTATCAATTAAATGAAAATTTAAAAAATAACTTACATTTATAAGATTTTTAATCTTAATATATTTATATAACATCTAATTATATATCTATAACTCAAAATTATCTTTATTAGATTAGCTATTTAAAAACAAATTCTAACAAAAAATATTCTAATATAATAAAAAATGTATTATTCAAATTTTTTTATTAGATTAGCTATTTTAAGTTCTAATAAGAATATTATTTATCTTTTTATTAATAAAGTTACTATAAATTAATAGCTCGACAAGATAAGGGAAAAGAATTTTCATAACTTATGCTACAAGATCATGTTATAATTGTTTTTAAACAATCAAGGAACAGAATATATAATGGATCACTCCATTATATCATAATTATTTTTTATTCATTTAATACATTTTTAGTATATACCGTGATACCTCATATATATTATACAAGTAACTACATTAGATATTTGTTTTAATAAATTATTTGAACAACAAAATTATATAAAATTAATAAGTTCTGATTCAATTTAATGTTTAATATATTTTTACTTAATCAATTTCTCACTCACATGTATTGCATGGATAATAAAATAGTTATTAAAATTATTTTCTCTCATAAAAAAAATCAGAAAACTCATATAAAAGATACCAAAAAAAAAATGATATGATTGATCAACAATATAAAATATAAAATATTCACACAAATTAAACAATATAAAAAAATTGATCTCAATAGAAAATAAAAATATCCCTATTTGAAAATAAATGCAATTTATTTGTTCTATATTTGATACAACAATTTTGTGAAACATTAAAGATTCTATTTTGAAACTGTGAAAGAGTAAACATCCTCGAGGGCCATAACTAATAATCAACATTATGGTGATAATAAGTTGTAATATGATAACATCACTCATTTATGTTCTACAAAATAGCAACATATTTAGATATTAGTTAATAATACATCAGACATTGTTTTAATACATATATTGTAACACCCTAATTATTAACCTCTTATGCGTACGTCATAATTGGCCAATTATTGGATTTCTTATATTTTGATTTCATATGTTTAGTCATTTGAAAATACTCTTAGCAAAAAATAGAGGATTTTGTTTAAAAGAAAAACATCGCTATAAAAATTGAGTCCTTTGCGCGCAAATAATGTTGGCTATCGAAATCAGATGCTTATAACGTAGACATATGAGCATGTAAACACCAAGACAATCTCAAGCCTATCACATGAAATACCTCAATATAATATATAATCTAGCATAAGAGCCACAGTCACTCACAAGATATCCATATATGTATATATACTAGTGCTATAGTGCACGACGACTAACTATTCGCCACAGGCTGAGGTACATAGTAATAAAAGCTTAATGGATAAACATGTCAAATAGCCACGTGTGTCCGGCATACAGTAACCCATAGCTATGAGTATGGTATTATTTAGAAATCTTAACAATGTCTTCAACACAGTTATTCCTATCCACACGTGAGCTCAAACATCAGCTGCCCTATGGAAATTCAAAAGGGGTGAGAATTCTAGCTAATCTTAGTAATATTAAAACATGCATGGTGTCATCATCGTACGTCTCTGGCACACTTGGATTATAGAAATGGTGTGCATGCCACCATGCAGTCCAATTTTTAGAGCTTTTCATAATCATGATTATCAAGTGGGCCTTTCATTTTAATATGGTCTTGATCATGAGTGCAACATGTTAAATATGTATATGTACATGAGAGGAATTTCACATTTGAATATACGTTCCATAAGGGTATGCGTGCATGGACATAAGCAACTATGTCACTTGGACTAAACATGCATGTATAAGAGAAAGAAATGTAATCATGTAAGAACGTACATGAAAGAGGCAAAGTTAGCCACTAAGCAAGTACCATGACCTTGAACATTCTTTGGTACTTTCTTTTTTGTATCTTTAATTCTTTTAAAGTATCATCCTCTCTCATGTCACCTAAACTAACCGCATCACCGTCCCTGGCGATTTAATTGTCACCTAAACTCTGCATCACCTATCGCTTGGGATGAGCTTAACCTAATTAGCCATCGCTAGATTTAAATGGGAATAGAGGGGAACAACTTCTCTTAACATTAAGTTTAACTTTCTGGAATCTCATGTTCCAACATCATGTAAAAGTCTCATAATTTCTCTTATTAAAATCTTTAATGCATACTTGAACTTAATGCCTTCAGTTGACAAGACTTATTCACATAATCAACCATGATCAATGCTTAGAATGAATATACATGTAACTGGTCTAACCAACAGTATCCAATATGACAATTAATGTCACACATGTTACCAATAAGTCACAATCAAGTCCATCTCAACAATTATCCAAAATCAATAATCACAAGTCAGTCAAGTATAGCAATTAAGTATAATAAATTGTCACCATTAATCAATAGATAACCAGAGTCATTCATTTTTATAGCATCACAAGTAACAAATCTTTTTAAATAAATTAGCTTGAGTTTGATAACATGAATAGCTTGAAGAGCATTCTTTTCCTTTCTATTTTCCAAATGTTTGTGAAAACCAAGACCACCTTCCCATGGGCATATGTTTTAATACTTTATTTTCAAAAATCTTAAGACCTTTAATCTTTGCTAAAGAGTCCATCAACTTCATTAAATTTACAAAACAACTTCTAACTGAAATTTTTTAATCCAAAATAGTTTTTTCATCCTAATTCCACTTAAACATAGTTCTTCCATTGAAATGTTTAGAATTTACACAAAAACCCAAACTTTTGAGAAATTATAATTTGACCCTTCAACTTTACTAAAATTATAATATGACCCAAAAACTCTTTTTTTAACACATACCATACTGTTCCAGAACCCATTCTTATAGTTTTGCTCCCCAAATATTTATTTTTTGTAGAAAACCCCTAAACTTCATAAAATTATATTTTGATGCTAAATTTTATATATAATTACAAAAATACTTAAATCACATGTACCCACTCCATTTTTCATGTAGATTCCAAATGTGGTTAGTTTTAAAAATAACATTTTTCTTCTGGGAGAACTTGCCTTGGTTGAACCTATATAACCCAAAAATCAAACTTTTGTAAACTTTGAAACATAATATCATGTTGTCCAGAAATTTTAGTCTCAAAGAAAAATATGATTAACCTACTACACATCATAAAAATAGAGAAAAATCATTTTTCAGTGATAATTCAATATGTCTATGAGACCCTGTGAAAATTTCAAAGCATAAAAGATCTCTAGCTATATTAACAAAATTATACATTTTCGGATGTCAGAAACCATTTGTTTTCAGCCAACAGTTAGAAGTCCCAATTTTATTACCCTATCAAATGAACTAGAAACATTCTATAAAAATTCATGGTTAAACTACAAAATGTCCACAACATCTTATAAAAATTTGAAGTCATAATTCGATCATTTGTTATGGTAACAGAATTATACAAATTCAGTGCTTTAGAAATTATTGTTCAAATTGAAATTGTAACTTCCTCGGTCTGAATTTTTAAAAATAGAAAAAGCCATCTAGACACCTCAAGAAAAATACTGAAGATACCTCCATATGTTAGCTTCATCATATAAAAATTTTATCTTGAAATATTATCTCCATCTATGTGAATAGAATCATACAAACTGAGCTATCTGCATAAATCTGAAAATTCTAGCAACACAACATACAATTTCTTTTGATCTTTCAAGCATAATCATTCATCAAAACTCAAGCCTTCTTAACAAAAATCAGAAAACAAGATAAGATAAATAAGATTAAACATAAACCCCTACCAAAATATGGTTTTTGTTGGAGATCAAGGTAGCCACAAGCTCTTGAAGTTTGATCTCCCAAGTGAGGAAGCAAAAACTCTTCTTTTTCTTTGACCATGAATTTGGTCTGCTTTAGAAGAGATAAAAGGAGGCTTTTTCTTAAAAAACTAATGGTGGATTTGTGTTTGTTAGGTGGAAGACTTATGGAAAAGTGTATTTGTTTATTGGATTTGGTGGAGAATTGAAGGAGTTATGGGGTGGAGGTAGGTGAAGATGAGAGTTTGGTGGAGTCTCTGTTTTTTTTTTTTTTGAAGAATAAAATCTGATTGTGTGAGTGGGGAGTGAGTGGTTAAGTTTTTATATTTGTTTATGGGGTTGTTGGATTAGGTTTAGGGGTATTTTAGGGATTAGATAAAGAGGTAGGGAGATTATGTAGAAAATGTATTGAAATTCAAGTGTAGTGTTCATTGATATCATCAAATCTCTTTGTCATTATGTCTCTATACTTTTAACTAATGGTAATTAGATAATTAGTAACTCTTTAGAAATCTTTAAACAATTAACCACATGTTGTTTTCTCAATTATTTTGATTAGGCGCAATAAGCACTGTCCATAGGAAAAATGGTAATTTTACATAGAAAATTTGGAAATTGAAATGTTTACAATGATTACTATCTAAAACACATATAGTCCCGTTCAAACATTAAATTAAACCTTTGAGGATGGTTGAGACCGACTGTCCTCAGTTCTCTTGCAAAAATGACTTCCGGAGTATTTTGGTCATTTTGCACAGAAGAAAAAATCAGGACATTACATATATGATGCAAAAATTAACATATTAATTAAATTAAAGTTAAACATCTATTACAAATAATTGTACTTCAATATGTTCGAGGCCTACAGTTATATCTTTTGCTGAATCATAACTTAATAACATTGTAAAAAGGTAATAAGTCAAAGAGGTAGAGATGTAAGAATAACCAATATAAATAGGATATAATGTTCAACATTGAAATAAAGATGCAATAATTGAGAAGGCCTAATCAATTGAATACTTATTATTTTATCTATTATAATCAAAAGTCAAAATTAATTAACTGTAAATTACTAATAAAATTGAATTACTAACTGAAAATTAGTGATGATTAACATTCATTATATTTACTATTAATACAAATCCTAAGTTGGTCTTGTCCAATCATTATACATTGATTTGTGTCATTTATTTGTATCAATTGTTGATTTGGTTGTTGACTAGCAAAGAAATACTGCTAGAGGATTAGAATTTCTGGGTGCTAATTTATACCAACAAAAGATATTCTATTTATGATGGAATCAATCTTGATTTATATTTATTATTACTAATTATTTAATCTCAATTTAAAATTGTAAATTTATATATGTTCAAATCTAAAAAAAAAATCATATTCTCTAAAATGACTTAATTGATAATTATGAATTTTGATTGGTAACAAAATATAATCAGCTACACTTGTTATAATTATTATAATTGAAATATTATATAAATTCAAACATAGCTAACAAATTAAAAATCAAGTCCAATATTCTTTTTCAAAATTGAAAATTTAACTTTAAATAAATTACATATTTCATTTTAAAACTATATTTAATAAAATTATTATAAATGATATATTCTTTAAACAAATAACCTGAAAAAAATTGGGTTTAATTTTCCCAACTCCTATATCAAATATTATTTTTTGGTACAAATATCTAATTTAAAAAGACATTAGTATATCAGATTTAACCATAAATTAAAAATCATGATTGATAATAAAATTGAAATCAAGTTTAATTAATACACTATATTTATTATTACTAACGATTTATTCTCAATTTCAAATTAAAAAATTTAAAAAATTTTAAATCTAAAATACATATCATATCACAATATATAAAATGATTTAATAAAAAATTATGAATATTAATTATATTTATTAAAATTACTATAAATAATACATTCTTTGAACGAATAACCTGAAACAAAAAATTGGTTTGATGTTTTTAAAGTCCCAAATCAAATACTATTATTTAAAATAAATATTTAATAGAAGAGGATATTACTATATATGATTCAATAAAAAATTATGAATCATGGTTGATAATAAAATTGGTATAAAATATAATCAATCAATTATATTTATAATTGTTAGCTCCAGAACCTTTTCAAAAGCTTTATAACTTGTTTTGAGTGATAACAAATCAAATATTGTTAAAATGTTTTGTAGAAAGAACTAACATTTCAATTGAGTTTTTGTAGCACTTAGACAGACTATTTTGATTACATATAATCTCAATGGATGACATATTTTCACAATATCAAGTTTTAACATGATTATAACTTCATTCAAACAGATTCAAAGCTTAAACTATGTGAAAAATAGTTCAAAAAAATGAATTATTATATGTTAGAGACTCAAGGAAGCACTAGGCGGCATCAGAAACCAAGCTTATAACATTAGAAAGTCTCATACATGCTCAGAAAGCTCAACAATCGATGAAGAAATATATTTCTCTTGAGCAAATCATAATCAAGACATTTAGTCCACATAAGATTCAACTTTGAAGATATCCTAAATGGTGAAAGAATTCCTAATCAAGCTCAGAGCTATGGAAGGAAGATAGATACGAAGCACGCATTGTTCAGAAACCGTGCTAAGCTAACAAAAACAAAGGGAAAATTTGATTTTTCAAATTAAAGTAAACTCTTACAAAAGTATTGATAGTGACATATTACTTTTGTACTTGGTCAACATCCTCATTTTCTAGAAGAAGTTTAGAAATCGCAATTCAAAAAGTAAAAAGTGTTTCTGAAGGTTCATTTATAAACCACTTTTGACAATGGTACTAAAAAAGACAGCATTGACACAGCTCAGCCACTCTTCTAAAGGACAAATCCTTGGACACAAAAAGAAGATCAACACATGTCAAGAAAAAAAGAACTCAAGGGTAAATGCCTACTTTTGAAACCTAAGTATAAAAGGAATAAACCTTCATACATGAAGAAGACTTTTTAGACTGAAGACTCTCACGCAAGATCTTTGAAGCTCTTTAATACTTATTTACGAAAGTTCATTACATCTTGTAAGCAATTTCTGTAAAAATCTTCTTTCTCAGTTTTAGAAAGAAGTCATTCAAGTTTTTAGTTCATACACTATTTTATTCCCAGAAGACTTGAGTGTACTTTAGTTGGAGTGTACCAACCAAACCAAAATCTTTGTACCTTGATCCAATAGTGATCAACGTGAGGTTAGCTTGAAGAGGCTAGTAAAAATACTATCTGGAGTGAGAGTAAATTGGAACTATTGCTCATTAGATATAGTTTGAGAAGACTATCCAAAGACTATCTTACTTTCTCTAGGTTGAGAAAGCATTATTAGTGGAACTCAACATATTATTGAGAACTGGATATAGGCAGTGTTGGCCGAACTAGTATAAAAATCTCTGAATAATATCTTTCTATCTCTCCTAATCTCTTTATCATTTAACATTTGTGCTTCTCTGTGTTATATATTTTTTGAAAATGACTTCAAACAATTTTTGATTTTTTCACTTAGTTCAGAAAGTAACTTTCTGAACCTTATTAACAAAGATTTTCACTGTCTTCAAGTGAAAAACATGATAGACCTTGTTTAGTATTTTAGAAATCAAGAAGAAGTGTAAAACATGATTCAAATCCTCTTATCATGCTATATTTAACCTACAATTAGCATTAAAGCTGAGGCCTCTAAGGGGTTGAGCATTCAAACAATTACAGAGATAAAGATCCTGAGGATACATGGCATAGAACGTTCACATTGCAGAAGGACACTCTATGCATAAATAGACCTCCACTCTTTGATGGTGGTGACTATGCTTATTAGAGAGATAGGATGGCTTTGTTTATCAAATATACAAGTCTTAACTTGTGGGAGTTCATATAAGAAGGAGACTACAATCCTATTGAGGAAGTTCCAGGAGTTAAAGATAGACCTTCCATTTCAACATAGATTCCTAGGAGTAGATGGACATATCAACACAAAGTAAGAGTTCAGCTGAACTCTAAAGCAAAATATCTACTCACCTATGCACTAAGAAAAGTTGAATATGATAAAATCATTACTTTTCACATAGCAAAAGAAATCTATGACAAACTATACATGCTACATGAAGGAACAAACCATGTCAAGGAGACTAAAATAAGCATGTTGTTCCATCAATATGAAATGTTCAAGATGATTGAACAAGAAAATATTGGTGACATGACCACCAGGTTCATGCACATAGTGAATGAACTCAAGGGTTTGGGTAAGAAATACTCAAACTCTGAGATGGTAAAGAAGATCCTAAGAAGCCTTCCTACCAAATAGCTTCCTAAGGTCATAGCCATCACAAAAGCTAAGGATCTGCAAAGCCTTAGCTTAGATGTCCTTATCAGGTCCTTCAAAACCCATGATGTTGTACTCTATAAAGTTCATGGTGAAGCTATAAAGCAAAGTAAATTTGTAGCCTCGAAGTTTTCTCACAAAAAGCATATCAAAGGTAAAACAATGAAAGTTGCTGAAAGCACTAATGAAGAAGAAAACTCAGAGGAGGAATTTGAGGAATAAGATGGAGATGAAATATCCATGCTAGTAAGGAAGATGTCTAGAGCTTGGAAGAGTAAAATCAAAAAGAGGAAGGATGTCAACCTTAGAAAGGACAAAAAGGGCAAAGGAAAAATGGAGAATGTGAGCTGCAACAACTGTGGAGAGAAGGGAAACTTCACAATAGATTATCCCAAGCTCAAGGGTCCACAAAAGAAGTTCAATCCTAAGAAAAAGGAAATACTAGCCACTTGGAGTGACTCAGAAAAAGAAAAGGAAGGATCAGAAAACCAAGATGAGCTTGAAGATATTACTAACCTATGCTTCATGGCTGATTACACTTCTGAAGGAGAAACTGAGGTATACAGACCTTCAAAAATTGATCTTTCTTATGTCTTTTAGCATTATATGATGAGCTACATGAGAATTCTTAGACCTTAACTTCTCACTAACTCTTTCTTAAAAAGAATCATTAGAAAGTAAATTTAGAGCTTGACAAAGTGAAAACTGATTATGAGAACTTGGGGCTTGAGAAAGAGGAAATTCAATGAGAAAATAAATTTTGAAATGTCAAACTCAAGTCTTTGGAAAGTGAAGTTTCTGATAAAAATCAAAAAGCTCAGAAAGAAATTTCTGAACTTAATAAAACTTCAAAGGTTCTCAAATCAAACTTAGAAGAACTGGTAAATGGCTCTAAGTTTCTGAGTATAATGCTTGGTGGTCAGAGACCTTACTTTCAGAAAACAGGATTAGGGTATTAGAATAAATTGGATAAGAAAGCTAAAGCAAGCTCATTTAAGGAATCTAAGATTAAAACATCCAGCAACTTCTATCGTAAAAAGAGGCATCTACCTTACAAATACTTTATGAAAAAGAAAGTAGTAAAATAGGTCAGAAAACCTCTCCTAAAGACAACTAACCCAAGAGGACCCAAGAAAGTGTGGGTACCTAAAATAAAAACCATTTTTGTTCTAGGAGTGTCTAGGAATACATATTGAGAAGATGACAAATGGCATATGGATAGTGGCTGCTCTAGACATATGTTAGGAAGAATAAAATGGTTCAGATGCTAGAGACCCAAGAATTTAGGTTCTATAAAATTTGTTGATACAGGTAAATCGAAAGTCACTGGCATTGGAAATGTTGGTAAGGCTGATTCTCACCAAATTTCTAATATATTATTAGTTGATAGTTTGGTTCGCAACTTGTTGAGCATCAACAATTTTGTGATTAAGGCTTTAATGTTTGGTTCAATGCTAAAGCATGCAATGTGATAAATCCAGTTTCTGGATAAGACATTTTATCTGGTAAGAGATATGATAACCATTGTGTTATTCTTGGATGACCTTCTAGATCAAGATGTAAAATGTTTTGCATCCTTCATGGCTAATAAGTGGTTGTGGCATTAAAAACTTGGGTATGTTCATATAAAGCTAATTTTTGAGTTATCTCAAAAAAAGCTTGTTAAAGGCCTGCTAAAGATCAGTTATGATAAGGACATTACTTGTGATTTATGTGAGAAAAGCAAGCAAACCAAGGCTTCTTTCCACAACAACAATGTGGTGTCAACTACAAAGCCATTAGAAATTTATATATGGATCTTTTTCGGCTAACCAAGACTGCAATTCTTGCTAGAAATGATATTGCCCTGTCATCGTGGATGACTTCTCAAGAATCACATGGGTTATTTTCTTAGCATCTAAGGATGAGGTGGTTAAAAAATTCAAAATTTTCCAAAATGAATTTCAAATGAAAAGGGTTCACAAATCACTTCTATTTGATCAGATCATGGAGGAGAATTTGAAAATCATATTTTTGAAAACTTTTATGAAAATCATGGCATTTCACATGAGTTCTTTGCTCCTAGAACTCCTTAACAAAGTGGGGTAGCTAAAAGAAAGAATAGGAGTTTGCAGGAAATGGCTATGACAATGCTCTTAGAAAGTTCTTTATCAAAAGATTTTTGGGCAGAGGCTGTCAACACCTTTTGCTACATCGAAAACAGAGTTTTTTGACCAATCCTCAAGAAAACTCCTTATGAGCTTTGGAAAGGAAGAAAACCCAATATATCATTTCTGTCTTTGGGTCTGGCTATTTCATTCTTAACATCAAGGACAAGCTTGCAAAGTTTAATCTAAGTCCGATGATGGAATTTTTTTAGGGTATTCTTCAGTCTCTAAAGCTTATAGGGTATACAATAAGATAACACTATGTGTTGAAGAGACTATCCACATCAAGTTCAAAGAATACAAGGTAGACTTTGCTCATGATCTAGTTTATTTGGAAGAAGACCTTGAGAAGTTGAGTCAAGGAGTCTTCAGAGAACAAGCAAGAGAAATCAAAGTCTTCAGAAAGTATGCTCCAACAAGTGAATAATTCAGAAAGCCTTTTCAAGAATCTAAAGCTTTCAGAAAGTGACATTTCTGGATATGAGGAAGAACAATTTCAAGACTAGAGAGATATTATAGATAAATAAGGGTACAAAAACTACAGATTAGTTGCTGACTTAAGAGCAGTTTCTTAGAATCAAGTTCATGGGGACATTTCAAGGTGTGATAGAACAAGATCATCACTCATATATAAAACCAATTTTGCTTTCATATCCACCATAGAACTAGAAAGTGTTGAAGACACTTTGAATGACCAAATTTGGGTGAAAACTATGTAAGAAAAACTGGATCAATTTGAGAAAAGCAATGTTTGGATGCTTGTAGAGAAACCTAAAGGAAAAACCATCATTGGAACCAATTGAGTATTCAAAAACAAGCTGGATAAAGTAGGAAAGGTGATAAGGAACAAAGCAAGATTGATGACATAAGTTTATAATTAGTAAAAGTGAATTGATTATGATGAAACCTTAGCATCGGTAGCAAGGCTTGAAGCCATTAGAATGTTATTTGCTTTTGTAACCTTCAAGGGATTCACTCTACACCAAATGGATGTGAAGCTTGTCTTTCTAAATGGATTTCTTTCTGAAGAAATTTATGCAAGATAGCCTCTAGGATTTGAAAGTAAAGCCCTTACCAACCATGTTTTTAAGGCACTCTATGGTCTAAAACAGGATTCTAGAGCTTAGTATGAAAGACTGAATACTTTCTTACTTAAGAATGGGTTCCAACGAGGTAATGTTGACCAACTCTATTTACTTTACAACAAGATAATAACTTTTGATAGTCCAAATATATGTTGATGACATTATATGTGGTGCTACTGATCATTCTCTTGAAAAGTTTTCTAAACTCATGCAAAGTGAGTTTGAGATGAGCATAATAAGTGAACTTAAGTTCTTTCTAGAACTATAAATAAAACAACAAAAAGAGAGAACCTTGATCTATCAAGAAAAATTCACAAAAGAACTCTTAAAAATGTTCAACATGATTCAAGCAAAACCTATAAGCACCCTCATGCATCCATCTCAAGTCATTGATGCCAATGAGAATGGTGAGAAAGTATTAGAAAGGACTTATAATGGAATGTTTGGACCATTCCTTTATCTTACTGCAAGTAGACTAGACATTTAATTAACTATGGGTATTTATGCCGGATTCCAATCTAACCCAAAGCAGTCACACTTAACTGCTGTTAAAAAAATTTTGAGATATTTAGTTGGTATTACTAATCTTGGTTTATGGTATGAGAAAAGCACTTCTAGTAAGATTGTAGGTTTCTATAATACTAACTTTGCTAGAGACAGAGTAGATAGAAGAAACAAAAGTGGATGATGCTACTTTTTTGGAAAATGCCTCATTATTTGGTCATGCAAAATGTAGAATACAATAGCTCTCTCAACAATTGAAACTAAATTTGTTGCTGTTGCAAACTGCTGCACTCAAATGTTTTGGATCAGAAACTAACTAGAAGACTATCACCTGAGGTATTCTAAGATCCTTATCTTATGTGATAATACCAGTGTTATTAATCTTACAAAAACCCAATTCAACACTCTAGATCTAAGCATATTGATATAAAACATCACTTTATTGGAGACCATGTTCAGAAAGGTGATGTTAAGCTAAAGTTTGTGAATATTGAAGATCAAGTATCTGATATATTCACCAAAGCATTAATTGATGATCGTTTCTGCTATTTGAAAAACCTTTTGAACCTCAAAAGTTATTAAAACTTGCATTTCATGCATTCATAATTATTTTTGGAGTCCCTTAAAGAGACTCTGAACTGAGGCCCTAGAAGAACATCATCAAAAAGTTCAAAAAGTCAGTTTACAAGATCAAAAAATTGATCAGAGGTTCAGAAAATGGTCAGAACATGGTATATGAGTTGATAATTTGGTTTAGACAGGGGGTTGAAGATTCAAAAACATAGAAGATAGTTCAAAAAGTAGGAATGAAGACTCAGAAACTAAACTCCAGTTTAGATACTACTTGTGGTCTCTAAAGAAGGTTCAGATACCATTTTAGTCTCTGAACCATTATTTACAGCTGGATACTTCCCACATTCTAATTTTCTCTCTCCCATGTCTTTTAAGTTACCTATCTTTTAGTCACATTGGTTTCAAAACCCCTAAACACGTAACTCCCATATTTAAACCCTTCATCTTCAACTTCAAACACTTTTTCAAACCCATTTCATATTCTTCTACAAACCTCTACTCCTTCAAGCTTCTTGCTTCACAAACTTTCATCCCCATACTCTTTTCAAACTCCAGATTCAATGGTAGAAGGAAGATAGGTTGATTGCCTTGCCATAAAAAGGGAAACATTTCATATGTATAATAAACTTCTAATGCTAGAACACTACGCCAATAACTTTTCACTCAAAAAGTTGCACCAAGAAAGATGTTGAGAAGGGAACTTCCTAATGAGGTCCCTATTCTGCAAGAGGTCTTCTCCTTTCATGGGTAGGAAGATTTCTTAAAAATCAATAACAGAGTATTCCCTATAATTGTGACAGTATTCTACTCTCACCTAGAAGGAACCTTAGAAATTGTTCTCAAGACACCATCACAGACTACTTCTTGGATATTGGACCTTTAAGGTTGTCCAATATAGTCAAAGCACCTGCTACAGGGATCACATGCTTGTCTCAGTTCTTGTTCTCAATCTTTCAATGTCAGTGAAGAAGAAATCTCAAGGTATCTCATTGACTCTCCTAAACATAAGCCTAATAAGATTACCACTACCATGTCAAGTGCCAAGACTAGAAAAGTTTTTATCGTTGCCCAGCTGTCTATTCTACTTAGATTGGAAAGAATGTGTTGTAGGAATGGATTGTATATTGTGGTACTGTCTAGTGGAAAAGAAGAAAGTGAACCTACCTAGATTGATCATGGATTTCATGCTTAGTGCAATCACTAAGGATAAGAGGAAGACTCTTATTGTTTCCTATAGGATGTTGCTGACAAAGGTGTTTTAATACATGGGATACCCTCTTGGTAAAGAGTGGTATGAGTTTAGGGTGGGTACTGAATTCACCATGATCTCTTTAAAGACCAGAAGGAGAACTAAGAGTACATCAATTAAAACTAGTGCAAAGAGGCACAGTTCCAGGATAAAGGAAAAGAGCATGAAGAAAATTGTCAAGAAAGCAGAAAAAGAAAAAGAAAAGGGAAAAGGAAAAAGGAATATCATCTTGATTAAGAATAGTTTTGATGAATCTGAGAAGACTAACTCTATTGAAGTCCTTTTAAGAAAAGAGAGAAGAACCAAGCACAAAGAAGACAAAAAGCAAAAAAAGGAGCCCCCAAGCCTTTAGAAATTGAGGATGAGATCATAGATAGTGAACAACCATAAAGAAAGCTTGGCAATCTACCTATTAAAAGGTAGGATATAGAGCACAAGTATAGAAAATTTCCAAAAGATGTTCCTAGGGCTTCTTTAATCCTAAAAGAGGTACTAGAGGCTGAACAAGTTGGGATTCTTGTAGAGGACAAAGATTTTTCTAGAGATGAGGAGGATATAGAGCAAACTCTTAACGAGAACAAAATTCCCTAAGAGAAAAGGAGAGTGGAGGAGGCTTAGCAAGTAGAAAGTGCCAAGGGGATCCAGAGCTCAACTAGGAAAAAAGTAAAATGTCCTTGTTCTGAAGATGAACCCAGAAACCTCTATTTGACAATGGTTTCTGCAATTGCAAAAGTGGCTCTAACACAGCTAAGCTACTATTCTAGATTGTATTTCCAAGACATAAAAAGAATATCAACATAGTTGTAAAAGCTATTACTACTTGTAATCAGTTTCAGTTTTCGTAAGAAATCTTCTTTCTAAGTTCTTATTAGATAGCACTTTCTTCTTGGGAAGAATAGCTAGAAAGAAGTCATTGAAGTCTTCAGCTCATACACTATTTCATCTTGAGAAAACTTTAGTGTTTGATTATTGGAGTAACCCAATCTTGTAAAATCTTTGTATCATGATCTAGTAGTGATCATTGTGAGGTAGCTTGAAAAGGCTAGTCAAAGACTAATTAGGAGTGACAATAGATTGAGCTACTGGTTATGTAAGATAGCTTGAAAAGACAATAGAAAGACCATATGATTTTCTCAGGGTTGAAAAAGAGTTGATTAGTGTAACTCAACAAGTTGTTGAGAATAAGATGTAAGCAAGTTAGCTGAACCAGTATAAAAATCTTTGTACAGTGTATCTTCCTTCCCTGAATCTCTTTTATTCTCTACTTTATGCTTTTTATTAATGTTTTTCTGAGAAAGCTTTCTAAATCAGTTTCTTATTTATTTATTTATTAGTTCAAAAAGTTACTTGCTGATACTCTCTAACTATATTTCTCCTGCACTTCAAGTTTATACTTGATAATATTTGTTTCAAAGTTTTCAGAAATTGAGAAGGCGAGAAAAGTGAAAGCACAATTTGACTCCCCCTTTTCGTGCACTTTTCAACCTGCAGAGAATTATGAAGAACTTCAATTTTACATGAATGAGCTATCTCATGCATTGGGTCTAATTGCGAGGAAGAACCTGCTAAGCCATCAACTGCTATAGTTCTGAAGCACATGCCTTAACCTCCTCCATCCCCATCAGAATAAGTCCTTTGGAGGAAGGAGATGAAGCCTCCAAAATAGGCTCTCATCAAGAGGAATCCTAGGCTTATGCTACTGAAAACATTCCTAATCCTATTGCTACTATTACTATTCCAACTAATGTTGTTTCCACTCCACTTGCTGATGTAACCCCCATTGTTGCTAAAGATCCTACTAGTCAACCTCTTGTGTCACTACTACTATCCTTGCTACCAATGTTACTGAAGCTGAACTTAGAGTCGTAATAAGCTTAGACATCACCACAATTTGGGGATATTGTTTCCTTAGACATTCCAGAACCAACACCTAAAGCTGCCCCTACACCAGCAATTCACCTACCTTGCCAACCTCAACCTTAACCTGAGCCCTAATCAAATCTCACTAAAGTCCAGCTGCTGCTGTACAACTAGAGAGACACGACTGCCAATTTGGATATAGTTGAAGACTCCAACAAAGATCTTGAGGCACAGCTTAGGAGGCATAAAGAATTGCTTCTACAAATTCTTTGTAGGCTGAAAAGAGGAAGATGAGGCTAGTGATGGTGTGACTGTGTGCATACCCTTTTGCTGATGACAAAAGGGGAAGAAAGAAAGAAGAAAAACCTTTTATGTTGCACTAAGTCTAGGGTCAAGCTGAGGGGGAGCTTCAGAAAACTTTAGTTTCCACACTCATTGCATATCATTTTTTTAATCATATTTCTATCTTTAAGGAACAAGTTATGATATCTCTTTTGTTATTAAGTTACAAGCTTTGAACAATTCCATGTTATGCTTAATACAAAGTCTCACATTAATGTTTTGATACTTGTCCTCTTTTATGGTTAATTTTTATGCTCTGATCTCTATCATGTGTCTATTATTCTCTTATACTTTATCATGGTCATTTTATTCTCTGATATCTTATCATATGTATGCTCTGATAACATATCTTAGGTCTGATACTTTAACTTAATTATGCTTCGATATTTATATAATTCAAAAACTGTGATCTTGTTACCATCCCATCTTTTTGTTCACACTCTGATACATTAGTTAGTTTCTAATTCTATTTCATATACTATTTGATGCATTACATTTTAATTGTCTTCAACAAATCATTTAATGACTCATTTGATGCCAAAATTATTATCAAGAGGTTGTGATAAATTTCAATGTAAGAAGTTTGTTTTGGTTTCGTAATAAAGAAAATAATATATACCTTATTTAAAAGACTATGAACTAAAATAATTGAAATATTAAAGAAGATCAAATAAAAATAATTAAAAAGGAACTTGAGGAAATCACAGGAGCAAATACTAGTTTGATTAAATTGTACTCCATTATATTTTTTAAATAACTTGTACTCTATTCCATTGAATTTAAATAAATACTAAAATTATTATTTTAATATAATTTTATTTTTTTTATCCAATATATGATGAAAAATAAAATATCAAAATATCAAAATAGTTAAAAGAAATAGAGTATTATATATTTTCAAATTTTTATATTTGATTAAACAAATAAATTATTATTAAAATTAAGTTAAATAAAAATTACATTAATAAATTATAATTTTAAATATTAAAATTATAAATATTTACAATAACTATAGATTTAAATAATACATTTTTAAATAAAAACATTCATTTTAAAATTTATGAAGAAGTAATTAACAAATGTTTTTATAATTTTGCTTTTTTTTGTTAAATATTTATGTATGATTATAACTATATGTAATAGTGAGAGAACATTTGCGTATTATATAATATAATATCTTATACAATATCACACCAAATGCTCTAGAGTATTAATATTTTAATAGGCCTAATACTATTGGGCCTCATAATGTCATATCTTAATTATCTTATCAAGCATACCAAATGGAGCTATAGACGGCATTTGGTACGGGGTAATATGTTTGGACTAGTAATATGATTTCAAATTATTTGGAGCTATAATATTGTTTTATGTTGTTTTATCTTATTATTAGTGACGATGCAAATTAGTAAGGCAATCCTCATGAGGACATCTATGTGGACATTCACTCAGGTAGTAATTCGGAATCTTATTAATGTTGTTGTTGTTGTTGTTGTTGTTAAGTCATAGCTATAATTATTGTATTTTATAATTTTATGATTTTTATTATTATCATAATAATTATTAATATAGCAAGTGGGTTAGAATGCAATTTAGCCAAACCTTAAGGGTGGTTTTTGCTATTTACTCTAGATTTAAATATATATTTTTCTTGAAAAACAAATAAATTTCAATTTTGGTCTTTGATTTTGATGTAAACATTTATAAAAACCATGTAATTGTAGTCCCTTTCTTTAGATTGATTATATTAAATGCTAAACTATTAACAGTCTGTTCATATTATTTAATCTTACATGACAATCAACAACCATATGTGATATGGAGTAAAATCAAATAGTTTTGGAAATGTTTGGACCAAAATTAAACGAACAAAATTTAGGGATCAAAATCAAAATTCACTTATTTTTCAGAAAATAAAAGCATATTTAAACTAGAGAAATATCATTTACAAATCCTCATGTAAAATTTTAACTTATATTTTTAGCCAATAATTTTTTACCAAAATGACAAATTGTAGGACGTGATTACTCCTATAAATAGTTATTTTCTAGAGTAAAACACAACCCCTCCTTTATTATTATTGTTGTTGTTGTTGTTGTTGTTGTTGTTGTTGTTTTGGAAATGTTTGGACCAAAATTAAACAAACAAAATTTAGGAATCAAAATCAAAATCACTTATTTTTCATAAAATAAAAGCATATTTAAACTAGAGAAATAACATTTACAAATCCTCATGTAAAATTTTAACTTATATTTTTAGCCAATAATTTTTCAGCAAAATGACAAATTGAGGGACATGATTACTCCTTTGAATAGTTATTTTCTAGAGTCAAATACAACCCCTCCTTTATTATTATTATTATTGTTATTGCTGTTGTTGTTATTGCTATTGCTGTTGTTGTTATTGTTGTTCTTAATATTATTGTTATTATTATTTTTGTTATTCATATTATTATTGTTGTTATTATTTTTATTTATTTATTTTTTATTATTATTGTTATTATTATTATCATTGTTATTGTTATTATTGTTGTTATTCTTATTATTATTGTTGTTACTCTTATTATTGTTCTTATTATCATTGTTATTATAGTTATTATTTTTAGGGTTTATTGTTATTATTATTATTGTTGTTGTTGTTGTTGTTCTTAATATTATTGTTATTATTATTGTTATTGTTCATATTACTATTGTTGTTATTCTTTTTGTTATTATTATTTTTAGGGTTTATTGTTATTATTATTATTATTATTATTATTCTTGTTATTGTTATTATTATTGCTGTTCTTGTTGTTGTTGTTGTTATTGTTATTATTATTATTACTACTACTATTGTTGTTGTTGTTATTAGTATTATTGCTATTTGTTATGACCAAACTATGCAAGTCCAATGCCAAGACAGGTCTTGTATGGCATGAGTCCAAAACACAGACATCGACCATGGCCCAATAGGGCGAGATAAGCCTAGGAAGCATCCTTCAGCCATAAGTCAGAAAGCCTAGAGCACCATGTGTGCCCAATAGGTTCCGACCTCATCCATGGCAATGCCCCTCTTTGATCTTGCAAGATGTAAAGGTCATGTTCCATACGATTCCATAATGCGATTAGCGTATAAGCCCACTAATCATGTAATAAAATATGAGGGTAGTGGTAATAGGCATTGGGATCTCCTATTTAGAAGGTATTCAAGTGGTAAATAGGTACACATATTAACCTTTTACTCAGCGTAATCTGAAACCGCTATTGATACCCTTGGTGGAGTGCTTGCTGGTATCCTACATTCCACCCTAACTTCATCAAGGATGCATCCGAGGAAGGAAAGGCTATTTCATGGTCACTTTAAGCCCCCAGGTAAACTCCTGCCACACTACTTCGTTACATTGGCATAGTTGTTGAGGACCACAATAGCTTTCCATCTTTTCTCTTATGTTTACCCTAGGAGAACGATGGCTAGAACCAAGACCACAAGGAGACCTATCGCTTGGATGGCATTGCTTAAAACCCGACAACCCATGATAGTAGGACAGCATCATTTGAATTTGCCCTGGAAAATAGCATATACACTCCATTGTGCAATGACCAGAAATGCAAGTAGTTGAGTAGCCACCATAACTATTGCTTTAGTCAGAGCCTTAATAAGAACTTCAGGCATGAAATTGAGAGCCCAGCAGGGCATCGAGGGCGTCAAGAGTAGAAGCTCCACTTATTGACCTTGTAATGGCAGACTTTCTCTATATGATACGAGATCAAGGAATTCGTGTACAAGCCTTGGAGAATGAGCTCGAAAGAAGAAGGAGGATGATAATCGCTTGGCAAGGGAGAGAATGAAAACTTCGGAAGTAGAAACACAATTCGGGCATGAGGAGAAGCGGACAAGAAGGCTAGAAGAATGCTTGACAGCACTAGAACAAGCTGAGCATTGGCCTAGAATTTTTTGGAGAGTCGAATCATAGCAAAACACATCATCACCTCTAAGAAGAAGTCGGAGAAATGAAGGAGTGGATGAAGAAAGTACAGCCGGACACCTATCCCATCTCCAATGCCAAGAAATATACAAGTGAAGTCGGAGTAACGAAGGAAGCTCCAGTGCTCGCAATGGCAATATAGTAAGTCGAAGAAACGCATATGTGATGCCGAAGTTCAGGTCAAATGAGGAGGACATGATGTCTCTATTCTCCAAAGATATCATGAGATACGTTATTCCTCTTGGGTTCAAGCCTCCTAGTGACATAAGGCTTTATGATGGGACCACAAATCCCCAGAATCATTTGGACATCTTCTATTCTTGGATATATCTGGATGGAACACCAAACCCAGTTAGATGTAGAACGTTCCCTGTTACATTAGAGAAAGCGGCACTAAAGTAGTTCAACCACCTCCCACTGCGCTCGATTTGTAGATTCTCCAACCTGGCTAAAAAGTTCCTGGCTCAGCTCTCAACCAGTCGTAACAAGCCTAAGTCAGTAAGTAGCCTAATAAGATTTAAGCAAGGATTAAGTGAGATCTTCCGAGAATACATTAACCACTTTAACAAGGCCACATTATAGATAGTTACTTTGGACCCACAAACAGCATTGACAGCCTTTATACAAGGGCTTAGGTTGGAAGAATTTGCTCAATCATTGTCAAAGAAGTATCCCAGAAGCAGAGAAGAGTTGCAAATGAGAACGGAAAAATATATAAACATGGAAGACGTAATAATGGTAAAATTGAAAAGAGAGCGCAAATAGAAGAAAAGGAGCATCCTCAGGAGAGAAGAACGACATTCGATGAAGGAAGTTCGGACAAAGGGTGTTTCATCGACTATACCCCATTGAATGTGTCCTTAAGCAAAATCTATAAGGAGACACAGAACACAGAGCATTTGAATAGGCCAAGACCTACCAAGCCAAGAAAAACACCAACAAATCGGAGTTTTGTGATTTTCATGGAAGCTTTAGACATAAAATGAAGGACTATAGAGAACTCCACGATGCAGTCAAGGAGCTAATAAAAGCTGGAAAGCTAGCCAAGTATATGGCCACATACAGAAGTCCTAGAAAGAGAAGATAGTCTCTGAATAGAAAGGATGAAAGTGCAACTAGACCTTGAAAGTGAGAAGCCAATAAACCTAGAGAAGACAACCACACAGAAGATGTAGCGACCAATACAGTGCACATCATAGCGGGTGGCTTTGCTGGAGGATGGTCCTTGAAGTCATCTCGTAAGAAGGTATTGAAGAAAGCCATGAGGATAGACACCAGCTTGGAAGATAGGCATAGCAAGAAAAGGTTATCCCTGACCTCATATTCTTATAAAATGATAACCCTCAATCATCCCAAGCCACGATGACCTAATAGTGACTTTAGGAGTAATACTGAATGTGAAAGTAAAGTGAATTTTGGTGGATCAGGGGAGCTCAATAGATTGGATGTTCAAACGGCCTTTGAAAAGCTGAGACTAATGGACTTCGACCTTTGATGCTACCTAGATGAGTTGGTCGGATTTTCCAATGCTACAACAAAGCCGGAAGGATTCGTCACACTCCGAATCATTATAGGTACCAAGTCAAAAGCAAGGACTGTGCTTGTTGATTTCCTTGTCATGGACTACCTATTGGCATATAATACAATCATTAGATAGCCAACAATCAACAAGCTTGGAGCCGTGATATCAACCCTGCACCTAGTAATGAATTTCCTTTCTGAAGATAGTAAGCTAATCACAATAAAGAGAAGTCAAATGGTGGCTAGGCAGTACTATAATGCCAACCTTGATGAAAAGTAAAAACTAAAGACTAAGGGGCCCAAAAGGTTATAATGGTAGACCTAGATATTCAGAGCCAGAAAATGCACAATAGATCCAAACTCGGGGGGGGGAGCTGGAAGAGGTTCAGATCGGAAATAGTCCAGGCAAGACACAAGGATGAGCAAGAATCTCCTGGAAGGAATGGACCGAGTTGCTCAAACAAAAGCAGACCTTTTGACATGGTTTGCGGCCAATATGCCTGGAATAAGCCCGTAGGTCATGAGCCACCATCTTTTAATCTACCCTGGCTTTAAGCTGGTAGCACAAAAGTGAAGACGGATGTCAGAGGAGAAAGTAAAAGCATTCTTTGAATAGACATCCTTAAAGCCAGATTCACCATAGATGCCTTCTACCTGACGTGGTTGCCAAATGTTGTGTTAGTCTCAAAAGCCAACAAAAAGCTCCGTA
Source organism: Dalbergia cochinchinensis (assembly GCA_031216125.1). NCBI lineage: Eukaryota > Viridiplantae > Streptophyta > Magnoliopsida > Fabales > Fabaceae > Dalbergia > Dalbergia cochinchinensis. The sequence goes on from CM062374.1 coordinate 27,965,678, forward strand.
TGTGGGTGGACTACACAGAGCTGAACAAAGCATGTTCGAAGAACCCATACCCACTACCAAGCATAGATAGCCTAGTGGATTCAGCATCTAGCTTTCGATTTTTTGAGCTTCATGGATGCTTATTTAGGGTACAATCAGATACCCATGAACTCGAAAAGCAAGGAAAAAATGGCATTCATCACGCCCATGAGTAACTACTGCTACAAGGTCATGCCTTTTAGGTTAAAGAATGCCGAGTCCACTTATCAGAGGTTAATGAACAAAATATTTGGGGAGCATCTTAGGGGTAAGATAGAAGTATACATCAATGATATGCTTGTGAAGATCGCGGATCCCAAAAATCTTATATATGACCTCGAAGAAATATTTCACCGTCTCCATACTCATCAAATGAGGCTTAACCTATCTAAGTGTGCCTTCGCGGTTGACACATGGAAGTTCTTGGGATTATGCTTACCTACAGGGGTATTAAGGCTAACTTGGACAAATGTCAAGCCATTGTGGAAATAAAAAGCCCCATGTATATCAAAGAAGTATAAAAGCTCACAGGCAGGTTGGCATCCCTGTAACTCCTTAGTATTCACTTCTATGTGCTCGAGTCACATAAAAAGTAATACCAAGGAATCACTTCCTATTTTATGAGCTTTTCAATATTAGACATAAATGTTGCTAAAAATTCTAACAAAAATTCGACATGGTAACAGCATAGATATCATGCCTCCTGTAAGATAGAAAATCATAAACAGAATAACCAATCATCCATAGCTCAACCTGTTATTCAAAATATAACATTCCAGCATCTCACATAACATTATCATGAGGCATGCAGTGCCACTCAATCCTCAACATAAAACATATTAATGTAATATCAAAAGATAAATGGCGTCATGCCACAAGGTACAAAACATAGAAGTATTAAAGGGTCTCATAGCCCAATTACAAAAGAAAGACCCAGGTATCAACTCCAAATTAAAAAAAAAAATGGCATATAATTCCATAAGCACAGAGTAGTATAACTCAAAAATTTTAAAATATCAAGTGATATAGCACAATCTCCAAGCAAAGTACGGGCAATAGTACTCTAATAGCTAAGTTACTACATCAAGGTCTACCTGCTCATCTAGAGATGATATGGAAAAAGGAAAAGGGGTGAGAAATCAATTGAAATCTCAATAGGGGCATATACAATTAACGTGACTCATAATCATCTCTAGTCTACCTTGGTTTCCTTTGAAATTATTAATATACAATCATGAGGTTTAATTTTCAGATTTCACAATTGTTCTTTACCAAGGTAGAGGTGTCTTTTAGCATGGTCTTAGTATGAGATATATATGCATGCATGAAAGAACTTTACTACTATAATTAAAGAGATATGCATGCATGGAAAAAAGGAGTAGGCTTATTCATCAAATGTCACAAACATGCATAATGACTATCCTAATACGAGACATCAAAAACATCATAGATAAGGTGTTTTTTCTTCGATCTTATCTATCTCATAACCTTCGTCTTTCTATCTATTTCTATTGACCTTGCCGTTCTTTCTTCTCATTTGATTTTGGTTTTGATACTTTAAAAACTATGAGCTCATGCTTAACCAGTTATCACCAGTTCCTTAATCCGAACCGACACTAAAACCCTCATGTGCACTTATAAAGAAAATCAATGCCCAATCATCACTGGTTCTCAAAAATGATTCAGTGTCGACACCCTTTTTGTCAACATAAGTTGACCCTTAATCTTCGTGTCTTAATTCTGATTCCTTATTCATTAGTTTTTCCTCTCTTTCCCTCTTTCCCCAAAGTCATTATATCCTCTTAAGCAATGCAATCATAAGTTTCAATAATGAATTCTACAATCATTTTCTTTAAAATAAGAAAGATCACAATTCAATCAAGTATGACATTTAAGTATAATAAATTATCACCAATAAACCAAAACAAGTTTTTCATCTTAATTTCACTTAAACACAATTCTGCCATTGTAACTTTTAGAATTTACACAAAAACCCCAAACTTTTAAGAATTTACAATTTGACCCCTCAACTTTACTAAAATCACATTTCGACTCCAAGTTTTATATATAATTAAAAAATACTCAAATCATATATACCCACTCTATTTTTCATGAAGATTCCAAATATTTAGTTAATTTTAAAATAAACATTTTCCTTGTGGGAGAACTTGCCTTGGCTGAACCCATATATCCCAAAATCCAAACTTTTGTAAAACTTTGAAATATAAAATCATATTGTCTAGAAATTTCAGTCTGAAAGAAAAATATAATTAACTTACTAAACATCATAAATATAGAGCAAAATTATTTTTAAAAAATAATTCAATATGTCGATGAGACCATATAAAAATTTCAAAGCATAAAAAAATCTCTAGCCATATCAACAAAATTATACAATTTCAGAGGTCGGAAACCATCTATTTTCAGTCAATAGTCTGAAAACCCAATTTTTCTACCCCATCAAATGAACTCAGAAAATTCTATAAATATTCATGGTTTAGCTTCAAGATGTCCACAATATCTTGTAAACACTTCAAGTCATAAATCGATAATTTTTTATAATAACAAAATTATACAAATTCAGTGCTTTAGGGATCATTATTCAGTCCGAAACTGTAAGCTTCTTGGTTTCTGGATTTTTAAAAATAGAAAAAGCCATCTAAACATCTCAAGAAAAATCCTAAAGATACCTCTATATGTTAGCTTCATCCTATAAAAATTTTAGCTCAAAATATTGTCTGTATCTATGTTAATAAAATCATACAAATGGAGCTATTTGCATAAATCTGAGAATTCCAGCAACACAACATCAATTTCTTTTGATATTTCAAGCATAATCATTCATCAAAACTCAAAATCAGAGAACAAGATAAGATACATAAGTTTAAACATAAACCCCTGCCAAAAGATGGCTTTTACTAGGGACCAAGATAGCCACAAGCTCTTTGAAGTTTGATCTCCCAAGTAAAGAAGCAAAAACTTGAATTTGGTCTGCTCCAAAATAGGTAGGAAGAGGGTTTTTCTTAAAAAACTAATGGTGGATTTGAGTTTGTTGGGTAAAAGAGCTATAAAAAAGTGTATTTATTTGTTGGATTTGGAGTAGAATTGAAGAAGTTGTGGTTGAAATGGTGGAGGAAGGTGGAGAGAAAGAAGGAAGGGAAAGAAAGAAAATGAAGTGTGTATGTATGTACCGTAAGTGGGAAGGGAATAATGGGACTTGAGTTTTCTTTTTTTTTTTACTGTGAGAGTGTAGGTGCGTGTGAGAAGGGTAGTTTAGATATATGTAAATGAGGATAACTTAGGGAGTCACACACAAAAGCACTAAAATAAATATAAAACATCAATAAAAATATTATTTTCACACACCTCTAATTCCAAACAAAGATCATTTAATTAATTCATTTTGGAATTTAAATTTCAAAAGAAAACATATAGAGGAAAAATCAAATTTTACTAAGATGCTAAAATTAATTATGAGTGACTAACTATCCATCAATTAACCAAAGTATTCAGTGTATAGAAATTGGGGCATTACATTTAATCTTGGCTTGTGGTACAAAAAAGGTTTTTCTTGTGATATTGTAGGATTCTGTGATGCTAACTATGCTGGAGATAGAGATGAAAGGAAAAGCACTAGTGGTTACTACTGCGTCTTTGGAGAAAGCTTAATCACATGGTCATGCAAAAAGCAAAACACGATTACTCTTTCCCATCTTGAAAATTTGAATATGTAGTCTTTGCAAATTGCTGTTCTCAGATGCTATGGATAAGAAATCAGCTAAATGATTATCACTTCATGTACTCCAAAATTCCCATCGTTTGGGATAATACACATGCTATAAACCTTGTAAAAAATCCTATTCAGCACTCCAGATCTAAGCATATTGACATTAAACATCATTTCATTCATGAGCATGCTCAAAAGGGTGATATTGAGTTAATGTTTGTGAATACTGAAGACCAAGTGTTAGATATATTCACAAAGCCATTAGTTGAAGATCTCTTTTGTGCTTTGAAAAAGTTTTTGAACTAAACTGTTTTCAAAATTGCATAGCTTTTCCTATATAAATCATCTCTGGGTCTCTCTCTCCCTCTTTTTGCCTTTCAAAGCTGAAGCCCAAAAAGGAAAGATCTCAGTGTACAAGATCGGGTATATTTCTTCAAGTTTGGAAAATAGATCAGAAAGAAGAAAGGTATCACAAACAGTATTAGGGCATTTAGAAAAAGGATATGAGAACAAGAGACTTGAGGCTCATATGAGAAAAAGTTTCAGCATGAGAAGATGTGCTTATTAGTGGGTCAGAAGGTGAGAAGTAAATTTCATAAAGAAGAACCATCTGAAATTAGACTCAAAAATCAGAAACCTTTCTTTCTAAAAGAAGGAAGATAAGGCAGGACAGTTTCCTCTCTTTTTAAATCTTTTCTCTCCCACGTTGCTTCTCCTTCTATCAGTTACATCACATCACATAAATAACCCCCACGTCTTTCACATTATCACTTCTCTTATTATTTTCCTTCCATCCAAATCCTAAGCTTCAAACCGTTTCATCTATCACAAACCTCTGTCTCTCATAACCTTTCTTTGCTTCAAAGATTGAACCTTTGTTTTTCTTATCACTCTCATGGCCAAAGGAAAGTTTTGTTTAGGACGCATTGCTTTAATAGGAACACTTCATATGTTCACTGAATTGATCCATCAAGATCATTTTGAGGAAACTTTCTCTCGGCATCCCATAGCCCCTGGGAAAAGGTTAACTCAGACGCTGATGGCTCAGGTTCTCATACTTCTAGAAGTTATCTCCTTTCAAAGATGGGAAAGGTTTATTGACTTCAATGACCAAGTCTTCTCTGGAATAGTCACTGCTTTTTACTCCCAGTTGGTTTAGGTGACTGACTCTTTGCTGACTTCATACATCAGAGGAATTGATCTAGAACTAAGTATCATAGATATTTCAAACATCATCCATGCCCCTGACAAAGGTCTTAGATGCTCCTCTGAAATAGATTGGTTCACAACCCTTGGTGTCTCAGCAGAAGAAGTCTCCAGGTGTCTCATAAGTTCACCAAGATATCATTTGGGTGAAATCACTACAGCATTGCTAAACTCAGATGCAAGGCAAGTTTTTACAATTATTCGGTTCTCTTTGCTTCCTCATTTAGGTAGCACCCACCTTTTGGTTGGGATGGACTGTATGTTACTCTTCTGTTTGTTAACAAAAAGAAGAGTAAACTTGCCTCGATTAATTTTTGATCATATGTTGAATGCCATTTCCCCTGAGAAAAGAAAAACTGTTGCTGTTCCTTATGGGATTCTGTTGACTAAAATTTTTGAACATCAGCATTACCTTCTTGCAAATGAGTGGTATGAATATATGGAAGGTACAAAGCACCCCTTCAACTCGTTCAAAACCCTAAGAAGACCAATTGGTGCTGCCTCCTCTAGTGTCAGAAGACAGAGTTTGAGGATTAAAGATGCAACTATTGAAAAGGCAGCCACAGAAGCTGAAGGCGGAAAGGGCAAAAGGAAAATAATCATTCTTGAAGACAGTACAAATGATAGCAAAAGGCCTGAGATAATCATCAGATACGGAGGGCGCCTAGTGATCAAAGCATGACCTTAGATTCTAAGCAAGAATCCTCTATGGAAACGTCTTCCTAGAGTAACTCTGCCACTGCTACTTCTCCTCTAAAGGCTGAACAATCTACTGTTGTGCCTTTACCTGATCCTTCTGTTCTGGATGTTGACCCTTCATCAAGCTAGCCACCACCAGTAGTGCAGCCTAACTACACAGAAGTTCAACTGATACTGCAAAAACAACACCTTATGAACAATAGTGTAAATGATTTAGAAGTTATGTCTCGCAGGCATGAACCATTGCTCCTAGAAATACTTTGTGAAGTAAGGCTTCAGGGCTAATGATGGTGCTACTATTTTCCAGTACACTCCTCTCTTTTTGTTGATGACAAAAAGGGGAGAAAAATACTGAAGAAGAAAATACTCTAGTGCTATGAAATACAGGGGGAGTTTGAACTGAGGGGAAGCATACTCAGAAATTTTTTTAGCATACTGCATTTCATTTGTGAACAATTCTTTTTCCTTCTTTGTTTGCCCTAAATGCTTTATTTCCTTCAACTATGTTTCATATATTGCTTCTTTTGCTTATATCTATGCTTTGTTTATGTATGCTCGATCAGTTTTATTCTTCTCAATTCATGTGCCTTCTTGAAAAATGTGGTCGGTCAGAGGCGTGTTGAAAATGGAACTAGTCAAGAAAATATATCACAAGTGTTACTTGTTATGTTTTGAAGCATGAGGATCTTTAGAAAGTTTCTTTCATTTGACAAATAATCAAGCTGGTTGTTTACACAGAGCTTAAACGTCTTTTTCTTTAACATATGCTCATATAATTTTAGAAAGTACATTAAGTTTGTGTAACATCCTAATTTTTTTTAAACCCAATACTCTAGAACATATTTAGGTTAATCATTAGTCTGTTACGTCATAGTTTCCTTATTACTTTAAAATACTTAGCGGAAATACTAGTAATTTTTTTTTTGAATTAAAAAAGTAAAGTGAGAGCCGCGCGACTTGACGAACAATGAAGCATGAACGGAATGAAACGCAATCCAAATAAACCCATCATAAACATCTGATCATGAAACATGTAAATGCACAGGATAATTTAGCAAACTGCATAAGTAGATATATATATATATATTATGCCCACCCACAAAAGGCGGGGCTTAGTTTGGTACAATTGCAATACATGAAAAACGAAAGTACATCAAAAGGCATAAAAAGAAACTCTCCTAACTCTAGTACGCCTACAAATAGATAGCCCCAAGGCAAAAGGAGGATATCCTGGTCTAGTCAAAGCTGGGGCACCAGAACGCGACGGTCGTCTCCTACTGCGGGCCTCTCTAGAAAGGAGGGATGTATCCGATCCACTAGGCTATCTCGGCCGGGGTAGCTATGCGCTGTATCGGTCAGGCATGAGCTCCACGGTGGGGAATCATCCTTACCCGTCCTCCATATACCAGCTGAGCGACAGAAGCCTCACTACCTTCCCCAACGTCCATCGGCACAGTGGGGGAGGATCCCTTAGAAGGTACCTGAGTGGCAGAGTCCTCCGAAGGGTCCGTCTCGAAGAATGATGAGGGCGAACGGGGCACATATTGTGGGTAGTCCCGGATGGCAGAAGTTGTCGGTGGCGTGCGGTGGATCCGCTCCTCTCGAGGGCGTGCGCGCTAGAACATGAGGTCGTCGCCGAAAGGTGAGGCGGGAGAGAATTGATGACTATGTACAGGGTGACTGAAGGGCCATCCAACGAACATAAATATACGAACGACGCAGCAACCCACAAAATGGTATGACCCGTGGTCCGGATCATGATGCACCTCCTATGTCGGGTTGTCCACAAAAATCATAACGTCACCATCTGAAGACGTGACGGAAAGAAAGAGATAGAGGGAGTGAGAATCTTGCTAAAGAATCTCAATAGGGCCTCCTACTACCTAGGTGTCATCATTTACGTCCTCAAGAACCTTGGGTTTAGTGTACAAAATAAGTGGGCATGCATTAAGTCCATTTTTAAGCTTTTGAAACATAGTTAGCCAAGGTCCATTCATTTTAGTATGATTCTTAATGTCATGAATGCAACATATTAAAGAATGTATGCATGGCTCTACTTAATGCAAGAATAGTAATCATAACATTAAGAACATCATAATAGTGGCATAAAGTGGCAATTAAAATCTCATATGGGAAAACTTTGTGACATAATCATCATACTTTACTTCCTCATAGGCCACCCTAAAAGACATTCGCTCTGGGGGTGCTCGGCCCAACTGGTGTCACCCAAAACGTGTCACATCTCTAGGTTATGAGCTCATACCTTAACTAGTCATCACTAGTTCTTATTTATCAATCCCAATAAGCGTATCATAATCATAATCATAAACCTGACTTATCCAGTACGGGCTAGGGGGCATTTCTTGGGGGTGCTCGGCCGAACCGGTGTCACCCAAGAATACATCTTGGTACCGATGTCACATGAGTTCTCTGGAGGTGCTAAAATTCAATCCTACTTCAAATGTAACCAAATTTTTCATGATTATTCAATCCTAAACTGATTGTTATCATACTAAAATAGTTTTGGCATTGATTAAGATTAAAGGGGTTAAACGTACATTAAATTCCAATTTTACTGTTTTCCTATGAAGCTAGTTTCTCCCCTAATATGCATAGAAGTGTTCCTACCTCATCATATATCATTTTCACACATTCTAACACATCAAAACATCATCATTCAGCATCAAACATATCAAGACAAAACCGAATAGTTCAATTCCAAAAAGACACATAATTGACGTTTCTAAAACATATAAGTTGCTAGTTTCTCTTGGAATCATTTTGGGGCTTCTAAAACTCTTTACAAACCATTTTATTTTATCAAGAGGCTGAAAATAACCTTAGGTCAGTAACCAATTTAATACTTCCTTAGAAGAGGAATAGAATCATAAATCTTGTTGGTCATAACTTTATAAAACTTATCAAACCTAAAGAAAACACTAGAACATAGGTTGTTGGCCCTTGTAACTAGATGGAACTCATTCCAAGCTCATCATTGTTACTTGGCCGAAATCATGCATTCAAAGAATGCTTCCATACTTTACTTGAGATAAAATTGGCAAGTCTTTGAGCTCTAAGGTCTTTAAGTGATGACATAATTTAAACATGCTATGCACTTCATTTTTATTCTTCGTTACAAAGTAAAGTGAGAACTTTAAAGTAAATATGTAAGACTTAGAATTTAAATATGAAAAACTTGAAATAAATATACAAGGCTTGAAATTTAAATATACAAGACTTGAAGTAAAGATGCAAGGCTTGGAATTTAAATATGCAAGGCTTAAAATAAATATGCCATGCAAGTTCATTTCTTTATTTTAGTGCTCTAGGCCTAACAACAATTGATTTTAAGGCCGAAATAGAAAGGCTTTGAGAATTAATTAGGTGATAATGCAAGCTCTCATTTTAAATCTTTATGTTCTTTAGTGATGAAAAGTATATATGCTAGACAAGAACGTAAATATAAGATGCACTTCATTTCTTATCCTTTAACTTTAAGTGATGGCTTGGAAAATAAATATGAATGCAAAGCTCAAAGTAAATATGTAATGCATAAGTTTGAATATAAATATGAATGCGAGTTTATTTTATTTCTTATTAGAGCTCATACAAGACTTTTAGAGGAACTTTAACCTTAACCTTAACCCAAAGTTATCATGACAAGGTAAAGTGAGGTCTAGAGTAGAACCTTTCCTTAAAAATATAACCATAAATGAACTTTATAACACCTTTATAAAAACTCAAGCTTTAGAGATTTCTTTGTGGTGAACACAAGGTCACCAACTAGAACTCTCATCATCAAGCTATCATGTTGGACCACCAAGGATGGTTGGCCGAAATTTTAGAGAAAAGGAAAGAAAAGAAATCGAAACTTGAGAGCAAGAAAGAACCATTTTGAAACTCTAGAGACTATGATCTTGATGGTGCATTAACACCAACATCATGAGTCCTCATCATTGAGTTCATGTAACCAATTTAAAAAATCATCAAAGTTAAAGATTTCAAGGTTCAAGAAAGAAATAACTATAAACATTTTTAACTCAAGAACAAAGATCAAGCTTTAGAGGTTTATTCAAGTGATGAACATCATCATGAAACCCTCATCATCAAGCTCTCATTCCTTTGCTCTTCAAGCCTCATGGCTTAAACAAAGAAGGAGGAGGAGAAGAAAAGAAGTTCCCAAAAAGATTCAAGAGAAACTATGAACACATAAAGAGATTAAGAACTTAAATGAAAGAAACAGTTGAAAGAAAATCCCTACCAAGTGATTGGAGGTTGAGATGAGAGAAGAGGGTGAAGAACTTTGAAGAACTTGGACACTTGAACTTTGAAGTGCTCTTTCAAAACTTACACTTAGCAAATGAACCCAAAATGATACAAGTTCACCCAAGCATGCTATTTATAGAGAAATGAAACAAAATGAGAGGTGTAAATGGGAGAGGGAGTTTCGGCCATTTACAGCACAAGAGGAGAGAAAATATCTTCTCCAAGGTATGGTTCAAGGCATGGTGGAAGGCATGGCTAAGTATAGGTTCAAGTATGGGTGCAAGTATGGGTCAAGCATGGTTCTTTGAATGAAAAAAAATTCAACATGTGATGTAAATGGGGGAGGAGATGCCCGAACTTGCATCAGCCATGGGGAGGGTTTTCTTGCATTTTAATTGTGGTTTAGAGTTGTGTTTAGGTGTATCTTTGATTAGGATTAAGATTAGGAATTTGTAAGAAAGTGTTTAGGTGAGAAAATGGGTAATCAAGGTTGTCAAGACATGTTTAAGGAGTGGTCTTGCATCATTAGTGAGTTATAAACTCATTTTAGTGCATAAACAATTCTAGACACAATTCCATGACTTAAGGAATTGGAGAGAGAAAATACTATTCAAGATTCCAAGATTAGAATCTTGAGTTTTAAAAAGAGATTTAAATATAATCTAAGCAATTTTAGGCTCTAATTAATTTTAATAGCTTATTTTGACTCTAGATTAATTATGGAAATTAATTAATCTTTGATTAGAGCCTAATATTGCTTAGGTTTGCTTAATTATGTCATTAGGCTCAAAAATACTATTCTAGGGGCAAAAATCGTAATTTTGCACTAAAACTACTCGGGACCATCGGGACTTAAACAGACGCTTTTAAACATGTAAAAACATTGTTTTAAACTTTCGGGGAAAGTTTCGGGCTCAAACGACACCTTTACCCGCGTAAAAACACTATAGGGGTATTTTGGTCATTTTGACCCGAAACTGCAGAAAATGAGACTTTCGCCTCCAAAACCATTCAAAGGCCATTCAATCCCTTTCAAACATTGAGTTGGCCCTTCGAGGACTGCCGGGCCGGCCATCCTCGAATTCTGGGCCGATAATGACCTCAGGGGCATTTTGATCATTTTCCTCTCAGACTGAAAAATCGGGGCGTTACAGTTTGTCTTATGCTTCAAGCGAAACAATAGCGGCTCTAATTAAATGTCACTTAAGGCCAAAATGCTTTTATATGATCCATATCATGCCTTAAGAAAAAGAACTTCCTGAAAATCTCTTTTAATGCTAGATTGAAAGAATTTGATATATCATTTTTTTTTTGTAATATTCCTTTCAATTATCTCTTCAAAAGATTTTCCTCAAATTAGTTAGTCATCATCAAAAAGGGGGAGATTTTTAGCTCCAAAACCCTTTTACGTCTATTTGTTTTCAATGAAAACAAAACCAATTTAAAGAAAATATTCTGAAGAATGTCTAATTTTTCTCCTTGAGTTTCTTGACAAAGCATAACAGGCTCTCTCGTTTGCATAATATGCATTTGAAATGCAAATAATGTCACTTCACATCTGTAAACATGTTTTATCTCATGAAAAGAGATTATGATTAAAAGAAAGTGAATATTATATCATACAAAGAAGCATACATGTTTCACAGTTGAAAGAAAATCATATCAAGAATAAGAAACCAAGGCAAAGGACTTCAGAAAGTAGCATCAGACTTCAGAAAGTAGCATCAGACTTCAGAAAGCATGCTTGAAAGGAAGATATCAAATATCTTATAAAGTCAAAGTGATCTGCTATCTTTAAATATCCCTCTCGTAAAAGTTTGGAGTATCAATAAACAATGTTTGAAGTCATGAAGATTCACTCTTCATGAAGGAAATGATACCAAAGTTTAGAAAGCTTACTCTCAGTGAAACAGTGTCTTCAACAAGAAGGAAGGAAAATTTTTTGAATTTCAAATTTGAATTTGCTTCTGAAAAGTCATATCCTAGTGTCAAAATCAGTCAATCATCTCTTTTACCTTTAAAGTCAATTATCAAAATGTTCTAGAAAAAAGTGTTTAGAAACCATGGTCTAGAAAGTAAAAACTAGTTTTTGAAGAATATCAAAAACCTCTTCTCTCACAACGGCTCCTGTGGGCTGATTTGACAAAGCAGAAAGACTACTCTTCTAGACTTTCTTTCCAAGATGCAAATGGATGATCAACACGTATTCCTGGAAGATTTGATTAAAGTAAATATTCTCAAGGAAAGACCTATATAAATAAGAGATGTTGTGCTCCTTAAAGCAGAAGACTTAACGTTGAAAAGATAGAGCTAAAATTCTGTCATTTTCCTTTTATCTCATCTTTGTTTGAAAATCATTTCCTTGTACATTAAATTTTCTTTCTACACTTCATAGATCATATGCTCATATAGAAAGAAGTCATTCAAGATTCTCAAAGTTCTTTTCATTGTATATTCAAAGAAATCTTGAGTGTAGGTTAGTTTGAGTGGCAACCCAAACATATAACCTTTGTATCCCTGATCTGAAAGTGATCAGTATGAGATATGTAATGCCCCGATTTTTCTGTCTGAGAGGAAAATGACCAAAATGCCCCTGAGGTCATTTTCGGCCCGGAATTCGAGGATGGCTGACCCGGCAGTCCCCGAAGGGCTAACTCAATGTTTGAAGGGGATTGAATGGCCCTTGAGTGGTTTCGGAGGCGAAAGTCTCATTTTCTGCAGTTTCGGGTCAAAATGACCAAAATACCCCTATAGCGTTTTACGTAGGTAAAGGTGTCATTTGAGCCCGAAACTTTCCCCAAAGGTTTAAGACAATGTTTTTACATGTTTAAAAGCATCTGTTTGAGTCCCGGTGGTCCCAGGCAGTTTTAGTGCAAAATTACGATTTTGCCCCTAGAATAGTGTTTTTGAGCTTAATGATGTAATTAAGCAAACCTAAGCAATATTAGGCTCTAATCAAAGATTAATTAATTTCCATAATTAATCTAGAGTCAAAATAAACTATTAAAATTAATTAGAAACTAAAATTTCTTAGATTAGATTTAAATCTCTTTTTAAAAACTCAAGATTTCACTTTTGGAATCTTAAATAGTGTTTTCTCTCTCCAATTCCTTAAATCAAGGAATTGTGTCTATAATTGTTTATACACTAAAATGAATTTATAACTCACTAATGATGCAAGACCACTCCTTAAATATGTTTTGACAACCTTGATTACCTATTTTCTCACCTAAACACTTTCTTACAAATTCCTAATCTTAATCCTAATCAAAGATACACCTAAACACAACTCTAAACCACAATTAAAATGCAAGAAATCCTCCCCATGACTGATGCACCTTCGGCCATCCCTCTCCCAATTACACCACATGTTGATTTGTTTCTCACTCAAAGAACCATGCTTGAAGCCATACCTTGAACCATACATCACCATACTTTGAACCATACCTCACCATGCCTCAAGATCACAACATCTCACCTCATGGAACTCATGGGGCTGCCCATGATGCTGTAATGGCCGAAGCCCTCACCCCCCATTTGCACCTTGCATTTGTTTCATTTCTCTATAAATAGCATGCTTGGGTGAACTTGCATCATTCTGGGTTCATTTGCTAAGTGTAAGTTTTCAAAGAGCACTTCAAAGTTTCCTTTTTCTCTCAAGTTCAAGTCTTCAAGTTCTTCAAGTTTTTCATCCTCTTCTCTCATCCCAATCTCTAAATCACTTGGTAGGGGTTTTCTTTCAAAAGTTTCTTTCATTTAAAGTTCTTAATCTCTTTATGTGTTCATAGTTTCTCTTGAATCTTTTTAGAACTTCTTTTCTTCTTCTTCTCCTTCTTTGTTTCGGCCATGGGCCTTGAGGACAAGGGAATGAGAGCTTGATGATGAGAGTTTCATGATGAAATTCATCACTTGAACAATCTCTAAAGCTTGATCTTTGTTCTTGAGTTAAAGATGTTTTTAGTTTTCCTTCTTGAATCCTTGAAACCTTTTCACCTTGATGATATTTTAAAATGGTTATGTGAACTCAATGATGAGGACTCATGATGTTGGTGTTAATGCATCATCAAGATCATAGCCTCTAGAGTTTCAAATGTTTCCTTTTCTTTTTAAAAGTTTCGGTTCCTTTTCCTTTCCTTTCTCCACATTTTCGGCCATGTTGGCCAATAAGGTTCACAATGGCTTGATGATGAGAGTTTCTAGTTGATGACTATGTGTTCATCACAATAAGGCCTCTAGAGCATGAGTTTTAATGAAAATATTATTTATGACCTCATTCTAAGGAAGGAAACTTTGTGTTCTAAAGAACCCTTGAGGTTCACACTTTTTTTTTTACTTTATCTTGTCATGATAAGCTTGGGTTAAGGTTTAAGTTCCTCTAAAGTTTTGTATGAGCTCTAATAAGAAATAAAATGGACTAGTATTCATATTTAAATTCAAGTTTATGCATTACATATTTACTTTGAGCTTTGCATTCATATTTATTTTCCAAGCCATCACTTAAATTTAAAGGATAAAGAATGGATTGCATCTCATATTTAAAATGAGAGCTTGCACTATCACCTAACTAAATCTCAAAGCCTTTCTATTTCGGCTTTAAAGTCGATTGTTGCTGGGCCTAAAGCACTAAAATAAAGAAATGAACTTGCATATTTATATTTCAAGTCTCGCATATTTATTTTTATCCTTGCATATTTATATATCAAGTCTTGCATATTTACTTTAAGCTCTCACTTACTTTGTAACGAAGAATAACAATGAGGTGCATAGCATGTTTAAATTATGTCAGCACCTAAGAACCTTAGAGCTCAAAGACTTGCCCATTCTATCTCAAGTTAAGGTTTTATGTGGGAACATTCCTTGAATGCACAATTTCGGTCATGTAGTGATGATGAGCTTGGAATGAGTTTCATCTAGCTACGAGGGCCAACAATCTAAGTTTTTTGACTCTCTTTAAACCTTGCGATCTTTATGAGATTAAGACCAAACAAGATTTATGAATTTAATCCTCTTTTAAGGAGGGGTCAAGTGGTCACTGACCTAGTGATGTTTTTAGCCTCTTTTACAAATAAAATGGTTTGCAAAAGAGTTTTAGATGTCATAAAAATGATTCCAAGAGAAACTAGCAACTTAAATGTTTTAGAAATGTCAAGTTATGCATCTTTTTGGAACTCAATGTTTCAGTTCTTCCATGATGAGTTTGCTGCTGTGTGATGATGTTTTGATGTGTTAGAATGTGTGTAAATTATGTATGATGAGGTAGGAACATTTCTATGCATGATAAGGAAAGAAACTAGCTTTCTAGAAAAATCGTAAAGTCAAGATTTAGCATAGTTTTAACCCATTTATTTTTGGACACAGCCCAAACTATTTCAATGGGAATATAATCAGATTAGGATTGTTTAATCATGAAAAATTTGGTTACAATTGAAGTAGGATTGAATTTTAGCACCTATAGAGAAACTAGTAACTAGAAAACCATAAAATCGCAATTCTAAAACTCTTAGAACATTTAATTTTTAGAATCTGTCCAGTAACCTCATAATATGGTAAACATGGTTTACAATTAGCTCTTAGACATAGGAATGTCTGATAATTGGTTTAGGTTTAATTTATAGCGCCTTAGGCGAAGACAGAACTAAGAAAGGGTCTAAAACTCAAGTTCTAGAACCCCGTAATTATAAGTTTATAATGCTGCCCCTAAGGAATGGTGATGTTCAGATTCATTAGAGAACATAAATAATAATGAGATTCATTAGAAGAGAGCCCTTCAGAACATAAGAGGTTGATAGAAAATGATAGATAAACTACATAACAAATTTAAGGCTCGTAAGGGTCAAAGCATAAGATACCGTAGGACCAAGAGCATAATGAATTTTCAATGTGGCTTGTGGACGTATGAGAATGATTATGATTTGATGTCTTATGATGATGTTGAATGGTTATGCATGTCCTACAAGTTTCGTGGCATAAAGCAAGTTTGAAGGAAATCCGGTGAACGCCGGTATGCTGCCGAATTTCCCATCAAACTTGAGAATTTGAGAAAAGTTTGTGAAAACTCTTGGGTGACACCGGTTCAGCCGAGCACCCCCAGAACAGATGTGACATAACACTAAGACGCATTCCTCCCGCTACGGCGGGGAGGAAACAAATCCTTGAGGGTATTGACATTGAGCTTGCCAAAGCGGACAATTCACTGTGTACTAGATACCAGTAGAGCGTTTCAAAGAAGGAAATGATCCTAAGATAGGTGATCCAAGAAAGTTATGTATACCCCCTTTATTAGCCCATATTAAATCTAGTGACGACTAGTTAGGATTGAGCTCATTCCTAGGCGATAGGTGAGATGTAGTTTGGTGACCAGATTATTACCGGGCCGGTGAATCGGTTGGACTTTTGGTGGATATGTTAAGAGGGTGGTCTTAAAGAAAAAGAACTTAAGAGTTCAACTTATGAGAAAGATGTCACATGAAAAGTACTGTACCTTTTATGCCACGCATATGATTTATGTTCCTTTGTGTGGAGCCCAAGAGCAATGATGTTCATGATAATGTGCATATGGTATTGTCATGCATTCATCAAATATCTGTTGCATCCATGCCATTAAGACTCATACCAAAAGACACCCACTTCGGATAAATAGATTTGGAAAGCTTAAAACCGAACCTTATGCATGTACACCTTTTTCATAATTAAAAACCAAGGTGGCTGGGGACGACGACGAAGACACTCGTGTTAGAGTCGGGAATCCCTACTGAGAATCTTGAATGAGTTTCTCATCCCTTCCTTATCTTCCGTGTCATCTCTAGACGAGGATTACAATGAGGTTCGTGACTTCTTCTAAGGTTCGTGCTTAAGGGTCACACTAACAAATGGAGTAGAGGATCGCCGCGGACGCATAGATAGTTTAGCTTTTGGATTGATACTCATCCAACCTCATAGGTGGATAAGGATCACTTCATATAAATAGGCATATTTTGGTGTAAATAATGGTACAATGATGCTAGTAATTTATGTATTTATGAAGGAGTGACGATATTATGATTGTTATGTATGATGCTAAGTTTCATATTTATGGATGGTGTGATTACTTTTCTTGCACGATGTGGTTATGACAAACGTTAGGTTAGCGCACGGCTCGTGTTTTGTTTTTCAAGTTTCGAAAAAGAAAAATTTATTCGTATCTTCCGCTAAGTATTTTAATGAAAGGTTTTGAAAAATAAGACTAAAAGAGTAATAGACTAATGATTAACCTAAATATGTTCTAGAGTATTGGGTTAAAAATTAGGATGTTACAAGATAGCTTGAAGAGGCTCATCAAAGACTACTTGCAACATGACTGTATAAGTGTTTTTTACAGCTCGCAATTTCATATTGAAGAGGCTGTTAATTAACTATGGATGTATGACACTAGGGGTGTCTACTAGTCACTAGACATAGCTTGAGAAGACTACTGAAAAGACTATCCTTTTTCCTTCTTTGGTTGGAGGAAGAGGTAGTGAAACTCAACAGTTGTTGAGAACTGGATGTAGGTAGATTGATCGAACCAGTATAAAACTCTTCATGTTGGTTCTTTTCTGTCCTTTATCTCTTTTTATCTCCATATCTGTTGTTGCTTTAGTTTCAAGTTTTGAAAAGGCTTTTATATATTTTTCTTTATTTGCTCGAGTTCAGAAAGCTTACTTTCTGAAAGTGCTTAAGGCTATTTTTCTGGTGCGCCACAAGTTCATCTTGATAGCCTTTTGGATAAAGTTTTTCAGATCTTCAGTGAAAGGAGAAAAGTTAAAAACATGATTCAACCCCCCCTTCTCATGTGTTTTTCTACCTACACACGGGTCCATGGGTAAATTGATAGGATAAATACAAGTAGAACTTAAAAATAGCAAAATCACAAAATGAACCAAAGTAAGCGGTGACAGATTTATGGGAGGAATGAAAGATCTTCTTTAGGCTAAGGCGAATTGACTTCTATGATTTAAGGAAAATTTTTTACCATTGACCGTTCCACAGAGCTTAAGTGGTCCTCAGTGAGCTTCAAAGAACGGGAAATGAGAGTCCAAAAGTAAAGGAAATTGGATCCCTCGACTCGATTAACAAAGAAGGGTTAATGATGAGGAATCCCTTGGACTTTGATGTAAAATTCCTTGAAATGGTGCAAAGACTCTTCATAGGCCTCGAAGACCTTCTTCTTCATCCGACCTCGGAAAGAAATCTAGGAACCACTGGATAGCTTTGTGAAAATGAACAGATGGAGGAAGATATTGGGAAAAGGCGAGATTTTAAGATAGTTGAACATGATCTTGAAACCCCGAATCATGGCCTAGCTATTCGGATACAACTGTGAGGCAGCATTGGTTTCCCGTGGTATGGACACTTGAAAGTTAATGAATGAAATTCAAATGCCCAACTTATCAAAAAGGATGTCATACATCCACATATATTGGAAATTGTCATTTCTTAGATGACTACAGAGCCTCTCATCAGAACTTGTAGCCTCCAAGGCATACTTGGATTTGTCCCCAGGAATTGAGTGTATATAGGCATGACATCGGAAAGTGGTGAGGTGCTCATCTTTCACCAAAGAAGGGATTCCCATAACTTCTTCTAAGAAATACTGGAGATAGTCCTTGGCCAAGATTGTCGGAGGATGGAGAACCCTGGGAACCTTAGCCTCACGTTTTGCCGTAACCTACAATGGGGGAAACCACCTTAATCTAAGCACGAAAGCCGAAAATAGCATAAATTGAGGAAAACAAAAAACAGACCTATGGTGGTTCCCCCCATCCTAACCGAATGCGTCCGGTGGCGGTGGCAGGCGTAAAGCACTTAAAGTGGGGGTAGGCTGCGGAGCGATGAAGGAAAAAGAAAAAGAAAAAAAATCCCCCAACCAAGCCAAGCGCAACAACGCAACTAAAAGCAACCCCCTCCCTACCCACCCCCCCCCCCCACACACACACAAAACAAGCTATGGTGGCACCATGTGGAACATTGCAGCAGCACCGCCACAAGAACATGAAACCATATAACCAAGGCACACACAAAAAGTTGAACAACAACAATAGAAATCACACGAGGAAGAAAAGTAAACCAGGAAGAAGTAAGAAAACTGACTTGAGATAAGGAGGATCAGAAACCTTCTAATACTTGGAGAAAGGGATGTGCACGAAAGGAGACTCTGGAAGCAATAATCAGATTCTGAAAGAACAAAACGAAACAGAACTTGAAATAAAAAGAAATAGAAAAGACACAGGAGTGAAGAAGGAATAATCAAGGGCAAGGACAACCTTTAACCATGCCCATTGGGACCATATCGGTAAAATCTCCTCACAGTCATTCATTACAATGCCCCATGGAGCGTGCAATCTAACGCATGTTATCAAAATATGAAATGATGTTTGACGCAACTCGTGTTAAGAAACACCATGATTATCTCGAATCGTGTGATTGGATAAGCTCACCTGCTCGAAAAGCATAAGTACCTCGCTAAAATTAATGGCGGAACAACATTATCAAAGGTGCCTGAGAAAACGAAATTCAAGATTAAACTCATTCCTAGTCTTATTAAACTCTCCTTGAACTCGACACCCAATTATGAATAATCGGATGTCGTGTTGGGGGCACTGTTACAACCTAACTATGCAAGTCCAACGCCAAGACTAGTCTCGTATGGCATGAGCCCAAAACATAGACATGGACCATGACCCAATGTGGTGAGATAAGCCCAGTAAGCATCCCTAAGTCGTAAGTCAGAAAGCCTAGAGCATCACGCATGCCCAATGGGTTCCAACCTCATCCATGGCAATGCCCCTCTCCAGCCTTGCTGGATGCAAAGGTCATGTTCCCTACGATCTCATAATGCAGTTCGCATATAAGCCCACTAACCACGTACCAAAATATGATAGCAGTGGTAACGGGCATTGAAATCTCCTATTTAGAGAGTATACAAATGGTAAACAGGTACACACACTAACCCCTACTCGGCACAATTTAAAACCGTTACCGATACCCTTGGTGGAATGCTTGTAGATACTTTACCTACTACCCCAACTTCATCAAGGACACATTCGAGGAAGGAAAGGCTATTTTGTGGTCACTTCAACCCCTCAGGTAAACTCCTACCATACTACTTCGTTACACTATTATTATTCTTCTTATTGTTGGTATTATTATTGTTGATAAAAGATATATTGACTGATAAGCTTTTTAACACATCAACAAATTTTTTTGAGTAAACTTTTATGGTCATAAAATTTTCAATTTAAGATAATTTGATTCTAATAAAATTTTTTCATGAATTTGATCGTAATAAAATTTTTACATCAATTTAATCCTAACATTTTCAATTATGTCATTTGGTAGTAACATATTTTAATTTAAACATTAATTTAGTCATTTTATCAATAAAGAGATCTAACAAAATAACTAAATTAACACAAAAATTAAAAATTTTAGTAATTAAAATAATCTAAAAATTTTAAGTATTTCTCCGATACCTCTATAAAATTCAAAGATATAAATACCCCTTAATTATTTACAGTTAAAAATGAGTCACATATTTTGCTGATCCAAATTTTTGAAAATTTATTAAATCACAATATTTAATTATAAAAAGGTCCAGGTGAGACTAAACCAAAAGTTTTCTATTTAAAGTAAATTGAAAATATTCATATTAAAAAATTATTATTATTATTATTATTATTATTTAAAATGATAACCAACAATCTAGTTAGGCAATGCACAAATACCAGCAAACAAAATTGTCGAGGGTGGCAATCTCACCGTTGATTATACGTGATGGAACAAAACATAATATAATGAATCACAATATTCCTCGTAGGTATATAAAACACAATAAAATTTAATTATAATATAACAAGGACAAAAATCCTTCTTATTTCTTTCTAGCACCTACAATAAATAACATAATGTAAAAAAGAAAAAAAAAATGCAGTAAAATGTGTAAAACTGTCTCTCTCTCTTATACATAGCTAGTAACAATGTTCACCCTCTGAAGGAGCAATAACTGAAAATCGGTGTATAAATGAATGATATATTTGTTTCACACGAAATCGAACAACAAAATCCGCGAGGAAAAATGAAACGGACTCATCGGATTCAGTGCTTCAAGATAGCGAGCATTGAAAGAACAATCGAAGCTCCGATCATCGCAACTGAGCCCGAAACGGATCCGGCTGCTCCGGCGTCGGGAGAAGGCGCCGGAGACGACGACGGGGATAGGTCCTGAGCGGAGGCGCCGGGGGCGAAGAGGAAGAGAGCGGCGGCAAGGATGGTGGCAAAGGAACTGAGAGCCCTGGCCATTGTGAAGAAGTTAAGAGAGAAAGACATTGGCAAGGATCAGGAGCTGTTGGGACACGAGAATTGCGGAAGGCGGGGGGAGGGGTATTTATGGGGTAGTGGGGTATGGGGTAAAGGCGCGTGGGGCCCACGGGAAGCCGTGACAGCTGGAATGTGAAGGAGGTGAAGTGTTGGTGGTGGGTGAGATGGGTCTCTACGCTTCTGATCCGTGTGCTTGGCTTCGTTAAACAGCCTTTCCTGGTCGGCGGGTGAAGTTTTTTGGTTTTTTAATTGATCTTTGTTTTCTTTTTTTTCACAAAGTGTTCCTTTAAAATTTTAAATTAGGCAAATTGGATCGTATAAAAAAGATTATCAAATTAGTTCACATATAATTAAATTATTAAATAAATTAATTCTTAAAAAAAATTCTCAAATTAATTCTTATAAAATTTTAAATCAAATAAATTGATTTTCTCAAAATTAAATAATCAACTAAATTGGTCATTCTAATAAATTGAGTCAGAAAGACTCACTTATTTGATAATTTACTTTTTTAAAAATTAATTTAAATTTTTTTTTATAGGAACTAATTTATTTTACCATTCAATTTTGGAGGATTCAATTTGAGAGTTTTTTTTTTGTAAAGGGATTAATTTAATCAACTTAAATTTTAGAGGGAGTAAATTATGGGCTTTGTCCTTTTATTTTTTTGGGTCATGTCGGTGGGTTAAGTTAGCATCCAAGTAAAAGCACCACACCTGTTAGATTGATCAAATTAGATAAAAATCACACAAATATTCGATTTTTAACGTATTAATAATTAACAATTCTATAATAGACTGAAGTGTTTAGTGTTAGGAAAAATATGTGTTAAAAAAAATAGTATTAGAAAATATTATTTATACTATAAGTAAATCCATAATCTAATCATAAACTCTTACATGTCTCAATGAAATATGGAAGGTTGGGAATTCAACTCTCATTCTTATCTCCAATTCCTTAATATATCGAATGAGTTGATTTATTGATCAATGCATTAGGGTTTGCTTCTAAATTTTATTCAGCAATCATATAATGTTTTTATTAATTATCTCTTATTCTTAATTTTAATTTTTTTTGGGGTGCATGGCGACTATTTTAGTATTTTTCACGCATTCTTTCAACTTGGAAGATTGCGTACGATTCTTTGTACCAGAAAAAATCAACCCGGGAACGAGACGACCTGCGTTCTACGTCACCTCTCTCTTGACGATTCCCCTTTTGGACCTTTCTCATTGAACCCGTCATTGTAGCCGTCTTCAAATCTAAAGGCGGTTTGTTATTTTCGTTTTCTCTCTGGCTTCCCCCAGCTTCCAAATGTAGAGAATGCGAGGTACATGCTTTTGGGGTTGAGGAGGATTTTGAGCCGTTGATTAAAGGAAAGGAGGTCCAAAGGAAGAAAAAGGAGCTGGACGTGGCTTCTTTTGCCTTATGGGCTATAGATAGAAAGAAATTGGGCTGAACTAGAAATGCGTTAAGTAAGAGGCAAATTGTAAGGTGGACTTTAAATTTTTAGTTTCATTATGAACCTCTTATTATCAGCTATTAGATAATTATTATTGTTATTGGATGGTTTAATCCAATAGCTAAGAATAGGGAGTTTATGATAGACCCAAATATAAAGAGGTCCACCATAAAACCTATCGAAGTAAGATAAACCCAAAGGAGAGAAGATAGGTGCAAAATGAAAACATGGGTAATGGTTGGCTAAAAAATCGAAGTGACCATGACCATCATGTGCATAAAATTGGACTAAGGGATGTAAAAGTTAATAGACCTGACAATCTAAGCAACTTAGCTCTATTTTAAGTATCATTTTCCTTAGATCTTATTTGTTTTTCTAGCCCTAGTATAGCTCTAATTTGCTTATTATCGTATTCAACTTCAAGTCATCAATTAAATTCCATTATCGAAAATTCTTTGTTCTTTTCTTGAGTTGCTCTTGCTCAAATTAATGATTTCTTTGGTGAGTTGAAGGATCCATAAACTAGAAAGTAGAGTATCCTTCTAGTACAAGTCACCTATTTGCATTAATCATAGTGATTCTTTGATCGAATCAGATTTAATTCTTAGCCAACTTATTTTGGATCAAACATATTTTGTAACACGTGATGAGACTTCCAAGATCAACACTGAGAAGTTTCAATCCTTTAGATTAGATCATATTTGGTGTATGAATTTGAGGTCAGGGAACATAGCTAGCAAGATGGCATCCTCACATCAACATAGAAATAAGCACCAATGTTGTTGGAATGAGTCAACCAGGGATGTATGCAGTGGTATTGTCTTCGCCTCCTAGAGACAAGTCAACCACCATCGTCAACAGTTATTATTTAGTCCAGTAGGTTTGTGAATACACCTACCTTGGTTGGTACACCATTATGGCATCCAGTGGAGGGGCTATGCAGGTGAATGCAACACCTGTACAATCTAATGTAATCATGACTCCATTGAGGCCTACCATGGCCTCCCCTTCTTCCCAAACTCCCTTGAATGATGACGAAGAGACAAGTTAACTAATTGTGACCACCACTTCTTTCATTAAACGACATGTTGATGGAGCACTGCATGATTTGATGCATCAATTATCTGCCAAGCTAGGAGAGATCATTAAGCCAATAGTCCACAATTTCTATTCAAATAGCTCTAGGTCCTAGCCATGAAAGCTTAGATAGAACCCTTCAAATGGACTAATACTATTGTTAAACTCCTACTATGGCAAAAGGAGGAATGTCATATATTGGGGGCATAATGGAAAACCTTAGTTGTAATATGGCAATGTCGATATGCTGAGTAGACAACCAAGCACTCAAGGGTATACTGAAGCCATGATGAACCAAGGCCATCATTTAGATCAACTAATAAGGGTGGAGCCATTATATTCTATAGAAGACTACCCTTAATTGCCTCAACCTCAAGTTAAGGTCCCTATAGGGTATATCTTAGATGTGGCTAACCTTATAGTACGAGGCATACAGCCTTAACTACAATAATTATGTATCCTCCACAATTAGTCCATGGGCAACCACAAATAGGATATACTCCCATGTGGGACATAATCCCCAAATTGTACCAATTCTTTTGGGGGATCCACCTTATGGAAACCTAGCTATGAGTCATCAGTAGTTGCCTCAACCATAGGCATAGAACAAGGGTTATGTAAGGCTAGAAGTAAGTCATGTACCATTTGGATTACGTTTTGATCCTTTGCGACTTGTTATTAACCCCAGTGTACTGGCTGATGAGGCGCCACTTTGGTGTTTAGCTAAGGCTAGTGGATTAACTCGTCTACTAACAATATCAATAGAATAAGGCCTAATTCTTCAACCAATGGTTGTATTAGACCATTGAAGAGTGATGATAGTGGAGTTATAACAGCTATAAGTCAAAATTCAATGGACAGGCATTCACCAATAGAGGCTACGTGGGAACAAGATTGTTTTTAAAGAGGGGGTACTATTATGAGGCAAAAGGGTAAGAAGGACATTGTGGACGATGGAAAGTTAGTTATGACAAGTGGTGACATCGCTAGTAATCCGATGGGCACAAGTCACAAGCAAAACATAGAAAATGCACAACTCTCGAGCTATGTCACGTAAGGGGGAACTTCATTTTTGTAAAAGGTGAGTATGGTCCGAATTACCTTTGTCCTTTGTTAGGATAAATTCTCCTTCTTCCATTCTAAGCTTAATTCCAATTTCTTAATCATTTTTGTAGGTGTGATTAATAAGCACAATGGCTCAAATGTATCTACTCTTCTACTTCTATTTTCATTGTTCATTTTGTTATCGTCTCTTCATTTACTTTGACTATTGTTGCACTATGTTTATATCTTCTTCAGATATCATACTTACATACTGTTATAGACACTGTTAAGAAAGAGTATATAGGAATATTCTAGATTGAATATAGGATGATAACATGTGTAAGGGGTGATACGAGGTGGAATGATCTAGAATACCTTACCCTAGTATATATGTAATCAATTAGAGTAAAAAGAATCAGGAAAGAAAAATTGTAGCCTTTAGTTTTATTTTTTGTAGAGTTTCCTAGCCAACTTTTCAATCTTTTAGCATTTTTTCAAAATAAAAAATTGCAACAATTTGGTGCACTTGTCTTGAACTCACTTACCATGATCTCTTTCCATGCTCGGCCATTATGGCAATACCATGTTCTTTCACATACTTGCCAACAATACCTCACATTCACCCTAACACAATCATACCCACTTCCTAGCTTAGGAACAATTTTTGGTTATGGCTTTAACCGTAATACCCTCTCACTTAATCCTCCTAAACTACTACAACCAAAACTAGACCCCATCCTGACCATAATAAAATTATTCTAGCAATCATTGCC
The DNA here is from genome assembly GCA_031216125.1 of Dalbergia cochinchinensis. NCBI lineage: Eukaryota > Viridiplantae > Streptophyta > Magnoliopsida > Fabales > Fabaceae > Dalbergia > Dalbergia cochinchinensis. The sequence continues at coordinate 27,991,284 of CM062374.1, forward strand.
TGGTCCTCTACCACCTATACCCCTGCCACCAAGGCCCATGCCACCAACTTCTCATCCTAATAGGGTGAAAGAGCCACCCTTGGTTGCTGCTAAATTGACATGATGTGGTTTATTGACCCTTGGCTTAAAGCTTGCTGAAACACTAGACACTCCCTATACAAATGCTGACGCATATGTTTTCTCTCATAAGTCTGGCATACTGGATATGTCTGAATTGAACTCTAATCATTCTATCGACTACTCCCTCTGCTCTATGTTTATGATATAGCTGGGCATGCCCGGGTGGACTCTAAGAAGGTGACCCTTCCTGACTAACCCTGTTGCTAGCCTTGCTAGTGGTGACCTCTACTTGAACCTACTTCACTCGAGAAGAAGTCGTGAAACTTGGCCTTTATGTTGGCCTTTGACATCATCTTATGTTTTGTTATTCTACTCTTAATTATAATCCTCATATGCATAACCTATGGCTAATATGTGAAGCTGTAAGATGAGGAACATGTCCTTAGGCAATTCCTGAACAACTCTTCTCACCTTGGCTATCTCTGTCAGTAACATGCTAGAGGCTGCTTGGGCCAAACAGGTGAAGTGCTCGTCATACTCTATCATTGTCATACCTAGAGTGAACCAGAGCTCTAGAGACTCCTCTGCCATCTTTGCTTACCACCTTTCTAATAAGAATATCTACATGAAAGCCTCCTTGAACTGCTCCTAAGAGGGATGATCTAAGGCCTTATGTCTCTACCGAAACTCCTGATATCATAACATTGGCTCCTAAGTGGAACTAACCATCTTTGCTGCTCTCTCTAAAGAATAATAGATGGCATCAACTATCTCCTCCACCTGTTTAAGGAATTCCTAGGGGTCTTTTGTAACACCCTAATAGACCCGGACTCTATTAGCTGTTACCTATATTCTTTAATCAATTTTATTTTTAAATTAATGATAAGAAGATAGGGGTAATTTTTTTTATACGAATCTACTTTTAAAAAAATTAAGCCTGTAATGTGAATGATATGCGCGCCATAGTTTCGATATACTATAATTTCTAAAATTGAAGTTTACTGAGCAGTAATATCATTGTTACCAACATGAGTTTACATAGTAGCACCTAGACGAGTAAATACAGTACTGGCTTTTGATACATCTAATAAAATAGTACATAGAAGAAAATACAGCATACGGATAGCAACAGTGGAAAAGTGAAAATCTCTAGCATAGATTACTACAGAGGTGGTGGTAGTGGTTCTTAACCTATCAAATGTCTAATCTGAGGCTAGGCTAGTAGTGGTTTTTTCTCCCTAGCTCCCCAGACTTCGTGCATCTTGACTCAAGGAAGCGAGACTTCCCCCTTCTCGAATAGTTGGGATTCATCAGTATCTGGTGGTGACAACGGAAACATACATAGGAGTGAGAAATGCTGGATTTCTCAGTAGGAATTTCAACTTGGTATCGATTGTGTCATCATTGTCACTCCAACTACCTCGGGTTTATTTACAAAGTGATGGACAGGTAAAGCTTCATTTATCAAGATTTTCGCAAACATGATTAGCCGAGGTAGAGTTACTTTTAAACTATTCTTATTAGCAGAGTCATACATATCTAACTTAATGATTTCATGCATCTTTTTGTAATCATACAAGCATTTCTACTACTAGCATGACACTTTATTCTCTTTTTATTGACACGTCTCATAATTACTCACGGATGAATACATCAATGCCTTAGACCACCCTAAAAGGGTAATGAGCTACATACCGCGTGCCGCCGTCACAACCTTTTGGTTTTCTTTCATTGCCCGTGATCTCAGCGGTTTAGGGGTTAACCGTGAGCTTAGCTCAAGTCCACTTTTCAGGACTATCATTGCTACTTTTTCAGGCTTGACTTTTATTCTCATTGAGTGAAAATCATCATGCAATCATAAATAAATCATGGTACAATCAATCATCCATTCTTATCATTTCATAACTCATCAATATATATTCATAATACTACATATCAGCTTGGATATCATAGAAACATTTCATACACAATCTTATATCAAATAGTAGACATTTCATACTAAGTCTCATGGTAAAAAAAAAAAATAGTATTCTTGTTAAGTAGGTATTTAGCATATAGACTTATGTAAGATCTCATATAGATTCTCTTAGTCTTCTTTGTACACTTAATATTTAGTAATACATTAATGCACTTTAAAATATTATTAAATGTTCTTTACATATTTTAAAGCTCCCCTATGACTTTTATATATATATGTTTCCTCTTGAAGATTATTACTACTTAAATATTTAAGTTCTCTTGTAAGACTTAAATCTTCTATTTCAGTTTCTAACATCTTTTAGAAAAAAAAAATTGTAGCTCTCTATATACTTGTTATCTCAGCCTAGAAAAGGTAGTTTTAGATTCCTAATTCATCATGTTTTAGTGTAATTCAAGCTTGTAATGCAGGGAGGTTCCTAGGAAAGAGAGGTGGGTCACAATGGACAGCTTAAATACCAAGTCTTTCCTTGGCGTAACCGTTCCAAACTACACTCTCACGACAAAGTGTCCTGAAAATTTATTTCTCATTCTATATTTACGTGGTGCAAAGCATTATGTATAACATACATAGATGTGTTTCTCTATGTGTTAGCTTTCCTAAGGAGTTGAAATCAGTCCATTTGGATTTTTATGTAGTGAGTTACACTTATTTTACTACTGCAAGGTCATATGTAGAGTTTGGTTTTTGGCTTAGCTTTGAAAATTTATATCTTGAGCTAGAGAACTCCGTTTTAGGTGATTCTTTTTGGAGAGTCTTCTATAATGAGTCTAGTTTATGATAAAAATATTTTTATTTCAGGATACTTCATATTTTATGATCATTACATTCCGAAGTGCCTGCTGCCAGAATCAACCAGAAATTCCAACACCTACCATTTTTATGTCTTTAGTAATTTTTATTAAAAAATCAAGTTTCACATACTATCTTTTTATGTTATATTTGAGTATGATAACATCATAGAAGTGCTAAGAACATAATAGAATATATTGTGCTATCTAAAAATATATTTTACAAATAATCATTCAAAACTTTTGACAATAACTCAAGGTTGAGGCATTCTATCCATGGTTAGAAACCAATAATGATTGAACAAATAAAGAAGAACCTTCTACCTCTTATGTAGAGTCTAAAAAGAGTCCTTCTCTTCTTTCTTGAGCTTATGCAAGAGTCCTTGGAATGGATGACCCTCCTTGAATCTTGACTCTAGAACTTGAGTGCTTAAGAAAATATTTCTCACCAGAGTTAAAGATTGTAACTCTTATGAGAGCTAGTGAAGGTTTGAGTTTAGAATTTAAGTGTTTAAATAAGGTTTAGAGGATTAAGAGAAATCTTTGAAGAGGAGAACATAAGAAGAATGGTAGAAAAAAGAAAGAAAGAAAGAGCACTTAGGGAGTTTCTAAGGCTTGGAAACTAGTAAAAGTGTATGTATTTTACAAGAGTTAGAGAATGTATCTCTTGCAAAGCATGGTAAGGCCTCTTTGTGTTTTGGAAATGTAAGGAATGGAAAAGAGTTTGAAGAGTATTTATAGTGGAAGGATCAAGAAAAGAAACATGTTGGCCAAACTTTGGATGAAAACACTCCATGTTTTATGCAAACATGTTGGCCTAGTTTTATGAAATCATGTTCCATGTTTTATGCAAAAATGTTGTTAGTGGAAATTTTCTAACCTTTAATGTATGTATGCATCATAGATTTACATCATGTGATCTTATGCTTTAATAAGTGTTTTTAATTTTTTAGCATGAGATTATCTATGTGCATGTATGTGATTAAGAATGTATATGATGTATGTGGTTGAATTATTGTATTGTCATCTTAATTCAATGGCTTAGATTCATTTTTGCCTAAAGACAAATCTAGGGATTTGTGCAATGGCATTGTTGTAATTTCTTTAACTAAGGCAAGGATACTTTTGTAATTATACAATGATAATGGTATTCTTGTAATTCTATTTACAGAGTAAGGGTATCTTTGTCATTTACTAATAAGGCAAGGGTAGTTTGGTAATTTCCTTTACATAGCAAGGGTATTTTCGTTATTTCTATTAAATGATGGCATTTTTGTAATTCTTTGCATTTTTCTCTAGAAATACTTGAATATTCTAATAATATTTGTTATGTTTCATAAAATAGGTCCAGGTTCTCTTAGTTTTTGCTATATTTTATCTAATTGCTAATTAGCATTAATCGATATTTATTTTATTTATGAAATTAGGGATGTTACATCTTCAATCATTAGATGCCCGTCGAAGGTGGGCGAGTACATCTTCTTAAAACATTTTAAGGCTGAATCATCAATGCTTCGGACTATAGGCGGCTGTGTGGTTGTTTCAAGCTATTTGGTCATGACATTTGTCAGATTTCCTACTATTGGCTCAAAAACTCTAAGACAAGCACTACTATTAGATGAGCCACACTGCTGTGGCGACGTCAAAGGGGCATAGTGATTCACAGGTGGCATGGTTACACTAGAGAAAATGAGAACATGGAATAAAATCATGAGTGCCAAGACAAGATAAACTCTTACTGAACCTAGACATGACTAACTCTTTCCTAAATGCCTCAAATAACACTATGTTGATATAAATGGGCACACTTCCATTTATATAGATGCCATGCTATTTATGGACACTTGCTCTAGTAATATGTAGGAAAATCTATGGTTTTGATACCTTTTTATCATGACTCAATTTAGAAATATGACTAGCACATGAAGGATTGGGTCCCAACGGAAGCCTTTGGTAGTATGACCAGCTAAAATACATAGTAAGATATATTCTCACTCCTAAGCTTAAATTAAACATAAAATAATTATTATAAGTCAGTTCCAAACAATCCACTTTCAACTAAAATTTATAATCTTGAAGCATTTCCAAAACACAAATCCTGATCATAAAATTGAATAACACTAATTTGGGTGGTAGTCAAACATAACAAAATAACTAAAGGTGAAAAATAAACAAAAATGAAACTATGCATGTCCGGATCTTACCTACATGATTACTGGAGCACTGCTAAAGCTGACATGAACCTATGTTAAGCTTCACTCCAAAGTGAAGCTCACTAAGAAGAAGTTGCAGCACTACTAAGCTGGATCCTCTATGGTGCAATCGAACCTATAGTGTATCTGTAGGGGAAGAAAGAGAAGAGTGAGTTCATCTAAACTCAATGAGTAGCTCTCTACTCACAATCCACACGGGATAACAACAAATAATACATAAAATATATAGGCAGTCGACATATATATATAGACACATACATACATACATATACACATACATATATAGCTAGCCATACTAAAAATAATATTTTAATTGATTTGATAAAAAGTAACTAATAGAGAAGCAAGAGTTAAACTAAATAAATTAGCTATATTGAACTAATAACTACGATTGAAGGGCACTTAACTATTTCTTATAATATGAATAACTCACTGGGTTCCTTTTTGTAACTAATGTTGAGCTAGTCCTTTGCTGGACGTATTGGTATCAAGGTTAATGATCTTACTACCATTAACTCACTGTTCTGCTTCTCACTAATTACTGGCTAAAAACTAACATTGATGATAACCAAATGCTTATGTTGTTCATACGGAACTAGGGTTTTATACAATTTGTGAATTGAGAAAAATAGTTCTAAAGCATACAAACAATAAGTATGGTTCCATGAGCTTTCAAAATAATATTTTCATGATAGCTGTGAAAAACAATGATTTTCTGAAATTGACATAGTTTGTAAAGGCATGTATTTGGCATAAATTATTCTAATATTCATTTTCAATGCCAACTTGACTCTAGGGAGCAGGAATAGCACCAGTAATTGCCAAAGAGTACATAAATCCAAAAACTACTAATAAATTTACTAAGAATTGAATTAGGAAAGACAAGAAGAAAGAACGTTATTAGAAAACCATGCCTAACAACACCTTAACCTCTAAACTTGATGAGGAGGGGAAGAGAACTGAAAAAAACCATGAAAATCACTCACCAAAAGCTTAGAGGGAAGAAGAACGAAAGAGAAATGTAAGAGGGAAGTGCAGAGGATGTTGGGTGGTGGTTAGGGTAAGTTTCCTAAGCTTAAGGATAGGTTTATATAGTATTAGGGGATTTTAATGAAACAACATTATTTTTGGGGGGTTTCTGGTATCAGGGGTTTTGCCATGGCAAAGAGGAGGCTCACCGTGGCAAGGATGTTTGAGTGTGTCCCTCTCCAAGACTGATCAATGTGTTGGCCATGATGGGGGTTATGTTGGCCATGGCGAAGGGATACTTAGCCTTAGTGAGTCCCTTGCTATGGTGATAGAGAAGCCTCTCATAGCAAGTCTGTCTATATTCATAGTTGATGTTTCTACACTCAAAGAGTTATTCCACCATTTAGGAAGGTTCCGAAGTACCTAAAGGCTGTATTAAGCTTATCCAAGGACACGTGAGGCATCACAATATATTTTACCACTTTGACCTGAACCCCATTATAACCCAAAGCAAGTTTTCTTGATTCAATGTTCATGTGTGTGCGATAAATAGAGAATGAGAGCTATACCAAACCAATGGTAATGCATTTTCATTTGAGGTGCATTTTAGCCCAAAAGACTTGAGTGAATGAGTGGCAAACATTGACCTTAGGAGAATTTTTTCTTACTTGGTCCTTATGTCATGTATGTGGATTCTACCTTGTATGCTATGTTTTGGTTCATGCATTGCTTGTGGATGTTCTAGTGATTGCTTATTGTTTGTCGCTCTTGGTCCATTAGATTAGTGTATCCTCATTTTTCATGCGTCATGTGTTATTAGAGTTAGTAGAGTTAGGAGCATAGTTTTCTCATTGTTGTATCTAAGTTCCTTGCATGAGCACATGCAATTATTTAAGTATAGGAAAGTTTAATGGGTTGTATTTATACACCCCTTTTCCTTTATAACTCAAGGCAAATTGCATCACTCTGATAGGTTGCTTCTGAGTTTTTTGCATGATGGGATTGATCCTAAACACATATGTTCCTCATTGAGTTCTTGTAACTCACTCTAGTATTTTTTTTCCCTTTTTTTCTAGATCAAAGTTCTTCCAAAGGTTCTATCTTCCTAGCTCCTTAGAAGTCAGCTATCTACCATTCTTTCAGTGAGTCATTTATTGGGCATTTATGATTAAGTTTATAAGGCCATAGGCCAATTCATGTTTTAGTGGGCTCCATTTAAACACAGGTAGAGTTGTTTGATTGTTATATAAAGTGCCCAAATGTCCTAGTGTCTTTGGTGTTATTTTTGTAATTGCATGACATCATAGCTTTCATGTTTATCTTCATGTTTAACATTTGGAACGCCACAAAGTTGATGATATTTTTATGTGTATAGACATGTCTATCTTCCACTTCTTGCTTAGATTTTTCTATTAGATACCATGATAGATGGATGTGAAAAATATATATATATATATAGTTGCAGTGAAAATGTCATCTACATATTGTTAAAATTTTGAGGCTTGCTAAGGGAGGATATTCCCTAAGCGCAGGTTACAGCTTGAGGGTAAGTCATGACACGTTAGTAAAGATAAAGACAAAACTGTGTTTGGAAGTAGTATACATGACATGGTGATTAATGAAAAAATGAAAAAAGATTACATTATAATTTGATGAAAAATTGAAAAATGAAAAGGGAAAAAATGGAATATGAAATATTTAAAAAGATATACTTGCAAAAAATTATCTTAAATTTGTCCCATAGACATGTCTTTGGCATCCCTCCTTTTTAGAGGTATGGAAATTGACTAAAAAATTATCTTGGGATAAAGACAATTTTGGGTTTTTTTTTTATCTTTGTTCCGTTCTTCAAACATGTTTATGTCCTTAAGATCTCTGTATTTTCTATTCATGACACTACCAATAAGTTCTAAACAACAATAGGAAGTCAACTAAAAAAATAAGAGTAAACCTGTAAGTTGATCTCTGAGAATATTATCAATTAACAAATTGGTCCTTGACAAAAATAATTAGTATTGAATTCCCTCACAATCCTAAAAATAGGACATCACAGGTCTCTAGCTCACTTGCAACCTATTAGGAGTATGACGTGTAGGTTAAATGCTAATGTGGATAGTCATAATTTGATCCATGTGGCATGAGTGAGTTTTCCAATACCAAAATATTTACATTTCCAGCCAAAAATATAAAGTATTTGCAGTCCTACCCTACCTCTCTTAAAAAAAAAAAACTTCTCCTTCATCCACACACACCATCCCTCCCTATAACCTTATTCTCCCTTCTTCTTGCAATTGTTAGACTAGAAAAGAAGTCATCTTGTAGCCAATATTCAAATAAATCAATTCAAACACAAGCCATTGAATAGAGGAAATAATTTTCCCAGGACTTCCAACTGTGGTTCACAAAACTATACTAGCCACTGTCACTGCCACTTTAGATCACACTATCCACCTCATCACTCACCATATCCTCTACAGTGTCAACCAACCCAACCTTGGGTGTCTTCCCACTGTCACTGCCACTTTAGATCACACTGTCCACCTCATCATTCACCATATCCTCTACAGTGTCAACCACCCCAACCTTGGGTGTCTTCTTATGTTAGTTGCATAATACACCTTTGTTCTATTGCACTTTAGTTGCTTTCGCCAAACCTCAGTTCGTCAAGCCACAACACCCTTCACCATGAACTACTGCTCAGCCACTGCTAGTACTGCTAATTCGACCACTAGTGACAGTTTTGTAGTTAGCCACCGTAAAGTTCACCCATTTCCTCTCTATATCTATGTATTTGATAAGGAGTTTCTATGGTCCTTTCTTTTTCTCTGTTTCCCTTCTTAAAAATCAAAATCTATTTTTTTTTTGGGAAGGGGGCTAACTCTTAAATTTTGTTTTAACCTGAAGTCATTTTTCAAAAGTAATGGATTGTAAACTTTTTTAATTTGCACATACACAAAGAAAGGATAATAAGAAGGTTATAAGGGAGGGGGATAGTGTATACGAAGGAGGGATAAGAAGAAAGTTTGGGGGGAACAGTAAATATTTTACAATGTTTTTAGGGGCAAGGTTGAACTGCTAGCTTCAGAACTCTTTAGAAAGCTATTGTAGTGTATGTTTTGAATGACAACAAAGCAAATTTCATTAAAATATTCTGAAGAAAAGACTAATAGTTTGTTTGAGTTTCTGTAGTAACTGATAGCACCATTCTCATACACATATAAATTTAATTCGTGACATATTTTTCATAATATCATGTTTTAACATGATTAAAATCTCATTCAAATAGATTCAATATCCTAAGGATGTGAAAAAAATTTTAGAAAAGTGAATTGAAATATGTAAGAGACATGAGAAAGCAAGATAGAGCATCAGAAACTGAGTCTTTAGAAAGTGATTCATGTGCTCAGAAAGTGCTATATTTAGTTGAGGAGGCAATTTCTCATGATCATCTCAAGCACATCATTATCAATCACAATTGTTATCATCTCTGAAAAATATCTACATTATCAGAAGATAAACAAAAGGCTCAAAAAGTATATAACTACTTCAGAACATACATCTATCTCAGAAACTACACTTGGTCAATAGAAATTGAATGAAATTTGAATTTCAAATGAAGTTAACAACTCAGAAAGTAAAAACAATGACACATCAACTCCATGCTTGGATATTCCTCACCTTCTAGAAAGTCTTGACAATAGAAAAGTTCAGAAATCACATTTAGAATGAAGAATTTGTTTCTGAAGCATCAGTCAGAAACCATTGTCAATAGTTTATGTACTTATAAGGACAATCTGACATAACTCATCCTACACTTCTAGAAGATATAAATTCTCAGACACAAAAAGGATGATCAACATATATCAAGAGGAGGAAAGATCAAGGGATAATGATCCATTTCAAAATCTAAGTATAAAGGAAGAAGGCTTCAAACTTGAAGAAACTTTTGCACTCATAATGCTGAAGTTTTAATGTACTTTCTAAAGTTCATTTCTTTCTTTGTATTCAATTTTTGAGAAAGAAAATCTTCTTTCTTATACATCTTAGCACACTTTCTTGGTCTGAAGATTAAAAAGAAGTCCCTCAAGTCATTTCCTTGAACACTGTAATATCTTAGCAGACTTGGGTGTTTTTCTTGGAGTGTTACACACCAAATCTTATTTCTCTTGTACCTAATCCAGTAGTGATCAAGTGAGATTTTTTTGAAGAGACTAGGATCAAACTTCTTGTGAGTGAGAGTAAATTGCACTTACTTCTCACTAAAGTAGCTTGAGAAAGGTATTCAAAAAATATCTTACTTTTTCAGGTTGAGAAAGTGATTAATTAATGGAGCTCAACAGATTTGTTGAAAACTGGATGTAGGCAGAGCTTGGCCGAACCAGTATAAAAATTCTTGAGTGATATCTCTTTTTCTTTATTTCTTTCAATTTTTGCATGTGATTTATTTTCTGTTACATGAACTTTTAAAATTATTCCTAATCAGCTTCTGAAGTTTTATTCAGTTTCTAACCACTTCGTAAAATAACTTTCTAAAGCTTGCTAACTTGTGTTTTCCACTGCCTAAGTTTAAATACGTGATAGATCTTGTTTTAGTTTTAGAAAGTAAAAGTATTACAAAGCATGATTCAACCCCCTTCTCATGCTACTTTTCACTTGCATGAACTACAAATATTTTGATATTAGGGAACTATTAATGCCATATAGCTAAAGTAATGATAGTCTATGTCAACCTTTAACTTACACATCATACTCCTAATAGGTTGCAGGTGAGTCAAGGACCTATAGTGTCCTATTTTTGCAAGTGATATCCTATTTTTGCAATTATAAGTAAGGGTGGCACCCGTACAAGGTGTACTCCCTTGCTTCCAGGCCCTACCACCACATATTCTCTGATTCTCCCCATGGGGGTTTTGCTCCCCCATCCCCATCCCCTATCTCCTTACGAGTCTTCACGGGGATCCTCAAAAATGTAAACAAATTAAGAAATATACAGAAATGCCTAAACAATTATACATAAAAACATTCTTAATTCATTCAAGGATAGTACTAAATTTAAAATTCATTAAACACATGATATTTCTCAACAAACATAAGTTTACAACAATAATAAATTACACCAAAATTAGTCCAATGGTACTTTAACAATTACAACATTGATAAACTTCAACAATTCTACTTTCTCCTTGTTTCAAGACTTCAATCAACGAATAGCCCTATAAAATAAAAATATATGTAAGTGTATTATTGACATAAAAGTAGTGAAATAAATCATAACTTATTTAGGCACATTATTTACCTCAATTTAGTCTTTCTCATTGCTATAGTTTTGAAGCTTTGCTTTTGAAGAACTTATTAATTACATAATCAAACTATTTAAATAAATTAAATAAAGATGTGTGTGTATAAATTATAATACCTCAAATTTAGAATGTAACCAATCTTGAGTACAAACCAGGGTCTCAAGGGTGTCTTTGTTGAACATACTACGATGATCATTAAGGATGTAATTGCTCGAGCTAAAGGCAAATTTCGAAGCAACGATAGAAATAGGAATGGCTAAAAAGTCTCTTGCAATAAGTATGGGATATTTGACTCCAATATTTTTCCAATAGCCCAAAATGTCAAATTTCTCTTTATATTTGATTAATAAAATAAAACAGGCTCTTCCATATAGCAATATAATTCTGACTTCACAATACTATCCGAAGTAATTTCTTGCACATATTGCAAATAATTTCCACTCTACTTCACTTTCTTTGAAAGTGTACTTGTCTCAGTCAATAATGAAGTTGTAGAATCATTACCAATCGAAACACTTTTCCTACTCCTTTCCTTAGCTTGATATTCATAAGCAAATCTTCACACAATTTTTCCACCTTTTACAATTCAATAGAACTTTCATCTCCATACATGAGAGGGAAGAAATAATTTAACAACTTCATCTTATATCTAAGGTCCAAAATAGCTCCTATTGCCATCAACCCATTGATCACACCCCAATACTTGTCAAACTTTTCAACCATACCATGTGCCATCTTTCGAATAATGTCATTAGGAGAATTAAGCCAGTTAGATAAAGACAATATAATTTCACACGCTTTTGGAAAATAAACATTAGTGGTTGGATATTCAATACCCAAGAACAACTCATTGACACTATAGAATACTTACAACTTATCAACAAGTTCATTTTCTATTTTCCAATCATCTTCACTTGGCATACATTTATATTGAGGATCATGATGTTTCAACACATGAAAACTTCTTCATATGGCACTATAGATGCAAACATCAAGTATGCAAAATTCCATCTAGTTTTGACATCATTTGCAAGCCTCTTTGAATAAGGAATATTCAATTGTGTTTACAAGTCTCAACAAATTTTTCTTACCTCTTTTGTATTCCAGTCCAAAAGCTAATGCTATCCCTAATTTTTTCAATACAGCCATATATAGTAGACATGCAATTTATCACAATCAAATTGATAATGTGAAGACAACAATGCATGTGAAATAAGGATCCTTTTAGAATAAAAGATTAAGATGATATTCAATCAACCAAAACATTACTAAGATGATTAGTAGTATATGGTGAAGCCACATAAATGAACCTAAAACAAATAATTATATAAAACAATCAAATGCAACATTTAATGAAAATGAACAAATTCATAACCTAAATTTAGTTTAAAATAAAGTTAGAAAATACCCTACAAGTTGACTTTGTGAAGTCCATTTGTCATTAATAAAATGTCCTATAATTGACATGTATCCTTTGTTTTGATTGGTTGCAATCCACATATTGATAGCTATCACAAAGCAGCTTGCATTCCTTTCAAGTAACTTCAAAATTTGATTCTTCTCATCGCCATACATCTTAAATATATCACTTTTGTAGTCTTTTGTGTATTTGCTTTAAACAAAGGTTGCGGTCTACTATACAAATTTCTAAAACCTAAATTGTCAATCATGCAAAGTGGTAATCATGCAATACAAGTATCTTAGCAAGTAACCTCCTTGCATCTTCTTGGTCAAATGTATAAGCACCAACTAGAACTGACTCACCCCTACCTCCTCTTGAAGATGATAATTGTGCCATAGTTTTTAATATTAATTGTTTTGGACCCCTTACAGTTCGAAGCTTACAGGTTCTTATATAATCATGTAAGTCTTTAGTACATTGCCTAGTGACACCACCAAGCTTTCTTTCACAATATTTGCATATTGCCTTCCATTCACTATCTATTTTCTCCTTTTTAAAGTGTGACCGTGCTCCATATGTTAATCCATTTTTATTTGGACAAGTTTGCTTATCCCCTGCTCATGTTTGCTCATTTCCTTCTTGATCTTGTTCTACCAAGGTTTGTTGTCCATCATTAGGAGCTTGACTACTTCCCACTAGAGTATTAGGGTTATTGTTATCATTCATCCTATTGCATCACAAAACACACATTTGAAAACACATCAATACTAAAGAAAATTAACAAACTAGGAAGGACTATGAACCATTAAACTAGCAAATCATGAAATACAAAACACATACAATAATCAACCAAGACAAGTGTAAAAATCTAGTAAAATAAGAAAAAAATTATTGTACAACAATAACAAATAATTCAAAACAAAAACAAATGTTATTCCTAACAAAAACTGGAAAAAAAGCATATACATAAATGAGAAAAAACAAATAATACAATTGATATTTTCTCATGTCATGAAATGGCTCCCAAGCAAATCAAACAAAGCATTAATGCCTAAACTAGATCTAGTAAAATTACAAACATGAAGCACAAGCTTAATAGAGCAGCGAAGCAGTGACGTGACGGAGGTGACACAAAGTAGAGGTGAACCGTAACGAAGAAAGTATATGGGGTCATGACCTTCAAAGCTTGACAGAGTGGTGTGAACGCAATGACAGGCTAGACCATGGATGGACTCACGAACAAACTATGGTGGTGGTATTGGTAGTGGTAGATAGAAGGCAGTGGTAGTGGAGTGACTACGAAGTGAGGAAGAAGAGAGGACTTAAGGATTTGACTCTTTTAGATTTTGACTTTTTAATTTTGGGACTGCAAGATTCCATGAGTCATTCTAAGTCATTAGGATTTAAGAATTACCGAATTAGGAGTTTTTAACATTTTTAAAATTATTATAAATTCAAAAAGACAATAAAGTAAAAGTAGTATTTTAAACATAACGGTAATATAGTAAATTCATACGAATAAGGTCCCCGCATCCTCAAATTTGCCTAGGGGGATTTTGGCCTCGCCCAGTGTAACATCCTAAATTTTAACCCCTTTATGCTCAAGTGATGTTAAGGTTAACCTTTAGTTGTTATGTTTTGGTGTCATAAATTTTTCTGATAAAATAAGATATAAGGAAATAATGGTAATAATTGTTTTAACAAAAATCAAAATAGAAGCCTTGCGCATAGATAAATCATGTACAATATTTATTTCATGGAAGCTAACTAACATATTCATAAACTTATACAAATCATCCAATCTCTGAATAATTTACACACCATAAATATGTAGATAAATCCAAACATTATGTTGTAAATAATAAATAAATAGCAAAAAAAATAAATATTATCAGGCTAATATTGGTCCGGTAATCAATGAAGTAATTAAGCTTCTAATGGAGTTATATATAACTCATCTAAATAAGTCACCTAAACTAGAATACAATCCTAGCTATTATCATAATCTGAAATAAAATCCTATCTACTTTCCTTGAACGTGCTCATCCAAATGACCTGTAGTTACTTGCTCCTCTTCTGGAGATGACACAGAAATAAAAAAAGGGTGAGAAATCAAAAGTTCCCAGTAAAATACACATAATAAAGTGTCATTGAAATCATCTTCAGCCACCTTGGTTTATTTAAGAAAAGGTGAACAGATATATCACTTCTTTTTAGTTTTCAAAAGATATATGATTACCGAGGCAGATCCAATTTTATATATTTTTCCATACATAAAAAGAATGATTTGTGCAATAGGGAAATAATGCTGAGAAAGAATAGATGCATGATGCAGGTATTATAGCAAGCAGGCTTCACTTCTATAATTAACTTGTAAATGATATGACTTATTCTTGGACATCAATCTCAATCCTTACTTAATCATTAACTAAAAACCCACAGTGGGCCTCCCTCCTGAAATCATTGGCATCAACCATGGAGTTTCAGTGAATGATATTGAGCACAAATTGACGATCGTCGTTGCCCTGGGGTAAGGGGTAAAACTTGCTCTTTCCAAATCACAAAAGGGTACACTTAACCTTTCAACTTTTCTTTTTAATGCAACACATGTCATACGAAATCTTATGCATAACATGGGACATATTACGCAAGACATAAGCAGAATAAATATATAATCAACATGATTCAGTAACTTCAACACTACCACATTTCAAACGACATTAT
The DNA here is from genome assembly GCA_031216125.1 of Dalbergia cochinchinensis. Taxonomy (NCBI): domain Eukaryota; kingdom Viridiplantae; phylum Streptophyta; class Magnoliopsida; order Fabales; family Fabaceae; genus Dalbergia; species Dalbergia cochinchinensis. The sequence goes on from CM062374.1 coordinate 28,006,721, forward strand.
CAAGCATCAGTAGGTATGGCAGCACACGAGCATACATCTGGCACCCAAAGGCATTCTAATATAGCATCTCATGAAACATACACCAGGGGTACATCAAATAACAAATAACATATTCAATATGTGTCCTCATAGTTAGCAAGTCTCATTATCAAGAACAATTCTTTAGAACTTAGAGTTTTCAATCATGTGTGGAATGTCTTAAAGATCCATATTATTAGGTCCTAGGACCTTTTATATTTATTTAGTTATTTTTGTTTGTAACATTACTAAGGTTATTACTGGATTAGGGTTATATCTTAACCCTCTTTTCATTTCTTTTAGCTTGGTAAATAATTTAAACATCTTATTTTCTCTATTGTGCATTTTCTAACTCTCAGATTCTCACAGATTTGGCAACTAAAATAAAAATTCTATTATGACTCCTACCCTTAGACTTATGATCTAATATTTTATGGAGATGATCCTAATTCATGAAGCTTTCTAACGAATCCATTTTGAGCCTAAACCAATGACTAGATAATATTATAAAAATTCTGAATTAAGACTTTTTGGCTGCATGCCCAACAGAGGCTGCAGCAACTCACAAAAATAACTAGGAAAACCTATGAAGGCCTTATCTATGGAAATTTTCGGGATAATATCCCTACATATTAACTTTCATTTAAAACTAGTTTCACATAATTTCGAGTTGTATAGCTCAAGTTTCAAATTTTTCTCTACGCACTGCCCAAAATCCCAATAGCAGCACCTAGGGTGACTTCAACAATTTTTCCTAGATTTTGTAGAAAGCCTATAGTAGTGGAACTAAAATGATCCTGTAGATCTATGTTTTAGCTTTCTCAAGAATTTTGAATAGGTTCAAACAGAAACTACAAGAAATTATCAAGTTTTCAATGGATTTTATCGATGCATTTTTAACCATTACCGACAGAAAATTATATTTCTGACGGATTTTGACCACCGGAAATAATGTAGTCAAAAATAATTATCGACAAAAAAATTCCATCAAAAATTGTTACCGATGGAATTACCGACAAATTTTAGCATAAAAATCCATCGGTAATGAGCTGAAAAATATCGCCAGAAAATTCGTCAATTTTTCTCTTTACCGACGGATTTTCTTTAATTATCGATGGATATTTCCGTCGATAATCATTAAACTTCCTAAATATCATTTTTCTTATTTTTAGTTTATCGACGGATTTTTACATTAGTAATTATAAATTTTTTATTTTTTAATTTTACTGACTAAAAAATCAATCAGTAATTTTAATATTTTTTTAAAAATTTTTTATCTTGTATTTATCGACAGATTTTTCAGTCAGTAATTGTAAATATTTTATTCATTTATTTTACCGACAGAAAAATACGTCAATAATTATAATTTAAAAATTTCTTTTTTTTTTTACTGACAGAATAATCCGTCGAAAATCGTGATTTTATTTTACTTTCGTTAACTTACCGACGGAAAAATCAGTCGGTAATAATTTTTTTTTTACAATTCTAATAATTTGTGTTACGTGATGATTTAAAGCTAATTATAAATATATTTAATAAAAAAATTATAAGAAATTTCTAATAAATAATAAACACAGTAAATTTTACTTCAAAATATAAAATAAATATAAGTGTCAGAAAGTGTACAAATACAAATATAAAATTTCAACATATAACATAGAAAAAATAATAATAACTAAAATTAGGAGAAGTCAGGAGCATCATCTTCAGCATCACTATCACCACCACCCTCATCATCATCAACATCATCATCATCATCAGTGTAACATCCAAATTTTTAACCCAATACTCCTAGAACGTATTTAGGTTAAACATTAGTCCATTACTCTTTTAGTCTCATTCTTTAAAACCTTTCATTAAAATACTTAGCGGAAAATACGAATAAATTTTTCTTTTTGAAACTTGAAAACAAAACACGAGCTGCGCGCTAACCTAATGTTCGTCATAACCATAACGTGCAAGAAAAGTAATCATACCATTCATAATCATGAAACATAGTATTATACATAACAATCATAATATCATCACATTTTCATAGATACATAGATTACTAGCATTATTATACCATCATTTACATCAAAACAGGCCCATATATATGAAGTGATCCTTATCCACCTATGAGGTTGGATAAGTGTCAACCCAAAAGGTAAGCTATCTATGCTCCCGCAGCGACCCTCTGCTCCGTTTGCTAGTGTGAGCCTTAAACACGAGCCTTAGAAGAAGTCACGAACCTCATTATAATCCTCGTCTGGAGACGACACGGAAGAAAAGGAAGGATGAGAAACTCATTCAAGATTCTCAGTAGGGATTGCCGACTCTAACACAAGTGTCATCGTCATCGTCCCCAGCCACCTCGGTTTTAATTATGAAAAAGGTGTACATGCATCAGGATTGGTTTTAGACTTTTCAAATCTATTTATCCGAAGTGGGTGTCTTTTAATATGTGTCTTAATGACATGAATGCAACAGATATTTGATGGATGCATGACCATACCATATGCACATTAACATGAAAAGCATAGCTCTTGGCCCAACATAAAGAAACATAAATCATATACATGGCATAAAAGGCATAGTATTTTCCATGTGACATCTTTCTCATAAGTCAAACTCTTAAGTTCTTTCTTTCAAAGACCACCCTCTTAACATATCCACCAAAAATCCAACCGACTCACCGGCCCCGACGATAATCTGGTCACCAAACTACATCTCACCTATCGCCTAGGAATGAGCTCAATCCTAACTAGTCGTCACTAGATTTAATATGGGGTAATAGAGGGGGTATACATAACTTTCTTGGATAACCTATCTTAGGATCATTTCCCTTTTTGAAACGCTCTACTGGTATCTAGTACACAGCGAATTGTCTGCTTTGGTAAGCTCAATGTCAATACCCTCACGGATTTGTTTCCTCCCCACCGTAGCGGGAGGAATGCGTCTCAGTGTTATGTCACATCTGTTCTGGGGGTGCTTGGCCGAACTAGTGTCACCCAGGAGTTTTCACAAACTTTTCTCAAATCCTCAAGTTTGATGGGAAATTCAGCAGCGTAACGGTGTACACCGAATTTTCTTCAAACTTGCTTTATGCCACGAAACATATAGAACATGCATAGCCATTCAACATCACCATAAGACATCAAGTCATATAGTCAAACTCATCATCACATGTATGTCATCATATCATTGCTTTAACATTCTTAAAAGATAGCATGCTCCTAACCAGTTTGCTGGAATCAAGGACCAGGCTCAGCTCATGCATATGCTATACTCAAGTCATTCTCATAATTAAACATACATCTACTTGAAGTCATAAAGTTCATTATGTCTTGGGACCTATGGTGTCTTATGTTTTAACCCTTATAGGTCTTAATCTTGAAAACTAATTATGCTATCATCCATTTTTATCCTTTTATACACCTATAGGTTCACCACTAATCATTCTTACTTATTTTTATGATCATAAACAAATCTAGACAGTATCATAAGGATGTGGGCTGAATTAATATCATATACTTACGGGGTTCTAGAATCCATGTCTTAGACCCTTTCTAAGTTTCGTCTTCACCTAAAGCGCTATAAATTAAATCTAAACCATTTATGAGGGATTCCTACACACTTGCACTAATTATATATCACTTTTGCTATGATTAATCATGCTGTAACAGAATCAAAAAATTATAGTTCTAAGTGTTCTAGAATTGCACTTTTATGGTTTTCTAGTTACTAGTTTCTCTGTAGGTGCTAAAGATCAATCCTACATCAAATGTTACCAAGTTTTTCATGATTAATCAATCCTAAACTGAAGGTTATCCCATTAAAACAGTCTTGGCAGTGGCTAAAAATAAATGGGTCAAAACTATGCTAAAACTCAACTTTACGATTTTTCTATAAGACTAGTTTCTTTCCTAGCATGCATAGAAAGGCTCCTACCTCAACATATATAATTTTTACACATTCTAACATATTAAAATCATCATCAAACAGCAACCAAATCATCAATGCAGAACTGAATTCATTCATCATTATACCAAGCATGAAATTTCATTTTCAATACACATAAGTCACTAGTTTCTCATGGATTCACTTTAGGACTTCTAAAACTCTTTGGAAACCAACTTATTTTACTAAAATCATCATAAACAAAACAAGGGCAGCAACCTTTTGAGTTGGCCCAAGATTGAAATTTAAAACGTAATATCATACTTGAAATATTCTTTGAGTTCTCCTGTGCTTAAGAAAATCCTAAGACATAGATTATGGGCACTCATGACTTGATGAAACTCACACCAAGCTCATCATCATCACATGGCCGAATTGTGAATTCAAGGGAATGCTTCCATAACCAAATTTTAGCTTGAGATAAAAGGGCAAGTCTTTGACCTCTAGAGTCTTTAAGTGATGATGAAAAGTAAACGTGCTATGCATTCTATTTTAGTCTTCATTATAAAGTAAAGTGAGAACTTCAAAATAAATATGAGATGCAAGGACTTGAAATATAAATATGAGGTGCTAGGAATATAAGTATGCAAGACTTGAAAATAAATATGCAAGACTTGAAAGTAAATACGCAAGTTCATTTTATCTTTTAAGATTTAAGTGATGACTTGAAATATAAATATGCTAGACAAGGAAAGTAAATATAAATGCAAGTCCAATTCTTTATTTTAGTGCTCTAGACTCCACAAAAATTGACTTTAAGGCCGAAATAGGTGAGCTTTGAGATTAATTATTAGGTGATATGAGCATGCAACTCTTGTTTTAATCTTTACGTTTTAGGTGATTAGCTCAAAAATAAATATGCAAGTTCATTTTTACATCTTTATTAGAACTCTTACAAGACTTTAAAGGAACTTAAACTTCAACCCAAACTTATCATAGCAAGGTAAAGCAAGCTTTAGAGTTCTTGTACCAAGGTTTACAAAGAAACCATATGGTGTGAACTTCATCATCAAGCTTAAGGAATGGATTAAAAGAAACAAGTTAAACATTAATATTATTTAAAGAATCGAAAATGGATCAAGTTAGAAAATCAAGCTTTGAGTTTTAGAAACCATCTCACCATTTCTTTGGTGACAAAACCAAAATATCAAAGAAAAGGAAACCATGGCCGAAACCATGAAGGAGAAAAGATGAAAATTTGAAACTTTAGAGCCATGATCTTGATGAAACATCAACACCAACATCATGTGCTCTCATCCTTGAGTCATTTCCCATCTGACATATGCCTTTAAAATCAAAACTAGGATCAAGGAAAAAGGAATGAAAAATCGAATCTAGAGCATGAAAAGAAAAGGAAAAAAAATGAAAACATCTTTTACTCAAGAACCAAGATCAAGCTCTAGAGGTTGCTCAAGTGATGAACATTATCACGAAATCCTCATCATCAAGCTCTCATTCCCAAACCTCTTAAGGCCCTTGGCCGAAAAGAAAAGAAAACAAAAAGGAAGAAAGAAGTTCTAAAAGATTCAAGAGAAATCATAAAGCACATAACTAAATAAGAACTTTTAATGAATGAAAACTTAAAATAAAATCCCTACCAAGTGATTGGAGGTTGAGATGAGAGAAGAAGATGAAGAAGTTGAAGAAGAGGAACTCTTGAACTTGAGAGAAAAAGAAAAGCTTTAAGGTGCTCTTAAAAACTCAACTTGGCAAATGAACTAAAAGTGATTCAAGTTCATCCAAGCATGCTATTTATAGAGAAATGAAACATGAGGAGCGAGAATGGGGGGGGAAGAATGGCGCCATTTCTAGGGGAGGTAGGAGGGAGAAAATATCTCTTGGTTATGTCATTTCAAGGTAAGGTGAAAGGCATGGTGTAGGTATGGGTTTAGACATGGTGTAGTATGCTTCTTTGAGTATGTGAGTGAACAAATTTGTGATGCAAGAGGGGGTGAGGTGGCGCCACTTTTGGGAATCCAAGGGGAGGAAAATCTTTCATTTAATTGTGGTTTAGAGGTGTGTTTAAGTGTAGCTTTGATTAGGCTTAGGATTTAGGAATTTGTAAGAAAGTGCTAGGTGTCCAAGGATGTAATTAGAGACTTGTAAGACTAGATTTAGGGGGTGGTTTTACTGAATTAATGGAGTCAAACTCCATTAACTAGGAATTCAATGCCAACACAATTCCTTGATTTAGGGAGATTGGAGAGAGAAAATACTATTCAAACACTATTTAAGATTCCAAAACTAGGAATCTTGAGTTTTAAAAAGAGATTTATGTTTAATCTAAACAATTTTAGGTTCTAATTAATTTTAATAACTTATTTTGAATCTAGATTAATTATGAAAATTAATTAATCTTCGATCAGAGCCTAATATTACTTAGGTTTGCTTAATTACATCATTAAGCTCAACGGCTTTATTCTAGGGGCAAAATCATAATTTTGCACAAAAACTACCCGGGACCACCGGGACTTAAACAAATACTTTTAAACACATGAAAACATTGTTTTAAACCCTCAGCGAAAGTTTCGGGCTCGAACGGCACCTTTACCAGCGTAAAAACGCTATAGGGGTATTTTGGTCATTTTGACATGAAACTGCAGAAAACAAGATTTTCGTTTTCAAAATCATTCAAAAACCATCTAATCCCCTTCAAACATTGAGTTGACCCTTTGAGGACTGCCGGGTCGGCTATCCTCGAATTCCGGGTGGAAAATGACCTCAAGGGTATTTTAGTCATTTTCTCTCAGACAGAAAAATCTAGGTGTTACAATCAGTGTCTAGCTGTGCAAATGAGCCTGCCTTTATCTTCTTTCACAAAGATACCATCTGCTTCTTTGTCTTATTCATCTTCTTGTCTATGGCTTTTTCCTTGGCCTCCACCTTCTTTTGCATCTCCTGAAACTGGCACTTTCTCTCTGTATGCTTCTCTTGTATACGATGAAGTTCCATGTTAAGCAGGTGAACTCGCTCATGGACCTCATCATCTTTGGAAATGGACCCGGTGCCTATAGATGCCCTAGTAATAGAGGGAGTGGACAAACTGGTTGCATAAAATGACCCCATACCATAGATGCGGTTCTTGTAAGGACGACTGACTACCTCTTGCCACAATTGATCCTCATCAATCAGTGGGCACTCCTCACCAGTTGCGATCCTCTCCTCCTGCTGGGTCATAGCCTCCTGATAGCGCTGCTCATAGGCATGCTATAACAAAATAAAATTAAATTAAGCCACCATCAAATATTTGAAATAATAAATTAAATATATATACAAATAATAAGTGGTCAGAACATATGTACCCAAGCTTTTACTGAGTGAGGATCGACCCATATCTTGTCTTTCTTGCGTGTATGAGTTTTTCTGAACAACTCACTCTGTGTGGGTGGCCTCTTCAGCTCAGTAGTCTGTGATTTGAGTGAAACACGTAAAATATTAGTCAGTGAAAATATAAATTTAACAAAAGGAATTTAAAAATTGTTTAAATAATGACTAAACCATCCAGTAACTCATAGACTCTATAGTAGTAGAATCATCACAATGAACGGATTCACGCTTTTACGATGCTCTGGTCACCTTAACCTTCAAAGACTTGTCTTTAAATTTCTCACTTCTCCAATATTGCCAGAAATAGTCCAAGTTGGCCTGAGTCATCCACTTGGGGGTCTTGTCCCACCGTTCCCGAATTTCAATGTACATATCTTGCAGCCTATGAGCTGCCTTGGATTTGAAGAGCTTAAACATGAAATCTTCATCTTTAGGATGGATGATGAAGTGGCTCTGCACATGGAAGTTAAAAAAAAAAACTAATTGAAAGCAATTTCTAAAGTAAATCACATATTTCATTTTAATTATTTTATTTTACCTTCCAGTCAAGAAACCAGGGCAGCTTCTCCTTCTTCAGCTTGCCGAAGGACTCAATCGGTCGTTCATACAATTTTTGGATGGTGTATGTCACCTTGTCCATGGCCCATGTGTTTGGATCCCAACTTCATAGCAAATAGTGCAAAATAATGTTATTATATTTCGAGAAATTGTTCAAATTATTGTGACAAGATTCATGAATTGAAGAATTAAATTACTAACCTTTTCCTACCAAGATATATAAGTTTCACCCATTCGTCCCCTATGGACCCATGTCCTGACTGCCCTGTCGTGGAGCCACCAACTACCCCACTTTCATTACCCCCTTATAAGTTGTGTGTGGGGGTGGGGACTGAGTCTTCTGGTGATGGTAGAGGTGAAGGCACTTCTCTTGTCACATGCCTAGGAGAGGGTATCATAGGTCTCTCCTGATAAGCACGGGGTGGTGGCATGCAAGGAATAGAAGTGGAGGTGTGAAAGGCATTGGTAGATACCTGAGTGGGAGGGCTAAAATTTGGGACACACTTCCCCTTGCCCTTGTTTTTCAATTTAGGTGCCATATCTGAAAAAGAAACGACAATGTATGAAAAAAGGGTTAATATGATAATTTAAAATAAGATGTAATAAGTACGAGACTAGATACATCACATTTAATCTGAAAGTTGAGGACTATCTTCATTATTCTCAGTCTCAATATCATCCTCAAACTCATCTTCCTCGTCTTTCTCATTAGTATCATTACTTTTGTTATGTTCACTCACTAATTGATCACTAGAAGAGTGAATTATCTCAACCGCACTTGAATCGAAATGTAAACTTGCTAAGGTTCTTGTATCAATGACTACTTGAGAAGGGACTGGATCAATCACTTGAAAAACATTGTCAGGTAGTTCTTCAACCTCAACACGACTTCTAGGTTTAGTTTTCATGACCATCTTCCAATCCTTTCTGTACTTACCATGGTATGATACATAACATATCTATCTTACATTCTAAGCAATAATGAAAGGATCATATGCACCATATCTCTTACTATGATTCACCTCGGTAATTTTATATTGATTGTGTATGCAGGTTCTGTCAGGACGTCTTGGATCGTACCAATCACAACTGAACAACACTACCAATTTTTTAGGTCCATTACCCACATATTCAATCTCCAGTATTTGTTTGATTACTCCATACCAATCACTCTCCCCACTGCCTGCATCCCTTCTGACACAAACTCCACTATTGTATGTTGCTTTTCCTCGGCCGCCCTATTCAAATGTATGAAATTTATATCCATTCATATAATACATTGGCCAATTGTTTGCTTTGTTAGTAGGACCCCAAGCTAAAATTTGTAAATAAGGACATGAAACATTATTGTGCCTATCTAACACCTACATGAATAATTGAAATTCAAACATCAACACAAAGATGACAACTAGAACATGTATGTGGTTTTGGATCAAATAGTTACTAGATAGTTAGGTCACATACAAATGATCTGAATCATGCTGGAAATTGTTCAAGGGTATATCGTTCATCAACTTGTTCAGAATACCTGTAAAAATTAAACATTGCAGGTAAAATATTTGATTTATGTCAGGGAATCAGCAATTGAAAAGTGATACACTGATATCACTTATGTTCTAAATGGTTGCACTTCATCACGGTTGATTAAAATATGCAAATACACAACATGTTTCTCTCTCTCTGATATCCAATGGGGTTTGGATTTTCCAGCTACATGACAAGGATGATTGAATATAGATAAAGTATGTTGAAATGAACTTTTACCCCCATCAGCATTTCGACCAACCCTTGTTTGTCTAGATTGAACATGTAGCTCAAAGTAATAAAAACAAAAGAAAGATGTCTCATTGGAGATATATGCCTCACATATGGAGCCTTCTACTTGAGCCCTATTTTTCACAGTTCTCTTAAAACTTCCAATATTTCTTTCAAAAGGATACATCTATCTGTATTGAACCAGCCCATACACCTGTGCTTCATATGCCAAATGTACAGGCAAATGTTCCATAGAATCAAAGAAATCAAGAGGAAATATTCTCTCTAATTTGAATAGAATTATAGGGATGTTTCTCTCCATAATTAGGAGATCTTCAACCCTTAGAGTGGATAAGCATAGGTCTCTAAAATATTGACTCAACTCAGTCAATGTCTTCTAAACAGGGAGAGGTAATTCTCTAAATGCAATCGGAAATAAACACTCCATGAATACATGACAATCATAACTCTTCATATCAAAAAATTATCCTTGTGCAACATTGGCACATCTACCCAAGTTTGAGGCATAACTGTCAGGCATCCTCAACTCTTGCATCTACCTACACACAAATTGTTTCTGTACAAAGGTTAGTGTGTAACTCACTTTCAGGTTACATACACAACCATCTGGCAACTTCTGTAAACTCAACTCAGCTTTCTTACAATAATCTGCCAAATCTTTCCTTGCTTTCACATTGTCCTTCGTCTTATCGGTGTCCATCACAGTGTTTATGATGTTACCACACACATTTTTTCTACATGTATTACATCAATACAATGACGAACTAGATTATCCCCCCAATAAGGCAGCTCCCAAAACATACTTTGCTTGGTCCAATTATGATCTATCCCATATCCTGCAGATCGTATGGATTTACCCAATTCAGTTATATTTGGAAAGTGTCTAACTTGGTTACCGCTTAGCCTTATAGAAGACTCATCATGTTCAGCAGTCTTCATTTTAGACTCATCCTTCTTACCCCTAAATTCATGATCAAGGTCCAAAAATCTCCGATGATAGTCAAACCATGAGTTTTTTTTACCATGTTTCAATGTGAACGCCTTTGTATCCTCCATACAAATTGGACATGCCAATTTTTCCTATGTCATCCAACCTGACAACATTCTGTACGCCGGAAAATCATTGATAGTCAATGATGCCCTCAGTAAGAAATTTTGTTTTGTTGAAATATCATAAGTTTATACGCTTGAATACCACAACTCTTTAAGCTCATCAATCAATGGTTGGAAGTAGACATCAATCTTGGCTTTAGGATTATCAGGGCTAGGGGTTATACACGTTAGAAACATATAAGGATCTTTCATGCACATTTCAGAAGGGAGATTGTAAGGTGTAACAACCACAGACTAGCAGGAATAGGGTTTGCTAAACTGATTATTCAAAGTAAATCCATCGGTACAAAGCCGCAACCTAACATTCCTAGGATCCACAACAAAATCAAGATAAGTTTGATCAAAGTATTTCCAGGCTTCACCATGGGAAGGGTGGGTCATGACACCATCATTTCTCTTATTCTCAAAGTGCTATCTCGTGTGAGGTGCTGAACGCATTGAAGCATACAACCTTTTTAATCTTGGAATTATGGGCAAATAGTGCATTTTTTTTTATAGGGAACATCCTTATATCTTTCACTTCCAGATCTTTTTAGTTTGAACTTAGGGCTCTCACAAAATTTGCATTGGGTTAGGTATACATCATTTTTGTAATACAACATGCATCTCTTCAAACAACAATATATTTTTTCTGATTTCAGCCCGAGTTAAGAAACTAATTTCTTGGCCTGATAGAAATCCTTTGGAACAGAACTAGGTAGTGGGCAAATCTCACTCATCAATGTTGCCCATTGGATAAATGAATTTTGACTTTGGTTAGCTTCTGCCTTTATAGCTAAATCCTAACCGCTAAAGACAACTCTGAGTGTATACACCCTTCCCATAGAGGGGCCTTTACAGCCTCCAATATAGAGAAAAATTTCTCAGCCTCGGCATTAGGAGCCTCTATAAAAGGTTCATAATCTGCATGAATTTAAGGACTAACTGCATCATAAATCATTTCCTCATATTGTCTAGAGTTATCTTCCCAATTAATATTTCCCGTGACATGCTCACCAATATTAACCTTACTTGAACTACCTCCAACATATGTATTTTCAACACTAGCATGTTCAAAATTTTGTGTGGCAACTTCCCTATGCATTGTCTGAAACCAATAATCCGCCATAAAACCATCCTTATACAGGTGATACCTAATGGTTTCCATATCAAAATATTTCCTATATTTGTATCTAGCACAGGAACACCTAAATTTTTCCTCATTCATAAATTATACTATTTGACAAGTCACTCTTACAAATTGTTCAACTCCCACGTAAAATTCAGGTTTGATTCACCCTCGATTTGGGTGTACCTTGTCATACATCCATAGTCTGTTTATGGAACTCATGGTTCTTGAATATGTAATTTAACCTAACAAATTCATTTAAAGTTTCCCAAATTAAAATTTTATTGAATTATAAATATCTCTCAACAAACTATCTTCTAAAAGTAAAACTCTTTCAAGTAAGTAATCTGTGCTCTTTAACTTAACAAAATTTTGGCAGCACCTCCCTTTAAATTAACATTCTACTCTTTAAATTAAAAAAAATTGACAGAACCTCCCCTAAAACTAAGACATCCCAAAAAAATTTAATTTCAATGTATACATATATTAATCCAATCAAATAAACTTCACAATACAATCAAACAAACATCTAAAGATCCTAAAACCATTCTAGAGCACATCCCCTTATAACATCACAACATGCATATCCTGCAATCTCCGCATGCACAATCAATCTCCATAGCAAACAATGCAAACAAGTTAGGGAAAGACCTCTACGTCATTCCCCCCAGTCATGCAATCCCAGTTTCCTACAACTTTATTTTAGAAAGCATAAGTCTCTGTCCTAAAAAAAATGTAATTAAATGATTAAGGAGAAGAAATAATTACTTACCTCAAAAGAATAATATGCTCCGCCAAAGAAATACTCCAACCGAATTTGACATTCTGTAACAAAATTAATTACTTAGATTAATAACTTCAAAACAAATACTAATAACATCAAAACAAATACTAATAACTTCAAAACAAATAAAATGTAGTTGCTAATTACTTAGTCTATTAACTTCAAAAAAGCATGTGTTTTCTATATGAAGAAAAAGCGTACACTATTTAATTTTTAGGATCCTTTTAATTTCAGGGGGCAAAGTTAGAAATTTTCAGGATACCTTCTTTATTGACATGTAAAGGTGACAGGTAAAACACTAAAATGGACCCAAGAATTTCTCATCAAAATGACAAATGAAATGGTCTCAAAGGAGTACCCACTACTCAAGAAATCCCACATTATGAGTTCAAGATTCTAATCCCCCTTCAAATCATGATAATTTCATAAAAAAAAAACAACAACAATGGTTTAAGAATAGAATCACAGAATAGGAATCAATTGTTGGCATTTCTACTGACAAACATCAAATTACCAACAATGATAAAGCTGGACTTTAATTTATTCTTGTTTTTTTTTCACATACCCATTATTCCTGCACTGAAAGAGCAAGGAAAGAGTGAAAAAAATGAATGCCGAGAGAAAGAGAGAAAGAACCTGGTTGGAGGACAGGGATGTGCGGGGGCTTAGGGAAAACTAGGATGGTGAAGACCGCAGGGGACGGCGGGGACGTTTAGGGGCTCACACGGGGGATGGCAAGGATGTTCAGGGGCGGCTAGGACGCCAAGGACCGTGGGGACGGCTAGGACAGTGGAGGCTCACGGACGGCTGGGATCGTGCACGTTAGCCGCGTTTGGCGGGGAAGGGCCAGCGACGATAGGCGGGATGTAAGACCCTAATATTTAACTCAACACACCTAGGACGTATTTAAGTTAATTATTAGTTATTATTCTTTGTTCAGTTCTTGTTTCTGATTTTAGCAAATACATAGCGAAAATATGGGTAAGATTTTTTTTTTGAAAATGAAAACGTGAGCTGCGCATGCATGAAAATGCATTAGTCCTTTGCCTCGCAAAAGTAACATAAAGAACTCATAGCATAAATGAAATGGTACATAAGATCATAATCATAAACATACATCATACATATATAAATATATAGTAGAAGTTTTGCTATACACTAAGTCAAATAGTACAGTCATCCGTGCTAATACATAAGGAAATGCAAAACACATAGATACGAATCCCCGCCTACTCTAGTGCAGCTAAGGTAGATAACCTCTAAAAGCAAAAGAAGGCTATCTTAAGTGAAGTGTGTGTGCATGCACTACAGGGTCTGTCATTAGCTCCTACTGTTACCCGCCCTACTGAGGAGGAACGTAGCCAACCCACTGTGCTAATACAGTTGGTGTGGCCAAATGGTGGGAGGGTCGGGTGTGAGCTCCTTGACAAGGTATCATCCTCACTATGCTTCCTCAAAGTGGCTGTGTCACAGTGGTCTCGCTACCTCCACCCATCTCCATGGGCATGGTAGGGGAGGAAGCAATGGATGGAATCTTGGTGGCGGAGTCCTCGAAGGGGTCAGTCTCTAAATGGGTCGTGGGAGAGCGGGGAATGTACTCCAAGAAATCTCGCACGACCGAGGTAGCTACTAGGGTGCGTGTGTCTGCTCTCCATAAGGGCGCGCATGCTCAAAGAGAAGGTTGTCGGCAAAGGGCAATGTAGGTGTGAAACAGAAACTGGTGATTGGCTGAATGAACAGGCGATCCAGAAATATGAACGTACGGATGGAGCAATGACCTACAAAGTGGTATAACCGGTGCGTGGCATCAAAATGAAGCTCCCAAGTCGGTGCGTCAACATAAATCACGATGTCGCCATCATCCTCTGAAGACGCGATGGAAAGAAAGATAGAGGGAGTAAGAAACTTAATAAAGAATCTCAGCAAGGTGTTCTCCTATCTTGGTGTCATCATCTATGTCCTCAGGAACTTCGGGTTTCATTATGAAATAGTGAACATGCATAAGGTTCAATTTTTAAGTTCTAAAATATCTTTTTGCCGAGGCCCATTCATTTTTAATGTGTCTTGGATATTATAAATGCATCATACCTCATCATGAAATGTGTGTTAATGCAAGGTGCAACATACTATATACAAGCATAAGTGATACTCATAGAACATAGTAAACATAACGTGAATTGCTTTATTTTATCTTTTAGGTGACTTAGGCTATTTCTTTCTCTCATTGGGCCACCCTATTACTCTCTCCTTTTAAGAGTTTCTAGGTTATGAGCTCGTACGTCACTAGCATACTCTTATCCTTAAGATAAGTTAACACCCGACTCTTAAGTATTGGATAGAGGGCTAGGAACACCTTTCATAACCTTTAATTCGGGGAGTCCAAATGATTACTTTCTTATTGGATCACCTCTCATAACCTTTAATTCAGGGAGTCTAGAGGATCATTTCCACATGTTTTATGTCACCTTAACATTGGCATGCTATATTAAAAAAACTCCCTACCAAAGATGTTTTTCTTGATGAATGAAAGAGAGCTTGATCTTGAAAAGGAGTGAAAAGAAAAATTCTTCCTTGGGCCAGGATGATTTTCAGCCAGGAGGAAAAAGAAAGGAAGAAAAAAAGGTTTGTCTTAAGTGTTTGATCTAAGAAGTGGAAAGGTTAAGTGTTTTAGGGGAGGTTGATGGTGGTTGTATGGTGGTTTGGGGTTGAGATGTGTGGTGGCTCTTGGAAGAATGAAGAAGAAAAAGAAAGAAAACCAAGGTTGCAAGAATGCTCAAATGTTCTTGCAAGCTTCCATGAGTGAGCTATTTATAGAAAATGAAACATGAGGGGGTGAGAGGAGGAGGACTGGTCATCTGCCATGGATAGAAAATGTAACATCCTAATTTTTAACCCAATACTCTAGAACATACTTAGGTTAATCATTAGTCTGTTACTTCATAGTTCTCATTTTTACTTGGAAATACTTAGCGGAAAATACAGGTAAAATTTTTTTTTTGAAATACAAGGTGAGAGTCACGTGATGCGAAGTAACAAGTAACGGGCAAAACATACATCTCATAACGTCATATCATAAAGCACATAAAGGCACATCATGGGAAAACACTGAATATCATCTTATATATATATAACTTGCCCACTTATAAGTGTGGGGCTTAATTTGGTACAAAGGAACACATGAAAGGAGTAACAACATAACGTAACGTAAACATAAACTACTCCTCCACCTGAGTGCATCTAATGGGATAACCTCTAAACAAAAGAAGGTTTATCCCCATCTAAGTGGTGTGTACTCTAACCCGGGCCATCCACGGCCTCCTACTGGCGACTATCCCTCGAGCGTGGTACGTAACCAGGAAACTGAGCAAGCTCCTCCGGCGTGAATAAACGGGTTGGGGCTCGGAAGTGACCTCCGCGGCGTGGCCTCATCTCCGGTCATCGTGCAAGCCTTGGCTGAGTCACGGAAGGCTCGCTACCCTTCCCAAGGTCCATGGGTATGGTGGGGGAAGATCCCTCGGAGGGTACCTGGGTTGCCGAATCCTCGGAAGGATCCATCTCTGAAAAAGACGATGGGCAACGGGGCACATACTGGGGGTAGTCTCGAGCGGCGGACGTGGACGGTGGTGTACGGCGAAGCCTTTCCTCTAGGGGACGTGCGCGCTCGAACACCAGGTCATCGCCAAATGGTGAGACAGGGGAGAAACGATGGGAATGTACAGGGGGAGTGAAGGGTCGACCCATGAACATGAATACTCTAACCGTGCATCGACCTACAAAATGGAATGATCCGTGGTCCAAGTCATGGTGCACCTCCCATGTCGGCGTGTCCACGAACACTACGAACGTCGCCATCTGAAGACGTGACGGAAAGAAAGAGATAGAGGGAGTGAGAATCTTGCTAAAGAATCTCAGTAGGGCCTCCTACTACCTAGGTGTCATCATCTACGTCCTCAGGAACCTTGGGTTTAATTATGCAAAATGACTGAACATGCATTAAGTTCATTTTAAACTTTAAAATATACTTTAGCCAAGGTCCATTCATTTTAGGATGGTCTTAATGTCATGAATGTAACATAATAGTAGATGTGTGCATGGCACTACCTAATGCACATACATAAAGCATAACATCAAGCATCACCATACTTAGTGGCATAAAGTGGCAATAGTAATGTTCATATGGGACAAACTTAGTGACATAATCATAATCATGAAACATCTCTTCCTCATGAGCCACCCTAAAAGACAATCGAACTGGGGGTGCTCGGTCAACCGTGTCACCCAGAACGTGTCACATATCTAGGTTATGAGCTCATACCTTAACTAGTCGTCACTAGTTCTTACTTACCACTTAACGATAAGCGTATCATAAATCATAAATCCTGACTATCTGAGTACAGGTTAGGGGGCAATTCTCTTAGGGGTGCTCGGCTGAACCGGTGTCACCTAAGAGTATAAAATGGTACCGATGTCACATGAGTTCTATGGAGGTGCTCGGCTGAACCGGTGTCATCCTAGAACCCATCTTAGTACCTTAATTTTCAAAATCTCTTCAAGTCCCTAAATTCGCAGAATTCAAGACGATGGAATTACGCCGAATTCCTTCCAAATTTGCTTTATGCCACATAAACATATATCCTCATGAATTCCTCATATGAATAACATCATCATCATTTACATAACATATGCATCATCATGGAACATTCAACCGTTTATCCTTACGGTAGCTTATGCTTTGACCCTTACGGGTCTTAATCATGAAATATGGTTCTCTAACATCCGTCGCTCATATTTTATGCACCTAAGGGCTCATAATTGAACATCATTCATAATCCTTATGTTCACACTTATATCTGAAAAGCATAGGGCAGAATTCCTAACTTGTGATTACGGGGTTCTAGAACTTACGTTTTAGACCCTTTCTTGGTTCCGTCTTCGCCTAAGGCGCTATGAATTAAATCTAAATCAATTATGAGGCATTCCTATGCTTAAGGACTAATTATTAATCACGTTTATCATGTTGTAAGGGTGCTGGACAGAATCCAAAAAAATAAATGTTCTAAGAGTTCTAAACTTGCACTTTTACGATTTTCTAGTTACTAGTTTCCCTATAGGTGCTAGAATTCGATTCTAATCCAAATGTTACCAAGTTTTTCATGTCTAAACAATCCTAATCTGATTATGCTCCCATTAAAACAGTTTGGATAAGTTCCATAAACAAATGGGTTAAAACTATGTTAAATTCTAGCTTTACGGTATTTCTAGTTAGCTAGTTTCTCACCTATCATGCATAGAATCATCTCTACATCATCATGTGATATTTTCACACATTCTAACAAATCAAAACATCATCATACAGCACCACATTCATCATATCTGAACCGAAAATATTTAACTTCAGTAAAGGATTTAAATTGACATTTATAGGTACATAAGTTAACTAGTTTCTCTTGGAATCAATTTAAAATTTCTAAAACTCTTTGCAAATCATTTTAATTCATCAAGAGGCTAAGAGAAGCCTTAGATCAATGACCAAAATATATTTCATCTTCTAAAAGGGAATAAAGTCATCTCTCATGATAACATAACCTTGAAAAGATTTGTAAAGCTTTAAGAAAAACTTAGAACATAGACTATTGGTACTTGTAGCTAGATGAAAACTCATTGCAAGTCCATCATCACTACTTGGCCGAAAATATGCATTCAAAGAATGGTTTCACATTAAACTTTAACTTGGAATGAAATGGGCAAGTCTTTGAGCTCTAGGTTCTTAAGTTATGGCATAATCTAAACGTGCTCATGCTTTTCATTTTTAATCTTTGCTTACAAAATAAAGTGATGACGTAAGATAAATATGCAAGGCATAAACTTAAACGTGCAAGCTTGAAAGTAAATATGCGAGGCATAAACTTTAAACATGCAAGCTTGAAAGTAAAGATGCAAGGTTCAATTCTTTATTTTAGTGCTCTTGGCCCAACAATAATCGACTTTAAGGCCGAAATAGATAGGCATTCAAGAGATTAATTAGGTGATGATGCAAGTTCAATTCTTTATTTTAGTGCTCTAGGCCCAACAACAATCGACTTTAAGGCCGAAATAGAAAGGCTTTGAGAATTAAATTAAGTGATGATGCAAGTTCCATTTTAATCTTTATGTTCTTAGGTGATAGCTTGAAAGTAAAGGTGCATAACAAGAATGTAAATATGAGTGCAAGCATAAAATAAATTATGCAAGTTCATTTTATCTTTCTAGAGCTCTTAACAAGACTTTAAAGGAACCTAAACCTTAACCCAAACTCATCCAACCAAGGTAAAGTAAAGTCTAGAGTTCTTAGAACTCAACATAACATTTTTAGAAAATCAAAACATTTTGCATGTAAAAGGAAAGCAAATGGCCGAAATTTCAAGGAACACAAAAAGAATATTTTGAAACTCTAGAGTCCATGATCTTGATGATATATTAACACCAACATCATGAGACCTCATCATTGAGTCCTTAGAACCATTTTAAATCACCATCAAAACTAAAGTTCTCAAGAGTTCAAGAAAGGAAGAACTAGAAACATTTTTGCTCAAGAACAAAGATCAAGCTCTAGAGTTTGTTTCAAGTGATGAACATCATCATGAAACTCTCATCATCAAGCTCTCATTCCTTTGTTCTCCAAGGCCTATAGCCGAAAATGAAAAGGAAAAAGGAGTGGAAGAGAAGTTCTAAAAAGAAACAAGAGAAACTATGAACATCAAGCTTGAAACAAGAACTTTAAAGAAAAGAATACATGAAAGGAAATCCCTACTTGGTGTGATGAACTTGAAGATGGAAGAAGAAGATGAAGATGATGAAGAACTCCAAGAACTTGAAGAATACAAGAACTTTTGAGAGAAAAAGAAAAGCTTTGAGTGTTCCTAAACTTAGCAAATGATCTAAAAGTGGTGCAAGCTCCTCAAGGCATTCTATTTATAGAGAAATGAAACAAATGAAGGGTGTGAATGGGGGGGAGTGCTTCGGCCATGTGTGCAGATTGGAGGGCATCCCATGAGTTCCATGAGGTGAGATAGTGTGGTCTTGAGGCATGGTGAGGTATAGCTCAAAGTATGGTGAGGTATGGTTCAAGGTATGGCCTCAAGCATGGTTCTTTGAGTGAGAAAACAATTTAATATGTGGTCAAAGGGGGTGAGGTCTGGCCGAAATGCATCAGCCCATGTGGGGTTGTGTTTGCATTTTAATTGTGGTTTTGGAGTTGTGTTTAGGTGTATCTTTGATTATGCTTAGGATTATGAATTTGTAAGAAAGTGTTTAGGTAAGGAAAATGGATAATTAGGGTGGTCTAGACATAATTAAGGAGTGGTCTTGCACCATTAGTGAGTTAGATTCTCAATTTAGAGTCTAAACAACTCTAGACACACTTCCTTGATTTAAGAAATTGGAGAGAGAAAACATTATTCAAGATTCCAAGACTAGGAATCTTGAGTTCCAAAAAGGGATTTAAGTTTAATCTAAGCAATTTTAGGTTCTAATTAACTTTAATAAATTATTTTGACTCTAGATTAATTAGGGAAATAAATTAATCTTCGTTTAGAGCCTAATATTGCTTAGGTTTGCTTAATTACGTCATTAAGCTCAAAAACACTATTCTAGGGGCAAACCCGTAATTTTGCACTAAAACTTCCCGGGACCACCGGGACTTGAACAGAGACCTCTAGACACATGAAAACATGTTTTTAAACCTCTGGGGAAAGTTTCGGGCTCAAACGGCACTTCTACCCGCGTAAAAACGCTGTAGGGGTATTTTGGTCATTTTGACCCGAAACTGCGGAAAATGAGATTTTCGCTTCCGGAAGCATTCAAAGGCCATTCAATCCCCTTCAAACATTGATTTGACCCTTCGAGGACGACCGAGTTGGTTACCCTCGAATTCGGGTCAGGAAATGACCTCAGGGGCATTTTGGTCATTTCCCTCAGACAGAAAAATCGGTGTGTTACAGAAAAAGGAAGGAAAAAAAATATCTTTTTGTATGCATCATGTCATGGAGTGGTGTAGGAATGGCTAGGTATGGCTTTGGGTATGGCTAGGCATGGTTGTCTTTGATTTTGTGTAATAAAATAAAATGAAATGAGATGAATGGAGGGGGTGGCCGGTTGTATGAAGGGAATGAGGAGGAGAATATCTTATTTAATGTGGGTTTAGGAGTGTATTTAGGAGTGTGTTTGATTAGGCCTTTGATTAGGAGTTTGTAGTTAAGTGTTTAGGTGAAAAAGTGAGTAAATAAGGTTGCACAAGACATGGTTAAGGAGTGCTCTTGCTCAATTAGTGGGGTCAAATCTCATTCAATCAAGATTTACCATCACATCTTTGATTCTTTAATTTAAAGCTTTAGAGAGAAAAAATATTATTCATGAAAGTGTGACATAAAGTCTTGAATTAAGAAAGGGGTTTTGAGTTTTCTTAAGTAATCTTAGGCTCTAATTAACCTCAATTAATTATTTTAACTCTAGATTAATTATTAAAATTAATTAATCTTTAATTAGAGCCTATTATTGCTTAGATTTCATTAATTATGTAATTAAGCTTGTTATGCCCTTAATTAGGGGCAAAACGATAATTTTTCACAAAAAACTCCCCGGGCCACCCGGGCTTAGACAAACATTAGACATCCCTTAAAAACAATATTTTAAACTACTGGTCCAAGTCTGGGTCTAGTCAGAATTAAATCTGTGTTAATTAGTTATAGGGGCATTTTGGTAATTTTGCATGTAGTAACTCAAAAATGAGATTCTTCTGCTCTATTAACACACATAACATACATAGTCCCCGTTCAATATTAAAACACCCCTTTGAGGATGGCTAGGATCGGCTATCCTCATTCTCCTGATAAAAATGACCTCAGGGGTATTTTGGTCATTTGCATATGGGAAAAATCGGGGCATTACACGTGAGGCAGCGGTAAGGATCTCGACTTTCGAAGCCTGGCTTGCGGCGGCGGAGAGGGCTTGGCGCGTCCTGCGGTGGCAGCGGACGGTGGGCCGATGTGAGGGTGACGGAGAATGTGTGCAATCGGCGGTTTGAGAGAGAGCATATAAGAGAAGTATGAGATGGAGAGAGAAAAAGGAGTTCCGTAATATATTCTTTAAGATAACACAATTACCGGCAGATTTTTGAATTTTCGACGGAAAAAATCCGCCGGTAATCATATAAAATTGTGCCCTTTTCATTTTTCTTCCCAAAAATGATGATTTAACATTACCGACAAATTATTTCCATTGGTAATTATATTTGGTTCAAAAAAATTATTTCTGAAATTACTTTTACCAATGAATTTTTTCCATTGATAACTATTTTGATAAAAAAAATTTACGAAATTCGATTTATCAACAGAAAAATCTATTTGTAAATTTGACTTCAAAATAAAAAAATTTCATAATAGTTACCGACGGAAAAATCTGTTAATAAAATTAATTTCTATTTAAACTAATCCATAAAATTTACCGACGGAAAAATCCGTTGGTAATTGGCCAGCATATTTATTGCACGGTGGCGCCAAAATTTACCGATGGACTACCGATGGAAAAATCCATTGGTAATGACTAAGTCCTAAAAAAAAAAATTTCACCAAATTTCTCATTTTCTGTCGATAAATCCGTCAAAAACACCAATGGATAAAATTTGTCAGTAAAATCCGTCAGAAACTCAATATTTTCTTGTAATGAGAGGTCTAGAGACTAAGAAACAGAATTTTATTGAAAACTAGACAGATTCCTTACCAGTTCGGGATTACTGACTTATGTGAGTTTTGAGATTTTTGTTTGAATGAAGTGTTTGATGTATTTGTTTGTTTGTTTGTTTTTTTATTTTGTTTTCACACTTTTAAACATGTACACACATGAAATATGAACCAATCTTTGGAGTGCAAGTATCATACCACTTTATCTGAAAGAGTAACCATGCCAACATTCATGACTATGGAAAGAATTAGAATACGCTAGCCACGGTTTTGGGTTTGACATACTGCTCGTAGCCATGAAGAGACTAGAACAAGTTTATGCTCAACCCCAATAAAAGAAAACACATAAAACCCCTACCTTAAAAGGCTATTTGAAAGGAATGAGAAATGCAAGAGGTGAGTTCTTCAAATGGTAGCAATGTTTGTCCAAGAATCCTTTGGTTGTGAGACTTCCTTGGGTGACAGTGCTCTCCCTTTTTTTTGAAAGAGTGCAATGTGCAGTGTATAGGGTTGTGGCTGATTAGTGTATCTTAGGGTGGGAATCAAGTGTTTAAAGACTCAAGAATGAGCTA
The DNA here is from genome assembly GCA_031216125.1 of Dalbergia cochinchinensis. Classification (NCBI taxonomy): domain Eukaryota; kingdom Viridiplantae; phylum Streptophyta; class Magnoliopsida; order Fabales; family Fabaceae; genus Dalbergia; species Dalbergia cochinchinensis. Next base: position 28,029,632 of record CM062374.1, read on the forward strand.
CATAATATTTGATCTTCTCCTGATATCAAGTATCTCTCTCAGTCTTAAAATGAAACTTGCCACTGGTATACACCTAATGTTATACACCTGTACATCTAGATGCTAATTTGCTTCAAGATTGGAGATGCTGATTGGCTTCAGAATTAATGCTAATTTGCTTCAAGATTAAGGATGCTGATTGGCTTCAGAATTAAAGCCATATGCCTATGTATTTTTATTATATATATATATATGCTTCACGTGATTTGACTCCTGATCTTGCCCACATCTATATTTATTTCCTTTGGTATCACTATATCAAAACACCAATCACTGCTTGGCTAGGCGCAAACTTAGCTGTATTCACGGTTTGCTCTTATACACATAGTGTGTCCATATCAACTCCTGTCCCCTATTAGCCAAATACACACTCACTCATGTAAATGAATATTTACATGTTTATGGATTATTATTATTTAACTCGAGCTTTTTATTTCACATAGAATTAGTAAATAAACCATTGTTTAATTTATTAATTAATTAATCTAATTATTAATAGTAATGAGCTAATTAGACCCAAAAAAAAATGGGATGTTACACCCCATCCCTGTAGGGGAAAGACCCCTTTACACGAGCTCTAAATGGGACAATCCCTATAGACATCCCCATCTGATGTGAATTTTTGCCATCCCTAATTATGGGGGATTTCAATATTAATTTAATTTTATCATAATCAACTTGTCTACTGATAATTTTACCATGGACTAATTTAGGGATTTATTAAAAATAAATAAACAAACAACAATAGGAAAGGCACGTTAACATCGCCATTCGCCAATAACAATGATCGTCGTTTATTATAAATTACTATCGTATATTACATAGCAAAAATTCAAAAAAGAATAACCATAACAAGGACAAAATCCTTCTTATTCTCCCTAAGGCCTACAACAAATAATAAAAAATATGAATACTGTAGTATCTCTCCATAGGATAGGCAGACGACGGTATGCAATATGCAAGACGAATCGGCTCTATATACACAAATCGGTCACAGGAAAACGAGCGGGCTCATCACTCATTGGACTCAGTGCTTCAACATGGCGAGCAATGACAGCACAACCGAAGCTCCGACCAAACCCACTGAGCTCGAAACGGACCCCGCGTCTCCAGTGATCGGCCCCGGTGCCGGCTCCGACGCCGGCGACGAGCCGAGGTCTTGTGCGGCGGCGAAGGCTGCGCAGAAGAGAGCAACGGCGAGGACGAAGGCAAAGGACCTGAATGCTCTCGGTGGTGAAGCCATAGTGGAGGCTAGAGAGAGAATAGACTTGTAGAGAGAGAAAGTGAAAATGAAGAAGAAAGTTTACTGCGAGAGACTAACTGCTGAGAAAAGGTGGGGTGAGCGTTGTTGTGTGGACGGTTATTTATAGGGAGGACGAAGGCGCGTGGGGCCCAGCGGAGAGGGAGGACGCGTGAACAGGTTGGAAGGAGAAGGGGAAGAAGTGTTGCTGTGTGATTGGGTGAGTGGGTGAGATGGGTGTCTACGTTTGTGTGCGCTGTGCTCATGGTTTTGTTAATCAACCGTCGCTGGTTGGCTTCTCTGCTTAGCGTCGAAGGAAAAGCGTCACACCTGTAAAAGTTGGATTTTATTCTTTTGTTTTCTCGTGTCCTTATTCCACGGTTGTATTCGTATCCAATCATACTAAGTTTTTAACACATCATCACCACACAAAAAAAAAAAAGAGAGAGAGAGAGAATACTAACACATCACGCACTAATGCGTGAAGAGAATTTGACGGGGATAATGACTTTAAATTTATATAATGGACAGAACAAAGTTTAATATATCACAAGTGTAAAAAGAATTTTGTACAATCATCTAATTATACAATGTCATGTCACTAAATTTGGTTCTTGCACTGCATTATTTGAAAAGTTATTTTCAAATAGAAAGATTAGATTTGATAACGATATGAAAGAGTTAGAAAATTAAAATCAAACACTATTATATATATAATTATCATACACTGTCAGTATAAAATCACTTTATATTGTCAACCAGTCAAAAGTTGACCCATCAGTCTTTCTAAAATTAATCTATGGTAATTTTAGGGTCAGCTATATTATTATAATTTTAAGCATAGTTATACAATTGAATAACTTTCTACAAAATAATTATTTTATCAATCCAATCATTGAATTACAATGACCTATTATAAAGATCATTTATGCAAAATTTCATAATAATTGAATATCAATAAGAATGATAATAAAGTAGTGTAGTAGAAGTTACCTAGGGGTATTCATTCTTTCCTCTAGTCGTAACGCTTATGTTGGGTGGGGGTGGGGTACCAGCAATCACTCCACCAAGATAGTCAATGTGTGTGTTTTAGAGGTTTGGAATTGTAGTGGAATGATGAATGTACCTGACTTGGCTTCAAACCACTACTTAAATAGGATGACATTATTGTCCGTTGCCACTTTCCTACAATTTCAGAGAATGGTTAGTGGGCTTAGTGGACTAGGCCATGTTGGGGGGTATTCTTGCGGGGGCGATGCGGTGCTGGGTAAGGCAAGATACCAGGCAATAAGGTGCATGACATAGATTTCTGATCTTAGGCTTGCCTTCCCATATTCCGACATTGGACCTAGTGATGGGCTTTTATTGGAATGGGCTTGGCCTTATATTGGGCTCATACACTTAGGTCGTAATAGTTTGCCCAACATGGTAGCCAACATGATTACATTGGATGTCAGGTTTAGAGCTCTAGGTTTCTTCTCAAGGGCATCCCTTATCTGTGATTAAGTTGGGTTTTGAGTAGGTCCATAAGCTTTGCGTGGCTCAAGGTTTTTTTGAACAATATCCATTTCAGGTTATTTCAAACATCGCTTCATTTCCCTTGAAAATGACACGTGTCTATAGGGCATGGTTTTTGAAATTTTGTAATGAATGTCTACGAGGGAAATTCACATGAGTGCCCCTGCATAAAATGTGAAAAGGCATAACTACCCCTTGGTGAAATGTTTTCTCTTCGCGCCCCTTTCCTTTTTTATTTCTTCCTTCTTCATCCTTCCTCATCTTCATTTCTGCAACTTTTCTTCTTCCTTGCACACATAGCAAATATTGTCGTGTTTTCTACCACCATTAGGAGATTTGTTTTCATTCCAATCTCAGGTGATCTTTTCCCTTTCTTTTGGTTTTGTTGGGTCTTGTTTGCCTTGGATTGGGTTTATTTTATTAAAGTCTATTTAGAAGAAAATTGTGCATTATTGCAATTAGCAGGTTTGGTTTAAGTATTATATATATATGATTAGCTCTTAGAGTACGTCAGGATATTTGCGGATAACAATAGTAAAATGGGAAAAATTGAGTGTGTGACTTTTTTAGTGCTACAGTGAGTTTTGTTTGAATGAGTTTTTATTAGGTGGAGAAATTATTTTGTGAGATTGGGTATACTGGGTTTTGGATTTATGAGAGATTGTTAGTTGGTGATTGTATTTTTCACAGAAAATTAGTAGATTGATTAGTTGAGTTGTGGACTGTAATACCTTAGGTACACGTGTCCCTGGACAAGTCCAATATAGCCCTAGGTTCCCCCAAGACCCGCCTGTATACCCGAGAAGGCTTCGGATATAGGAAACCATGTTGTAGCATAGGCTCTGCGGAATTTTGCAAAATAGGCTTGCTGCAGTGATATATGTTCACTACAACAAGGACCCTCGATGTAGCACAGTGTAAAATGATACAATTTTGATAAGTGAGTTCCCTAACCCTTTGTAAACCCTCATCATTCTCCGATTTTCTCTCTCAGAAACCAAAACCCTTCCTTTCCAAACATTTTTCCAACCCTCTCTCTTTCTCAATCTAACCCAATCCTTCTCCTTTCAAAATCAAAGGTAAGGGTTTTGTTAGTTTTTGCTATCTTCTTCTCCTCCTTTTCATGTTCTATGGTGTGAGTTGTTATTATTCTCCACTATTGTCAAGTGCGGGTGCTCCCCCAATGTTATTAGAGTTGATCTAGGGTTATTTGGATATAACCATAGATTATTTATGAGTCAATGTTACTCTATGACAATTGTTGGTGCCATTTCAAGCTCTCAAGGTTAAGGTGGTGGTGCCCACATTCTTCCGACCCCAAACGATGAGTGGGTTCAAACTCATGACCTTATTTTCTTATCATTATAAGTTTGTTATGCATTATGATTTCTAACTATGAGAGTATGGATGATAACTTGTATAGAATATGTTTTTACAAGTTATGATAAGCTAGTAAAGATAATGGTTTTGAATATAGCATGAAAATGTGTTTTAGAAAGCTGTGGGACCATAATTGGTACATTGTATGATATGGAAATATTTTATGTGCTCAAGTTTAAGAGATTTATTGGAAGAATATATGATTTAGCAAGTTGCTATTTTATCAAACACATTTTTAAGAGTTTATTATATCACTATGTTTCAAGACTTTAGATTTCAATATATGCTTTTAGAGTATCAGTTAATATATATATATATATATATATATATATATATATATTGGCAAGAATATTGAACAAAGTATGACTTAGTTTCATGAATAGAAATGTTATTATAGTTTTAGAGTTATTGTGATTATGAACCCTTTTGGTTTTGAAGTATAATATTAGAGATACCAAGTTTATGGAAATATGTTAGCTTGAGAAATGAGATTTTGGAAAATCATTTTTTATGATATTCAGAAGTATGGAATTCAATATGATTCATAGTAATTGCCAAATATATATTTTGTAGGCTTGAAATTGGAATGTCTAAAAGTGGGTGATCCCTTAGCCATGATTTCACGATTATAGTTATGCTAAAGTCATATTGCTAGAGTTTTATGAGTCCAGAGCTTTTAAAGTTTCAAAAGTTTCCAGATTTAAATGATTTTATTCAAACTAGTTTAGACGGTAGAGGTAAAGAGATAGGCTATGAGTTAACGGCAGTTACTCTATTAAACTTGGTATACCAAGGCTTGCCAAGGCCAAATTATCCACATTTAGATCAGTCCACCAGGTACGTAGTTCGCTAGCGATCATTAAGATTACAAATAGAAGCTCTTGTTCGCCAGGGACTGAGCACCACTTTTCAGTTGATGGAAACATTTATTATTATTATTATTATCATCATTATCATCATCATCATCATTATCATCATGATGTTTAGCAAATACTGTTTCTCGATGCTCTACTGTGCCCTTAGTTAAAATGATTTCATGCTTGATTGGGAATTTATAAATGCTTATTTATGAAACTATGGAATGAAAAATGTTTTTCCTAGCTAGCCAAGCATGTAAATATCAAATGGTTTATTATTTCTACATATATATTGCATTATGTATATTCTTTTGTTGTCCTCTATGGGTGATGGGTGAGAATCTACTCACTGACTCTGTTGACTCAGCCATTTCCCTTCCTTCTCATAGTTGCAGGTGTAGAAGTTGTTCAATCTCCTATTCAGTAGACACAGCTGTTCTAGTGGCTGGTCTTACTTTGGAGTAATGCTTAGTTTAGAGTCATGTTAGAGTATAGTGCTTTAGTAGATGTACAGGCAGGATCCGAGCTATGCATTATTTTCAAATTTTGTATTTACTTTTAAAGTTAGAAACATCTATGTATACGTTCACAGATTTCAAGGATGGATTTGAAATTATAGATTTTGATTAGAATTCTGTAACAAGCTAGAGATGAATTTATTAAAATGTTTTCAGAGCTTTATGTATCAACTATTTCATTTTTATGATTCTAGATATCAAGTTTTGAATAAAGATTCGGATAAAGATTTAGATGAAGATATGTTTTCAGAATGAAAAGTATATTATTTTATGCATATAGAAAGACTCAGAATGAAGTTATATTACATGGGGATGAGATTCTTCACGTGCTGCTAATATTTCCAAGTCGAGTTGTGACATGGACGAAGATATTATTGGCCTAAATCCGTTAAATTCTTGTGCTCCTTTTGTTCTATTTATTTGTTTGGCTTGTGTGGAATTTTGGGATTTTTCCCAATATCAGAGTGGGTTTTGATCCCACTTCTATTTTTTTATGGCAATGATGCAAGGTCCAATGAGAAAATTTGAGGTGGAGCCTTTTGATGGAAAAATCAATTTTAGTCTGTGGCAAAGTAATATTAAAGATATTCTAGTGCAGCAGGGGCTAACTTAATCTTTGAATGGGAAGGAGAAAAAGCCTAAAAGAATATCAGATGAAGAATGAGAAGAGATGGAGATGAAAGCCATCAATATAATACGCTTGTGTCTGGCACCTGTGATAAAGTACAATGTTTTGAATGAAACTTCTGCTATTGATTTGTGGAAGAAGTTGGAAAATATGTATATGCCAAAGTCTCTCACAAATCGTTTATTTTTAAAGAAAGAATTATATCAGTTGAAGATGGATGTTGGTGCTGATATTAGAGATCATGTGAATCATTTTACAAAATTGATTACACAGTTATCTGGTATTGGTGTGAAAATTGATGATGAAGGTAATGTTGTTATTATCATCTCTTCCTAATAATTATGATAGTTTAATCATTACATTGCTAGTCAAAAAAGATACATTGAAAGTTGATGACATGATTTTTGTGTTATTGGAGAATGAAAAATTGAAAAGATCAAATGGTCAATAAGAAGAAAGTGGCTTTGTTGCTAGAACTAGCCATGGTAGAAGCATGTCTCATAACAAAAAATTTGGCAGGGATAACTCAAGATCTTTGGTGTCAAGATTGAACTATAAAGGCAAACAATGTTATTATTGTCATAAGATAGGCCATGCTAAAATTTATTGCAGGAAATTAAAAGCAGATATATAAGAATTTGAAAGGAGTAAAGGAAAAGGAAAAGAGAAGTTTGAAGATGCTACTGCACCTGAGGAAAAATACTCAAATTATGAATTGAAGTGTTTATGGTTGAAGAAAAGAAATATGTTAATAGTGATTGCTAGCTTGTAGATTCTGGTTGTGCTAATCATGCTTGTTACAAAAAAGGAATGGTTTGACACTTACGATGCTTGTAGTGATGAAGTTATTAGATTGGCTAATGATGATTGTTTTGACATTATTGGAAAGAGCACTATTAAAATTAAAATATATAATGGTTGTGTGTGGGCACTTGGTGATGTAAGGTGCGTACCTACACTTAGAAGAAATTTGATTTCTTTGGGTAGAATTAATGAGTTAGGCTATGGATATTCTGTAAGAGATGAAGTAATGCAAGTTAATCGAGGTTATTTGAAGATAAAGAAGGGTAAGAAGATTAACAGTAACTTGTATAAGTTGATGAACTTGTAACATCATTCCTACTATAGTGCTATGCTCGAGTCATAACATTACAGTAAGTAGCCGTTACTCATAACATATCTTCTAGATTTTTTTTATTTCTTAACTATATGAATTATATATGTATACATTGTAATAAATAAGAGCCTTGCACTAAAAGTTGTACTAGTTTTTCAAGTTTCGTAATCCTTGCAACGTAATAGTCAACATATAGAATAGCGGGAATGAAATATGCATCCTAAGAAGTCCGTCACATGATAATTTACCTCTTATATCACACCCATCATAAGATAAGTCATACAAATATACTATATATATTCACGCCTAATTACATTTGTAGTATAAATAACCCTACCCTGGTCCTTACAGTGACCACCTAATCCAAGTTAGGGCCTAACAAAAACAACCAACTATATACAGATACACCTAACTCCCTCGATCAGTGGCTCATCGAATGGTCAGACGTAAGAGCCCATGATAGTCAAATAATATGAGGGACTCTAAGTCATACTATGTCTATAAACAAACTGGACACACCAAAATCAGTTAAGCAAGTAGAGAGTAGTGCCTATTAGGCACATCAGCTAGGTAGCTCTGCCAGTCCCCATTACCCCTGGATGGAGTAGAGGAACTAGAAGATGTCTCCTATGAAGGATCAAACTCAGCATCGACGGCAGACTGTGGTGGCTATGGTGGATGAGTCATATACAGTGAAAAAGCAAAATACAGGGACTCTAGAGCAAAAGTAAGACTCACAACAGTAATAGCAAATGGGCAATCAAATAGTATATAAACACGGATACGAGACTCAACGAACAGGTACAGTGACCCTAACTTCGTGTCATAATACCACTGGAAGTTAGGTGTCTTGAGAAAAAACATGATTGAGGCCATCTATATAAAATACATCATATAACAGGGATGAAAATCAATGATTCCTAGTAGGAAAAACACCAGTCTATTACTCAATGATATTCAACTTAATGCAAAAATAAGCAATGTATCTTTGGTTGTTTATATAATAATCTCGTTAATTAGAGTCATTATTTCTTATAACTTACCTTTATTTAGTTAATTTTAAACTTAATGGTAGAACTCATAGGACTCTTCTGATATACTTCTCATTGGATCGTACTGTCAACGATGTATCATCGTCGCGGTGCAACCTGATATGGTTCACTAGATGGAGTACATTTACTACATCTCATCTAAAATAGCCTCGCTATTCTCAATACATCCCTTTCCTCATAACGATATAACGTTGTCGTGATTACAACCTAATATAGTTCTAAGGGCGTAGCATGTCTACTATTACCCGTGAATCCATGAGCTTACCACTAAGCAAATAATGTTGCATAAGGTTTATTTTCTTAAGCTTCCTTTCTTGTATGCACTTTTCTCATTTGTATAAAAATACTCATAGTTGTTGAGTAAGATTTATTCTTTAAGAATTCTATTTTTTTTTCATACTTTACTTTGAGATTTTTACTTGGAATCTACTTAAACTCTTATGAAATATTCTCTTAAAATCTCTTGAATATGTATAATCTCTCTCTTAACTTTTATGAGATATTTCCCATAACATTTGGTATATTGTCGTGATGTTTTTCTACAAATTCTACTAGGTTTTTAAGAGATTTTATACCATCAGAATTTCTATTACATCTCTTAGTTAATAATAATTCTTATCAATTTTCCAACAATTGAACCAAGTTCCATGCAATGGATTTCAAGCTATTTCTACTATGAATCATCATTCTTTGGACAATAATTTCTCCTAAATTTTCAAAGATACAAGCCAAGTTTTGCTGCAACTTTTCAAGCTTTGATTAATATGTATTGCAAGATCATACAACCTAAGAACTAATGCTATAAAATTTCAGCACAATAAAGTTCCAGCATATACCCACTTAGAGTACCTCTTATGTCATACAATCCAAGATTTAATGCTGTAAAAATTCCAGCACACAAAGTTCCAATACACAAGAGTTCATAGTAATCCAAGCAATTATAAATTCTGAAACAAATTCAGGTTCCAACATACATAATCTCATCACAACCTAATCCATCACAAATTCTAAAATCTGGATTCAGATTTTCAGCAACATAACCTAAACAAAGTCAAGCACTTATCTTAGCAAAATAGCCAAATATCATGAAGTAAAAGACTAGAATAATTTCCTACCTTCCTCCAAGATTTTTCTCTAGTTTTTCCTCTCCAACCAAGCCTCAAACCCCCCCTTTATTCAGCCCTGTTTTGTGCTAGAAAATGGACCAAGTACAAGGAAAAAAAACAAAGTTTTCAATTGATCTTGATGTAGAGAAGATGCTCTTAAAGTAGTTTGAATACTTCCTTAAGAGTAGATATGGTGGTTTGATGGAATTTTTCCAAAGAGAAAGTTTTGAAAATGGAAAAGTGAAGAAGAAAGAAAGAAATGAAGAACAACGTGATTCTGTGTACACCGAGAAGAAAAATGAAATTTCTTTGCCATTTTTCCTTTTTATAAAGTCACTAACTTGGAGAGAAAGTAAGCTAATTGATCTTTCTAGATCAATTTGCCCTCTATCAGTATTGGAAATATCTATATTTATTTGATTATTCTAAGTAAAAATTTATTTAAAATATGATAATGACCATTACCTGGACCAATCTCAATGTTTCGGTATACCGGTTATTACCATTTCGGTGTACCATTTCTTATTATTTCAGTATCTTATTATCATAAAAAAAGCTTTGCTGGGTAAAATTATCATTTTAACCTTATCCTAATTTTTTATTTTGTCCAAATATCATTTATAAGATCTTATCCTATATTACTTATTAAAATATTATTATTTCTAAATTTTTAATCATATTAAATTAATTTTTATTTTTTTACAAAATCCTTATATTATTCCGATCCTAACTGTGTTGACTGAAATTTTTAAAATCCCTACTAATTACTCACAATTAATTATATTAGTAGAGGAAAATATAAATAGGTGAGTCGTTACATAACTATTGTGAATAAAGACAATGACAAAGTATATGGGAATGTTAAGAAGACAGAGCATGTGTATGTGCCAAAGAAAAAAGGTAATGTTTACTAGTACTTTGATAAAGCCTTCTGACTCTTATTAACATATGAAGTTTGTTCTAATCACAAGGCAATATGGAGATTTGCTGGTCCTTGTTTGCCTTGGATTGGTTTCGTTTTATTAAAGTCCATTTAAAAAAACTGTGCGTTGTTACAATTAGCAGGTTTGGTTTAAGTTTTATATATATATATATATATATATGGTTGGCTCTTGGAGTGGTGTTAGGATATATGTGCACCGCAATAGCAAAATAGGAAAAATTGAGTGTGTGATATTTTTGGTGAGAGAGTGTGTTTTGTTTGAGTGAGTTTTTATTAGGTGGAGAAATTATTTTGTGAGATTTGGTGTATTAGGGTTTTGGGTTTGTGAGAGATTATTAGATTTGTGATTGTATTTTTCACAGAAAACTAGTGAGTTGATTTATTGAGTTGTGGACGTAGGCATTATTGGACTAAACACATTAAATTCTTGTGCTCCTTTTGCTCTATTTATTTGTTTGGCTTGTGTGGATTTGGGATTTTTCCCAATAAGTTTTACTTCCTTTCTATTGAGTTGAATTGTTTACTAGTTGAGTTTGTGGTTGTGGGTGTTTTTGTAGGCTTTCTTTTGCCTTTTCTTTTTGCATGGTGGTTTTCTCCAAATATAGTAGGGCTTAGAGGCTTTTCTAGAAGCGCCACTGCCTTTTCCCTTTCTAGGACGACTTACTTTTGTCTCCAACATCACTGTAAGGAGGATCGTTTGGGTTCTCTATGTATTGATTTTGTTTTTCTTTGATTTTTATGGCTACCATCGCCACTAGAAGCCTTACTTCAGGGCAGGGGAAATCATCGTAAAATATTCTTATTTTTTTCTTGTTTTTTTTGGATTTAGTTTTTGAGCTTAGTTTGTGGTTGTTTCCCCATTGTAGGTCATGGGGAAACAAGAGCAAGTGAAAATTCCTAAGGTTCTTTGTCTTCCGAGCAAGATGGTAGGTGATTATCTTTGCTACTTTTTCGAGGAGGTTCTTAGGATCCCTTCTTTGATAAATAATGATTTGGTTTCCTTCCGAAGAGAGAACTAGGTATGTTCAGACTTGGAAGATGAATCTAGGTATTCCCTAGAGGTAGTAGGCCTTGATGAGAGAGCCTACCATTGACTCATGAAGGACAATTTTCAATACATGTGGATGTATGATATTTTATTCACAAAGCTAGGCATTTAGCTTCTATTCTCCAAGTTTTAGATGGCCATTCTTCATGAGATTGATGCCCCTCCCAACTATACCCCAGTAGTTGGTTCATGATCCATGGATTTGAGAGTGTGATGTCTCAGGTCCAAGTATCCTTTTTTAAGCCTAGTATAGCCTTAGGTGCCCTAGTACCTACGCATACTGCTAAGAAGGCCCTAGATACACAAAAAAAAAACCCCAAAAAATGTAGAACTTGTATTTCTATGATTGCTATAGTGGTGGTATGTGCAAAAACATGATTTTTATTGTGTGGATGACTCATAGTAGTCATAGACTACTACAGTAGTCCATGACTTATTACTGCCACAATCCAAAATGATGTAGTTTCACTAAATGAATCCCCAACCCTATTTAAATACCTTCAAACTAGTTACAATCCCCCAAATTTGAACCCTAAGGTTCTCTCCCTTATTTTTTGTTTATTTTTCCCTCATCATCTTCCATTCTCACCTCCTCCAAGCTTCAAGGCAAGGATTTAGCAATGGTTTATGATATGATTCTTTCTTTTCTTCCTTTTTCATGTGATTGGGTGTTGTTGTTCTTGATTGTTGTCAAGTTTGGTTTTTCTCCCAATATTCATAGAGTTGTTCTAGTTTATTCATGGGTTTTCATTGCTTCTATGGCAGACATTGGTATCATTCCTACTCCGAGAGCTCGATTGGTGCTCAGACTTCTCATTCCACCCTTTAAGGTGAGTGGGTTCAATCCTTTAACCTTAATTTTGGTAATTAGAGTTATGTTCTTAGCCTTATGATATAAGAACATGATTTTAGAAATTGTTTCATGACTAGTATGAATTATAAAGAAATTATTCCACGTTTAGAGATTGTATTTTCCAATTTATCATGAACAATGTGTTAGAAAACTCATGGGACCATGTTTGTTGCTGTAATATTTTATAAATAGATTTTGATTATGATCACGAGTATTTAGAAATGCAATGTTTACCTCAAAGCTTTTTGGAATCATATATTAGTGACACTTTGCTTGCAAAGATAAGAGCTATAGCTAGTTATGGAACTTAAAGAAAATTTTCTAGTTTCCCTGCTATTAATTTATACAGTAGCTATAGAGAAATAGACAATGAATTAATGGATGTAATATCATTAGGCTTGATACTAAGTTGTCCGTTAGAGGATGATCTCCGCCCTATTATAGTATTTTGATAATGGAACCTGGTTAGGTGTTCAATACTAGACCTTGTTAGGTGTCTTTCAGAGTTCAAAGTATATTTATATATAATTATTATTATGTTATACATGTTCAAAGATTTATGTTTCTCTATTAGTTACTGCTTTTCATGATTCACATGAATTACTGGTTTTGAATTATCATGTACTTAAATATGAAAATTATTTTACAATTGTTGCATATATTATTATTATTATTATTATTATTATTATTATTATTTTTATTTTTTTTTGTTTTATGTCTTTGTTGGTTGTCTCATGTGGGAGTTGTGGGTGAGAATATGCTCACTGAGTTTTAGATGAAACTCACCATTCTTTTTTCTCCTCATTACAAATACAATTGCTGCATCAAATCCCTCTCAACCTCCTCCTTAGCAGCAGTAATGCTCCAGTTTGGGTGACTTTTACTTTGTAGTGAAGCATTCAGTTTAGTTTCCATTAGAGTGGTCCTATGATTTTGTGGACATGGTCCCGGACCACTGTTGCTAGGGAGGCATTGATGCTTAGTTGTGTAATTACTATTTTTATTTTCTTTTTCTTTTTCTTTTTTACTTTTCTTTATTCTTAATTTATTATAATTCTTTTTTATTGTTCCCTTGTATAAGATGTTCCTTGTCTGCTGGTCCTTCACAGGACCCCCGAGGTGATCTCTACTCTGAATTTCCCGAGTTCATGCATTTAGATGCAGCTCATGAATTTACATGTAGCGATTGTCGCAATAATTATGTGTGCCTTGCATGTGCTGAGATCAATGCATGTTTGAATGGAAGTGCGTTTAACAATTTTGATGACTTTTTTTCCCCTAAAAACCCTACTCCCATTATGCATGACATTGTAGACCTTATTGAACATATTGATTTTGTGTTTCTTGATATTACTGATCATCTTTCTGTCAAGTTTTGTGCAGTTGACCTCATTTCAAGTACTGTGGCCCATGGAGCGAACCAAGCAATGGGTCTTGGAGTGGAAAAACCATCAATGCCTCATTATGATTTTGATTTGAGTGATCGGATAGAGGCTGTGATGCGGCCCCTAGGAACATGCAGTGGTAGTGTACGAGGGTGCACAAGACCTAGGACTCATTGTCCTTTCATGGGAAGCACCAAACTTAGTGATGCTTATCCCTCCTGAAGGACTCAATTGTGCAACTTAGGGGCATTAAAGCAAAGTGGTGGGTGGGAGACAACCCATCGTGAGTGAACTTTTCTCCTTTTCTTTTTCATATATAGGCATTTTATTTCTTGTTATTTTTAGTTTTAATTCTTACATCATGTTTTATTTTTATTTGTGTCTTACATCATTTCTTTGATATGTTAGAGGTTACATGCATAGACTGACTCCACATGTACTATTTTGACTTGTTTGGCATTCACTTTATTTTATATTGCATGCTTGGTGATTCAATGTGTTATTTGGATTAAGTACATGCAATTTACCTGTGAGTTTTTGAGCCTCTTTGATTGATTTTTACTATATAGTGCTACTTTTGTTTGTTCATGTGTGTTTCCCTCTTTGGATTTGCATTTCAAAATTTGCTTAGGGTCTTGTTTGAAAACATGCTCCCATGTGCATGCTTGAAGGTGATTGAAGCATTTTTCTTATTTATAGCCACTTTATCATATGGCCACCATTTGCATATTATCATTATCTAGCCTCTTTGAACCTTATTGCTTCTTCTTTTGTTTTAGCACATCCTTAGCTAAAAGTGAAAAACCATGAAATATCCGAACCTTTTTGGCTTAGGAGAACATTTATGTATTTCTTACATGTGCTTGAGCATAAGTGTAGGGGAGAGAATGAGGACATACCTTAATTTAGGTGTAGGCAAGGGACAAGACAATATGTATCCATGAGTGGCCAGAAAAATTCAGTAAGTTGCACACCAAGAAAATGAAAAAAGAAAAAACTAGCAAAAACAAATCTGAAAAAGATTTCTTGAAGGTGTGCCATATTGCAATTCAAAGGCCTGTGAATATGTTAAGTTGGACAAAGTGTACCCTTGATCATTTATGCTCTTGGTGTATGCATTTGCTCTTTTTTAACTGAATGTTTAGCTCTATTGGCTTATACATATACCAACCTACACCTAAGCCCCATTATAACCCAAAGTAAGTCCTCTTGATTTAATATGCATGTATGTGTGACAAATGGAGAATGAGACCCGTGACAAGCCTATGATAATGCATTTTCATTTGAGGTGATTGAGTGTGCATTTTAACCCAAAACACTTGAGTAAATGTATGGTAAACATTGGCCTTGGGAAGATTTTTGTACTTATTTTTATGCATCATGTATGTGGATTTGACCTTCTGTTCTGTGTTCTTAATCAGACCTTGTTTGTTGAGATCCTCCTTGATTGTTAGTATGAAAGCTTACTGTTTGTGCCTCTAGGTCTGTAGGATTGGTGTATTGTCATTTCTTTCCATGTATCATGCATTGCTATAGTTAATACAACCAACAATCTAGTCTTTTCACTATCATATTTGATTCCTTGCATAAGGACATGCAATTATTTAAGTGTGGGGGAATTTGATGGGTTGCATTTATGCACCCTTTTTCCTATATAACTCTAGGCATATTGCATCATTTATGCACTTAATTGGTTGACATTTGGTTGATTTGTATTTAGTCTTCATTGGGCATCATTGAGTATAATCATGATTATTTGCACTATACTGATGAATAAATATGTTTTGGAGCTTCATGTGCTTTTAATCCTCCTTGTGGCTGTAATTTTATTACAGGGACTTCCCAAGTTAGTGTGTAAAGATCATATAGGTGCATGAGTTTATAGCAACAATCAATTTGGGAGCTAAATAGAAGAGTTCTTGGGCTTATTTTAGTACATTTGTAGAAAGTATTTAATAGAAAATTTGTAATTCTCTCTACAGCGATCGAATTGTGACAAATAAAGATGTTTTGAAAAGCTCAAGAAGTCGTCTAAAATTTCATATTTAGCTCAAGACCCAGTTATAAGAGCATCTTGGTGAAAATCGAGTTGTAAGATTGAAGATTTTTTATTTTCTAATACTATCCAACCTGGCTTCCAGTTTGTATTTTGCTAATATTTAGAGCTATAGATATCTGATTGAGGTGATTTTTATGCGTTGGAAAGCTTATTCAAAGGGTGACAATCACTATTTGTAGTTCTAATGACAGATTCAGATGTTTAAGAGGCCAAAATGGCCAAATAAATGAAGTCCATCCTGTCTAGAGCCACAATGCTCACTACAACAATGCACGAAAGTCAGATTTTGGCCCCTGCTTGGCTTATTTGTATGCACAGTATAAATAAGATTAGCATAGACGTTTAATCTACTTTTAACTCAATTGTTTTTAGCCTTTGGTAGCCCCTTTCTCTTTCTATCTCCTTATTCTCTATTATTCTCTCTCTAAGGATTCCATTGGTGAATTTACTTTGTTCTTGGAGATTTTGACAATAATTATTGTTATTGTCTTTGGGTACTCTTTTTATTTCACAATTGTAATCTTTTAATGATGGAGGAGTAATTTTCCTTACTAGTGTAAGGGTTTTCGAATGATTGAAATAATATTTGAGACCCTTTTCTATTGAATGCATTAATTTTCTCAATGTTCTTAAGTTTCTATTCTTATAATTATTGTTGTGATTATTGCAATTTTTATTAGAATAACTAAATTGGCAATTATCATTTAGGCAAACCTTTTGGGCATAAATTGATTGATCAATTGGTTTATATTTGAAGGAAAATATTAGAATTAACCTTTCAATTGATGGTTAGGTTATTGTAATTAGTACATTAAACCAATGTAATTTCTATTAAATTAGGATCTCGTTTACCAATTATTTGCATTGGTCAAATTGTGGAAGTCGATTGGTCACTAGTATAATTGCCAATAAGTGATTACTAATAGCCACTAATGTGTTTAATATTTGGTTTTTGATAATTTATTCCAATTCTAGGAGTACCTTACACTAGTGCTTTAATTCTTGCTTATTCTCAATTATTTTAAATCATTTTAATTTAATTTTTAAAATCCTCAATTTCCAACTAAGTGACATCGCCTCCTTGAGAGACAACCTGAGTTGCATCCTAACTACAGTTTTGGTACATCCGGCATTTGATGGAGGTTGTCACTACCTCCTCAAATTAGAGTTAAAATAGTGAAATTAAATTCAAATGCCCTAGTTACAGTTGAGTTATGACAGAGCTATTTCATGATTATCATGTCTTGAGTATGCAAATTTATTTATGATTAAAAATAGATTTTATAAATAATATATGCATATAGTAGGACTTAGCGATCATGAGGTTTACGTGAGTATGAGATTTCTTACATGCCGATCATGATTTAAATTGGGTCTTGACACATTTCTAGGCCTCCAATCTCTTCACCACTATTGGGCTCATTTTTTAGGCCTCTAGTTTCTTTACCACTATTGGGCTCGACACTGGGGGCTCCTAGCCTAGATGACTACCTTGACCCCCGCAAGATGTTTCTAGACCTCAAGTCTCTTTACCTATGCTGGACTTGAGACTACGGGCTTTTTTATTTGGGCAGCATCACCATACTTGAACTCGTCAAATGATTCTAGATCTACAATCTCTTCACCCTTTTTGGGCTTTAGACTAGGGGAATTATGGTCTAGGCAAGAAGCCTAGTCATTTGGTTATCCATGCATATAAAAGAGAGATTTTTAAATTCATAATGGGTGTGACGCACTAAAAAATTTAGAAACTTACCGCATGTTGAATTTTTAACAAATGTCCTTAGGATGGTAGTTAAAATAATCCTTTAAATAAATAATTATCATTTATTCAATTAATACTTGTAAATATACTTTAGTAATCATGTATCTCCCACCATGGATAGATCTACATGTTGTGTGGTGTGGGACAAAAGTTTTGAAATATTTTTAATAATTATATAAATATTTTGTATTTTTTGTCCCTATTATGATATTAAGTTTGATCACAATAACTCTAAATGAAATAAAATAATAAAATACAATATATACTATTTCTTCTTAGATTGGTCTACCATTTTTGCCCCTATTATCAGAATTTTTAGAACCGTTACCAACTCCCACCAATTACTTAAAAAGTTATGAAATAATTTTACAATATCGAAAGCATCAAAGTTAAACACAAATAATAACTAAAGAATAAAATACTCATTAAAAACGTCAAGCACGTCAACCATCGTATATATATTACACAGTAAATTTCAAAAAGAATATACGAGGAAGGATTCACAAAATCCTTCTTTATTTTTCCCTTGACACCTACAACAGTAAATAATATATGACACGAATTTAAACAATGTGAAACCGCTCATTCTCTCTCCAGTATACACTATACAGAGATCAACTCATCATAATTAATCATAATCACTCCGTAATCAATTAAAATTCAACAACAAATCTGTATTGAAACGAACCAATTTTGTACACAAATCCACAAGAAAACGAATGCACTCATCGGATTCAATGATTGAAGATGGCCAGCATTGACAACACAACAGAAGCTCCTAGCACAGCCGCTGAGGTCGAAGCAGATCCAGCAGCTCCTGCGTCAGGAGCCGGAGCCGGTGACAGGGCGGCACCTTGGGCGGAGGTAGCGGCGGCGAAGAGAGCGAGGATGAGGAGGAAGGTCATGGACTTGAACATGGTGAGTGGTGACGATGCCATAGGGAAAGTGATGTTGGGGATTAGAAGAGAGGGAAAAGCAAACTCAGAGAGAGAATTGAAGAGAGGAAGAAGAAGGAGCTGTTGAGGGGGAGAGCGAGGTGCGAGGGTATTTATAGAAGGATATTGACTCCTCAATCGGTATGTAACGGGAACGAATGTTTTTGGAGACAAAGTGAAGACCGAAGAGGATGTATATTTTAATTTTTCACAAAATGTATTTTAATGTAAAAATAAAATATCAGAAATTGTATTATTATATAATTTTTTATCATCTTATTCCAGACTTTGTAAAGATTATATAATTTTTCTAATAATTTGAAAATAAAATATAGATTTAGTTTATATGTATTGATAGTATTTTATAAGACTTGATTTTATTTTATTTTATTTTTTATGGGAGAGATTGAATTTAAAAACTAATTAAATATAAAATAAATCAACAAAATTTCATCCAAACACTATCTAAGAAGGCAGTTGGATGGGATTTTTTGAGGTGAAAATAGCTTCTTTACTCAAAAAATTATTTTTCATATATATGGATAATTTTTGAAAAATAATTAAAATTTAAAAAAGGTTGATTTTCAATTTTTTGGTTACATATAAAATTTAAATTTTTTAATTATTTTTCAAAAAATGTTAAATAAACGCAACCCTAATATATTTTAGAATAATAATTGGTGTCTAAATCAATTCGAATTGTATTTTATATAATCATTTCAATTATAAAATTTAATTTATTTCAAGTCAAATCAAATTATTTTTTAATTTCAATAATTCAAAACACTATATAAATAATTCATTTTTTTTTGTCTAACCACTATAATTTTTACACATTGTTTTACTATTAAAATTATGTATATTCAAATTTTCTTAAAATATATATTAAAAAAACTTCTCTTAACAATATTTTTATACCCAAAATTTAAATTTGAAACATTCTCTCTTAACAACCCAATCATCAAATGATCGCCCACATTAATTTAGTTATGACTAATTATAGTTGACTACGGTGTATGAAATCGTTAGAACGAGAAAATTTTTTCCCCTATATTATTTAATACAGATCATATTAGCTGTACAAAAATGTTATGTCTACTCTTTTAATTATATTCTTAATGCTGTAATAAATGTGACATAAATTGAATAGTATAAAACTAAGAAATTTCTTGCAGGTACCATTGCCTCTATTGCTTTCTAAGTTAAGAGTACTTTAAATTTTCTTGGGACAGTGAGAAAACGTGGACAGGTGGAATCTGCGAAGAATTTGTCTGGGGTGTGATTGGTCTTTACGTTTGTGTGTTGTGCGTTTCCCATTGGATGTTGTGTTTCTCGTTGGCTTTTCGTTAAACAAAGATACTGATCAACTGGATTGCCTGGCTAGCGTCCAAGTTGCGGCACCGCACCTGTTGATACATCTTTCTTAATGAAGAGGGATTCAAATTGAATAGTTGATGCTTGATTTGGCCCAGGATGAATCAAATGGACATTTCTAGAGGACATTTAACGTTGCATACTTAATTAGCATATAATGCAACTAATTCACATTACTGTATAAAAAGTGAAAACCATGCCTGTAAGAAACCTGCCTAGAGACTCTGTAGCTGAGCCGCTGAGATGCAAAGTCAATTCAAATGCAACATTTAGAAAAGCGCAAACTCATTCATACAAAACCGGGAATTCTATAGTGAATTTACAAATAACTAAATAAATAAATAAATGGTCATCTCAACATAGGTAACTCAATACTCACGTTCAAAATGTGCGTAACTAAATTACTGCTAACACCATTGTTCTAAAATACAAGAATATCATAAGTCAGTTTGAGTTAGATTTTGGTAGAATTAATTTTAAAATAATTAATATTAAAGAAATTGATTTTAAAAGAACTGATTTTGAAATAATTAATTTATGTTTGGGTAATATGCTAGAAAAATGAGTTCAAAAGAATTGACGTGAGATGAAAAAATAAAGACTAAAAATTTTATCTTTTATTATAATCAGTTTTTTTCTAAAGTGAAGCATTTTGATTTGAAGTAAAAGCTCAAACTAAACACTTCCACTTTATCTTAACCCACTTAATTTGGCCTCAACATGAAAATTGTTGCAATCCAAACATGCTGCAATAATTTAACAGGTTTCGAACCGCGATTATCAATGTTTTGAGCGTGAGTTATCAACATCGAATGAGAGTTACCAATACCGTAATTTATTTATTTTTAATAAAAAGTGAACTCGCCATAGAATTGACCCACACAAAACAACCACGAAATTTGTTGCACAACGATCAAACCCGTTAACTACTACGATTTCTCACGCATATGATAAAATTTATATTATATATCACTATCAACATTAGGGGAGAAAAAAAAAGAAGTATGAAGTTCATGTGAATATGCATTAATATGAATATATTAGGAGCGTTAGCGTAATTCACAGAATTACCAGTTAATAATTATCCATTTTGTCATGTTTAATCTAATGCTTGGTGAAGATCTACTGAACGATAGCTTGGGTTTGAGTTGGGAATGCTAATTTTTAAGATGTATGTAGTATTTGCTTAACAAAAAGGATTTAATTCTAATGTATTTATAGTGTAAATTTTTTTGACACAGTTATTCAATCATATATTACCATATAAGTCATGATTGTTGACTTTTATACGCATTACCTGAAAAGTCATCTAAACTAAATGTTTTGATTGGATAACAGTATAAAATTATTTTATATTATTAGTGCATTAAAATTAAACTCTAATAAAAAATACACATAAATATTTATTATATGCTTTTTTTTTTCATAACATCCATTTTTTGGCACCTAAAAAGGCGGTATGTACGAATTTCCTATGCATTCGCTGTTGCTGGATGACCGGTGAATTAACTTTGAGCCAGTAAGTCGGGGGCATATCCTGCAGGATATGTCGCTTTTTATTGAATTCTAGTTTCCCATTGGATACACTGCCTAATTTGCCTCTGCATTATTGAATTTGCTGTGCTATCTTCGTCATTCAGCTTCTTCTCTTTTCTTTTCCTTCAGGTCGCTACTTCTTCGACTTGTAGGTTGTACCAAACAGGAAGAAAGTGACACAGAAAAAAACGACGGGACAACTGAACTTGCGCGCTGAAGTACAATTACGACCAGCTCATTTTTCTTGCCTGACTTGTTAATGATATTTGAAATTTCTTGTTCTTGGACGCGAGAATTTCTTTTCTTTTCTATTTTTCTTTTCTTCAATCTACTCATGCTTGACGTATAAATGAAGGTTGATAAATTAGGAGATAGTAGCGTATTAGTCAAATAATGAATTAATCATAACAAAAACTTTTTCTCGCTCTAAAATTTCTCCTCGTACTTTAATACTGGGAGGAAATCAAGAATAATCTCAACCCTTGCTTGTAGTTGAGAGAAGGAGAGAGAGAATGAAATCAAAGATACACATTATTTTGTGGAGTGAAAATGTGTTTTTTAATAGATAAATTTCATGTGTAATTTTATAGATAAAGTTTATTCTTGAAATTTTCTCCTTAATTTCTACCCCTATATTAAACCCATCTAAGGGTATGATTAACAAAATGGAATGATTTTATTTTTAAATCAAATCGTGTTTTGAATCTTTAAAAAAAATAAGAAACGATTTCATTTGCAATATAATTCCATAGAATTTGCTTCCTTTGTTTTTTTAAATCCTATTAAGAATGATAGGATTTGAGTGAACTTCATTAATTGATATTGAAATTCAAGACAAATTAAATAAATTTAATTCTATTTTTAACTACTCCAAATACACTAGTGTATTTTAAACATAAGAATTGATTTCTAAATCAATTCAAATCACTTTAAATCAAATTAAATTATTTTCTAATTTTAATCACTCCAAATATTACCTAAGGG
This sequence comes from Dalbergia cochinchinensis, assembly GCA_031216125.1. NCBI lineage: Eukaryota > Viridiplantae > Streptophyta > Magnoliopsida > Fabales > Fabaceae > Dalbergia > Dalbergia cochinchinensis. The sequence goes on from CM062374.1 coordinate 28,051,969, forward strand.
TATATTTGGCTAGGGATAAAAATGAGAGAAATATTTCTAGGCTCAAATATGTTTTTGGCACTAAAAAAATATTTGTTTTCTTTCATTACAAACATTTTTTGTTGTTAATTTTTGGACCAAATCCAAAAATTATTTTTTTAGAGACCAAAATTAAATTAAAATTCATTTCTAAACCACCAATTTAGTCCCTCAAGCATATATATATATATATATATATATATATATATATATATATATCAGTTTAGTCCTTTAAAGATTTTAGACGCTAGCTCAGTTCCTGAAAGATATATGTGATATTAAATAAGTTCATGAATGTTTAGATCAGGGGGACTGAGTGTATGTCCCATGCATTTTTCATGTTTCAAATTAAAGTAATGTCATATGTATCTTTTAGCAGCTAAACTGATATCATGTGAATCTTTTAGGGACGAAATTAAAGTAAAAAATCTTTTAAGGACTAAACTAACATCACTAAAGTGATAGTTTAGTCAAGCTTATTCATAAAACTTTTCTCTTATTCTTATTCCAACCAAGCATAATGTAATTAAAGAATAGAGAGAAACATATTGTAATTAAAGAATAGAGAGAACTATCATTCTAGCTCTCGAAAGATCATATCACCAATAATATAGTTCTTAAAAGTAACTATATTTACTCATGACTTTCCAAAAATTCATCTCGTTTGATAAATTCACCCAATTGCCAACTGACCTCCATTTTTGCTAGCAAAAATGATTATGTGTCTTGCTTTTTCACAAATTGGGATGGTAGAAGTACTCATTTAGTTCTAAAAGATTATATCTTTGCCAAAGTAGCCCCTTTTATGACATGTTGGTATGGTAGAACCACCACTTTAGCTCCAAAAGATCATTTCTTTAACCAAATATCCCTTGAAATATTTACTTTAGTTAACGAAAAATGAAAATCAATTGACGTTTTGAATTTGTTAAAGGAGATGGATTTGGACGGTCATGAGCAAATATAGTTCTTTTGGGGATTATTTTGTTAGCAGTATGATTTTTAAAAGCCTAAAGTGGTAGTTCTCCCTTGAGATTAAAAAGAAATGTTGTTTTCATAGGGATATAAAGGAATTGTCCATAACTGAAGCCACTAGGAGTAGGATAGTGGTGAGGGATTTAGGTAGTTTGCATGAGGTCAAATATTCAAATCTTATTGTAACCAATGTATGAAAAAAAGAATTGTTCATAACTTAGTTGTTCATACATTATTATGTATGATATTTTTTGGGGCTAATGTATAATCATGATTGCTAAAGAAGAGACTTTTTGACCTACCACAAATCCAAATCCACTATACAACTTGTGATATTTTTTTCTTCGTAGGAGCCCATGATTAGGGGCAAAAATAGGCAAGGCGACTTATCATTAGGTCTATAGCCAATTACAATTGACACGATCGAAAACGATATGGGTTAATATATGCTCTAAAGTTGAAAGTATCATAAAAAAAATGAAAAGAACGTCTGAATGATAAAACTAGAACAAGAAATTGAAAATTTAATGCATTATTAGACTTGCTACCACTCGGACTCGAATCGAGATGCTCTTGCATTACTTCCTAAGAGCAGTGTATCTATAATTTCATCACAGCGGCTTACTCGAGATTTCCTGTGTTTGGCTTGGCCTAACCTGCTTTGTTTAAAACAAGCCACAGGCTAGGCTCAGGCCAAAAGATGTAATTCAGGCCAAGCTGAGGCCAAAAAGATGTAATTTAGGACAAGCTTATCAAGGAGAAATCCTAACTTGGCTTGGCTTGTTTCTCCCCTACCCATGATACATTGAAATTTCTCTATTTCACTCGTCATTGCCTTTTGTCTTGGTTTTGCTGATTTACATTGCACTTCATTCTAGGGAAGAGCGTGATTTACTGCTTAATATTCAAATTTAAAATTTGTAATGTTTGGAATAAAGATGAAATGAGGAAGGTTTTAACTAATATATATGGACATATGGCATGATAGTGATGAATTATTATGAGAATGAAAAAATCAAATCTAAGTCATATAACTACATATAGATGATTAAGGATTAAAGTTAATTAATAGCAATTAATGTTCATATGCTCATTTTAAAAAGTCACAAGAATTTATATTTTAATCTTGATCATTCTTATAAGATCCAGTGCTCAAAATTTACACTTTTAACTCTCACAATAAACCCTTCTCAAATAAGTTGCTCTCTTTTGTGCGATGTGTGTGAAACATAGTCTTTTTTTTTCAAGGCAAGGGAACTCTTACCAATAATTTTTGTATACCTGCTATGAGTGAGGTGCTTTATTGTCAAAGATTCCTCCTTTTGGCCTTCTTCTGGTGGACTGGGTTTGTTGTTCAAACCTTTTCTCAATCCCCATCAATCGGGAAAGGGAATTCTCCCTATAGACTGCCAAGTCTGATATTTATTTGTTCATCCCTATTCTTTTTTGGCTTTCAACACCTTCCTTTGCCCTGATATAGCCCATTGTCTAATTCCAAAGCTCATTCATTAACTTGGGAGAGGACATGTCTAGGGATTCAATGAATAGTCTCGGCTTAAGTGCCCTAATAATGGCATAAAGGGCTATGTCCTGGGAAAAGTTCCTTATTTAAGCCATCTCCTAGTTGAATCCCCTAATCAAATCTTTCAACGATCCATTTTCCCCCTCTGTTAGACAGTAAAGGCTTCTAGTGGTCTCCATGTAAACCTGGCTAGCGCTTAAATGGTTGAGTAACTTTTCCATTAGCTTGGCAAAACTCCCTATAGTTTAAGGTTGGAGGGATGTGAGCCATTATTGCACTGCTTTTGTAATGCCCTAATTTTTCTTGCTGTGCAAAATTATAAAAATGCCCCTAGGTAAATTTTGCACGAGATTTGAGGCCGAATAATCCTCAATAGGGTATTTTAACATTAGATCAACATTATATGAGGCTTAGATAGCAATTTATGTGAAAATCACATATCTCAATTTTTTTCGTGTACAAATGACCAAAATGCCCCAGAGGTTATTTTTGCCTGGAAAATCAAAGACAGTCAATCCTAGTTATCCTCAGGGAGTTAGTTTTATGTTTGAAGGGGATTATTTGTGTTATGTTGATGCTGTGGCAAAAATCCCAACTCCCGAATTTTACCATACGTAAAATTACTAAATTATCCATGTGGTAACTTAACGTGAGATTGAGTAATCCTTAAACCCGGTTATCACCCGGAAAGTTCAAAATGTTCTTACAAGTATATTATGATGTTTAGGTAATTTCGGGGAGTTTTTATATGAAATTACCTTTTTACCCCTGGTTAGTGCTTAATGAGTCCACTTAAGTAATTAAGGCAATATTAGGCTTTAATTCAATTCAAATTGTTTTCATTCATTAACCTTGGGTTAAAAATAATTACTTGAGATTAAAAATAATTATTTAAGGTAATTAGAGCCTAAGAATTGTTTAAGAAAAATTTAATTTCCTTTCTTAATTACAAGGACTCATAAAATCAATAATATTAAGATTAATGTAAATCTAATGCATTTTCTTTCTTTGTCTTAAGATTAAGACTTATGTAACTAATTGATTTCAATTCAATTGAGATTAACTCCATTAATAGTGTAAGATTGCTCTTTTACCTTATCTTGGTAAATCCTAAACACTTGATTTTTACCATTTACACAAAACTACCAAGTCCTAACCTATCGCCTAATAAATTATACTATTCTGTGTGTCCTACCTTACATGATAAAAAGAATGTTGTCTCCCATTATACCATACTGATGCCATGGCCTCCATACCCATCTATCATCTTCATATTTTATTTTTATTCAACAATAATACACAAAAACACATCATTGACTTACTATATGTTTTGTTGGAGTTGTCTTACAAGAGATTGATAAAAAATTCTGCATTCTCTCAAAGAAACTCTAAGCCTTCATCTTCTTCCTCCTCCACCTCCAGGAGACCTTACTCTTAACATTCATCCAAGTTCTCAAGCTCAAACAAACACATATCCATCATAGATCAACTCCTAAACACCTAAGCTTTCCATTTCCAAACACAAGAACACAAGAAAAATTCTCCATCTATTTTAACTCCTCTTGGTCGAAACTACATCACCATGAGGATCAAAATTTTGTTCTTGTTGCTTCATAGAAGATTAAGCTTTCTCTTTAATAAATAAGAAACAACTTGGTAGGGATTTTATTTCATGTTCTTTCTTATGCTTTTTCATTATATTTTCAGTTTTCATGGCTTGATGATGAGGAATCATGGTGGTGGTTGTGAATCCATCATATAAATGACCTCTAAAGCTTAAGGTTTAATTCTTGTTGGCAAAAGATTAAAGAAATAATTGTTGTTTTTCTTTAAGATTGATTCTTTTTGAGCTTGATGATGAGTTCAAGAAATAAGGTTCGTAACAAAGAACTCTAAAGCTCATTTTTTTTTTGTTAAGATTATTTGGAGTTAAAGAGTTTTATTCTCTAAAAGTCTGGAGTTTTGAGCTTAACAAGACATAAAATGAACTTGCATCATGTTTATATTCCAAAGCTTTGCATAATCATGTTTATATTTCAAGTTATCACCTTAATCCTAGAAGATAATAATATGGACTTGCATGATCATGCTTATATTCCAAGTTATCACCTTGATTCTTGAAGATAATAATATGGACTTGCATATTCATGTTTATATTTCAAGTTATCACCTAAATCTTGAAGACTAAAGAATGAACTTGCATCTTCATATTTATATTTCAAGTCTATCATTTCATTTTTATATTTCCAAGTTACCACCTTATAATGATAAAGATTAAAATGAGATTACATGGTAAGTTTATGATTCTAGTCACCACCTAAATCTCTAAAGCTAAAGACTTGCTCCTTTTATCTTAAATGGGAATTTTAATCATGGACATATCTTTTATATATATAATTTCGGCCTCAAGATGATCTTGGTTTGAAGCTCGTTTTATTTTGTTTTTTAAGCATGGATTTTGTCTTTAAAATGAACAAAAGATTTTTGAAAGACTTAGAAATTAAAAAGAATTAAGAACATGGTTTTTCTCATGATTTTAGAAGCTAATATTATGTTTTCTGACCTGATCTATTAGAACTAGAATGGTTACTAATTTTTGATGTTTAGATGAGTATAAGTCACAAATAATTGTTGTAAAAATTATTTTTCATTTTGGGAAAAACTAGTAACTAGAAAAGGATCAAAATTATAATTTTATGAAGCTTATAGAAGGCTAATTTTCTGGTACCGTTTCAGCCCTGTTCACCACTATTCATGCTGTTCACACACTTAAGAATTACTTATATTTGATGTAAAAGTTGTTTTTGGTATCATAGATGCATAAAAGAATAATTATAAGTGTTGGATTGGACAGTTTTGCAAAATGCGAAAAGTTGTATTTTGAACTATCAATTATGTGATTTCAGCCAAGTGAGTTTAAAAAGAGTTATGATGTTGAATGTGTCCATGTATTCAAAATACCATTTATGATATTTAGAAAAAGTTTTTAGGAGTTTCGATATTTGTGAAGTGTTAAAAATGAACGATTTTGCACTTTGATCCTTAAAGAATAACAAAATTTGGTCTATGGCCCAAGATGGTTTTGATGATGAATTTAATTGATTTCTAAGTGTTATGGGTCTCTGAAATGTGTAGATTAGTTTTAAGGATCATCAGTTTGAGAATATGAGTTAAAAAGGAAAATTACGTTTTGACCCATAATCTTTGAGAAATTGTAGTTTTGGCCCTCTTTTGGGGCTAAGCATAAATATTGATAACATGATGAGATTAGTGTGGTTGATATCTTATGGAAGCTATATTCATGTGTTTTAGTTGAAATTTATGTGACTTGTGATAAATATGCAAAGTTACCAATTAAGGATTATGCATGCTTAATTCTTGATTTATGCAAGTAATGATCATTAGTATATTGCACTTATTCTGTTGAGAATGGCATATGCATTAGCTGAGTCCAGTCCTTGATTTTGGCATACTGTATAGGAGCATGTTTACTTTCATGAGATATTGATAAATACATGCCTAGAATGTGATGCATACTTATGTGATCAATTACATGATGAATTGTGGTAATGTTATGTTTATAATTGATTAATTGAGATGCATATTTAAGTGTTCTATGAGCATGAGATATAAAAGGATAAGTTATGATTATATATTCATGCTTGCATCCCTAAATGACATGCCAAGGTTAAGGGATCCTTTAATTAAAGGTTATGGGAGGTGAGTCAATACTGGCCCTCTAGTATCCTCTAATTAAAGGATAAGAGAGGTGAGCCAATACTGACCCTCTAGTCTCTTCTAATTAAAGGTGATCCAATAAGGTGATCCTCTAGACTCCCTGAATTAAAGGTTATGAGAGGTGATTCAAGGAAGCTGAATGCTTATGATGAGAAAGTTGAACTAAGGCAAGAAAGTGATGTATTTGCCCCTCTATTACCCCATATTAAATCTACGATGGCTAGTTAGGTTGAGCTCATCCTATGTGATTGATGAAGTAGAGTTTTGGTGATGATTGTAAAATCACCGGGGAAGGTGAGATGGTTGGTTTGTGATGGTTATGAAAGAAGATGGTTATTAAGGAAGGAACTTGAGAGTTCCACTATGAGAAAGTAAATTATCATGGGTTCTCTTGCTCTTCCCATGCATACTAAATATTATATGACTCATCAGGTTTATTATATCATGCATTCATTTACTCGTCACTCAATCATATGGGTTTGAGGATTGGTTATTCCATTTTATAATGTCATAGCAATATGGGGGCGATAGGTAGGTGGCATGGGATCACTCATGATGAACTCAATAAAAAGGATGGTTGAGGTGAGGATTGAATATGTATAGGTAGGATGTGGGCTGTGACTATTTGGATTATGTCAGGTTGGTTAAGTGGGAAAGGAGAAGCTGATAAGAAAGGTGAGAATCAATGTTTTTGTCAATGGAGTGGTGTTGGTATTTCTAGCTAGGTTGGGTTTGTTTGGATTTTGTGAATACTATGGGTTACGTGTATTGGCCATCCAAATGGTGATCTACATGTTGCATAGATGTTCCAAAAAATTTGGAGAAGGGAAGTTTTACCTCTCCCCATATATGGCACCAAAATGTCTTGGTCTTAGTGAATTAGTGTAGATCAATATTTAGTCTAGAATGAATGTACCCTCCCCTTTCTCTCCTCGACCTATATGGTATCGTCCTTATAATGAAAGACTCATCATCACTGCTACCATAATAGTGGGGCAGCCATTGCAGTGGAAATAGAATAAGGGAAGTCTAGGATAGAGTCATGAGTGTAGGTGTAACACCTTCCCAAATGTAACATCATCCTTAAGCCATGATATTATACTTAGGAGTTGTTATTCATAAATTTAGCGGACCTTGCTTAAGTATCTATAGTGTATTAGAGCAAGTTGATAAGTAGCTAGTTCATAATTCTATTAAAATATATAAAAAAGACAAAGAATTTATTTAATACAAAGTCAAATACAAGAGGAAACTCTTTTAAGAGCTTTACTGTACATCTGTCTTCTTAAATATTATAAACATAAGCATATTGAAACAAAAACTAATAGTAGTCTTCGGCCGTTAAGCTATTACAAAACATAAACTTTCATGAATGCAGCTCCATTGTACTCTTGAGTAATCTGGAGATGATACAGAAACACACAAATATAGGGGTGAGAATTATAAAATTCTCAATAGGTACACAATTATAGATGTCATCACCATCGTCCTAACTACTTTGGTTTATTAGAAAAATAATGTGATCATGCATTACATTACAAAGATTCATTTTTAAAGTTCAAAATCATCTTTCCAAAGTGGGTTTCTTTTAGTATTCAAAACACTTAATTAACGTGAAGCATAATGCTCAAACACATAGTAAACAGTTCTAAACAAATACTTAAGTATGATATGAGTATGCATAAGCTAAATGCAGTGATTTTCTTTACTTCGGTAGTGATATTATCTTGATGTGCCCTTGATATGTTGAAGGGGATCTCATATACATCTTTCCCATTACATGTGCCCTTAGCATATTGAAGGGGATCTCTAGTTTTACTTGTGACCATAGAACTCAATTCCATGCATTTTTCTCTTTTCATCGATATAGGAAAGACTTAGTTTATAGCAAATGGTATAAGTGGATAACACTACACATGAGTAATAGACTACTTATCAGGACTGAGCTCCTTCCTATATGCGATCATTAGATTTTATTTTTTCCTTTCCGAGTCTAGCATAGGTCTATTCCTAGGCGATACATCTACCAACTCATAATATCTCTAAAAAATTTCATCTTTTTACCTTCCTTTTCATTCAACATAAGTCTTGTTTTTGTTTTTCCCATATATTAGAACATGTACAATTGAAGTTCATACATTCTCTTTTGTCACATATATGCCTCATTTACTTTTCTTTTCCTAGATGCATGTATGAAGTACATGTAGACAATCAATCACAAGTGATTCTCATTCATTTTTCATAAACCAATCTTTAAAGTCTATGGCATGCATTCATACACATCATACTTAAATCAAAAGTCATAATATCATCAATTCAAGGCATTGGTACAATTCTAACACATTGGCTGATTTCGCACTTATGTAGCAAGAACTGGTTTGCATACCAAATAACCAAAATCAATGCTACAAAAATTATCTATGACACTTCAATGTGTCCACAAGGTCGTACAAAAATTTCAAGGCAAAACAAATACTTTAGCTATGTTAACAAAATTCTACAAATTTGGAGGTCAGAAACTACTTAATTTCAGTCACAGCTAGAAGTCTTAATTTTTTTACCCTATCAAGTGAACAAATAAAATCCTAAAAAAATTCAGGGTTAGATTTAAAGATGTTCTTAACACCTTGTAGGATGTTTAAAGGAAAATTCAATCACTTGATATACTAACAAAATTAGACAAATTTATAGCTTGAGATTTGATTGTGCAAACCATAACCCTAACTTTCTTGATTTTTTATTTTCAGAAAATAGTGAAGGTATTCCAAATGACTTAAGAAAAATACTAAAGACACTCTAACATGTTAGCTTTATCATATAAAAATTTCAGCTCAACAAGCCATATACAAATACTAATAAAATATCGTGAACCATAACATGTCTGTGAAAATTTGAGAATTCCAGCATCTTGTTCTCAACTTATTTTGTAAAAAAAGGTTTTCTAACACCATCCAAACACTCCACCAATTTATACATATCAATATCTATATGTTATCAACCAATAATAATACAAGTTAAATCAATAACAAATTGTAGAAATAAATTTGAAACAGAAAGAGGTTCAAAAGCCCTACTTGTAAAGCTTTAGGGCTTCTAACTCCAAAGAATCTTCCCAAAATGATTTTTTCTTCACTTCAAGGCCTTCCAAAAAACATCAAACTTACTTAAATAGTGGGGTATGATATCTCAAGGTGTAGAATAGAGATGATTCAAAATTCCAATCGGTTGGTTTTGTAGGTGGTTATGAGTAGAATAAGTTTAGTAAATGAAGCTTGAGTGTTTAGCAACTTTTGGCTAGGTTTTGGAGTGATTGAAACTTGTTAATGGTGGTTTTAGAGAAAGAAAATGGAGGTTGAAAGCTTTGGAGGCTTGGCTGAAATTACAAGGTTTGGAGTGATAAGGTTATCTTCAAAAAAAGAGAACCATAGAAAAACCGATGAGAAAATTTTTGATGGAAAGCTACTTGAGAAGAAGATTGTCCTCATCTTTGAATAGGAGTTTTGGAATGCTTGAATCTCCAAAATAAGCTATCTCGGGTGATATGTACTCAAGAGGGCTCAATTGGACATTCCAACACCAAAGGGTAAGATGGATCTAATCAAGAATACTCAAGAAAAAGAACATTTATTTAGTTTGTGTAGTTAGGCTTTCTAAATTTGTATTTATTTTATTTAATCCAAATTTATTTTATTTAATCCAAATTTATTTTATTTAGCCTAGATTTTCCGTTTTAGAGCTCAATACTATTAGTAGGCTTAAGATTAGTTTAGATAGAGTTAAATATTTACTCTATTCTAAGAGAATAAATACCTACTAGAACCTCATTGTTAAGTAGATTTTTCAAATTATGAATATCGAAATCTTATTTGGTGGTCTTGGGTGATGTAGAAGTTTCTTAGTTTCAAGTGAGATGCATTATATCCTTACTTGTCTCAATGTTTATCCTTATCCCGGTAATCTATATTTCTAAGAATGTGTTTCTTAGAGGTTTAGTAGGGATGCTTATCTTATCCCTATTATCTGTGTTTCTAAGGATTGTGCTTTTAAGGAGTTTAGAAGTGTGATACCTCAGGTCCATATGTCTTTAGTTAGGCTTAAAATGTTTTGGGGTGCCTCGAAAACTCCTCGAATGCATGAAATCTGCAAATGTAGAAAACTGTATTTCTGAGACTATTATAGCCGTCAGGAACTGCTATAGTGGTAGGGAGCTTTCTGAGACCACTATAGCGGTATGGTTAAGTGTTGTAGCTTTCAGGTTTTCTCCCTCTATCAATTGCTATGGTGGTGTTTGACCATTATATTGGTGCCCCTACAACCCAAAACAATGTAGTTTCGTTAAGTGACCTTTTTACCTTATATAAACCTTTCCCCTTACAATTTTAACCCAAAAAATGTGAACCATGTTTTCTTTTACTCCTTTTCCACCCATTGGCTCTCTTCCTCCTCTAATATTATCTCCTCCAAGCTTCAAGACAAGGATTTATTCATTATTTATGTTAGTTTTCTCCTTTTTATTCTATTTTTATGAGTTGGATGTTCATGTTCTTGGTTTTTGTCAAGTTTGTTTTCTCTCCCAATGTTCATAGAGTTATGCTAGTGTGGCTATAGTTTATTCATGGGTTTTTGTTACTTCCATGGCAGAAGTTAGTGCTGACATCTCACATTCTCCCCCTCAAGCTGAGTAATTTTGATCCTATGACCTTTATTTTGGTCATTACAATTATTTTGTTAGCTTTATGATATTGAAACATGAATTTAGTAATTATTTCATGAAAGAATGACATTACATAAATTTATAACAAGTTTAAAAATTTATGCTTTCAAAAATGTGTTAGAAAATTCATGGGCCACATTGTTGTTCAAATTGTTTTGTAAATAGATTATAATTATGAGTGTGATTCATTAGTAAAGACTGACTTCTTTCTATATTCATTGGAACCATATATTCCTAGAATTTTCCTTATAGTAATAAGAATTAGAGTCCCAATTATGAAATTTAGAAAAATTATTAGTCTTCATGATTTCAGTTTGTATGGTAGCTATAGAGAAATAGATAGTGAGTTAATGGTTGTAAGATCGTTTGCTTTAGTACCAGTCCATTAGAGGAAAATCTCACCTCTATAAGAGTATTCAGAGAATGAAACTTGGTTAGGTGTCCATTATGGGACCTCATTAGGTGCCTTTTAGAGTTCAGAGCATATTTATATATATGTATTTATTATAATGCTATATGTTATCAGAGTTTACTATTTCTCTAATAGTTTACTATTTTACATGCTCCTCAAAACATATTGGTATTTAAATTATCATATACTTAAATATGAAACTATTTTACAGCTGTTGCATTATTATTACGTACCATTTTGTTGGTTGTCCCATTTGGGGGTTAAGGGAGAAGCTTGTTTACTGAATTTTAGATGAAACTCACCCCTTTTCATTCCTCCCCTTATAGATACAGTTACTGTTTCTAATCCTTCTCAATCTCCTCCCCAGTAGCAGTAACGCTTCAATTTAAGCGAAGCCTCCTCTCTAATAGCAGTAGTGCTTCAGTTTGGGTGAGCTTCATTTTGTAGTGAAGTATTTTGGGTTCTATATGAAGAGTGCTCTACTGATTTTATGAGTAAAGTTATTGAGTTTTAGATGAAACTAACCCCTTCTTTTTTCTTCCCCTTATAGATACAATTTCTTCGTTCGATCCTTCTCAAGCTCCTTCTCAATAATAGTAGTGTTTCAATTTGGGTGAGCTTCACTTTACAGTGAAGTGTTTTCAGTTATGTATGAAGAGTGCTCTAGTGATTTTACGGATAAGATCTAGGACCATGTGTATACATTATTTTGGATACCATGATTTAGTTGGACACATATTTATGATGTTATAGTTTCATGGTTTTGTATCGAGCAGCTCAGTTTATATTTTAATCTAGAATTATGGATTTCAAATTTGGCTTGTGAAATGAAATTATATATACTGAAAATGTTTTGTAAATATGAGATTGATTATGTTTTGAAAATAGAAATTGTATTTAATTATGCATATAGGATGACTCTGTGGCAATGAGACTTATGTGGACATGAGATTTCCTATGTGTTGGTTACGATTCAAGTCAGTTCTTGACAAAGTGCTATCAGAGCTATAGGTTTTCTTTGCATGTCACTTAGGCAAGTGTCCACAAGTAGCATGGCATTTATGTGAATGGAAGCGCACCCATTTGCATTAACGAAATGTTACTTGAGGCCTTTAAGAATGGTTAGTAAGTCATGACAGGTTGCAGTTGTCTAGTACTCGCTTAGATGTACACTTCTAAGCCCGTTTTGAGCCCCAAAAATATTCAAATAAGCTCTTGGACATGAAATAGAAGTTGTAGGCTTTTGAATAAGCTTTCCAATGCGTTGGAGATCAGGCTAGATAGCATTAGAATATCAGCAACCTTTAATCTTGCAACTAAATTTTCACAAGAGGGTGTTAAAACTATATTTTGAGATGAACATAAAATTTATAGAGGATTTCATGAGCTTTCTAAAACATCTTTATTTGTCTCAATACGATTTTATATTGAGACAAATTTTTCATTGCAATATTTCTTGTAAATGTACTCAAATGAGCTCCAGAACTCTTCTATTTAGCTCCTAAATTCTCCCAAATTAAACACTGCTCCAAGCTTCATCCACTAATGTAGGATGTCCCTGTAAGCAAATAATACTCACAAAAACGGATTAAAAGCGCATGAAACTTCAAAATGTATTTTCACTAAAATGGTGCAATGAACCATGAATTTATTCAATGGGTCACAATGAGGACTAAACACAAATCAATGTCAATCATTCTAGCATATAAAATGATGCACTATGCCTAGAGTTAGAAAGAAAAAGAGTGCATGAATGCAATCCATCAAACTCCCCCATAATTAAACAATTGCATGTCCTTATGCAAGGAATTCAGATGCAGTAACAAAGAGACTAGACTCTTAACTCTACTAAGTCTAAAGATGCATGATGCATGAAAAATGATAATACACCAATCCAATAGTTCTAGATGCATAAACAGTAAGTAGTCATACCAACAATCAAAGAGGACCTCAATAAGCAAGGCATGAATAAAAACATAGCATACAAGCTCGAATCCACATATATGATGCATGGACCGTGTGCAAAAATCCTCCCAAGGTCAGTGTTTTCCATTCATTCACTCAAATGTTTTGATCTAAATTGTACACTCAAATCAACTCAAATAAAAATGAATTACCATAGGCTTACTATAGGTCTCGTTCTATAATTGTCACATGTACATGCATACAATATCAAGAGGACTTACTTTGGGTTGTAATAGGGCTTAGGTAAAGCTAGGTAGATATATAGGCTAGTAAATCTAAACCTCTAGTTAAGGGATAACAAAATCATATATCAAGAGCACAGGTGCCTAATGGTATACTTTGTCCAACTTAACACATTCACAGGTTTTTGTTTTGTACTATGGCACATATTCAACCAAACTTTTTTAGCTTTTTTTTTCTTTTCTTTTTACTTTGCTATGTTTTTCAAGCCAATTTGCTTCTTTTTCTTTCTTTTTTTGGTATGCCTCATGCTTGGAATTTTTTTTATTTGGATGCTTACAGATACACATGGTCCCTCCCTCACACTTAAATTGGAGCATGTCCTCATATTTGCCCCTACAATTATCTCAAACACAGAGAAATGCAAGAATGCTCTCCTAAACCTGGAAAGTTGGGATATTTCATGGTTTTTCACTTTTGACTAAGGATGCACTAAAACAAAAGAAGAGACAATGAGACTCAAAGGGGCTAGACAGTAGTAATATGCAAAGGTTGGTTATATAGTCCAGTGGATAAAAAATAAAAAAAATGCCTTAATCACTTTCAAGCATATCAGGATTGCACTACAAAAATTAAATATATTTAAAACTTATTTACATTTAATTAATTCTATAATACTAATATTCAACACTCTTTTAGGTTTTTTTAGGTGTAGCATTCAGAATAATTTAGAGTCCATGAATTTCATAATTTTAATAATTAATTTTTTTAAAAAATTATAATGATAATTATTACATATCATTAGTTTACTATCGTTAATTTATATAACTTCAACATTCTTAACAATAATTTTTAATATCTGGGCAACTTATGCTGAAATCTAGATGGCAAAAAATGTTGTACATTATTTTAATAACCACATATATTGGAGTTATTTAAACTAATTAGTGATAAATAAAATAAATAAATAATCAAAATTAATTTTAAATTATATAGTTTATTTTTTAAAATATAAGTGTTTGACAAAAGTTTAAATCAAGTAAGCTATGTTACTTTACTTATATATTTCTAATTATTAATTAATTGATTAATATATAATATTGATTAATTATTATATAATTTTTATACGTATTGATAAAATGATAAGATACTATAAGAAAAAAATGGGTTTTGCAGTGGTTTCAAATTGCCTGAAAAAGGTTTTCTAGCAGTTTCCCAAACCGCCACTGATATAGCCATCTTTAAACCATTTTGCGATGGTTTTTGATAACCGCTGGAATAACCATGGCTAAAATCGGATTCCCAGTGGTTTGAGCACATTTAGCACCGGTTTGTTTTGTGGCGGTCTGAGCATGTCTAGTGGCAGTTTTCAACTGTCGAAAATATCCAAATTAAGTCCCATCTCTGGCTAATTACTGGCAGTTTCAAACCGCCGCTAATCTTCATTTTTTTTCAAAAAAAAAAAATATTACCAACAAACCCAAAAGTAATAATAATATTCACACACAAATCAAATAATTTCCTGTGAATAAAAGATGTTTTCATCTCAATGTACTTTCCTTACAATTCAATTTACACAGGCAAATGTCATACAATGGACTACAACCAGAGAACCTCAAAACCAAAACCTGTCCTTTTTTTTTGGCATTTCAAACCTTTCATTTTTAATTTCAATGGACCTGGGATACAACAAAAGCCAGGTCACCTAGAAGATTCGAAGTGCTCTAACACCTTAACAGTCTGTGTAACATCCTAATTTTTAACCCAATACTCTTGAACATATTTAGGTTAATCATTAGTCTATTACGCCATAGTTTCCTTTTTACTTTAAAATACTTAGCGGAAAATACTAGTAAATTCTTTTTTTTGAATTATAAAAAAAAAGTGAGAGCCGCGTGACACGATAAGCAATGAAGCATGTAAGGAAATAAAGCAAGCATCTCATAAACATCATAACATAAAGCAAGTAAAGGCACATCACGATAAAACTGAACTACATATTTATATAATATGAAATGCCCACTTATGGAGAGTGGGGCGTAGTTTAGTACAACATGAAACAAATACATCTAAAAGAAAATACAAAGGAAAGTGCGACGGAAAGCATAAAAGCAAACTCCCCTACCCAAGTGCAACTAAAGGAATAACTTCTACATAAAAGAAGGCTTATCCTCATCTAAGTGGTGTGTGCACTACCCCGGGTACTCCATCGGTCATCCGCTACCTCCTACTAACATCCATCCAGCGAGTGAGGCACATATTCGGCAAACTGGGTGAGCTCCTCCGGCATGTAAAGGCGAAGCGGGGATCGGGAGTGACCCCCACGACGTGGCCGCATCTCCGATCGTCGTGCTAACCGAGGCTGAGTCACGATGTTCTCACTGCCCTCTCTCATCAGTGGTGGAGTGGGGGCAGAGCTCTCGCTGTACAGATGGGTAGGCGGGTCCTCCGACGGGTTAGTCTCCGAGAAGTATGTCCGGGGCACGTAGTCGGGGTAGTCGCACATGGCTGAAGCGGCGGTGTACATGCGGAGCACTTTCTCGTAGTGCGTACACGCATACTCAAAAACCTGCTCGTCGTTGCTGTAGGGTGCTGTCGGGGAGAAGCGATGGGTATGTTCAGGGTGGGCGAAGGGTCGTCCGATGAACATGAAGACACGAACCATGCACTGACCCTCAAAATGGTATGATCCGTGTTCCGGATCATAGTTCACCTCCCACGTCAGGGTGTCCACAAAAACCACGAACGTCGCCATCTGAAGACGTGACGGGAAGAAAAGATAGAGGGAACGAGAATCTTGCTAAAGAATCTCAGTAGGGCCTCCTACTACCTAAGTGTCATCATCTACGTTCTCAGAAACCTTGGGTTTAGTGTACAAAATAAGTGAGCATGCATTAAGTTCATTTTTAAGCCTTTGAAACATAGTTAGCCAAGGTCTGTTCATTTTAGTATGATTCTTAATGTCATAGATGCAACATAGTAAAGAATGTATGCATGGCTCTACATAATGCAAGAATAGTAATCATAACATTAGAAACATCATAATAGTGGCATAAAGTGGCAATTAAAATCTCATATAGGAAAACTTTGTGACATAATCATCATACTTTACTTCCTCATGGGGCCACCCTAAAAGATATTCGTTCTGGGGATGCTCGGCCGAACCAGTGTCACCCAAGAATACATCTTGGTACCGATGTTACATGAGTTCTTTGGAGGTGCTCGGCCGAACCGGTGTTGTCTAAGAACTCATCTTAGTACCTCATATCTCATAAAGAAAATCTCATAGGTTTTTTTCAAAAACTTTCTAAGTCCCCAAATTTGTCAGAAATTCGGGAGCACAACAGCAGCACGTCGGATTTCTTCCAAATTTACTTTATGCCACATAGACAAATAAAACATGCATCCTCAATTATAATTCCATACATTTACATAATTATTCTCAAATAAGACATACGTTCACATGTAACATTGAAACTCATTATGCTCTTGATCCTACGGTTATCTTATGCTTTGACCCTTACGGGCCTTAACTTGAGATGTAATTATTCTATCATTTTCTATCAACCTCTTATGCACATAAGGATTCTCTTCTAACAAATCTTACTATCATTTATGATCTTCAATAAATCTGGGCAGCACCATTCTTCAAGGGCAGAGTTATACATTCATGATTACGGGGTTCTAAAACTTACGTTTTAGACCCTTTCTCGGTTCCGTCTTCGCTTAAGGCGCTATAAATTAAATCTAAACCAATTATGAGGCATTCTTATGCCTAAGAACTAATTATAAACCATGTTGGCCATATTATGAGGTTGCTGGACAGAATCTAGAAATTAAATGTTCTAGGAGTTCTAGGATTGCACTTTTACGGTTTTCTACTTATTAGTTTCTCTATAGGTGCTAAAATTTAATCCTACTTCAAATGTAACCAAATTTTTCATGATTAATCAATCCTAAACTGATTGTTATCATGCTAAAACAGTTTTGGCATTGACTAAGATTAAAGGGGTTAAACACGTTAAATTCCAACTTTACGGTTTTTCTGTGAAGCTAGTTTCTCCCCTAACATGCATAGAAGTATTCCTACCTCATCATATATCATTTTCACACATTCTAACACATCAAAACATCATCATACAACAACAAACACATCAAGACAGAACCGAATTGTTCAAGTCCAAAAAGACACATAATTTGACATTTCTAAAGCATATAAGTTGCTAGTTTCCCTTGGAATTATTTTAGGACTTCTAAAACTCTTTCCAAACCATTTTATTTTATCAAGAGCCTAAAAACAACCTTAGGTCAGTAACTAATTTAATTCTTCTTTAGAAGAGGATTAAAATCATAAATCTTGTTGGTCATAGCTTTATAAAACTCATCAAGCTTAAAGAAAATCCTAGAACATAGGTTGTTGACCCTTGTAACTAGATGGAGCTCATTCCAAGCTCATCATTATTACTTGGCCGAAATTATATATTCAAAGAATGCTTCTATATTAAACTTTAATTTGAGATAAAATGGGCAAGTCTTTGAGCTCTAAGGTCTTTAAGTGGTGACAAAATATAAACATGTTATGCACTTCTTTTTTATTCTTCATTACAAAGTAAAGTGAGAACTTTAAAGTAAATATGCAAGACTTGGAAATAAATATGCAATGCTTGAAATTTAAATATGCAAGACTTGAAGTAAATATGCAAGGCTTGAAATAAATATGCAAGGCTTGAAATTTAAATATGCAATGCAAGTTCATTTCTTTATTTTAGTGCTCTAGGCCCAGCAACAATCGACTTTAAAGCCGAAATAGAAAGGCTTTGAGAGCTAATTAGGTGATAATGCAAGTCTTGTTTTAATCTTTGAGTCCTTAGGTGATGACTTGAAAATAAAGATGCAAAACAAGAATATAAACATGAGTGCAACCTCAAAATAAATATGCAAGTTCATTTATATCTTATTAAAGCTCATTCAAGACTTTAGAGGAACTTTAACCTTAACCTAAACTCATCATGACAAGATAAAGTGAGGTCTAGAGTTCTTAGAACTCAAGATAACATTCCTTAAAATATAACCATAAATGAACTTTATAACACCTTTATGAAAACTCAAGCTTTAGAGATTTCTTTGTGCTGAACATGAAGTCACCAACTAGAACTCTCATAATCAAGCTATCATGTTGGACCACCCAAGTTGGTTGGCCGAAATTTTAAAGAAAAAGCAAAGGAAAGAAACCGAAACTTAAGAGCAAGAAAGAACCATTTTGAAACTCTAGAGACCATGATCTTGATGATGTATTAACACCAACATCATGAGTCCTCATCATTGAGTTCATGTAACCATTTTAAAACATCATCAAAGTTAAAGATTTCAAGGTTCAAGAAAGAAAACACTATAAACATTTTTAACTCAAGAACAAAGATCAAGCTTTAGAGGTTATTCAAGTGATGAACATCATCATGAAACCCTCATCTTCAAGCTCTCATTCCTTTGTTTTCAAAGGATCATGGCCGAAAATGAAGAAGGAAGAGAAGAAAAGAAGTTCCGAAAAGATTCAAGAGAAACCATGAACACATAACTAGATTAAGAACTTAAATGAAAAAAACACTTGAAAGAAAATCCCTACCAAGTGATTGGAGGTTGAGATAAGTGAAGAGGATGAAGAACTTGAAGAACTTGGACACTTGAACTTTGAGAGAAAAAGAAAACTTTAAAGTGTTCTTTGAAAACTTACACTTAGCAAATGAACCCAAAATGATGCAAGTTCACCCAAGCATGCTATTTATAGAGAAATGAAACAAAATGAGAGGTGTTTAGGGGAGGGAGAGCTTCGGCCATTACAGCCACAAGGAGGAGAAAATATCTTCTCCAAGGTATGGTTCAAGGCATGGTAGAAAGCATGGCTAGGTATGGGTTTAAGTATGGGTGCAAGTATGGGTCAAGCATGGTTCTTTGAGTGAGAAACAAATCAACATGTGATGCAAATGGGGGAGGAGTGGCCGAAAATGCATCAACCATGGGGGATGATTTCTTGCATTTTAATTGTGGTTTAGAGTTGTGTTTAGGTGTATCTTTGACATGTTTAAGGAGTGGTCTTGCATCATTAGTGAGTTATAAATTCATTTTAGTTCGTAAACAACTCTAGACACAATTCCATGATTTAAGGAATTGGAAAGAGAAAATACTATTCAAGATTCCAAGATTCGAATCTTGAGTTTTAAAAAGAGATTTAAGTTTAATCTTAGCAATTTTAGGTTTTAATTAATTTTAATAGCTTATTTTGACTCTAGATTAATTATGAAAATTAATTAATCTTTGATTAGAGCCTAATATTACTTAGGTTTGCTTAATTACGCCATTAAGCTCAAAAATACTATTCTAGGGGCAAAATTGTAATTTTATACTAAAACTGCCTGGGACCACCGAGACTTAAACAAACGCTTTTAACCATGTAAAAACATTGTTTTAGACCTTCAGAGAAAGTTTCGGGCTCAAACGGCACCTTTACTTGCGTAGAAACGCTATAGGGGTATTTTGGTCATTTTGACTCGAAACTACTGAAAATGAGATTTTCACCTCCGAAACCATTCAAGGGCCATCCAATCCCCTTCAAACATTGAGTTGGCCTTTCGAGGACTACCAGGCCGACCATCCTCGAATTCCGGGCAGAAAATGACCTCAGGGGCATTTTGGTCATTTTCCTCTCAGTCAGAAAAATCGGGGCGTTACAGTCTGCCAGAACTCTGATCTCCTGTTTGGATGCAAGGACCAACATTGCTCAATTAAAGCTCGCATAGCAGGTGCGCAGTTGGAAGGAGTAATAGTCCTTGAATTCTAAAGAAATTAAATGACACATCATAAGTGATTGCATAAACTTTATCATCTGAGTTTCATAATAAGAAAGAACGGAAAACTACTATTCTTTGTAAATTAAAAGGAATTGATTGCATGAATCAACTAGCAGAAGAAACCCACCCCGAAAAAAAACTATTCACTATAAAAGTCCTTCCCTAAATTACCCAATATATTTGATGATCTCATAGTTCAATAAGCTCTACTTTTTTTAATCTATTGGCCACCGTGCTATATCACCCAAGGAAATAGGCCTCATACATGATAGCTAACATGAACTGAATTAATTTAAGAAAACATTTATATGAACTTGTCATGGAGGAAGCTTAACTAATATCACGTCACATATTGAAATAAATACTTAAAAGAACATTGAAGGTCCATATTGTTTGTAGCAGAAGAGATGAAGACAAAATAGAACAAAAAATTTGGTTCACTTTGTAACCTTCCCATATCAAGGTAAATGACTTAGATAACAAAATGTCACCTTGCACTTATCTGGCTCTCTCTTAGAAAAATTAAAAAGAAAAATATCCATTCCATTATATCAATGAAAGTTCAAACCATAAGGGTTTTACACAAGTGGAAAGAAACTAGAAATTGATACTTCGGTTGCTAACACAAATTAAGAACAATAATTAGTCAACCAAAACTAACAAATATTAGGCTAGAATAACTCCTTTGTTTTTCATTTTTTAAGAACAAGTAGAATAGTAGATCATCTTCCATTTAAGTTCCTAACACAAAAATTTGTTGTTGGAGCATATAATTTGTTGATACCCAACATTTATGCTACTGCAGTTGTTAAATATTACAACTTATACAATGTGCCATATACAGAACTTCTAAATTATGCTTACAGCAGATTAAAATCTCAAGTAACAAAAAACCACAATATTGATAAAGAAAAATAATTAAATGGAAGAGAATATTGCGTGGAAGGTTGGATATCAAACACGAGGGGCACAATCACAGAATAATGGTAAATTGGAGCATTTACATCATAGCTGAATAGCTGATAGAGTTACCTTTAGCATGCACTGGAAAATGGCTTCAAATATGCGAGGTACATCTTCAATCATTGCAGCTTTATATCTGGAAGCAAGATAGTGAAAGTAAGCAAATGGCATGATGTTGGTCATATCAATAAACTAAATGAAAAAAAAATTAAAAAAAAGAAAGAAGCATACTTGTTTACTATTGTTGCAACGAGTGACAAAACTTCTTATTCCTTCGCATCAGGATCATTCCTAGCATTTAATATAATCATGAATAATCTTACCGTAGAAGTTTTACATAGAATGTTCTAGACGAATGGTCCCCCCTTCTAAAATGCTTTTTGAAATAAGCTCACTATAAATTTTGTTGCAGAAACAAGAAGCTGATTTAACATTTATCAATAATAAAGAATCAAATCAAACTAATTGCATAATGTCACTTTTATTATTAGCATTCTAGAATACAGAAACTTGATATTGACAGAACCTACCTATATGCATTCAACATGTCTAGGAAGATCAATGAGATTTGGGGTAGGAAATAAGTCCCTAAAGAAGATGCAACACTTGTATTTGTCCGCGAGTTACAAGCAACTAAAATCAGAACCTTAACATCATAAAGTAACAAAATAACCGAGAAAGAGAAGGAAACTAGTAAAAGAATTAACTACAAAACAGAACAATTACACATGATATCCTAGTAGAAACCTATAGAAAAGCAAAGGTCAACCATGGCTATAGTAGTTAATTAACTACATAACCCAAAGCCAAATGCCAAGAGAAAATTTGGCCTTTTGCTAAGTGAACAGAAGAAACTCATTGATCAGAAAGTTCTCCTCTAAACCAACATGATGCAAAATAATTCATGAAATTTCTAAATGCAAACAACCTCCTAGTGCAAACTGCAGAAGGCAAAAAAATTAAAGAACAGACAGCAAAGTTACACCAAATTACATGAAGTAAGAAGTATACTTGCAATATATTAAGCACGGCCAAATCTTCCTTGGCGTTATTTAGAAATTGAAAAGAAATATTAATAACTCCCAAATAGCTTAAACTATATCAATACACAAATAACCATAATGTCTCATAAACTCGATAATGACGCAAAGCTAGAAAGGAGCTGAGCCAGGTTTAGCTCAATGAATATTCACGCTCATTTCTTTCTTGGCACAAGCATAATCCACCTTAAGCTCACAATTTCCAGTAGTTTCAACACAACCTCTTAAAACCAAAAATCCACCATACCCCTTCCAGAATAAAAACACAATATACACAACAAAGCCAAAAGCCATACACAAAATCACCAAAAAAAAAACCTTTTCAACATCAAAACCAGAGGAAAAAAGAACAAAAAAAGAGAAAAAAATATAAAAAATCAGAATGAAGAAATAGAAAGGGGAGAAAGGCTGTGGTAATATGCTTCCATCGTGAACCACCGGTGCTGTAGAAGTCACCTCCTCCGTTGCGAAATGAATCTGTAATATTAATAAAAATAAGATAAAATAAAATAAAATAGGACCTTAACAAGGTGACAAGCTGAAGAGCGATGAGGGAGTGGAAAGCGGCGGTGACTTCGATGGCTTCGAGCGGTGTGAATGGAAGTTGGAGTGGAATCGGCAGTGGCTTCGGTGGCTTCATTGAAGTCGTACGGTCACGTCGCATCGTGTCGTTGAACTCGCAGACGAGGAAGCACCGCTGCCATTGAAGAAGTCACATCACTGTTGCTCGCGTTGTTGAAGAACTCGCAGACGAAGTTAGCCGCATCGCCATTGAGAAAGAGCCACCGTCGAGGAAGATTGAGAGTGAAGGAAGATGAGTCTAAGAGAGGGAAACTGGTGTCTGAGAGTGAGAGAGGGAATTAGATATTTAGATGTGTGGTCTTAGTTCTTTGTTTAAATTTTTCACTTTTTTTTTCATTTCTTGGTGGTTTTAGCAAATTAGAACCACCACAATTATTAAATCGCCACAAAATAATTTGATTCGTGGCTGTCACTGTAAACCACCGTGAAATACACAAAATAGCAGCGGTTTAGAAACCGCTGATGGAAAACTGCCGCTAATCAGCATTTTTTTGGTACAGGGGACGTATCACACGAGAGGGGTCGTTTATTATGAGAATGAAAGGAACAAATCTGGGTCGTATAACCATACATGGATGGTTAAAATTGAAAGTTGATTAATGATAATTAATGCTCACATACTCATTTAAAAAAGTCATA
This sequence comes from Dalbergia cochinchinensis, assembly GCA_031216125.1. NCBI lineage: Eukaryota > Viridiplantae > Streptophyta > Magnoliopsida > Fabales > Fabaceae > Dalbergia > Dalbergia cochinchinensis. Next base: position 28,075,562 of record CM062374.1, read on the forward strand.
TGATTTTATGTTTTAATCTTGACTATTTATGTAAGATCCAACGATCAATATTCACTTCTCTTACTCTCACAATAAATAACTTTTCTTATATAATATGTTCCCTATATATATATATATACATGGTAAAATGATCCATTATATTTAAATCAATATATTCGTTACTTTATATATTTGTTGTAAACTAGAAATTCAGCCTTGATACACTAAAATGAGATAAATGGCTCATTATATAATTAGAGTATTCACTATGATTGTTTATCAGTTTTATCTTATAACTCTTTTACTATCTTTATTGGTTATTTTTCTTTTAGCTTTTTTTATTTTAGCTATTTTTAGTATTATTTTTATGGTCTAAGAGTTAGTTATCACTTTTATATAATGATATTTATAAAAATCAAAATAGAATTTTAAAAATATTTATAAAGATAAAAACTAAATTTTTAATATTCATGAAAGTCAAAAATATATTTAAAATATTTATATAGGGCTTAAATTCAAAATGACAAAAACCAAACAGTTTATGAGATTATAATTTCCTTATGTAATATAAAATTGAGCCTTATTCATCAAGCTAATATGATTTTAAGTTTTTGCAAATTATCCTTAAAAAAAATTATAAATTCATGTGCTAGGGTTATTGAAAACCTTTTTTTTTCATTTTGGAAGCTTAATATATGAATATAATTTATCAAAAATTTCTCATATATTTTCTAAACAATGAATTTATTGAAGGTATAAAGGAAATTGTTAAGTTAGTACTTGGAAATTAGTTAAGAAAACTCTTTGTTACATTATTTGTGACAAACACAATGAGCATACCACAGTTTATATGGGAGTATATTTAGGAATTTTAAGAAGACGAAATCTTTTATGATTGGAGAAGTATATTAAAGAATTGTTATAGGTTTTAAATTATATTTATCATTGATTTTAATATTATATTTTCAAATTTTAAAGATAAATATTGTATTTTTTAGAATAAATTGAGAGTTTCATATTGTCAAAAATATTCTTGTTATTTTGTATATCTTTCTATCCCAAGTTCATAGCTAAAGAATTTATTTTTAATTGAAATGGAAAAATTATTTAATTCAAATGAAATGTCTTTGAAGAAGTTTAAGTCCATGTCGTACACAAATGATTCTCCACTCAATTAATTTTAAAGTCATCTCTTAACTAAAGAGTTAGAATATGACAAAGAGCAATTATCTAATGATCTTACAGGGTGCTTATCTTCAATGAATGAAATTCAGAAGATAATTTATGATTATATAGTGGACTCAATAACCACTGAGAAATGAGGTTTTATTTTGTATATGGTTATAGAGGAACCTTAAAAAAATTCATTTGAAGAATATTTACTAAAATAATAGAGAAGGAAATGAGGTGTAATTGAAATCATGTAAATTAAATTTATTCACTATTTTTTATTAATTAGAAAGTATATTTTTAATGCAAGAATTAACTTATATCATAGCATAAATTGTTTAGAGTTGTAAAAAATTATTCCAAAAGACACAAAAATAAAATGATATGCATGAAACTTTGACTTTCTAAAGAATTCCCCCTCAACTAGACCCTTGGCTTACTTTCGCAAAATATTTTCCTTTTTATTGTCCTTATTTTGTCATCAAGAAAAGGGTGTGCATGTGGTTACACCATCACTGGCCTCATCTTCTGAGCTCATGAAGAAGTTGCAAGAGCAATTCTTCATGTCTTCTTAGTTGGGCTCCAAACTCTCTGTTGGAAGCTTCAACTCAGTCTGGTTTGGTAGCCACATCTCTCTAGTTGTGCAATAGCAGCTGGACTTCTAAGAGACTAGGTCAAGGCTCAGGATGAGATTGGCTTGGGAGGTTTATTGTTGTTGTTAGGGCAGCCTTAGGAGTATGCTTTGGAATGTCTAGGGGAACAGTGTCCCCAGACGTGGATGAGTCTTTAACTTCTTTTGGCTCATTGTCTGTAGTAGCAGCAGTAGTAGGTGTTGTAAGAGCTCGAGAAGAAGTTGCAAGAGCAATTATTCATGTCCTCTTAGTTGGGCTCCAATCTCTATGTTGGAAGTTTCAACTAGGTCCAATCTGGTCGCCATATCTTTCTAGTTGTTCAATAGCAGTTGGCCTTCTAAGAAACTAGGTCGAGGCTCAGGATGAGATTGGCTTAGGAAGTTTATTATTGTTATTGTGGCAACCTTAGGAGTATGCTCTGGAATGTCTAGGGGAACACTGTCCCCGGATGTAGGTGAGTCTTTCACTTCTTTTGGCTTATTCTCTGTAGCAGTAGTAGTAGTAGGAGTTGTTGGAATGGTAGGTTGAACATCAGCAGGTAAAGTAGATAGGGACACAAGTAGTGATAGCAGGAACATCATCAGCAGTAGAAGTAGCCTGAGCATTAGTAGTGTGAGGAGAGCCATTATTTGAAGTTTCATCACTTTCCTCTATAGGAGTTATCTGATGGATGGAGAAGGATGAGGCATACACTTCAAAATTATTACATTGGAAGCTTTAGCAGCTTCCTTCTCAGGCTCTTCCACTATGGGCTCCAAAGCATGAGAGAGCTCACTCATAAAATCGTTTAGCTCCTCAAAGCTCTCCCCCTCAGGTTGTGATCCCATGGTCTGGGGTCAGGGAGTCATCATCATCACTTTTGGGAGTGGTTTTTCGGGCTTTCTTAGCTTGAACATTAGTTGCTATCTTGGGTGTTAGCTCTAGAACCCTTCAGAAAGTATTATTGCTTCAAGTTTTGAGTGATAATAAACCAATTTTGTCAAAATAATTTGTAGAAGGACTAATCTTTTACCTGAGTTTCTTGAGCACTCGATAGGACTATTCTCATTAGCATACAAATCCTTCAAACAAATTTTATTTTCACAACATCATGTGCGAACATGTTTAATCTCAGTTAAAGAGGTTTAGAACTTAAATGAAGTGAAAAATAATCTTTGAAATAGATGTTAGTATGTTTGACACATGAAGAAAGGATTTCAAGAACAAGAAACCAAGCTTTAGATATTCAAAAAGCACCCTTTATCTTTAGAAAGTGATACGCAATGAAGAAATCCATCCTTCTCTGAAGCAAGTTATGGTACTGTCTTCAATCGTAATGATATAATTACCAAAAAGCTCTTATTGAAGCAATGAAGATACATAAGAAGTCCATAAACTGAATCCGCACTTTAGAAAGCACATTTACTCTTAAACTGTGCACACTTTACAGAATGGGAGAAAAATTTCAAATTAAAATCCAACACAAAAAGGAGATGACAATGACTTATCACATTTTAAAATAGTCAACTGTCCCAGCTTCCGAAAGAAAAAGTTTAGAAACCTTGTTCAGAAAACAAAATGTAGTTTTTGAAGATGGACTCAGAAACCTTAATTTGATAACAGTCTCTATAACTGAAAAAGTGACTCTGATACAGTCGAGCCAGTCTTCTAAACTATATTTCCAAGACACAAAAAGAAGATCAACACATGTCACTAAGAAAATAGATCAAGGGGCGACGTTCTGAAGTTGAAGGTCAAGTATAAAAGGAGGTCATGCACACACAACTCAAGACTTTGGCTAAAAATGCTAGCAAAATCTTTCAAGAAAGTATGAATCCTCCTTCTTCTTTCGTAAAGTTATAACTACTTGTAATTAGTTTCTACTTCTATAAAAATCTTCTTTTTCAGTTCTTATTAGATAACATCTTCTTCCTAGGAAGAATTATTACAAAGGAGTCATTCAAGTTTTTAGCTCATACACTGTTTTATTTTGAGAAAACTTGAGTATTTGTTAGTTGGAGTGAACCAACCTTCAAAATCTTTATACCTAATCCTACAATGATCATTGTGAGTTTAGCTCAAAGAGGCTAGTCAAAGACTACTAGGGAGTGACAATAGAGTCAGCTACTGGTCATATGAGATAGCCTAAGAAGGCCATTGAAAGACTATATAACTTTCTTAGGGTTGAGAAAGGGTTGATTTAGTGGAACTCAATAGGTTGTTGATAACTAGATATAGGCAGGTTGTCCTAATTAGCATAAAAACACTCTGTATAGTATTTCTCTACTCCCTTTATCCTTTTTATATTCTACTTTGTGTTTCTATACAATGCATTTTTGAAAACGTGCTTTTAATTACTAATCTTTTTAACTTAGTTCAAAAAGTTGCTTTCTACTAATCACTAACATCCTTTCTACTATACTTCAAGTAAACACTTGATAGTTTTTGGTTAAAAGTTTTTAGAAACAAGGAAAAGAAAAGTGAAAGCACAATTCAACCCCCTCTTTTGTGTGCTTTTCAACCTACATTAGGTTCCATTGATTCCTCAATGGCCTTGTTCATTAGAGCACAGGCAACCTTTGGAGCTTTTGTAGACTTAGTGGTAGAGCTAGTATTTGAGGGAATTTGGCTTCTAGAAAGTACAGTAGAAATAGGGAAGGAGGTGTACCGAAACTAATGAGTAATAAATAGACTAGGTTGATCTTCAATCTCTATAAGGGTTCATGGACATTTGATCTAGTTCTCTTTCTACTTGAAGTTTGAATCCCTTTGGGCCTTTCTGCTTTTTAAGCCTCCTCTAGTCTTTTCTTCTCTTGGATAATCTTATTCTCCTTAAGGATCTTCTCTACTTCCTCTTCATCCTCCTTTTCCTTAGAGTATTCCTTGTCCTGAAGAACATAGCTAGCCTTCTGATATTCAGCTATTTCTGCTAAGATCAAAGTAGCCCTGGGCATATCCTTGGGCAACTTTCTGAGTTTGAACTAAATGTCTTACCTTCTGATGGTTAGTTTTTCTGGCCTTCCTTTTGGTTGTTCACTTTCTGAGGAATTTTCCTCAATTTTTGATGGTTTAGGGGCCCCACCTTCTGCTTCTTGTTCTCTCTAAGTTTGGTCCTTTCCCTAGTATTCAGAAGGACCTCAAGTGGCTCTATTTTCGTAGAGTCTTTAGCTTCACTCTTTATGACAATCAGCTTCCTTTTTCTCTATTTTTTTTTTCTTTTTTAGCTTCAGGTCTTTCTGCTGCTTTCTTGACTTTCTCACCCCTGATCTAGGAGCTTTGTCTTTTGGCACTTGTCTTTATAGCTCCAGTCTTTCTCCTTATGGTCTTGAAAGAAACCATGGTGTATTTAGTTTCCAGCATATATTCAAACCACTCCTCAGTTAGGGGGTAGTCCATATATTGGAGCAACCTAGTCAACAACATTCTATAAGGTATACCAATATTCCTTCTTTTGTCTTTGGTGATTGCACTAAGCATGTAGTCCATGATTAGCCTAGGCAGATTCACCATTTTCTTGGCCATGAGACAGTATAACAATACGCAATCCATATATGTGCTTCCCAATTTGGGTAGGATTGGGACTTGGACAACTGTGAACACTTTCCTTGCCTTGGCACTCAGCATAACAATGGTTATTTCATGGGGTTTGTGAATGATTATGTTAATAAGATACCTGCTCACATCTCCTTCATTTACTCCTAATGAGGAGTCCAATTGCTTTGAAAGGTGCAGATGATCCCTTCGTAGGGAGCTCTAATAACATTTGATAAGCCTATGGGGCCAATCTCCAGAGAACAATATATGATAAAGGTTTTTAGAGAGGTATTAGAGGTTCCCTTCAATTATGAATAAAATGCAATCACCACGTCAAGAAAGACTCTATCATTGATCTCTAATAACTCTTCCCACCCCTAGAAGGAGAAGACCTCTTTAATAATAGGGATTTCTTCAAGAAGCTTCTTTCTTAAAGCTTTCCCTGGAACAAACTTTCTAAGGGAAAAGTTACTCATGTAGTGATCTTCCATTTCTGGATCATTATACATGTGGAATGTGCCTCTGTTGGCCATGTTGCGATCAAGTTATTTTCCTTCTACCATTTGTTTTTTGTTTTGAGAAGGGGGAAAGAATGAGATTAAAGATTCATAATGAGGAGAAGCTAGGCAATGAGTGTTTGCAGAGAATATGAAATGATTTGAGGTTTAGGGAAAAGTGTGAGGTTGAAAATGAAGGGATTTTATATGAGGGATGTCAGGTATGGGGAAGTTATTAATTTAATATGATGAAAAGTCTGGCAATTGACATGACATGGGAGAAAAAAACTGACGAGGTAGGAATATCCCTCCATTAATAATTCTTCAAAAACTGACTGTGGTATCTGAACTTAAAGTGCAGTTTCTGAGTCTTTATCCTACTTTCCAAGCCATCTTCTGAAAATTCCTCCATTTTGAACCCATGTAGCTTTTTGGCCTATTTTCTATACCTCTAATTCACTTTCTGATCTTGCAAACTAACTTTCTAAACTTGGCTTGATGTTTTAAAAACTTCTAAAGCTCAAAAGCTTTTTCAAATAACAAAAGCGATCTTCGGCTAATGGTTTAGTGAATATATCAGACACTTGATCTTCAGTATTAATAAACATTAACTCAACATCTTCTTTCTAATAAAATGATATTTTATGTCAACATGTTCAGACTGAGAATGTTGAATAGGGTTCTTAGCAAGATTAATTGCACTTGTATTATCATATAAGACAGGGATCTAGGAATACTTCAAGTGATAATCCTTCAACTAGTTTCTGATCCAAAGAATTTGAGTACAACAATTTGCAGAAGCAACATATTCTACTTCAACTATTGAGAGAGCTATTGTATTATGCTTCATGCATGACCATATGATAAGACATTCTCCACAGAAGCAGTAGCATCCACTTGTGCTATTTCTATCCGCTCTATTTCTAGTGAAGTCAGCATCACAAAAACCTACAAACTTGCTAGATATACTTTTCTCATACCATAAACCAAGATTAGTAGTACTAGCTGAATATCTCAGAATTCTTTTAATAGCAGTTGAGTGTAATTGCTTTGGATTAGATCGGAATCTAGCACAGATGTCCACACTAAATTGAATGTATAGCTTACTTGCAGTCAGATACAAGAGAAAGCTAATCATTCCTTTATAATTACTTTATGATACTTTCTCATTATTCTTATTTACATCAATGACTTGAGATGGGTGAATGGGGGTGCTTATGGGTTTTGCTTGATCCATATTAAACTTTTTTAAATGCTCTTTCATATATTTCTCTTGATGGATCAAGGTTCCTTCTTTTTATTTTTTTTTTACAATCCTAGAAAGAACTTAAGTTCATCTATCATACTCATTTCAAATTCACTTTGCATGAGTTTAGAAAACTTCTCACATAAAGAATGGTCAGTAGCACCAAATATAATGTCATATATTTGAACTATCAAAAAGTGATTATCGTACTATAAGGTAAATAAAGTTTTGTCAACATTACCTCTCTTGAACTCATTCTTCAGTAAGAAAAAAACTCAGTCTTTCATACCAAGCTCTAGGAGCCTATTTTAAACTATAGAGTGCCTTTCTTAGCTTAAAAACATGGTTAGGAAGGGCTTCGCTATCAAAATCTAGAGGCTGCCTTACATAGACTTCTTCAGAAAGAAATCCATTTAGAAAAGCGAACTTTACATCCGTTTTGTGTAGAGTAAATCCCTTGAATGCTACAAAAAGCAAGTAGCATTCTGATGCCTCAAGCTTTGCTACTGGTGCAAAGCTTTCATCATAATCAATACCCTCTTGTTGATTATAACCTTGTGATACCAATCTTGCTTTGTTTATCATCACCTTTCTAGCTTCATCCAACTTGTTTCTTAACACGCATTTGGTTCCAATGATTGATTTTCCTTTCGATTTCTCTACAAGCATCCTAACTTTGCTTCTCTGGAACTGATCTAGTTCCTCTTTGCTTCCACCCAGCTTTAATCATACAACGCATCTTTAATACTTTTTGATTCAATGGTGGATATGAAAGCATAGTTAGTTTCATTTCTTAGGGATGATCTAGTCCTGATACCCTTAGAAATATCCCCAAGAACTTGATTTTGAGAGACTGCTCTTAAACAGAAACTACTCTATAATTTATGTACCCATGTTGATCTACAGTTTCTCTATCATCTTCAGATTGTTCATCTTCATGTTCAGAAATATCACTTTCTAAAGACTTTGGAGTTTTGAGTAAACTTTCTAAATTTAGTATGCTTTGGAGCTTACTTTCTAAAGATGATGTTTTCTCTGGTTTGCTTTCTGAAGGCTCCTTGAGACTCAGCTTCTCAAGATCTTCTTCCAAGTGCACTAGATCATGAGCAAAGTTCTTCTTGTATTCTTTAAACTTGATGTTGATAGTTTGCTCAACATAAAGTGTCCTTTTACTGTATATCATGCAAGCTTTTGAGACTAAAGAATACCCTAAGAAAATTCCATCATCAGACTTAGGATAAAACTTTGTGAGCTTGTGCTTGGTGTTGAGAATGAAACATTAGATCCAAAGATATAGAAGCACAAGATGTTGGGTTTTATTCCTTTCCATAGCTCGTAAGGAGTTTTCTTGAGGATTGGCCTTACAAACATTCTGTTTTGAATATAGCAAGAGATGTTTACAAACTTTGCCAAAAATCCTTTGGATAAACCACTTTCTAAGAGCATAGTTCTGGCTATTTTGTGCAATCTTCTGTTTTTTCTTTTAGTAACTCCATTTTGTTAGAGAGTTCTAGGAGCAGAGAACTCATGGGAAATGCCATGGTTTTTACAAAAATCTTCAAAAGCATGATTTTTAAATTCTTCACCATAATCTTATCTAATAAAGGATATTTGAGAATCTTTTTATTACAAATCTTTTTCGCAAAAAATTTGAATTTCTCAACCACCTCATCCTTAGAAACTAAGAAAATAACCCATGTGAATATAGAAAAATCATCTCCTATGACAAGATAGTATCTTTTTCCAGCAAGACTTACAATCTTAGTTGGTCTAAAAAGATCTATATGTAAAAGCTCTATTGGCCTAGTAGTCGACACTACATTTTTGTTGTAAAAAGAAGCTTTAATTTACTTGCCTTTGTCACAAAAATCACAAGTAGAGTCCTTATCATAACTAATCTTTGGTAGGTCTTTAACAAGCTCTTTCTAACATAATTCAGAAATCAATTTCATATGAGCATGTCCAACCTTCTTGTGCCATAACCACTTATCGGCCGTGAAGGATACAAGATATTCTACATCTTGATCTAAAAGGACATCCAAGAATAACATATAAGTGTTATGAAGTAGGATTCATCACGTGGTATGCCTTGGCATTAAACAAGACATTAAAGCCTTGATCATAAAATGGGCTTATGCTCAACAAGTTAAGAGCTAGACCATCTACTAATAAAACATCAGAGATTTGCTAACAGTCATTCTTATCAACATTTTCAATGCTTGTGACTTTGGCTTTACCTCCATCACTAAACTTAACAGAACCTGAGTTCTTAGGCTTTAAGCTTCTTAACCATTTTCTGCTTCCTGACATATGTTTGAAGCAGTTACTGTCTATGTACCACTTTGTGTCTTTCTTAACATACGTTCTCAAACACACCTGTACAAAGACAGTTTTATTTTAGGTACCCATATTTTCTTAGGTTCTTTTGGGTTAGTTGTCTTTGGGGCAGGTTTTTCAACCTGTTTCATTGCCTTGTTTTTCATAAAGCATTTATCAGGTGTATGCCCCTTCTTGTGATAAAAATTACAGGATATTTTATTCATGATTTTCTTTGATGAGCTTGCTTTACCTTTCTCATCCATTTCATTCTTATACCCTAGTCTTGTTTTATGAAAGTATGATCATTGACCTCTAAGCATCATATCCGGATTCTTGGTGTAACGCCCCAATTTTTACTGTAATTTTTACTGTCATTAGAAATTACTCAATTACCGAATTACCGTAGGTAATTATTACATAAGATTTGAGGCCGAACAATCCTCAATAAAGGAATATAACATTAGAAGAGAGGTTAGGAACGATTCATGCGAGAGTCGCAAATCCCGAATTTCTGTACGTATAAAATGACCAAAATGCCCCTGAAGTTATTTTACTCAGAAAATGAGGATCATGGGCCCCACCTATTCTCAAGGGGATATTTTGAGGATAATAAGGGATTGTTTGTGTTATGTGTGTTAATAGAGCAGAAGGATCTCAATTTTGAGTTCCGACGCGCGAAATGACCAAAACGCCCCTGCGGCTATTTTAACTCCGATGTTCGTGCCGACTGAGCCTGAACCTCACTAAAATGTTTTAAAATGTGTTTTTAAGCCATGATTAACCATTGGTTAAGCTCGGGTGGCCTCGGGCAGTTTTTAAGTGAAAGTATGATTTTGCCCCTGTTTTTGGGCAGTTTTGCGAGTTTCGGGATTTTTGATTCGTATACCTAAGCCTAAGCAATATTAGGCTCAAATTAAAGCTTATTAAATTCTAAATATTAATCTAGAGTCAAAATTATGTATTTAGATTGATTAGAACCCAAAATTGCTCAAAAACACCCAAATTGCTTACTAATTCACTTAAACCCTTAACCGTAAATTCTCTAAATTACATGAATACCTTGCCTACACCTAAATAATGCATGGAACACACAAATTTCACTTCTTTGGGCTGTAATGGATGAAATTATTGATGCCATTATGCAGCTGAATTATTGCCAAAAGTTGCACTAAAATAAAATGCCAAAATGTCACCATAAGAAACATAATTCCTTAATTTCATACAACTTTGTCTAAAATGATTTTTCCTCCCTTATTTCTCCTGCAAAATTTCATCCACTACCTCATCATTTTGGCCAATTAGAAGCCTCAAAATCTTCTATAAATAGGCTTGCTTGAGTGGTCTTGGAATGCTTGGTTCATAACTAGTTTTTAGGAGCACCAAAAACTTTCTTTCTTCCTCCTCTTTGGCTGAATTCTTTCTTTAATTTTTTTAAAGAGATTTTGTTTCATTTCACTTCAAGAAACCAAGTTCTCTTCCTCTTCTTCAACTCATATTAGGTAGGGAGTAGTTTCTAAATTTATTTCTATGCTTTGAGGAGTTGTGTTTTTAGCTCAAAATGATGAAATTATGAACTTACCTTAGCTTTTCATTTTGGTTTTCCTCTTCAATTTTTCTATAACCAATTCAACCATATGGCCTAGGTGAAACTAAGATGATGGCTTGATGATGAGGACCTTGAGGGTGGGTTGTAAATCCATCACAAGTTAGGCCTCTAAAGCTTGAAAATTCCACTTGATGCAAAACTTTAAAGAATAATGCTTTATGATGCTAAAACAAAGATTTTTAGTTTAGAACTTGAAAGATGTATTTTCCTTTTATGTTTTATTTCTTGTTAAGATATGTATTGGGTTGAATTTATAATTCTTTTAAAGTCTTGAAGGAGCTCTAGTAAAGAAACAAAATGAATTTGCATCCATGATTAAGTTTATGCTTTGCATAACCATGTTTACCTTCTATGTCATCACTAAATTTTCAAGAATGAATAAATGAACTTGCATTTCTCATGTTTAAATTCCAAGCTTGTATTTCATGTTTATGTTTCAAGTCATCACTTAATCTTTCAAGATAATAAAGAGGTTGCATCTCATATTTAATTTATGCTCTCACTATATTTTATAATGGCTAAAAGAATCAACGCATGGCATGTTTATTTTATGCCATCACCTAAAGATCCTAGAGCTCAAAGACTTGCCCATGTATCACAAGCAAAGAAATATGATTATTGGAGTTAAAGAATTTATTCTTTAAAAAGTCTTGAGATTGGAGCTTAAAAAGATGTAATAATAATTCTCTTCTCCCTCTCTTGGTCTGTGCGGACTATCGCGCTCCGGTTTCTTAATATTCTCTTCTCCTCTCTCTGGTCTGTGCGGACTACCGCCGCTCGGTTTCCAGTTTCTTGTATCATGTTTATATTTCAAGTTCTTGCATCATGTTTAATTTTCAAGTCATCACCTTAAATCTTAAAGATAAAGAAATGGAATTGCATATCATGTTTATAATTCCAAGCTATCACCTTATAAAGATAAGATTAAAATAAGGTTGCATAGCATGTTTATAATTCTAAGATGTCACCTAAATCTCTAAAGCTCAAGACTTACTCCTTTTATCTTAAGTGAGAATTTTAATTGTGAAGATCCTCCCAAATTTGACAAAAGAACTAGTTTCTAAATGAGTTTTAAGGCTTTGCAAGGATTTTATGGGGAACTAGTATTTTATATGCACTTAAAATATGATTCTATGTAATTGCATGAGGTTCATGATTTGACCACTGATCTGAGTTTAGTATCAATGTGTGATAATGATTTGATATGATTGAAGTTGTGATAATTATGGTTTATTGTTAAGAGAATGATTCATAATTGGTTTAGTAACTAATTAGTTCTATAATTGATAATTCTATGTAAGGATTGGATGCTTATTAAGTACTTGATATCATTGAATGATTTGCTGGCTTGCATGTTATAGTTGCTGTTGCAAATAATGAGAATGCTTATACATGAAATGTTCTTTATTATGTAAAATTTACCTTTGTTGCTAGAAGAAAGTGTATCATTGTAAAAGTGTAATTTGGAAAGGTTCTGCCTAAGGAAAGACTTGGTATTTAAGCGTGTCCATTGTGATCCACCTCTCTTTCCTGGGAATCTCCCATATGCATGATTACAGTTGATATATACTATTCTAGCTTAAGACTATAAATGAGAAAATGTTATGATGTTTATGAATTGTATTGTGATATAACATGCAAAGATTTAATGGTGACTTAAACTTATAAGAAAATGATCCTTTGGAACTATCAGACTATAGGTGGTGAAAAGATGATTTTAGCCCCCTAACCCATTCTCTCAAAAGGGTGGAGTCGGGACTTTAGCTTATCAAAAGGGATAAGTATATGCTAGTGACGACTAGTAAAGTATGAGCTCATAACCTAAATTACTCCCAAAAGGGTGGAGTATAGGGTGGCCTAAGGAAAATAATGATGATGATAAGATTTTAAGTCACCTAAGGCACTAAAGAAATGAAATATGTGCACTATGTCCACGTGTAGCTAATATTATATGACATTCTTTTATGCATGTTATTTGATAATGATGATGAGGAAAATGATGTAATGATAAAGGAAAAGTTCATTGTAAATATGACATGTTAAGATTATGATGCATTATAAGACGCATGATTAAAAATTGACGAACCTCGGTTAAGTATTTGTTCGAACTTAAAATGAATCTTTGCATGCTCACTATTTTAGAATAATCCCGAGGTTCCTGGGGTCTTTGATGATGACACTTTGTAGAAGGATGTACCTTCTTGAGAATCCTTTAGCAAGATTCTCACTCCCTTTTCTTTATTTCCGACATTGTCTCCAGATTCAGATGGCGACATTCGTCCTGTTCATTGATACCCCTACTTGGGAATTTCACTATGATCCGGTGCATCGCTCGTATCATTTTGAAGGGAGGTGCTTGATTCGTGTTTTTATTTACATAGGTCGTCCATTTGCACATCCTGTCCCTAGTTATCGATTTTCTCCTACTTCTCCCTATGGCGATGAAATGGTTTTCGAACATGCACATCCACTTGATGAAAGGATGTTACGTTTTTATCCCGCTTCATCTGCTGTCCATGGATTTCAGTATGTTCCGAGACGAGATATTCTGAAACTGATCCTTCAGAGGAGACTCCTACTCATGTATATTCTGAGAGCTCTGCTCCTACTCCCACACGTGTAAGAGAGGGTAGTGAGGAAACAGTTGTTCAGCCGAGGTTAGCAAGAAGGCCATCCATGCGACCCGACTGGTGCATCTCGTGTGTCCCCTCCCAGGGAGCTCATCGATGGATCGAATTTATTCCCCATTTCGGGACAGTGGCCATAGAGGGTTCTTAGTAGATTTATGTGTGATCATGCACTCTAGTTTTAGGATAACCTTCCCGGCTTATGGAGTTATCTAGTTTAGGGGCATGTATTTCCTTATGTATATTTTCTTTTATGGGTTTGCATAAGATAATGATGTATGAACATAACCCACCCTTTGAGTGAGGTTATTGTATGTAAATATATGCTATAATGTGCTTATGGATGTTATATGATGGAGCCTAAGTGATATGATGTGATATATTCTTAAACGTCTTATTATACTCCGCTTACTCGTTCACATTGTACTCGGCTCACGTTTTCAATTATGTGTTTTTTTAAAAAAAATGGCTCGTAATTTCACTAAGTATTTTCAAATTATGAAGAAAGAACCAAAGTAAGGAGTAAAGTCTAGTCATTAATCAGATTCAACCTAGGTGTATTTGGTTAATTACTAGGGTGTTACACTTGGAGCCATTCACCATTTTTCTCAATTAGTTTTGAGAAGCTATGAAGTATTCATAAGTTCATAAATTACTTTCTGAGTTTTCTAATCTTTGTTAGAAACTTCATCTTCCAATGACTTGAGCTTTATATTTAAAAACTTATTTACTCCTTGTATTTCTTCTTTCTCAAGCCTTAGGTTCTCAAAATCTATTTTCACTTTCTCGTACTCTAAAATGGTTTTTTGATGATTCTTTTTTAGAGTAAGATAGTGAGAAGTCAGGATCTTAGAGTTTCCAAGCAACTCATCATATAATGCCGAAAGATCATCACAAGATACATCAATTTCTGAAGGTTTACTAACCTCTATTTCTCTTTCAGACGTGTAGTCAGCCATGAAGCATAGATTGGCCACATCTTCAAGCTTTTCATGGCTTTCTGATCCTTCTTTTTCATCTTCTGAGTCATTCTAAGTGGCTAGTATCCCCTTTTTTCTTTGGAGCCAATTTCTTTTGTAGACCTTTTAGCTTGGGACAATCTATTTTGTAGTGTCCTTTTCTTGCCACAGTTGTAACAGTTCATGTTCTCCAATTTTCCTTTGCCTTTCTTCTTTTTTTCGAAGCTGATGTTCTTTCTCTTCCTGATTCTGCTCTTCTAAGCTTTGGACATCTTCCTCACTAACATGGAGTTCTCATCTCCATCTTCTTTATCTAACTCCTTTCCTAAGTCTTCTTCTTCTTATGAGGTTTCAGTAACTTTCATTACCTTACCCTTGATCTACTTCTTGTGAGATGACTTCAAGGGAACAAATTTGTTCTTCTTTATGGTTTCACCATAAATTTTAGAGAATACAACCTCATGAGTCTTTAGGGACCCAATGAGGACATCCAAGCTAAGGGTTTGAAGATCCTTAGCTTCAGTAATGGTTATGACCTTGGAAAGCCATTTAGAATGGAGGTTTCTCAAGATTTTCCTTATCATCTCAGAGTTTGAGTATTTCTTACATAAAACTTTGAATTGGTTCACAGTGTACATGAAGCATTTAACAAAATACTATCAAGCATTGAGCTTAAGTGCAGCGAAAATGAGATTAGTTGTTTTAGAAAGTAAATTTTGAAGTATAGGATAAATAATAGAATGACTAAAACATTATATCAGCATATATTGAATTTTAAAGCGTAATAGAGAAATATAAAAGAGATCAAGGAAAAGAAGATGAGACACAAAAGATTTTATACTGGTTCAACCAAACCTGCCTAAATCTAGCACTCAATACACATTGAGATTTCACCAAACATCTCTCTCAGCCTAAGAAAGAAAAACTGGATAATCTTTACATTAGCCTTCCTAAGCTCTCATTTGTGACCAGTAAACAACTCCTACTATCACAAATTGAATAGTTATTCACTAGCTTCTCTAAGTTGAACTGAGTAGTTATTCACCAACCTCTCCAAGTTGAACTAAGTAGTTGGTCACCAGCTTCTCCAAGTTGAACCATGAATAGTCTTGTACTAGACTTTCCAAGTTAACACCTGTGACCAATAGACAACCCCTACTATCACAAACCTAAGTAATTATTCACCACCTCTTCAAGTTTAACCAAGTGGTTATTCATCAGCCTCTTCAAGTTGAACCCATGACAAGTAAACTAACTATTACTATCCCGTTGAAAGTAGTCTTTAATTAGACTCTTCAAGCTAAACCGTGACTAATAAGAACACCTCATTGTCACATTGCAAGTAGTTTTACATTAGTCACTCTAAGCTATCTCACACCGATTACTACTGGATTGAGGATACAAAGGTTGTGTTTGGGTTGCCACTCAAACTAACCTACACTCAAGTTTCCTTAATGTAACACCCCGATTTTTCCGTCTGAGCGAAAATGACCAAAATGCCCTTGAGGTCATTTCTCACCCGGAATTCGAGGATAGCAGACCTGACAGTCCTCGAAGGGTCAACTCAATGTTCGAAAGGGATTGTATGTGAATAAATGCTAATAGAGTAGAAAAATCTCTTTTTCTGAGTTGTCAGATCAAATGACCAAAATACCTTTATAGCGTTTTTATGCGGGTATAAATGCCGTTTGAACCCGAAAATTTCTCGAAAGGTTTAAAATGATGTTTTTATGAGTCTGGGCATGTCTTTTTAAGTCCTAATAGTCCCGGGCAGTTTTGTGCAAAAATAACGATTTTACCCTTAGAATAGTGATTCCGAGCTTAATGACATAATTAAGCAAATCTAAGCAATATTAGGCTCTAATCGAAGATTAATTAATTCTAGTAATTAATCTATAGTCAAAATAATTTATTAAGGATAATTAGAACCTAAGATTGCTTAGATAAACTCAAATTCCTATCTTATGTTAAGATTTCATGTCATGGAATCTTGAATAGTGTTTTCTCTCTCCAATTCCTTAAATTAAGGAATTGTGTCTATAATTGTTTACACTATAAAATGAGTTTTAATCTCTCTAATGAAGCAAGAACACTCCCTAATCATGTCTTGACATCCTTAATTACCCATTCCTCAGCTAAAAACTTACAAACTCATAATCAAACCCATTCCCTAAACCAAGTCATAACACAAATGAAATGACAAAATATCCTCCCTAAGCCTTCTATAAGAACCGACCACACTTTCCCCTATAAATCCACCAAATGTTGAAATTCAAACACTCAAAGGCCATACTTGGCAATGCTTAAGGCCATGCTTTGCACCATACTCCACCATGCCTTGAAACCATGCTTTTAAATGACACATTGAAAGAGATATTTTTCTCTCTCTCTTCCTTCTCAATGGCCGGCCACCTCCCTCCCATTCTTGCCCTTTTATGTTTCATTTTTCTATAAATAGGCATCCAAGGAAGCTTGCAAGAACTTTGCTCATTCTTGCAACTCCAAGCTTTACTTCTTCAATCTCAAAGAGTTCTTCTTCTTCTTCTTCCTATTCTCTTCTTTCCAAGATCAAACTCTCTTTCAACAAGAAGCATATCCAAGGTAGGGAGTGATTCAATGATTTCTATTCTTTTCTTTTGTTGTTTAACTCTTAGTTGTAAAGATACAATGTTGATTCTTCTTTCCTTCTCCACTTTCTTTTTGGTTTTTGCTCATCCTCTTCTTTCCCTTTATTTTCGGCCAAATGGCTTACATTTGGAAGAAACCATGGCTTGATGATGAGGATCTTGAGTATTGGTTGCAAAATCATCATTTATTCGACCTCTAAAGCTTGAAGATTTCACTTTTAAAAAGGGTTTTAGCAAATAAAGGAGCTATGTTGTTGTAAAGAGTGATCTTGAACCTAAAACTCACAGAAATAGTAAATAGATTGCATTCATATTTATTTTCTTTGCTATCACCTAAATAATTAATCTCAAAACTTACCAATTTCAACTTTAAAGTTGATTGTTGATTTAGAGTGAAAACTCTAAGGGGCCTAGAGCACTAAAATAAAGAATTGGACTCGCATATCATATTTATTTTTCAAGTCATCACCTAAAGCTCAAAGATAAGGAATGAACTTGCATTTCATGTTTACATTTCTTGTCTCGCATGTTTATGTTTCAAGCCATCACGTAAACTTAAAGACTAAGAATGAACTTGCATTTTCATGTTTAATTTCAAGCCTTGCACATTTACTTTTCCTTGCCATCACTTGATAATGCTAAGATTAAAATGAAACTTGCATTAGCATGTTTATGTTTATGTCATCACCTAAATATCTGAGGCTCAAGACCTAACTCTTTCAACTTACACAAGTGATCTTGAATCTATAGGCATTTATCTTTACAAAAATGTTTTGATTTCAAAGCAAGTGTTGGAACAAGGTTCAAAATGGTTTGAAAAGGAAGGAATAACTTAGAAGATGTTTTAGACTGAAAATTTTGTATTTTGAAGGTACTGGTAATCGATTACAAGGCCCATATAATCGATTACCAGAGAGCTTTGCCATACCCAGACATGAACTTTTGGCCTAAGTAATCGATTACAACATCATGTAATCGATTACACATTTTGGACTCAAGTAATCGATTACCATTCTATGTAATCGATTACTCGAATGTTCTTGAGGCCTAAGAGAGCATTTTCAATAGGTGTAATTGATTACAAGGCTCTTGTAATCAATTACCAGAGCTCTTAACTTTTCTGATTTGAAACTCAAAGCTACGTAATCGATTACAAGGCTCATGTAATCAATTACCAAAACCCAAAGTATGCAATAAACATTTTCCCAACTTGAATAACATAAAGCCATGATCTTATGTTACTTAAATCTATGATTTTGTGTGATATGAATCCATAATCTTGTTTACCATGAATCTATGAGTTTGCATGACATAAACTGATGAGATATGTTGTATAACATTGATAATCTGTTTTGATTTTGGACTCTGAATGTGAAAGTGCATGCACTATCAGTTCTTGTGGCATAAAACAAATTTGAAGGAAATTCGGTGTACCACAATTACGCTGCCAAATTTCCATCAAATTCGAAGACTTAAGAAATTTTTTTTGAAAACTCCATGAGATTTTAAATGTGACATAATACTGAGACACATTTCTTTAGCTCTGGTGGGGAGAAAGCAAATCCGTGAGGGTATTGACATAGAGCTTGCCAAATCGGACAATTCGCTGCATACTAGATACCAGTAGAGTGTTTCAAAGAAAGAAATATTCCTATGGACTCCCCGAGTTAAAGGTTATGATAGGTGATCCTTATGCCCCTTAGCCCGTACTCTAGAAGTCAGGATTATTATGTTACGCTTATCATAGGATAAATAAGAACTAGTGATGACTAGTTAGGTATGAGCTCATAACCTAGAGATGTTTTTAGGGTGGCCCCAATGATGCAAAGTATAAGGTTTAATGTCACATAGTTAAGAAAAGAGAAAGTTTCACATGAAAAGTTACATAACACTTCATGCCACTTATATGATGTTTCTTGATGTTGAGTTCTATTGCTTTCTCGCATAATGTATTATCATGGATTCATGCTTTGCTATGTGCATACATGACATTAAGATTCATTCTAAAATAAATGGGCCTTGGATAATTATGTTTAAAACCTAATAACAGACTTTATGCATGCACACCTTTTTACAATAAACCTAAGGTTCCTAGGGACGTTGACGATGTCACTTAAATAGGAGGTTCCCTACTGAGATTCTTTAGTAAGATTCTCACTCCCTCTTTTACTCTCTTTCTTTTCCGTCACGTCTTCAAATTCTGATGGCAACATTTGTGGTTTTCATCGACACCCCGATGTGGAAGGTCCACTTTGATCTGGAGCACCAGTCCTACCATTTTGAAGGGCGTTGCGCCGTCAGAGTTTTCGTGTTCATAGGACGTCCCTTTGCACACCCAGTACCCAGCTATCAATTTTCCCCATCATCCCTCTATGGAGATGACATGGTTTTTGAGCGCGCTCAGATGGCAAACGAGAGGATTCTCCGTACCTACACCACTGCGTCAGCTGTACGTGACTTCCCAGACTACGTGCCCTACTCACAGTCTTCGGAGGACTATCCCTTGGAGGACCCACCAACCTATCTGTACAGTGAAAGCTCTGCCCCTTCTCCCCCATTCATGGGAGAAGGTAGCGAGGAGACCGTGACTCAGCCGAGGCTAGCTTGGAGGCCGTCCAGGCGCCCCCATTGTGGTGCTCACGTCCAGCTATGTCAAGCGATCACTCTTGCCGAGCTACGTCAGTGGATTGGTTATGTCCCGCCCTTTTCAGGACTGCAGTAGTAGAGGCTCCTGGCGAGTATTAGTGCACACACCACGCATAGACTAGGATAGCCTTCTTTTGTTCTAGAGGTTATCCATTTTAGGTGCACTAGGGTAGGGGTGATTTCCTTTATGCTTTCCTTGTATTTTTTTTTCAGTTGCATTTGCACTTATGATGTATCAAACTCATTTCACCTTTCATAGGAGGGCAGTTTATTTTATTAATATAATACTATTGTTGGTGTGCACATGATTGTCTAAGGTTATGCAGTTATTTGATGTTCTTATCTTGTACTTTCTTTTGTATGAGGTACACTTTATGATTCCGCTCGTTTGAGATATGCGCGGCTCTTACTTTGCATTTATGTCTCAAAAAAAAAAATTTACTCGTATTTTCCACTAAGT
This sequence comes from Dalbergia cochinchinensis, assembly GCA_031216125.1. Lineage (NCBI taxonomy): Eukaryota > Viridiplantae > Streptophyta > Magnoliopsida > Fabales > Fabaceae > Dalbergia > Dalbergia cochinchinensis. The sequence goes on from CM062374.1 coordinate 28,095,843, forward strand.
ATTTTAAATAAACATGTTAAAGAATGAGACTAAAAGAGTAATAGACTAATGGTTAACCTAAATACGTTCTAGGAGTATTGGGTTGAAAATTAGGATGTTACACTTAAAATATACATGAATAAACTGGGAAAACTTAAATGACTTCTTTCTATTATTTCTTTGTAGGAAGAACATATATCTATTCAAGAACGTAGAAAGAATATTTTTACAAGGAATCCAATTACAGGATGATATGAATATTACTAGATGTGAGGAGAGATTTTCACAGAGTTTCTTCCCTTAAGCAGCATCAAATCGCTCATTCATTTGAGCAAAGCATCTCTATTTATAGATAGTCTTCCTTGTGACCATTGACCTTGATTAGATCTCCAAGTGACACATGTTGATCATCTATTTATGTCTTGGAAAAGTAGTCTAGAAGAGTAGGTTGACAGTTTATTAGATCTGTTGCAGAAGCTGTCGTGGCATTGAGGTTTCTAATTTCCCTTCAGAAACTACTCTTACTTTGTAAACATGGTTTCTCAACTCTTTCTTCTAGAAGCTGGGGTAGTTGATCCAGTTGATAGAAGAGATGACATGCTAATTCTGACACTGGGTTTGACTTTAAATTTGAATTTCAAACATTCAAATTTTCCTCCTTTTCCAGTAACGTTCAGCACTCCACATAGAAGTGAGCTTTTGACGTGCAGTATCAGTTCCTTAATGATTCTTTGATCTTCTAGTCTTCAATCCAAGCTTTATGATGATGAAAGAATTGCGATCATGCTGACTAAAGATAGTGTAACACTAAGTTCTCAAAGTTTATTTGATATCTTCATTGTAAACATACTTTCTGAAGTCCAGTGCTACTTTCTAAAGACTTGTGGCTTAGTTTTTTGTTCTTGATATGATTGTCTTTAATCCATAAATCATGTATGCATACTTTGCATGATATAATATTCGCTTCTATTAGGATCAATCTCTTCAAATGAGATAAATCATGTTAATACATGCAAAGTGAAATTATTCTCACTTCACGTGTGTGTTATGTAATCTGGTTATACCTGCAAACTATGTCAAGAAACTCAAGGAAGACATTAGTCGTTCTTCAAAAACTTTTCTTTAAATTGGTTATGTTGTCATTCAAAACATATTGTATTGAAGCTTTCTAAAGGGATTTAGAGCTAACAATCTCCCCCTTTTGATAATGACAAACCAATTTGAAGAAAATCTTTTAAAGAGATTTTGAAAGAAATAGAATTGAATAAGACATGATAAAAAGCTATTCTTTCATGACATCACAAGTTATAACTTTCAGGAAGTTCTTTTCTTAAGGCATGATATGGATAGGTTCAAAAACATTATATAGCCTTAAGTAACTTAAATTACAGCTGATTTGAAATTTCTGAACTCACTTAGAGTATTTTTTAAGATGTATCAAAATTGGATATCATTGTTTAAGTTCATTTTACATAAACAGCTTGATTTTTAGATCATTTTACATAAACATCTGTTTGTATTTGAGCCAAATATATCTTCTACTAATGAATTTCACTTGTTTTTGGCCGCTGTTTGAGTTTCTTATAGTGCACACTTTTGTTTCTTTTTGTCCTTCTTTCTTACTCTTGAGAAGCAAGTTTGATTCTTCTTCCTCTGAGTTTTTAGTCTCACTTTCTAGGAGAATTAATTTTCTCTTTCCCTTGCAACCTCCTTTTGAGACTTTTTCCTCTGGGAAGATTCTCTTGCTTGGTCTCCCCTTGTTCTAGGACTTTTCCTCGATTGTTTAGATCCTGAGATAGTAGACCTCTTTCTTGAGGTTTTGAAAGAGAAAGTGTGAATATCATTCCTTCCATGTATTCATATCTTTTTGTAATAAGAAGAAAATGCATGTGTTGGAAGAGTCTTGTGAGCAACATTCCATACGAGACACTAGTTGTTCTCCATTTCTCTTTTGAAGTGGCACTGATCATGTAGTCCAGGTTGAGTTTTGGCAAGTTCACTTTCCTCTTTGCCATCAAACAGTATAGGAGCATACAATCCTACCAACTAGCGCATTTGTGCTTACTACATGGGGTAGTATGGAGAATTGTACCACAGTATATACTTTCCTAGCCCTAGCATTTAGCAGGGCAATAGTGATTTCATTTGGCTTTTGAATGATGGAATCAGTAAGTTACCTGGACACATCTCCTTAATTTATTCCTAGAAAGTGAGCCCAGTTTGGTGAAGAACTACAGACGATTCCATCATTTGGTGCTTTAATGATCTTGGAAAGTCCTAAAGGAGTGATCTTGATGGCACAATCTCTGATCATGGTCTTTAAGGATAAAATAGAGTTTCCTTCCAGATAGGACTAAAAGGCAGTAACTAGTCTTGGAAAGACTTGTACATTAATATCCAAAAGCCCTTCCACTTTTGAAATGAGAAAACTTCATCAAGAATGGATATTTCATCACAAAGATCATTTTTCAATGACTTTCTAGGTGCTATCTTCCTTGATGTGAAGAATTTTTCTTGGTGATCTTATATGCCAGGATCATCGTACATATGAAAAGAGGCTTTCACATCAGCAGGTTGAGCCACACTTTTTCCTTTAGCCATTTATGAGATATTTGGGTAAAGAAAAGATAAAAAGATGAGGCAAAAGATTGAATCTTGAGAAGGTTTGTGAGAAGATTGAGGTTTTGGTTGCAGGGAAGAAGGTTTGAGAGAAAGAGGTTGTGATTATAGAAAGGGGAGGTATGAGATGAGAGAGAACAGTTGAGGTAGCGTGTTTAAGGTTGAAGGTAAAAAGATAATGTGTGAGGAGTGGGAGTTTTTAAGTGATATGATGTGACTGACTGAAGGCGAAGTGAACAAAAGAGTAGGAATAATCTCGCATTTTCATCCTTTTTTCAGAAAGAGGGATTTCTGACGCTTGAGATCACTTTCTGAAGGAGTCACTTTCTGAACTTCACTATTCACTTTTGATCAGTAGGAGACTCACCACATACTCATCATAAGCTCATCTTTATATATTGAATTCTATGACCCCATATATTCCTTATTTTCTGATCCTCATTTCTTCTTTCTGACTATCCCATCTTCTTTCTGACTTGCAAACTGCACTTATGATTTTTCAATCTGACTTGCTGATTTATTAACCAATTAGTTGATCCTGCAAACTGAACTTCTGCTATTCTTGCATACTGATGGCTTTGCTAGGACTTCAGTTGGGAGTTATGAAGGGAGAATACACAGAGATGTTTTATGCATGAATGCTTATATAGATGTAAAACCTTTTAAAGAAAAGCTTTTTCAAAAGAGAAATACACAAGAAATCTATAGCAAAAGATATTGTGAATATATCTGACACTTGATCTTCAGTATTCACATCTATTAACTCAACATCTCCTTTTTGAACATGATCTTGAATAAAAGGAGTTTTACTAAAGAAGCTTGAAATTAGAGTGCTGAAAGGATTCTTAATAAGATAAGTAGCACTAGTATTGTCTCAGTAGATAGGAATTATGAAATACCTCAAGAGATAGTCTTCTAGTTGGTTCTTTATCCGCAGCATCTGGATGCAACAAATTGCAGTAGCTACATGTTAAGCCTTAGCAGAAGAAAGAGCAGTCATATTCTACTTTTTTCATGGCCATGTGATTAGGCGTTTTCCAAAGAAGTAACATCAACCACTAGTGGTTTTTCTTTTAGCTCTATCTCTAGTGAAGTTAGCATTACAATAACCTCTCTTGAACCCATTCTTCAGCAAGAAGGTGCTCAGTTTATTATACCAAGCTCAAGGAACTTGTTTCAAAGCATAGAGAGCCTTCATTAACTTGAAGACATGGTTGGGAAGATCTTCACTCTCAAAACTAGGAGGCTGCTTTACATGTACTTCCTCAGAAAGAAATCCATTTAGAGATGCATACTTCACATTCATTTGGTAGAGAGTGAATCTCTTGAAGGCAGCAACTGTGTAACGCCCCGATTTTCGCTAAACTTTCATAATGACCAAATTGCCCCTGAGGTCATTTTTACCCGAAACACGGGGACGGCCGGCTTTGGCCATCCTCATAGGGTTCATATGTTATATGAAGGGGATTATATGAGCATGGGTGCCTAACAAAGCGGGAAAACCTCATTTCGAGATTTCGTGTAAATGACCGTAACACCTCGTAGAATGCTCCAAAGATATTAAGTCTGCTTTGACCCGGACTTTGTTCTGAGGTTCAAAACAATGATTTTAAGGCATGAACTATGTCGGTTTAAGTCCCGGAGATCCCGGGCAACTTTTGGTAAAAATTACAATTTTGCCCCTGCATATTGCATTTTCGGCTCAATGAGCCGTTTAACTCCAAACCTAAGCAATATTAGGCTCTAATTAAAGGTTAATTAATTTCCATAATTAATCAGAGCCAAAACCATCATTTAGGAATTAATTGGAACCTAAAATTGCTTAGGAAAATTCAAATCTCATCATAGTCTTATTCTTTAAAAAGGAAAAAAAGAATATGTGAATAGTGTCGAATAGTGTTTCCACTATTCACATCAACTTTTCTTTTTGAGACAAGTTGTCACACTCACATCACTAGTCCTAGAGGTGTTGACTCCCTAATCCTTCTAGACCACCTCTAAACCTAGGGATTTATGGTTTTAATTAACCTATTGGTGCACCGAAGTACCTACTTAGCAATTTTTGATCCTAAGCCTAATCTATGTCACACCAAAACACACTTCTAGAACATGGTTTAAGGAGATATTTCTCCTCCCTAAGGCTGCCAAGAATGGCACCATTTTTCTCTAGAAATCATCAAAAAAAAAATTAGTCTATGTGTTCAAGCTATCTTGTGACATGTGTCTTGAACACTTTCAATCAATGATCAACTTTCAAGAAAAATTGTCACTCAAGACTCAAAGAATATTTTATATGGTCAATCAAGGTTTTCAATTCATTTCTAAAATGAAAATAATTATGTCTTTCAAACTCAAAAGGAATGATTTGTTTTTGTGGTCATTCAAGCTTTCTATCAAACTTTTTCAAGACAACATGTCTTACAACACATTACCTATGCCTTGGAATTTAAGTCTAGAAAATTTTCTTCTTTTTTGGGCATGAGAAGCATGGTTTCTCTTCAGATTTTGCAGCCCAAAATTTTAAGTTTTTATGCATTTTTAAAGGTTGGAAAATAAGGTACATTCTAGCCATACTTTAGGACATGCATAGCTAGACTTTTCACCATGCTTTGAATGACCAACACCATGCTTTGAACAAGATTTTTCCTCCCTCATGTGGCTGAAAAGGTGGCCGAAATTCTTCCCCCCAAAAGGCCTCCAATATTCAATTCATTTCACTTCTCTATAAATAGGTAGCTTAGGGAACTTGAAGCACCTTTGTTCATTTCACTAAAGCTTTGAGTTAGAGCACTTTGAGTTCCTTTCTCTCAAGTTCAAGAGCTCATCCTCTCCAACCTCTTCATCTTCTTCACTTCCTCTCAAATCTCAAACTCTAAGGTAGGGAGCTCTTCAAGAATGCTTTCTTTTACTTTCATGATCAATGTTTATCTTGTTTGAAAGTTGTGTTGTTAGCAAGTTTTTCCTCTCAAACATTTCTTTTCTTCTTCTCTCTTCCTTTTCATTTTCGGCCTAAGGCCATGGTAGTGAGAGCTTGATGATGAGTACTCAAAGATGAAACCATGAGTTCATCTTAAAGTGAGGCCTCTAAAGCTTGAACCTTTCTTAAGAAAAAGTTCCATCCTTTCTCCTTTTTCTTTCATTTTCGGCCTCTAGACCAAAAATGAGGAGAGCTTGATGATGAGTGCTCTTTTGGGATGACCATGTGTTCATCCTAAGATGAGACCTCTAAAGCTTGAGTGTTGGTTCAGGAAAGTTTCACCTTTCATGTCTTGGTTAAGACAAGGCTATGTTTTTCATGAAAACTCTTTGAGCTTTTGTTCCTTGATGTTTTCAGCCATGAAGGCTTAAGGAGCTTGGAAAAATGGTAGCTTTGTAATGAGCACTTCATGTTGGCCTTTGTCACATGATCAAACTCTAAAGTTTGAGTTTTTCCAAGAAAGGTTTCTCTTTCAAGTCTTGGTCAAAGAATGAGTTATGTTTCTTTGATGCCTTGAAACTTTCCTTTCTTTTTATTAGTTTTCTGCCATGAAGGCCTCTTGGACTTGAAATATGAGGAGCTTGATGATGAGAGTTGTGTGATGATGTTTGTCACATGAACAACCTCTAAAGCTTGAGTTTTCTAAAATAAGTTTATTATTTTCAAGTTTTGCTCAAGACATAGTTATGTTTCTCTTGGATCTTTGAAACCCCATTTCTTTCCCTTTGAGTATTCGGCCAAGGAAAGGCTTTGGGACTTAGAAAATGGTAGCTTAATGATGAGGGCTTCATGTTGATGTATGTCACATGAACAAAGCTCTAGAGCATAGACTTGGTCCCTAGGCCAAGCATATTTCGTTACTTCCTTCCATGTTGGTCATGAGTTTAGTTTTTCTTTTCTTGTGAGGATGAGTTATGGGTTGAAACTCTTGTTTCTTAAAGTCTTGCAAGAGCTCTAAACAAGATATAAAAGAAGTTGCATCCACGCTACGCTTATGCTTCGTGATTAGCACGCTTATTTCCTATGCCATCACTAAGACCCAAGATAATGAATGAACTTGCACAATGCACGTTTATGTTTCAAGCTTTGCATCTCATTTTATATTTCAAGTCATCACTAAACTCTAAGAATAAGAATGAAGATGCATTTCATCTTTACTTTGTGCTATCACTATTTTCTTAAGGACTATAAAAAGAAATGGATAGCACGTTTATTTTATGTCACCAGTTGAAAGTTTAGAGCTCAAAGACTTGCCCATTTCATCTAAGAAAAGCATTTAATCAAGGAGATATCTCCTTGAACATCATTCGCCATGTGGTGTAAATGGCTCTAGGATGAGTTTCATTTAACTACAAGGGCCCATAATGCATGTCTTAGAATTTTTCTAAGCTTTGATGCACTTAACCAAGGTTTTAAACATGTTTTTAAGTTTTAGAATCCTTGCCAAGAGCAAGCTTCAAATGGCTGCTGCCCTTGGTGTTCCATGATGAGTTTTGGCAAAATAAACTTTGATCTTACATAGTCTTGAAGTCCCAAAAGGTTCCAAGAGAAACTAGCAAGTTATATGGGTGAAAGAAAGGTTTTTCATGATTTTATGCCTTTAAGGATTTCGTTCTGCCTACTAGTAAATTCCAGCACCCTTAAATTCTGTTTTGGGTGGTCTAAATATGTTGTAATACCTTTGCCAAGTATGTGATAATTGTTCTAGACTCTTTAAAGCATTATTAGTGACTTTGTTTGCTTAATATGTGAATTCTAGAACTATAAAGAATGGCAAAATGAGTTTCTGCCCAGCCTTGATAATATATTTAGAATCACATTAGATTATGTCTAGATGTGGAGTGACTCACTGGCTTAGGTATTAATTATTGCACCATAGAAAAGTCGGATGCGAAAGGTGGCTTAAAAACGCATTTTCTAGAACACGAATTCATCAAATATGAACAACTACATAATTGTCCAACCATAATTAATTAGGAATTAGGAACCTAATGGATTATGGTAATGAGGTTAATCAATCCCATAAATATACTAGAAAGTAATGGGAAAGTCTGAGGTTACCCGATTTAGGATTTTTACCTTATGGATGATTATGCGCTTTCTAAGTTTGATGATGAATTGATGTGTTAGCTCATGACGTGTATGGTGCCATGTTAACTATTATCCCTATGTGATAGCGCAGTATTACCATGTTATTATTATTCTTTAAAAAGGACTTAAAGATGCCGAGGTAGTAATTATGTGTTATGCATTAATTATGTGGCATCTAAAGAAACATGTTAAACTTAGGATGACTTAGAACATCAGAATGCAATCCTTGAAACCACCGAATTAAGGGTGGGGACAATGTGATTCTAGCCCCTAAACCAGTGCATTTAAAGTTGGGAAGTTGACTTATCCAAATGGATAAAGTCTAGATGTAGTGACGATCTACTGCTGGTATGAGCTCATAACCTAGAGATTTCTCAAAAAGGAGAAATATTAGGGCTTCTGGGCTAAGTAAAGGTTCTTATGTCACCTAAGTAACCAGTTATATGATTTATGTTTCATGTACTAGTTATATGATTTATGTTTCATGTACCAGTTTATATGATTTATATTCCATGTACCGGCTTATATGATTTATGTTCCATGTACCAGTTTATATGATTTATGTTCTACGTGTATCAAGATACATGATTTATGTCTATGATTTTAGTATATAGCCTATGTAACACAAGTGCCATGTTAAAAAGAACGGATTTCTGAAAGTGAGATTTTTGGAAAACTCATAATTGAACCTATGTATGTCCATTATTTTATAAATAACCCGAGATTCCTCGAGACGATATGATGACACCTAGATAAGGAAAACCTCCACTGAAGTTTCTTTAGTAAAGAATCTCACTCTCTATCTTTTCCTTTCCATTACGCCTTCAGAGCGAGATGGCGACCTTCGCCCTATTCTATTGACACGCCACTGGGAGATCCACCATGACCCGAGCATGGGTCATTTCATTTTGAGGGCCGTATCGGGCGGCGCATTCTTCATGTTTTTAGGACGCCATTCGCAGACACCCCTGTATGCTTATCGCTTCCCCAAAGATCCCTATGGTGACCCCGCATCTTTGAGCATGCACGGCCACAACATGAGAGGAACTCGGACCATCACGGCCAATGGGACGCGCCAGCAAAGATGCGGCCATCATCGCAAAGACTCGTAGAGACCCTTCAGTAGGATTCTATGGACCAGAGGGCTTTCTACCCGCCTCGCGATAGAGCAATGGCGAGGAGACAATACCGTTGTCCTGAGGGCTTCAGCGTCTCTGACCATCACCCCCGACGTGACGACACGCTCAACCACAGGCATGCTCGCGACTGCCGAGCTCGCCCGTGGATTGGCTACGCCTCTCCGCACTGAGTCCGCATGGCGGAGATTGGAGGGTAGTCCTTAGGTGCACGACGTCACATAGTATGGATGATACCTCTTGTGTTGAGGTTATCCACCTTAGGTTGCACATGGGTAGGGATGCTTCTTCCGCTTCTTTTCCATGTATTCTGTTTTTCTGCCGTATTCATGTTACTATGTACTTGAAGAGTCCTGCCCTGTAGGGTAGGCATATTTTATCTATGAGGTATTTCAATTATGATTGATGTTATGTTCGATGTTATGGTTTGGAGCCATTCGTATGTTATCGTTCCGTATACTATGATACTGACTCGTAAAGTTACGCGCGGCTTCTATTTTAAGTAACGATTTCAAAAAAAAAAAAGTTGGCTCGTATTTTCGTTAAGTCTATTTTCTCAAGAAGATGAACCATGCCAGTAAGTAACGACTAATATTTGGCCTAAGTACGTACTAGTAGTATTGGGTTGAATATTAGGGTGTTACAAACTGCAAGTAGCATTATGATGGGTTCAAGTCTAGCTACTGGTTCAAAAGTTTTATCATAATCATTTCCTTTTTATTGATTATAACCTTGTACAACAAAATTTGCTCTATTTTGTGTGATGATGTCAGCTTCCTCCAAATTGTTCTTGAATATCTACTTTGTACTGATGATAATTTTTCAACATATCATACAGACTTTGCCTTTCTCAGACTTGGTTAACTCTTTTGCATAGCATTCACCTAAACTTTGATCTCTCAAAGCTTATTTAGCGTATTTAAGTTCAAAGGTGAATATGAAAGCACAGTTTGATATATTTCTAAGGGATGACCTGGTTCTCATGCCTCTAGAAATATCTCTATGAACTTGTTTTGAGAGACTGTCTTTGAATCAGAAACTCCCTCTGTAGTTTTTATATCATTGAGATTCCTCAGCTTTTCTTTCATCTTCAGATTACTCATCTTCAAGTCCAGAAAAGTTACTTTCTAATAACTTAGGAGTTCTAAGCATGCTTTCTAAAGAGTTGATGTTCTGGAGCTCACTTTCTGATGGTTTGGCTTTCATCCTGCTTTCTGGAACTTCCTTGAGATTCATTTCCTCAGGTTTTTCCACAAGATCATTGAGATTATCAGTAGGGTTCTCACTAAGCTCTTTCATTATTGTATTTGAGATATTTTGAGTTCTTATTCTTCAAGTTCTTGATTAACTTTCATATTCAGGACATGAAGCCTGGAATGGCTATCATTTGTTTATTTCTTGATACTCCAGCCCATGAATCTTTTCAAACATGCCTACAATAAGAGTTTTTTTTTTTGTTTTGGAACCCAAACTTTCTTAGGTCCTTTTGGTTAGTTTTTGAGGAAGAGATTTCCTAATCTTTCTAACAAAATTCTTTCTCAAGAATCATTTATCAGGTGAGTGTTACTTCTTGTGGCAGAGAATGTAAGAAACAAGGTTTATAGATCTTAGATGAGATTGCATAGCTTTTTCTCCCCTATTTCCTCTTCATATCCTAAACCCGTTTTCTAAAACTGTGGACTCTCACCTTTAGCATAAAAAGAAGTTTTTTGAACTATATATCAAATGTACTAGGTTAGGTCTTAGAGGCCGTGAAATCCTTTCAAGATCATAAATAACTTTCTAACATCTTTCATATTTCTTTTGGAGGCTTCAATTTTACAGGCAATGAACTTGAGAAAGACAAAAAAGAAAAACTCCTTGAAATATTTTTCACTTAAGCTTAAGCTTGTTAGCTGCAGGCTTAATCTTCTCAAGTTTCAAAGCAACCTTCTGAGTTCTCTTGACTTGTTTGAGATATTTTGAGAAATGAGCTTGAGAAACTTCTAGCATCATAGATTTGTAGTATCTTCTAGCTCATCATGAGTTTATGATCTATTCTTTTCATCTTCAGAGATACTCCAGGTAAGTATCATGCTCTTCTTCCTGAGGTTGGGATATTTCTGTGATGCTCTGAGCTGGGAACTCGTGATTCAAGATGTTCCTTCTTATTGCAATTAGTATATTATTCTTTCAAGATTTTCTTTGCCCTTTTTGTTTTTCCTGAGATTAATGTATTTTCCTTTCTTTGTTTAGCCTTCTTAGACTTTTGACATTTTCAACAGACATAGAGATCTTATCTCCATTTTTAATCTTAGATTCTACATCAGATCTTTCCTCTCCATTTGATGTTTTAGCAACTTTCATTGCTTTAGCTTTGCACTGCTTCTGACATGATAACTTTAGGGCCAAAGACTTTTAAGACGATTTAAGATCTTCAAACAACATGCATATTCTATCCTATATTTCCTTTCATATGTCACAAGCAACAAATATGTCATATTCATCTCTGCTTAGTGCACACATGAACAGGAGCTTGGCTTAGCAATTCAACTGAGCTCTTTCTTTTTGTTGTTCTTGTCCACTTGCCCATTGGGACTCCTTTAATTGTTGAGTGTACCTTGATAGGTCGTGCAACCTCATCAGTGAAAGATGGTCAGTTGATAGATTAATTTTCTGCAAAGTAGATTTATGCCATTCTGTCCCTCTAATCTTTATCCTTTGCAATCGTTCAATTGCTCAACCCCTCAAAGGCTTTGCTCTGATACCACTTGTAGATATAAAAGTGTATGAGAAAAAGGGTTGATTCGTGATTTTCTTCTTTGAACCAATCTTAAACATTTAACAAAATACTATCAAGCACTGAGCTTAAGTGCAACGAAAATGAGATCAGTTATTTCAAAAAGTAGATTTCTAAAGCATAGGATAAATAATAGAATCACTAAAACATTATATCAGCGTATATTGAATTTTAAAGCATAACAGAGAAAAATAAAAAAGATCAGGGAAAAGAAGATGAGACACAAGATTCTATACTGATTCGGCCAAACTTGCCTACATCTAGTACTCAACATACATTGAGGTTCCACTAAACATCTCTCTCAACCCGAGAAAGAAAAACTGGATAATCTTTACATTAGCCTTCCCAAGCTATCATTTCTGACCAGCAAACAATCCCTACTATCACAAATTGAGTAGTTATTCACCAATCTCTCTAAGCTAAACATTGAGTAGTCTTGTACTAGCCTTTCCAAGTTAACACCTGTGACTAGTAAACAACCCCTATTGTCACAAACCTAAGTAGTTATTCACCAGCCTCTTCAAGACGAACCAAGAATTATTCACTAGCCTCTTCAAGCTGAACCCTTAACAAGTAAACCAATTGTTACTGTCCTGTTGAAAGTGGTATTAACTAGCCTCTCCAAGCTAAACTGTGACTAGTAAGAACACCTTACTATTGTGTTGCAAGTAGTTTTACATTAGTCTCTCTAAGCTATCTCACACCAATTACTATTGGATCGAGGATACAAAGCTTTTGTGTTTAGGTTGTCACTCAAACTAAACTACACTCAAGTTTCCTTAAAATATACATGAATAACCTAGGAAAACTTGAATGACTTCTTTCTATCATTTCTTCCTACGAAGAACATATATCTATTCAAGAAAATAGAAAGAAGATTTTTACAAGTAAGGAATCTGATTACATGATGATATGAATATTACTGGATGTGAGGAGAGATTTTGTAACACCCTCATATTTAACTCAACACGCCTAGGACACATTTAAGTTAATTATTAGTTATTATTCTTTTGTTCCAGTTTTTAACTCAAAACTTCTTGAAAATACTTTAGCAAAAATATGGGTAAATTTTTTTTTTTCAACTTAAATACATGAGTCCGCATACTAAGTATCTAACGTCATTCATCTTGCCTACGTAAGAGAGATGTTAGAAACAAATAACAGGTAAATACATAATACAACCATGGCATAACATAACTCAAATAATAGTAACATATCAATAACTGTATCATGATAGTGATGTCTTATAAACATAAGGACATCAATATATATCCATCAATAGAATACAAAGTGATAAATGAGATATGGTCACTCTAAAGGCAAATATCCAAAGGGAAACTATCTCCGTTAAATCTCTTGTCTATATCATAGCTCCCTCATCCACGTCTCAAAGAAAATCAGGAACTACTCCATCATCTTTGTCTGGAGACGACATGGAAAAAAAGAGGGATGAGAAACTTATTCAAGAATCTCAGTAGGGCTTCCTGACTCTAATGCAAGTGTCATCGTCATCATCCCCAGGAACCTCGAGTTCAATTATGAAAATGGTGGACATATATATAAGGTTCATTTATTAAGTTCTAAATACCATTAGCCGAGGCCCGTATCTTTTAGCATGAATCTTAATGTCATAAATGCAACATACTAGTCATGAATGCAAGTCAATATCATATACAAAATATCATAGAATTCATAAAACATTGCATATGATATAAAGAACATAGAATCATGATCATTATTCTTACAGGTGACTTAAACTTCTTATTCTCTTTTCGTTGGGGGCCGCCCTATATTCTTTCTTTTCTCAAGAGTTCTAGGTTATGAGCTCGTACCTCACTAGTCATCATTAGCATAATCTTATCCCTTTTGATAAGTTAAATTCCCGACTCTTAAAGTATGGGATAGGGGGCATTAGGATCACCTTTCGTAACCTTTAATTCGGGGAGTCCAAAGGATCACTTTCTATTTGGATCACCTCTCATAACTGTTAATTAGGGGAGTCTAGAGGATCATTTCCATATGTTTTATGTCACCTTTAATCTTGGCATGATATATAGAGATGCAAACATGAATAACTCATCATTTCAATATTTCATGCTTATAAACTTCATGAACTTATGTATCTCAATGAATCTAATATAACCATAATATGCCATAATTTAAATTACAAAAGCATGCATCTAAGCCATATAAATTTCAATATATGAACATAGCCTTAACAAGATATCAATCATATTCATCTCATCAAATTATCAATATTTACACTTAAGCCCCAAAAAGGTCAAATCACAATTTCTCAAAGGTTATGGGTCAAAACGTAAATATCCCTTTTTAACATATTCTCACAAACTATAGATCTCTAATATTAACCAATACTTTCAAGAGCCACATAACCACTAGAACTATTTAAAACTCATCATAAAAACCTTTTAGGGCTATAGACTAAATTTTAACATACTTTAGGGGTCAAAGTGTAGAATCGCTTGTTTCTAATATTTAACAATAACCGAAATTTTTAAAACTTTATCTAAACTTCATAAATGGTATTTTGGACTCATGGACACATTCATCATTATTAGTAGCTCTAAATAAAATCATTTGGCTGAAATAACATAGTTGATAGTTCAAAACACAACTTTCTGTATTTTGCAAAACGGCCCAAACTAACACTTGTATTTACCCTTTTATGCATCTATGGTACCAAAAATAATTTTTACAAAAAATATTAGTAGTTTTTAAGTATGTGAACAACATGAACAGCCTTGAACAATTCTTGAACAGAATCAGAAAATTAATCTCTCAAAACTCCATAAAATCACAACTTTGATCCTTCCTAGTTACTAGACATTCCCAAAATGCTAAAAGCAATTTTTATAACAATTATTAGTGATTCTTAAGTGTGTGAATAGCAATGAAGAGTGGTGAACAGTAATGAACAGGGCCAAACAGTAATAAAAAAATTAGCATTCTAAAAGCTTCATAAAAACACAATTTTGATCCTTTTTGTTACTAGTTTTTCCTAAAACACTAAAAATAACTTTTATGATAACTATTAGTGATTTAAACTCATCTAAACATCCTAAATGAGTAACCATTCCAGTTCTAAAAGATTAGATCGGAATACTAAAACTTTAGCATTTAAAATCATGAGAAAAACCATATTCTTAATCTTTTGCAATTTCTAGGTCTTTCAAAATTTCTTTGTACAACTTTAAAGACAAGATCAGACCTAAAAATAAAATATATCAAGCTTTAAATCAGAATTATATAAGGGCCAAAAATAAATAAATGAGAAGTGTCTATGATCAAAATTTCCATTTAAGATCAAAGAAGTAAGTCTTGAACTTTAGGATTTAAGTTATGACTAGAATCATAAACTTGTCTTGTAACCTTATTATTATCATTATAAGGTGATAATTTCAAAATATAAATATGAAATGCAAGGCTAGAAATATAAATATGAAGATGCAAATTCATTCTTAGGTCTTTATGATTTAGGTGATAACTTGAAATGTAAATATGAATATGCAAGTTCATATTATTATCTTCAAGAATTAAAGTGATAACTTGAAATATAAATATGATTATGCAAAACTTGAAATATGAATATGATGTGCAAGAACTTATAACATAAATATGGATGCAAGTTCATTTTTATGTCTTATTAAGCTTAAAACTTAAGACTTAGCAATTCCTTTATTAATCTTTTAACATCAAGAATTAAACCTTGGACTTTAGAGGTCATTTAAATGATGGATTCATGACCACCACCGTGATCCCTCATCATCAAGCCATGGTCAATATCAAGTCATGAAAACTAAAAATATAAAGAAAGAACAAGAGAAAGAACATGAAATAAAATCCCTACCAAGTTGTTTCTTGTTCTCAAAAGTTAAAGCTTGATATCTTAATAAGCAAAGAGAAGAAAAATCTCCTCTAGATGATGATGATAGTTTCGGCCAAGTGATGATGGAAAGGTGGAAGAATTTTTGTTATGTTCTTGTGTTTGATAATGGAAAGGTTATGTGTTTAGGAGTTGATTTGTGGTTGGAATGTGTATGCTTGAGGTTTAGAGCTTGGTTAGAGGTTGGGAATGGAGTCTTTTGGATGTGAATGAGGAAGAAGAAGAAAGCTTGAAATATTGAGAGAATTAGAGAACTCTAAGTAAGAAAACTATCAAGTAAGAAAATGCTAAGGCTAGGAGTGTTTGTGTGTACATTTTGGCTTGAAAGAAACACATATTTATAGGGGTTTGTGGCTGTATGTCTGCTGCCTTCATGGCTAGAAAATGGAGGTTTTATTTCATTTTTCAATTAAAGAAAACATAGAAAAAGAATGCTTTTATTCTTGTAATAATTTGGTTCATGCATAATGGATGAAAACACTAAAATATGATGCTAATGGGAGACATTGTTGCTGATTACATCATGGCTAAAATGGGTGGGTTTTCTTTTGATTAAACATGACCTAAAATAATGAAAAAAGAAAGCTAAAGAAATGGTGATAAGGTTGGATATGATTTCATGTTGAAAAAATAATTAAAATATAGAGAATTGGGCTGATCATGGGCATGGTTTCTGATCCTTTTATGATCAGATTTCTCATCATTTGCAAGTGGTAAAACATGTATTAGATGTGTAATTACTTAGGTAAAAGGTTAGGAATTGATAGATTAGTGAAAATGGTAAAAGGTTAAGTGTTTAGGACAATTTAAGACAAGGTAAAAAAAATAACCATACACTAGTAAATGAAGTTAATCTCATATGAGTTAAAATCAATTTGTAACATAAGTCTTAAACTTAGGATAAGAAAATGTAAATGTACTAGATTTTGCCTAAATCGTAATCTTAACTTTGATCTCAACATCACTAATTTTATGAGCTTTTTTAATTAAGGAAAAGTAATTTAATTTTACCTTTAGTAATCTTAGGCTCTAATTACCTCAAATAATTATTTTTAACCTTGGGTAATTAATTTTTAACTCAAGGTTAATGAATGAAATCAATTTAAGTTCAATTAGAGCTTAATACTGCCTTAGTTACATAAATAAACTCATTTAGCATAATTAAGGGTGAAAAGGTAATTTCATGTAAAAACCCCCTGTAAATACTGGACATTCTCAAATCATACTTGAAATGGTCATTTTGAACTTTTGGGTAAAATTGAATTCAAAGATTATATAATTTCATGTAAAATTACTGCAGGGGTAAAATAGTAATTTTACATACGGTAAAAATTGAGAATTGAGATTTTTACCTCTAAAGCACATATAATCCCTATCAAGCATTAAACTAACCCCTCAAAGATAATCTAGATTGGTTATCTTTGACTTTCTAGGTAAAAATGACCTCAAGGGCATTTTGGTCATTTTACACGTATAGAAAAATCAGGGTTTACAACTTTCGCACGAATCGCTATTTAAATTTCTCATAACATTTCTCTAATGTTACATTCCTTTATTGAGAATTATTAGGCCTCGAATTACGTGCAAAAATTACCTAAGGGCCCTTTGGTAATTTTTACATAGCAGTAAAAATTAGGGCGTTACAGATTTTCACAAAGTTTCCTCTCTTGAGCATTGTCAAATCTCTCATTCATTTAAGCACAACATCTCTATTTATTTATAGATGATCTTCCTTATGGCTATTGCCCTTGATCAGATCTCTACGTGACACATGTTGATCAAATATTTGTGTCTTAGAAAAGCAGTCTAGAAGAGTCGGTTGAAAGTTTGTCAAATCTGATGCAGAAGTCGTTGTGGTGTTGAGGTTTCTGATGTGCCTTCAGAAACAACTCTTACTTTCTGAACGTGGTTTCTAAACTCTTTCTTTTAGAAGTTATGGTAGTTGATCTAGTTAGCAGAAGAGATGACACGCCAGTTCTAACATTAGGCTTGACTTTAAATTTGAATTTCAAAAATTCAAATTTCCCTCATTTTCCAGTAACATTCAGCCCTCCAAATAGAAGTGAGCCTTTTGACGTGCGGTATCAGTTCCTTGATAATTCTTTGATCTTATGGTTTTCAATCCAAGCTTTATAATGATGAAAGAATTGCAATCATGTTGGTTGAAGACAGTGTAATACTAGGTTCTCAGAGTTTGCTTGATATCTTCATTGTAAATGTACTTTCTGATGTCTAGTGCTACTTTCTAAAGACCTGTGCCTTGGTTTCTTGTTCTTGATATGATTATCTTTCATTCGTAAAGCAAGTATACATACTTTGCACGATATAATATTCACTTCGATTAGGTTCAATCTCCTCAAATGAGATCAATCATGTTAATACATGCAAAGTGAAATTATTCTCACTTCAAGTTTATGTTATGTAATCTAGTTATACGTGTAAGCTATGTCAAAATACTCAAGGAAGACATTAGTCGTTCTTCAAAAACTTTTCTTTAAATTGGTTATGTTGTCATTCAAAACATATTGCATTGATGCTTCCCAAAGGGTTCTGGAGCTAACATACACTCATTTGAGCTCTTATGCTAATTGTAAGTTGAAAATAGCATGAGAAGAAGGGTTGAGTCATGCTTTAACTTGTTTTGTCTTTCTGAAAAACTTAGACGTAGTTTATGAAGTTTACGCTTGAAGTTAGTAAAAATCTTTGTTAGTAAAGTTTAGAAAGTTACTTTCTGAACTAAGTAAAAACTTAGAAACTGTTTAAAAGAGTTTTTGAAAAATATATATAATAGTGAATCTCAAATGTAGAATATAAAAGAGATAAGAAGGAGTAGAGAGATACTGCACAGTGATTTTTATATTGGTTCAGTCAACTTTGCCTATATCCAGTTCTCAACAATAGTTCTGTCCAATAGTTCCAATTTACTATCACGTCCAAGTAGTCTTTGACTAGTCTCTCCAAGCTAACCTCACAATGATCACTAACGGATCAAAGTACAGTGATTTGGTTTAAAGCTAGTTCTGTCCAACAAATAAACACTCAAGTTTTTCTAAGAATCAAATAGTGTATGTTCTGAAAACTTGAATGACTTCTTTCTAACAATTCTTCCTAAGAAGATGTTGTCTAATGAGAACTTAGAAGAATATTTTTATAGCAATAGAAACTGATTACAAGATATAATATATTTTATAGAAGAAGAAAAGGGATTTGTGCTTTAGCATTCTTAGCAATCTATCAAAAGTCTTGCAAAAGGCTTGAGTTGTATGCACATGACATCCTTTTATACTTGATCTTTAAATCGGACCATTATGCCTTGATTTTGCTTCCACTTGACACATGTTGATCTTCTTTTTGTGTCCTAGGAATGCCATCTGGAAGACTAGCTTGGCTGTGTAAAAGCTACTTTTGTAGGTGCAAAGACCATTGTCAAAAATGGTTTCTGAATGAAGCTTCAGGAACTACTTTTTTCCTCATTTTCTACAAAGTGTGCATGGTTTTTGAATACATGTGCTTTCTGATAAGCTTTTTCAGTTTCTAATCTTCTCATTGATCTTCATTTCTTCAATTTGAGCTTGATAAGAATCTTTTCAATAAGATTGAAGACTATATTCACGACTTGAATCAGGAAAAAGTAGATTTCTTCATTGAGTAATGCTTTCTGAATGCGTGAACTTATTTTCTAAATATCTAGACTTGGTTTCTGATCTCAAAATTCCTTTCTCGTGAATCCAAGATATACAATTTCATTTTTAGAATTATTTTTCACATCATTAAGGTTCTGAATTTCTTTGAATGAAATTATAATAATGTTAAAATATGACATTGTGAAAAATAACACGTTGTTTGAACCAGTATATTTATGAGAACGTTCTTGTTAAATACTATAGAAACTCAAGTAAACTATTAGTTTGTTCTTCAAAACATTTTAACAAAATTTATTTTGTTGTCATCAAAACTCAATCTGTAGAGCTTTCTGTAGGGTTTTGAAGCTAACATATATTAGCAGTAAAGACAAAATGGAACAGCCTATAACATGACCCATGCTGCAAAACTCCTATTGATCTCTTGAATTAACAAATTAAGAAACACATAATTTTCATTAGTACAAAAATTTAAACAAAAATATAAAAATGCATAAATTGAAAGGAAAGAAAAACAAACCAAACCTATATAATAGCAACACAAACATGAAGCAATAACCAACAATCCATGACCCACTTTGCAATGTTCCAAATGAGCCCATAAATTAGCAAAGTAAAAAACACATACAATTTTCATTAGTTGAAAAATGAATAAATGTTAAAAACAATAAAAATAGATTAAAAAAATTGAACCGATCCAAATGCGCCAACAATGTCAATGATGCCAACAATAGCACTCCTATATTAACAAAATAGCAATTAAAATTGCTCTCTAATGTTCCAAAACTTCAAAATTTAAGCAAAGAAAATGAATAGGAAAACTAAGCACAAAAAAGTAATAATAAATAAACTAATTAAGAAGTTTAGAAATGTACCTAGATCGTAATGGCTGAAAATAGAAAATTACCGACTGCAATCACCTGTTAGTAATTGTGATGTCTCAGGTTCACGTGTCCCTAGATAAGTTTAGTTTGACCTTAGGTTTCCCTTGGGACCCACCCATATTGCTAGGAAGGCCCTAGGCTCATGGAATCCTTAAAAATGTAGAATCAGGATCCCTGAGACAACTAAAGCAGTCGAAGACTGCTATAACAGTAGAGGTGTAACACCCTAAAAATTAGTTAAAAATTAATTTGAATTTTGTTAGTCATAATTTCAAAAATTGAACAAACGTAGTAATGATGAGGATGCCCCAAGGGATATGTAAATTAAAAAAAAAACATGAATAGTAACTTAGCCGAAACCTTAGAATTAGGACTTGGAGATACCTGAAACTGAGATTATAGGATTAAGATTAGAAATGGGTAGGAATAAAGATTGTATACCCAAAATTAATTTCCGGGCGATGTTCGATTATCTGGGTACGGTGTTTTACCCATTCGGTAAGATTTTGGTGTGTGATTTATAATACTAAAAACTAGTTTAATCTTTACAAAATGAAGAAGGTTATCCATTTAAATGAAATGAATGGATAAGATTTAATCTTGGATAACAATATTAAATCTTAACCATCCATTTTACTATCATTCTCTAATAATTCTCCTTTTATATTACAATAACTAAGCTTTCCTCACAAGCTTCCTTATAAGATAAATATAAAGCCAAACTTCCCCATTAAGCCAAGCATTCTCGACCATGCTTCTCCTTGCAACCATCTTTATCCTTTCTTCTTCAAATTCCAATTCCTAGCTTGAAAAACTCTAGTTACAACACCAAGACACCATGATCAAAGTACAAACTTAAGACTAGTTCTTGATATCTTCACATTAAACACCAATAGAGAATCATCATCTCACTTCATCATCAATAAATTCTGTTGTGTTGGCTATCTAAGAAGAGAATTTGAGAGGATTGGTTCAATAATTGGGTAGAGAACTTTTGAAGGGAGCTAAGAACAAAGATTAGAGTTTCCAAGGACCAAGTAGGGCTTTATTTCTTCTCTTGCTTTCCAAATTTGCTCTAAATGTTTCTGATTGAATTAACTAGAATTTTCTGGATGCACTAATTTATGATAGATAGCTATGGATGTGTCTAATTTGATGGAGTGTTTGGATGATGTTAGAAATCAATTTTGTCAAAAGGAATTTTGTGCTGTTGTTGGATTTTTGGATTTCTCCTAGATAGGGATTGTTCACAAATTTTTTTGGGTAATAGTGAGTATTCTTATGATCTATAAAAATTATATATTGAAGTTCATATCCTAAGGAAACTCCATGAATTTTCTTGGGTCATGTTATGGACTTTCTCTGCTTGAAAAAAATCATGTTGGTTTAACATTGTTGCTGGAAAATCTCGGTTTGAAGCAAGCAGGGAATTTGTTCAAATTTTCTAACCTATTTAGAGATCTTAGATTCAACTGAAAATTTTATGGGATGTAGCTAATAGGTTAAGGTGTCTTAGTAAAATGCTGGGCAATTTTACTATGTTTAAAAAATCAGAGACTGAAGCGATCTATGTGCTGCCTGAAATGTTAGAATAGAAGCTGTAAATTTTGACAATTCTGTTACCATACCAAATGATTCAATTATCACTTGAAATTTTTACAAAGGGTTGTAAGCATCTTGAAGTTCAACCATAATTTTTATTTTGAATTGATTCAATCATTTTCCAGGGTTAAAAATTATGAGATTTTGGTTCTAAGCTGAGGCTAGGTGGTTTCTAACCACCAAATTTGTCTAAGTTTGTTAACATAGTTAAAGAACTCTTTTTCCTTTGAAATTTTAATAGGACCTTTGGGACATATTCAAGTGTCTTGGATAATTTTATAGCCTCCAAATTGATTGTTTGATGTGCAAATAATTTTGTGTTACAATTGTGTGAAATCTGCCCAATTGCTGGAAATGAACCCAAGACTTCAATTGATAATGTAATGGCATTTTGATTCTAGTATGACATGAACACTTGATGTTAAATATTTGGCCATGTGACTTGTGATGTATAAATGCATGCTAGAGGAAGTAAAGATTGGTTTATGAGGCACGTTTGAAATCACAATGCGAATAAATGCCTATATGTATTTTATGCATGCATTGGAAAAAAAGAAAAGTGAATGATATATTGAATTAAGTTTTATAGTCATAAGTAAAAATGAGATCCTCTTTGACTTGTTAAGGACAAATAAGAAACACGAGATCCTCTTTAACTTGTTGAGGTCAAATAGAGAAACATAAGATCCCTTTCGACTTGTTGAGGGCAAATAGAGATAGATGAGATCTTTTTGTCTTGTCGATGGCAAATGGAGAGAGGTGGGATCCTTTTCGACTTGTCGAGGACAAATAGAGAGAGGTGAGATCCTTTTTGACTTGTCGAGGGAAAATAGAGAAATATGAGATTATTTTCGACTTGTCGACAGAAAATAAAGAGGTCCTCTTGATAAGGGAATTAAAGTTAATTTCCCTATATTTTTGCACATACATATTTGTATGATATCGAATAATTTTGATTGACATGATTTACTATGATTATGAGCTTATGACAAATGTGAACAAACTGATTGATTTTTTTTTTTTAAAGAACAACCAACTTCAGAAGTATGGTTTGGAACTTTAAAAATGAACCGTTATTATAAATTCCATGATCACTTTTTTCTTAATAAACCAAAGTGGATGGGACGATGATGATGACATTATGATTGTATATTTGGGGAAATGCCCTATTGAGAATTGTATAATTCTCACCCCTATGTGTTTGTGTTTTCATGTCGTCTCCAAATTGATCCAGAGAACTATGGGGCTGCTACACAAAAGGAATCGAATTGCAATAGTTTAGTAGTTAATATTTTTATTATGTTATACTTAGTTATATGTACATGTCTATAAACATAATAGAGAACAGATATGCACGAAAGCTCATAGAAGAGTTTCCTTTTATACTTGATATTTTATTAAATAAATACTTTGTTTCCTTGCTATATATTTTGTAAAACCACGAATTAGTTACTACATGATTTGACCAATTCTGCTATAGATAATTAAGAAAGGTCTGCAAATTTATAAGTAACAACTCGGAAGTATGATACCATGACTTAAGGATGAAGTTGCACTTGGGAGGATGTAACATCCTAATTTTTAACCCAATACACTAGAACATACTTAGGTTAAACATTAGTTTGTTACTTCGTAGTCCTCAATTTTACTTAGAAATACTTAGCAGAAAATACGGGTAAATTTTTTTTTGAAATATAAAGTGAGAGCCGCGTGATGCGATAAGCGGCAAACCATGCAAAGTAAAACAATTGTCTCACAACATCATAACATAAGGCACAACATGAACAACACTGAATATCATCTCATATATATATAATTTGCCCACTTATAAGTGTGAGACTTAATTTAGTACAAAGGAAATACATAAAAGAAAATACAACATAAAACATAAACATAATATACTCCCCTACCCGAGTGCATCTAATGGGATAACCTCTATACAAAAGAAGGTTTATCCCCATCTAAGTGATGTGTGCTCTAACCCGGGCCATCCACGGCCTCCCATCAAGCGACTATCTCGTGAGCGAGGCAAATATCCGGGAAACTGGGCGAGCTCCTCGGGCGTGAAGAGACGGAACGGGGATTGAGCAAGATCCCCGCGGTATGGCCGCATCTCCGGTCGTCGTGCACGCCTCGGCTGAGTCACGGTGGGCTCGCTATCCTCTCCAAAGCCCATGGGTATGGTGGGCGACGATCCCTCAGAGGGTACCTGGGTGGCCGAATCCTCGGAAAGATCCGTCTCCGAGAAAGACGACGGGCAACGGGGCACATACTAGGGGTAGTCTCGAGCGGCAGACGCGGACGGTGGGGTACGGCGTAGCCTCTCCTCTCGGGGACGTGTGCGCTCGAACACCAGGTCATCGCCAAAAGGTGAGACGGGGGAGAAACGATAGGAATGTACAGGGGGAGTGAAGGGTCGACCCATGAACATGAATACTCTAACTGTGCATCGACCCACAAAATGGAATGACCCGTGGTCCGGGTCATGGTGCACCTCCCATGTCGGCGTGTCCACGAACACTACGAACGTCGCCATCTGAAGACGTGACGGAAAGAAAGAGATAGAGGGAGTGAGAATCTTGCTAAAGAATCTCAGTAGGGTCTCCTACTACCTAGGTGTCATCATCTACGTCCTCAGGAACCTTGGGTTTAATTATACAAATGAGTGAGCATGCATTATGTCCATTTTTAAGTTCTAAACATAGTTTAGCCAAGGTCCATTCATTTTAGAATGATCTTGATGTCATGAATGCAACATAATAGAAGATGTATGCATGGCACTACCTAATGCACATACATAAAACATAACATCAAGCATCATCATACTTTGTGGCATAAAGTGGCAATAGAAACATTCATATGGGACAAACTTAATGACATAATCATAATCATGAAACATCTCTTCCTCATGGGCCACCCTAAAAGACAATCGAACTGGGGGTGCTCGGCCGAACCAGTGTCACCCAGAACGTGTCATACATCTAGGTTATGAGCTCATACCTTAACTAGTCATCACTAGTTCTTACTTACCACTTAACGATAAGCGTATCATAAATCCCGACTATCTGAGTACGGGTTAGGGGGCAATTCTCTTAGGGGTGCTCGGCCGAATCGGTGTCACCTAAGAGTATAAAATGGTACCGATGTCACATGAGTTCTATGGAGGTGCTCGGCCGAACCGGTGTCATCCTAGAACCCATCTTAGTACCTTAATTTTCAAAATCTCTTTAAGTCCCCAAATTCGTCGGAAATTCGGCGGCATGAAGGCATTACGCCGAATTTCTTCCAAATTTGCTTTATGCCACACAATCATATATCCTCATGAATTCCTCATATGAATAACATCATCATCATTTGCATACTACATGCATCATCATAAAACATTCAAACGCTTACCTTTACGGTAGCTTATGCTTTGACCCTTACGGGTCTTAATCTTGAGATATAGTTCTCTAACATCCGTCGCTCATATTTTTATGCACCTAAGGGCTCTTAATTAATCATCATTCCTAATCCACCCGTTCATACTTAAATCTGAATAGCATAGGGCAAAACCTCTAACTTGTGTTTACGGGGTTCTAGAACTTACGTTTTAGACCCTTTCTCGGTTCCGTCTTCGCCTAAGGCGCTATGAATTAAATCCAAATCAATTATGAGACATTCCTGTGCTTAAAGACTAATTATTAATCATGTTTATCATGTTGTAAGGGTGCTGGACAGAATCCAGAAAAATAAACGTTCTAAGAGTTCTACATTGCATTTTTATGGTTTTCTAGTTACTAGTTTCCCTATAGGTGCTAGAATTCAATTCTAATTCAAATGATACCAAGTTTTTCATGTCTAAATAATCTAAATCTGATTATGTTCCCATTAAAACAGTTTGGACAGAATCCATAAACAAATGGGTTAAAACTATGTCAAATTCCAACTTTACGGTATTTCTAGTTAGCTAGTTTCTTACCTATCATGCATAGGATCGCTTCTACATCATCATATGATATTTTCACACATTCCAACACATCAAAACATCATCATACAGCATCACACTCATCATATCAGAACCGAAAACATTTAACTTTAATAAGAGAGTTAAATTGACATTTCTAGATACATGAGTTAACTAGTTTCTCTTGCAATCAATCTAGAACTTCTAAAACTCTTTGCAAAGCATTTTAATTCATCAAGAGGCTAAGAGAAGCCTTAGGTCAGTGACCAAAACATATTCCATCCCCTAAAAGAGAATGAAATCACAACTTATGATGACGTAACCTTATAAAGATTTGTAAAACTTTAAGGAAAACTTAAAACATAGACTATTGGTCCTAGTAGCTAGATGAAAACTCATTTGCAAGTCCATCATCACTACTTGGCCGAAATTATGCATTCAAGGGATGGTTTCACATTAAACTTTAACTTGGAATGAAATGGGCAAGTCTTTGAGCTCTAGGTTTTTAAGTTACGACATAAAATAAACGTGCTCATGCTTTTCATTTTTAATCTTGCTTACAAACTAAAGTGATGACATAAATTAAATATGCAAGGCATAAACTTAAACGTGCAAGCTTGAAAGTAAATATGCGAGGCATAAACTTAAACGTGCAAGCTTGAAGGTAAATATGCAAGGTTCAATTCTTTATTTTAGTGCTCTTGGCTCAACAACAATCGACTTTAAGGCCGAAATAGATAGGCATTTGAGAAATTAATTAGGTGATGAGGCAAGTTCAATTCTTTATTTTAGTGCTCTAGGCCCAACAACAATCGACTTTAAGGCCGAAATAGAAAGGCTTTGAGAATTAAATTAAGTGATGATACATGTTCCATTTTAATCTTTATGTTCTTAGGTGATGGCTTGAAAGTAAAGATGCATAGCAAGAATGTAAATATGAATGCAAGCATAAAATAAATTATGCAAGTTCATTTTATTTTTCTAGAGCCCTTAACAAGACTTTAAAGGAACTTAAACCTCAACCCAAACTCATCAAACCAAGACAAAGTAAAGTCTAGAGTTCTTAGAACTCAACATGACATATTTAGAAAATCAAATATTTTGCATGTAAAAGAAAAGGTAATGGCCGAAACTTCAAGGAAAGAAAAGAAATATTTGGAACTCTAGAATCCATGATCTTAGTGATATATTAACACCAACATCATGAGACCTCATCATTGAGTCCTTAGAACCATTTTGAAACACCATCAAAACTAGAGTTCTCAAGAGTTCAAGAAAGAAAGAACTAGAAACATTTTTGCTCAAGAACAAAGATCAAGCTCTAGAGTTTGTTTCAAGTGATGAACATCATCATGAAACTCTCATCATCAAGCTCTCATTCCTTTGTTCTCCAAGGCCTATGGCCGAAAATGAAAAGGAAAAAGGAGTGGAAGTGAAGTTCTAAAAAGAAATAAGAGAAACTATGAACATCAAGCTTGAAACAAGAACTTTAAAGAAAAGAATACATGAAAGAAAATCCCTACTTGATGTGATGAACTTGAAGATGGAAGAAGAAGATGAAGAAGATGAAGATGATGAAGAACTTTGAAGAACTTGAAGAACACTAGAACTTTGAGAGAAAAAGAAAAGCTTTGAGTGCTCCTAAACTTAGCAAATGATCTAAAAGTGGTGCAAGCTCCTCAAGGCATTCTATTTATAGAGAAATGAAACAAATGGAGGGAGCTCATGAAGGTGAAGAGCTTCAGCCATGTGTGCAGAATTGGAGGCATCCATGAGTTCCATGAGGTGAGATAATGTGTTCTTGAGGCATGGTGAGGTATGACTCAAGGTATGGTGAGGTATGGTTCAAGGTATGGCCTCAAGCATGGTTCTTTGAGTGAGAAAATAATTAAACATGTGGCAAAAGGGGAGCATGGCTGTTCGGCCATGTTGCAGCCAAGGGGAGGATTAGTTTGCATTTTAATTGTGGTTTAGAGTTGTGTTTAGATGTATCTTTGATTATGCTTAAGATTAGGAATTTGTAAGAAAGTGTTTAGGTAAGGAAAATGGGTAATTAAGGTGGTCTAGACATAATTAAGGAGTGGTCTTGCACCATTAGTGAGTTAAATCCTCAATTTAGAGTCTAAACAACTCTAGACACATTTCCTTGATTTAAGGAATTGGAGAGAGAAAACACTATTCAAGATTCCAAGACTAGGAGTCTTGAGTTCTAAAAAGGGATTTAAGTTTAATCTAAGCAATTTTAGGTTCTAATTAACTTTAATAAATTATTTTGACTCTAGATTAATTAGGGAAATAAATTAATCTTCGTTTAGAGCCTAATATTGCTTAGGTTTGCTTAATTACGTCATTAAGCTCAAAAACACTATTCTAGGGGCAAAATCGTAATTTTGCACTAAAACTGCCCGGGACCACCGGGACTTGAACAGAGACCTCTAGACACATGAAGACATGTTTTTAAACCTCTGGGGAAAGTTTCGGGCTCAAACGGCACCTTTACCCGCGTAAAATGCTATAGGGGTATTTTGGTCATTTTGACCCAAAACTGCGGAAAACGAGATTTTTGCTCTCGGAAGCATTCAAAGGCCATTCAATCCTCTTCAAACATTGAGTTGACCCTTCGAGGATGACCGAGTTGGTTACCCTCGAGTTCGGGTCAAGAAATGACCTCAGGGGCATTTTGGTCATTTCCCTCGGACAGGAAAATCGGGGTGTTACAGAGGATGTTACAAGAGGCTATGGCAAGGACTGCTATAGCAGGTATAGACCACTATAGTAGTCAAGTTGTTGGGCTAGCATGCTTTCTGGTCTCTGGAGACCAGATGTGTGCATGGCTAGCTAGTTTCACATGTCAACTGCTACAACAATCAGCCCGATATCAGTATGCATCAAAACGATGCAGTTCCATTAAAACGCCCCTTACACTATACAAACACATCCATTGGCTCGGGTTACACACTAGCCACCACCAACATCCCTAATTGTGATACAAAGCCATGCCAATCGTTTATGTATATATAAAATATATGATCTCCACCCCTCGGACAGAGATCATCAGCTTCACACTTTGCTTTGGACAAAAGAGTTTCACTTTCCTTTTTCTTAAAATCATTTAAGTTTTTGAGCAACTTTGTAATTTTATTTTGCTCACAATAATTACTACAATTTTTCTCGCACTCAATTAATATCCACTTTTTACTCTCTCCGCTTTTCAAAATTATTAAAATTTCAAATAGTATTATTATATGTTAAATGATATTCTCTTTTTCTATTTTTCTATTGCTTAAATATTGTATATGTGATTAAAAATTTAAACAATACTATTATGTGGATAGATATATTTTAAAATTAATTCAAGAAAATGTTATTGTATAAAGTGCTTAAACACCTTTCATTATAAAATTTTAATACATGTGTATGAAGCCAAATTCAGGATAACTAACACGCTGAGGGAAAAAAAAAAGATAACTAATTTAATAATCTGATAATATAATGTAAAAACGGTCAATCCAAACACCCATATGCATTCCATCGATTAGACATTTGATTAAATGATTAAGCGATTTTAATCAATGCATCGGAGTGTACATGTGCAACCATGTATATATGCTTAAATAATAGGGCTCCATAAATGCATCTATGTATCGATGTATATATATGCATATATATGATAGGACGGTTCATATGTTTTAAGTTAAATATGTCAACCATATACATGCATATCAAATAGTGCACATGTAAATGCATCGAACTATTCAATGGATTTTCGAAATTAATGATTCTTTCTTTCTAATACTTTTAGTTTTGTTTCTCTATGCATTGGACTATTAATGCTAGTGCTAGTGGTCATATTGATTCTTGCATTTAACAAATATTGCGTCTCATCATCTTCTTTGAAGGTCATTAGACGCATGTGAATCAAACCGATTGAATTTCTATCACTCTAATCTATAATACTAATAAACTAGACTCCATTGGAGGAAACTTTTCCAGGTGTTGAATTGACAACAATTTAGGGCCCGCAATTATAATAATCTTAAATGTTAATGTTAAGCATTGATTTTTTTTTTCAAAAATCATAACTCTACTTATATATATATATATATATATATATATATATATATATATATATATATATATATATCATTAATAATAAATATGATCACGAATTTTAGTGTCACCAAATCATTCAGTATATTAAAAGAAAAAAATACAAGAAAAATTATTTCAAAAGGAAAAATGCTCTTAGTTATAATTAAATTAAAAAGAAACTAAGACAAAAAAAAAAGCATAAATTGTATTTATAACTAAATTAAAAAAATTGTATATGCATTCTTTTTTATGAAACCATTTTATTCTTTTGTATTTGTATTCATTCTTTTTATCATTGGAAATGCGTGGATGGGTATATGCCATCTATTTACAATCAAGAGAGAGAAATTCAGATCTAGAGTTGCAAGCTAGCCATCCTTTGTCAAAGAAAAGACAGATTTCTCTCATTGTATATCTTGGAGTGAATCACCTGAAAACTTAGATCACCGCCACCGCCATCGCCTTTAAGCTTTACTACTGCCAAACTCTTCCTTTCCTGAGAAAAATCTAGACTTCATCTTTTAGCCTTTAGATTTGAAAACCTAAAGGCTAGATCGCCACTGCCCTTCCCTAATAGAGAGTGAAAATAGTGACCCAAAAAACTTGGTCTCTGCCACTGCTTTCAAGCTTCACCTTTGCCAATGAAATCCTTTGCTGAAATGCCTTTAGCCTTCAGCTTTGAATCACCTTTGAGACTCACCTTTATAGTTGAACGATGCTCACGCTCTACCATCGTGGCTCTGCTTGCCCTGCCATCCATGGCGCTTTGCCATTCTCGCCACTGTATCCACAAATCTACCCTTCCCTAACAGAGACCCAAAGGTAAAAACTTTCCAAAACCTAATCCCTAACTCTATTCTTCATTGTTTGATTTCCTTTTTGATTGAAACAAAATCTAAATATTGATTAAAATAGATACGCTACACCTAAACATATTTTGATTTGATTTTTTATTTTTTAATTTAACTAAATAAATATTTCATATTATTTGATATAATATTTTGATATTTCAATTTTGATTTGATTTTGGTGTTTTACATGCTAATTTATTGGAATGTTGTTTATAAAAGGAATTAGTGTAGGGTGAAAGAGATGCTAACTTTTATAAAATCTACATGTTGATTCTAAATTGAAACTAAGTTTGATAAATTGATACAAGATTTGCATTTATTATATTTTTATTTTTATTTATCTAAAGTAATATGA
Organism: Dalbergia cochinchinensis; assembly: GCA_031216125.1. Classification (NCBI taxonomy): domain Eukaryota; kingdom Viridiplantae; phylum Streptophyta; class Magnoliopsida; order Fabales; family Fabaceae; genus Dalbergia; species Dalbergia cochinchinensis. The sequence continues at coordinate 28,126,699 of CM062374.1, forward strand.
TTTATTCTCCATAATTACCTAATATATCTCCTATATCCACAAATTTCTCCTATTTCCATCTTTTATATGCTAGACTATAAACGTAATTGTCTGCAAATGATTGTTCTCACGTCTGAAGACAAAATTATTTTTGTTTCCATTCCCTTATCTTTACTATTGCCTCACCATTTCCTGTTTTATACTCTGCCTCTTTTTCCATGGCAAATCATTGTAACCCAGTGCAAACTATTACTCCAGTTCAGGAATGCTGGAGGATTAAGGTCCGAATTATTTGCCTTGGTGTCTTCCTGCTTTCAACAATGCCGAGGTGGTAAAATCTTGGAAATGGTTCTGATGGATGAGTTTGTAAGTATTTTTACTTTCTTTTACCTTCTTCTTTTTTTAATATACTTTTATTTTTAGTGTTATGGATGTGGACGGCCCCTAATTTTGCTCTTTCTTTTTTCTGAATAATTTTTATATTTTCTTTTAGGGTACTATCATTCATGCCACTATGAAGAAGGAATTAATATATAAATTCAAGCTGCCATTGATAGAAGGATCGGTTTATGTTATGTCTTACTGCACAGTAAGCAAAAGTGGTGGTTACTTTCGAACCACGAGGCATGAGTTCCAATTGAATCTCTAGTTAAGGACTAATGTACTGCCTTTTAACAGTGATTTGATCCCTCTCTATGGTTTCAGTCTTATGCCTTTCAATGAAATACTTCAAGTTGACTCTTAGTTTCCATATCTAATAGGTAATGAATTGTTTAGTATGCTCTTTAAACTATTTTGTTCATTTTTTTGTTTTGTAAAGCTCTGTATTTAATTTTTGATCTTTGTCTTAGTTGTACATTAGATACTATTGGACTTGTAACTGTCGTTGGTTTGGAAAAGGAATATGATAAGGATGGAAGGAAAACCAGAATGGTCATCTTGCAATTAGAAGCAGATGGGTAATCTTCTACTGTTCAATTTGTTCCCTTCTTTTTGGATACTTTCCAAATAAAAGTCAGTTAACAAAATAAAGAATGTGTATTTATAGTGTTAAACTTGAAGTCACTTTGTTCGGTCAATTTATTTACGAAGTTCATGACTTCATTGCAAAAAATGAGGGAGTCATGCCAATTGTCATGGTGCAGTTTGCCAAAGTCAAGCCATTCAAGGCTTAGTGTCTAGATGCTTACCATATAATTTTCATTAGCTTGATTCTTTCATCTAATAATTTTTTTACAATGATGCACTACATACTGAAATATTTCTATTTTATCCTCAAAAGAAAATCATTTCAATTTTTTTTTAATAATTTCATTCTCCTTTGATTCAGTTTCTGCTCATCTAGGTATCTTCAATTTAGCTTTAATATTTGTATTTGCTGTTGAAAATATTCATTTGGGTGGACGATCCAGCTTCTAATTCTTTTTGTAAGTCAATGATGCATGGCTGATGTTGTTGTTTTTTTCCTGAGCCATATGATTGTTGTTTTGTTTTTGAACACCATGGTTCATTGTTTTCAAGTTTTCTTTTCACATGGATTAGGGTAATGGTTATTGTTTACATCACTGTGTTTTCTCTTGAAAAGCAATTGTTGAGTTTCAAACCAGTATTTGTTTGAGTGGAAGTAATGAATGATTTTTCATTCAATTTTGTAGATCAAATTAGAAAACTCCTCAGATATTATAAGGATTCTTGTCATTTGACTTTTCCATTCTTTGTTTTTGTCATTTCAAAATTTGGTTTCTTCTCTTTCTTCCTCTCCAAAGGCTTTAATTAGTGTCTAATTTTTATTTAATTATAATATGTTGTACCATGATTGTTCACATTAGCCGAGTTTAGTGTTCTCATTGTTTCAATTCTCAATTTTCACTATAGGAGTTCATAATCAATAGATGAGCCATTTTGTAGTCTTGATATTAAAGCACTGAAAGTTCAATGGTAATAACAATGTCTGTTTAATTAGAAAAAAAAAATAACAAAGTTACAAATCACAAACAGATTGAGAACTACAAGCTTAATTTCAATACAAAACAATGACAAACAAGCATGCAAATCCAAGTATCCAATAAACTAGTAAGTGAATAACACATGAAACATAATAAAGCTAAGGTGGCCAAGGTCTCCAGTCGTACCACAAAGAAAGTCTAACTCATCATACAAATTTGAATCATTTAGTCAACCAAATAGTAGTTATCACGTATTCAATAAAGCATTGGGGTTTTTGACATGGTACTTTTCTTATCTTAGTCTGTACTCTACTTATCACAGCAACACGTTAAGAATCTTCTATTTCGTCTTATCAATGGGTATAGCTTATTGATGTGTTGATTTGGTTGTCCTCTAAAATATTTGTAGGTAAAATAGTTCTGCCGAATGTCATGTTCGAAACCAAATTGCTCTTTGAGCCAAATATTCCTGAGGTTGTTAGTTTCAAAGCCAAGTACTATTGTATTTTTGTTTCAAAGGTTTCCATTTTTTAAATCTATAATTTTTCCATTATATTATTGGTACTGATTTTATGTTTTTTAACTTGCTTTATTTATGATAAACTTCCTCCTCTTACTAGTGAAAGCTCTTAATCACTATCTTTGCTAAGTGATGGTCCAATATATTCATTAGAGCATGACTTCCTCAATGCAATGCCTATGATATTAATCCATGATCTTAGAGACTGTAATCAGGTAACATCTTTTTAATAGATCTAGAAACTTAACTTTAGGGAAAATTAATTTCATCATACAAGTTTCATGATATTGATTTCCTTTAATTCAATAGTACCAATATTTGTAACGAAGTCCATTTTTATATAGGATGGGTTGTTTGTTGTCCACGGTACCATTTCTGGTATCAATACTAGTTTTGATTGGTGGTACATTACATGTAAATGCAACAAAGCTATAAGACCATATTCAGGAATGTATGATTATGAATGATGCTTTTGCCATTTTGTCAATGTGACTCCAAGGTATTTGAAGGATTCTTTTTAAAAAAATATATTTGCATGTGCAGACCAATTTTTTTAACCTCTTTATTTGTAATTGTACAAATATAGGATTAAGATTCATGTGACTAATGAATCAGGGATAGCTACTTTTGTCACTTTTGATCGTGAAGGTGGTTTGGGGAACAAGTAGTACCAAGGAGCTCACCTCACCTAGGAGTTGGAATCAGAGATGAGGTATCACTATCTAGAGTTATTCTCAAGTACTTTGAATTTCAAGGGCAAAATTCTTTTAAGGAGTGGAGAAATGTGACGCCCTTATTTCTATGCATTAATTACTTTGGTTAGCTGATGGATAATTAGTCATTCATAATTAATTTAGCATCTCGGTAAATTGTTTTCCCTCCATGTGTTTCCTATTGAAATTTTAAACTCCAAGGATGAATTAAATAATTTTTGTTTGGAATTAGAAGTGTGAAAAAATAATACGTTAATAGGTATTTCATGTTTATTTTAGAGATTTTGTATGTGAAATTCCTAGGCTATCCTCATTTACATACATCTAATTGCCAAACTACCTTCTTACACACACCCACACTCTCAAAAAAAAAGAAAAGAAGAAGGCCCAAACCCTATTCCCCTTCGTATTCACGTTTTCCCTCCTAATATGAACTGTGACAACTCACAAACAAATTAAAATTTATAAAGCGCCAAGTTGTACCAAAAATGTAGTAAAAGGCACAACTCAGGTCGTCTTACAAGGAAGTGTTCTAACAGATTCGAAAAAAAAAGGGGCGTTTTCGAAAGTGTTGGGAACAAATTAAATTTGAGAAATTATAATAGCAAGAATTACCTGTACACAAAAATTCCTTCAGATCAAGAATTGTTCAATCATCAGTTCAAAGGATAAATTCATGGTGGCTATCACACAACAATGATACAATTCTACTTAGCGTTCATGCAATCTGTAACATCCCAGACACCCGACGATGCAGATATTGTCGCCTTTGCCCAACCTCTGAGGTGGCTGTTAAGCTAATGATTAAGTAAAGGTTGAGGTTAATGTCAAAGAATGAGTCATACTATTTACAGGTTAATTCATAGAAGTGAAGCTTCCTTGCTATATAATACCTGTATCATGCATCTATTCATGCCCAACATTACTTCCTTGCTGTACAAATTATTCCTTTTTGTGTATAGAGAAACATATAAAATTGGATCTGCTTCAGCTAACAACTATCTTTTGAAAACTAAAAAGAAGCAGTATATCTATTCACCTTTTCTTAAATAAACCCGAGGTGGCTGGAGATGAGTACGATAACACCATGTATGACTTACTGGGAAATTATTATTTCTCACCCCTTCCTCCCGTACCATCTCTAGATGACATTACTGCACAGAGAAGGGATAGGCCCTAACTCTGCAATTCTGAGGACAAGAGAGTATTACCAGTAGTGTTGGTCCCGATTGATGCCACCGCTCACAGGCACTTGCTAGTCGATTAGCAGTCAGAGGAGGACCCGGATGAGGACCCCGACTATCACTCCGATTCATCGACGAAGTCCACTGCCATTAGCCGTCCTACTAGGCCATCCAACATCCCAAGGATCATGTACAAGTTGTATGAGAAGACACCTGCCACCGACTGCGTCATCTGAAACCACTTGAAGTCCAAATTTTGACATACCCCATTTCCAAGAAGAGGTCGAGGTAGGGGTCAGTGGGTACCATGTTGGATATGAAGATGAAATGTCTGATTCTCCTTTAGCTATTAAAGAAAACTTTTTTCACATTTCTATGTTTATATATTGGATTATGCAGCATTATTCTATGTTGACTTTATACCCTTACGAATATGTTATCTTCCTATTAGTTGATCTCGAGGATGTGACAGGAGGAGTTTGGGAAGTACTTTCTTCCCCATCCTTAATTTGATGTTATGGGAATTCATATAAAGATAGTTTCATTTTATACCTGAATGGTTTATCTTTACATATGGGATGAGATGAGTGTTACTTGTATATCTTATGTTTCGCAACTCTCATATCTGTGTCACGTGTCTCAAATTTTATTCACGTCTGATGTTTATAAATCTCATCATTCAAGGTTTACGCTTTTCAAAAAACCTCTCAACTATATACATAGCTATAGGGTTAAATTTATAAACTAATTTAAGGCCCTTTTTCTTTTGAAGCTAAAAGGTAACAAACTATTAGGTTCCAAATATGACCTAGGCATGGTTGGAGCTATTAGGGTGTTATATTTTGATATCAGAGCAATTCATCCTAATGGAGCCTGAGGATGGGACTAACTATGCTTCTAAGCATAAATTCCTTGTATATAGTTATGTCATGCTTAAGTCGTATCTGCATGATGAGGCAATGTAGTACAATGCATGATTACCTAGTGCTTTCTACGATTAATTTATGCTACACTTATGCTTATGTGATGAGCTTGATTAACTTGATTGTGTTTGCTTGGTGTGTATGGGAATCAATGGCTGGACGAACCGAGAATAGGGCCAACAGTAGTACAGAGATGGCTGCTGCCATGATGGAGGTGGCACGGGCAGTCAGGGAACAGGCAGCAATCACAGCAAAAACCTTTCAACAGATGGGCCATAGGGGCAAGCAAACCTCGACCAGTGGCAACCAGGAGTTCACCAAATTTGCAGACTTCTGTAGGATCAATCCCCCAAGCTTCAATGGTATCCTTGATACTGATACTGCTGATACATAGATCAAGGAGGTAGAGAAAGCTTTCACCATTGTAGCATGCATAGAAGAACAAAAAGTGACATTTGGCTCCTATATGTTCACCGGTGATGCAGAATTCTAGTGGAATAACACTACGGCCTTGATAGAGGGAGCAAGTACTCCTATTAATTGGGGGAATTTCAAAAATGCATTATATCAAAAGTATTTCCCTGTTTCAGTCAGGGAAGCAAAAGCACTGGAGTTTTTACAACTGAAGCAAGGGACTAGAAGCATCGCAGAATACACTGCAAAATTCGATGAGCTCTGTAAGCATGCCTCAATCTACCAAGGGAACCCAACTAAAAGCTGTAAATGCATGAAATACCAAGGGGGCTTAAGATCTGAAGTATGCAGCCCCATCACTCCACTGAAAATCCAAAACTATGCAATCTTAGTTAATCAGTGCCAAAGGAGCCAAGCAGCAAAAAGGGCTGAAGTATTCAAAAAAAGACAAGCAGTACAAGCGCCTCCAGCTCAGCAGCCACCATAGAAGAGGATCTTCCAAGGAAATGCACAAAAAGGGAAGCAACCACGGGTACAAGCTAGGAATCTGCTAAGGCCAGTTCCCAATCCTCCCAAAGAAGTATCACCATGCACCAAGTGTGGAAAGCCCTACAAAGGGGAATGTTTGGCAGGAAAAGGCGTCTGTTTTAAATGTCAAAAGCTGGGACATTATGCCAGAAACTGTAGGGTCACGACTTAGCCTTCAACTCCTAAGCCCCAACATCAATGATGAGTCTACGCCCTCAATAGCCAAGTAGCTAGTGAGTCAGAAGATTTAATCCAAGGTAAGTGTGAAGTAAATAGTGTAACCTTAGCTGTATTATATGATTCTGGTGCTACACACTTATTTATTTCTAACACATGTGCGAAAAGGTTAGAACTCCCCATCACAGAACTACCTTATGATCTCACTATTTCTACACCAACTAGCGGCTCAGTTAGGACTGACCACATCTGCAGAAGTTGTTCCCTGCGAGTCACAAGTATATGTTTCATAGTGAACTTAATATGTCTTTCCTTAATAGACCTAGATGTTATCTTAGGTATGGATTGGCTGAAGGCCAACCATGTCTATCAGATTGTGGAACCCAAATTGTTATCTTTCCCCCTCTTCTTCCTGAAACCACACAAACCATAAACTTTTACCTAAACTCCCTTAGAAGAAAAGGTGGTGATCGGAGTGAGAACTTAGAATACATCCTTCTAATGGCATGTGAGGCAAATCATGAGGTAACTCTAAGTGAGATCATGGTAGTAAGCGATTACCCAAACGTTTTCCCTGAAGACATACCAGAATTTCCCCCAGATAGGGAAACAGAGTTCTCAATAAACTTGGTACTAAGAACAGGACCAATATCTATGGCCCCCAACTGAATATCACATATGGAGTTAGTAGAGTTGAAAGGTCAGCTAGAGGAATTGCTGGAAAAGAGGTTCATTAGGCCAAATGTCTCACTATGGGGAGCCCCAGTACTCTTCGTAAAGAAGAATGATGGGGATATGTGGTTGTGTGTAGATTATCGACAGCTGAACAAGGTCACAATTAAGAACAAATACCACTTCCTAGGATAGATGACTTTATGGATCAATTGGAAGGTACAATTATTTTGTCCTAGGTGGATTTGAGGTCTGAATATCACCAAATTAGGGTAAGGAAGGACGACATACCCAAAATGGCTTTTAAGACTAGATATGGGTATTATGGTTCACCATAACATCCTTCGGGTTAACAAATGCTCCTACTATTTTCATGGATTACATAAGCCGGGTGTTTAGACCTTACCTAGATAAGTTTGTAGTAGTGTTCATTTACGCCATTCTTATATACTCAAGGTCAAACTGTAACGCCCCGATTTTCTGTCTGAGTGGGAAATGACCAAAATGCCCCTGAGGTCATTTTCGGCCCAGAATTTGAGGATGGCCAACCCGGCAGTCCTCGAAGGGCCAACTCAATGTTTGAAGGGGATTGAATGACCCTTGAGTGGTTCCGGAGGCAAAAGTCTCATTTTCTGCAGTTTCGGGTCAAAATGACCAAAATACCCCTATAGCGTTTTACAACGGTAAAGGTGCCGTTTGAGCCCAAAACTTTCCCCAGAGGTTTAAAACCATGTTTTTACATGTTTCAAAGCATCTGTTTGAGTCCTGGTGGTCCCGGGCAGTTTTAGTGTAAAATTATGATTTTACCCCTAGAATAGTATTTTTGAGCTTAATGATGTAATTAAGCAAACCTAAGCAATATTAGGCTCTAATCGAAGATTAATTAATTTCCATAATTAATCTAAAGTCAAAATAAATTATTAAAATTAATTAGAACCTAAGATTGCTTAGATTAGATTTAAATCTCTTTTTAAAACTCAAGATTTCCAATCTTGGAATCTTGAATAGTATTTTCTCTCTCTAATTCCTTAAATTAAAGAATTGTGTCTAGAATTGTTTATACACTAAAAATGAATTCCTATCTCACTAATGAAGCAAGACCACTCCTTAATTATGTCTAGACAACCTTAATTACCCATTTCCTTACCTAAACACTTTACTACAAATTCCTAATCCTAAGCCTAATCAAAGCTACACCTAAATACACATCCTAACCCACAATTAAGGAACAACTTGTTCCCCAAGTCCTTCTAGAAAGGCATGGCCACCCATACCTCCCTCATGGCCACCCATACCACACCATGTCTTGAGCCATACCTAGGACCATGCTTTGAAGTATACTTAGCCATACTTCACCATGTTTTAGGCCATATCTCACCATACCTTGAACCATGCCTTTGAATGACCATTTGACGAAGATATTTCCTTCCTTTCCTTCCTCAATTTCGGCCACCCCCTCCATTCCTTCACCCTTGGGTTGTTTTTCTATAAATACACATGCAAATGAACTTGTAAGAACCTTTACTTCATTTGCTTGCTTTGAGTTTTCAAGAGTGTCTTGGTTTTTTTCTTTTCTTTTGAAGAACTCAAGAGTTCTTTCTTCTTCTTATCTTCTTCATTCTTTCCACCACCACACAACCACCATTAAATCTTCCTTGAAACACTTAGCCATATCATTCTCAAGATCAAACTCAAAAAGCACAACATCCTTTCTTTTTCTTCTCTCTTGGCCGAAACTTCCTTCAAGCCCAAGGGAAGATTTTTCTTCCATTCTCCTCTCAAGACCAAGCCTTGTTCATCCTCCAAGAGACATACCTTAGGTAGGGATTTGTTTTATTAAATTTCTTTATTCCTTAAAGTCTTGTTTAAAATGAGTTTTGTTGGTTTCTCTTGGCTTCTTGGAATTTCTTTTCCTCTCTTTATGTTTCGGCCTTGGAGCCTTTCTTCAAAGAAAAATATTGGCTTGATGATGAGGATTCAAGGGGTTGATCATAAGAATCACTACTTGTGTAACCTCTAAAGCTTGAAAACTTGGTTTTTAAACCAAGAGGCATTTCGGTTTTTCCTTTGCTTTTCTTTGGTTCTAGTTTTGGTTTTTAAATCTTGTCTTGGTTGGAAAATGACTCAAGGATGAGAGCACATGACGTTGGTGTTGATATATCATCAAGATCATGGCCTCTAGAGTTTCAAAGTTTCAACCTTTCTCCCTCATGGTTTCGGCCATAGTTTCCTTTTCTTTGATATTTTGGTTTTGTCACCAAAGACATGGTAAGATGGTTTCTAAAACTCAAGGCTTGTTTTACCTTGTTAAGATAAGTTGGGGTTGAGGTTTATGCTCCTTTAAAGTCTTGTAAGAGCTCTAGTAAAGATGTAAAAATGAACTTGCATATTTATATTTCTAGCACCTCATATTTAGATTCCAAGTTCTTGCATCTCATATCTATCTTTTATGTCATCACTAAACTCTAAAGATCTAAGAAAAAGAACTTGCATTATCACGTTTAAGTTTCAAGCCTTGCATTTCACGTTTATATTTCAAGTCATCACCTAAGAACTTAAAGATTAAAACAAGAGTTTGCATATCACCTAAATAATCTCAAAGCCTTTCTATTTCGGCCTTAAAGTCGATTGTTGCTGGGTCTAGAGCACTAAAATAAAGAATTGAATTTTCATATTTACTTTCAAGTTTTGCATATTTACTTTGAGCCTGGCATATTTACTTTCAAGTCTTGCATATTTAATTTCAAGTTCTTGCATTTCATATTTACTTTGAAGCTCTCACTTTACTTCCTAATGAAGAATAAAATGGAATGCATAGCACGTTTATATTTTGTCATCACTTAAAGAACCTAGAGCTCAAAGACTTGCCCTTTATCTCAAGTTAAAGTTTGGTTATGGGACCATTCCCTTGAGTGCACAATTCGGCCATGTGATGATGATGAGCTTGGAGTAAGTTTCATCGAGTCACTAGCACCCATAATCTATGTCTTAATATTTTCTTAAGCATAGGAGAACTCAAAGAATATTTCAAGTATGATTTTACATTTTAAATCCCAATTTTGGGACAACTCAAATGGTTGCTTCCCTTGTTTATTTTATGATGATTTTAGTGAAATAAATTGGTTTCCAAAGAGTTTTAGAAGTCCTAAAGTGAATCCATGAGAAACTAGTGTCTTATGTGCATTGAAAATGAAATTTCATGCTTGGTATGATGATGAATGAATTCGGTTCTGCCATGATGAATTGGTTGCTGTTTGATGATGATTTCATATGATAGAATGCGTAAAAATTATATATGTTGAGGTAGAAGCCTTTCTATGCATGTTAGGAAAGAAACTAGTCTTACCGATAGACCGTAAAGTTGAGTTTTAGCATAGTTTTGACCTATTTATCTTTAGTTTCTTACCAAACTGTTTTAGTATGATAATAATCAGATTTGGATTGTTTAGATAAGAAAAACTTGGTAACATTGGATGTAGGATTGAATTTTAGCACCCATAGAGAAACTGGTAACAAGAAAACCGTAAAAATGCAATTCTAGAACTCTTAGAACGTTTAATTTTCTGATTCTGTCCAGCACCCTTACAATGTAGTAAGCATGGCTTATAATTAGTTCAAAGGCTTAGGAATACTTCATAATTGGCTTAGATTTAATTTATAGCGCTTTAGGCGAAAACGGAATCGAGAAAGGGTCTAAGACATAGTTTCTAGAACCCTCGTAATCACAAGATGTAATTTCTGCCCTTAAAGTGTAAGGCTATCCAGATTCATTGATGAACATAAATATTAGTATGAATTATTAGTTGTGAGCCTATAGGTGCATAAAAGGATAAAAACAGATGATAGCGTAATTAGTTTTCAAGATTTAGACCCGTAAGGGTCAAAGCATAAGACACCATAGGCTTAAGAGCATAATGAGCTTTAATGTTTCATGCAAGTGTATGTTTTATTATGAGAACAACTTGAGCATGTGATCTCTTATGAGAGTATATAGTGTTGATGTGTTGATGCTCACACCATGATGCGTTATGCAAAATTATGAAGTTATGATGCTTATGATGCATACGGTGATTATGATGCCTTATGTTGGTATTGAATGGCTATGCATGCTCTATATGTTTGGTGGCATAAAGCAAGTTTGATGGAAATCCAGTGTACGCCGTTACGCTGCCAAATTTCCCATCAAACTTAAGTACTTGAGAAAAAGCTTGCGAAAACTCCTGGGTGACACCGGTTCGGCCGAGCACCCCCAGGATAGGTTCTGGTCACCGGTTCGGCCGAGCACCCCCAGGATAGGTTCTGGGTGACACCCCCCAGAACAGATGCGACAAAGTACTGAGACGCATTTCTCCCGCTACGGTGGGGAGGAAACAAATCTGTGAGGGTATTGACATTGAGCTTGCCAAAGCAGACAATTCGCTGTGTACTAGATACCAGTAGAGCGTTTCAAAGAAGGAAATGATCCTAAGATAGGTGATCCAAGAAAGTTATGTATACCCCCTCTATTAGCCCATATTAAATCTAATGACGACTAGTTAGGATTGAGCTCATTCCTAGGCGATAGGTGAGATGTAGTTTGGTGACCAGATTATCGCCGGGCCGGTGAATCGGTTGGATTTTTGGTGGATATGTTAATAGGGTGGTCTTTAAGAAAAAGAACTTAAGAGTTTTATTTATAAGAAAGATATCACATGAAAATTACTATGCCTCTTTATGCCACATATATGATTCTTGTTTCCTTATGATGTGCCCAAGTATTACGACTTTCGTGTTAATGTGCATATGGTATTGTCATGCATTCATCAAATATCTATTGCATTCATGTCATTAAGACACATACTAAAAGACACCCACTTCGGATAAGTAGATTTGAAAAGCCTAAAACCAATCCTTATGCACGTACACCTTTTTCATAATTAAAACTGAGGTGACTGGGGACGATGACGATGACACTTGTGTTAGAGTCGGGAATTCCTACTGAGAATCTTGAATAAGTTTCTCATCCCTTCCTCTTCTTTTGTGTCGTCTCTAGACGAGGATTACAACGAGGTTCGTGACTTCTGCTAAGGCTCGTGCTTAAGGATCACACTAGAAGACGGGGCGGAGGGTCGCTACGGGAGCATAGATAGCTTAGCTTTTTGGGTGGACATTTATCCAACCTCATAGGTGGATAAGGATGACTTCACATATATGGGCGTATTTTGATGTAAATGATGGTACAATGATATTAGTAGTCTATGTATCTATGAAAATGTGACGATATTATGATTGTTATGTATAATACTATGTTTCATGATTATCAATGGTGTGGTTACTTTTTCTTGCACGTTATGGTTATGACGAACGTTAGGTTAGTGCGCGGCTCGCATTTTGCTTTCAAGTTTCAAAAAGAAAAATTTATTCGTATTTTCTGCTAAGTATTTTAATGAAAGGTTGTAAGGAATGAGACTAAAAGAGTAATAGACTAATGATTAACCTAAATATGTTCTAGAGTATTGGGTTAAAAATTAGGATGTTACACAAACCAAGAGCACCTAAGGTTAGTCTTGGGAGTCCTTAAGGAAAGGAAATTGTATGCCAAGCTTTCTAAGTGTGAATTCTGAATGAAGGAGGTGAAGCTTTTTGGGCATGTCATATGTCAAGGAGGTATTGCAATAGATCCTAGCAAGGTAGAGGCAGTGACCAATTAGGAAAAGCCCAAAACAGTTATGAAATTTGGAGTTTTCTAGGCCTAGCTGGGTATTATAGGCGATTCACAAAAGGATTTTCCCAAATAGCCCTGCCCCTGACCAAGTTTACCAGGAAAGATGCACCATATGTATGGATGCCTGCATGTGAGGAAAGCTTCCTAACCCTAAAGAAAAAGTTGACTACCACTCCCGTGCTGATCCTACCTGACTCGAAGGGCGCATTTGAGGTTTACTATGATGCCTCAGGGAGAGGCCTAGGTTGTATCCTAATATAAGAATGAAAAGTAGTAGCCTATGCATCTAGGCAATTGAAAACCCACGAGGTGAACTACCCAACCCATGACCTCGAGCTGGCAGTAGTGGGGTTTGCTTTGAAGATATGGAGACACTACCTCTATGGTATAAAGTTTGAAGTGTTTTCGGACCACGACAGTCTAAAATACCTGTTCGATCAAAAGGAGTTGAACATGAGGCAATGAAGATGGATGGAATTCTTAAAGGACTATGACTTTGGCTTGAACTATCACCTTGGAAAGGCCAATGTGGTAGCTGACGCATTGACTAGGAAGTCCTTACATGTGTCATGGATGATGGTAAAAGAAGCTGAGTTGGTGGAAAGCTTTAAGGATTTAAAGCTTGGCTTTTCCTTGACCCCTCAAAGCATTAGGCTGAATCAAGTAGTGGTGACTAGCGATTTCAAGGTATTAGTAGCCCAAGCCCAAAACGAGGATCCCTAGTTTCTTGAGACAATAAAGCAAGTAGAGGAGGGAAAACTGAAAGAATTTGTTCAAGGGAATGACAGATTGTGGAGATATCAAGGGAGGATTTGTGTGCCAGGTAAAGATGACCTTAAGGCTCAGATAACTAAAGAGGCACATAAGAATGACTTCACGGTTCACCTGGGCGTAACAAAAATGTATCAAGATTTGAAGAAAATGTTCTGGTGGCAGGGTATGAAAAGGGATGTAATCAATGTTGTGACTAACTGTTTGGTGTGTCAAAAGGTAAAAATCGAGCATCAGAAGCCCTCTGGAGTGTTACAACCTTTGGAGATCCCAGAATAGAAATAGGATGGAGTTTCCATGGATTTTGTTGTAAGACTACCACAAACCCAAGGGGGTTATAATGTGATACGGGTAATAGTGGATAGACTAATGAAGTCAGCTCACTTTTTACCTGTTAAGGCAAATACCGTCTGGAAAGGTTAGCACAGTTGTACATTAGTGAGATAGTGAGGTTGCATGGAGTACCCTTGACAATTATTTCGGACAGAGACCCTAGGTTTACGTCAAGATTTTGGGGGGGTTTTGCATAAAGCGTTTGGGAGTCAATTATGTCTAAGTACAGCATACCACCCACAGTCTGACAAGCAAACTAAGCGTACCATCCAAACCTTGGAGGACATGCTAAGAGCATGCGTTTTGGATAAATTGGGAAGTTGGGATAAATACTTGCCACTAGTCGAGTACGCCTACAATAATAGCTACCATACTAGCATTGGGATGGCACCTTATGAGACATTATACAGCCGAAAGTGCCAATCTCCCCTATGTTGGCATGAACCTAGAGAGCAAAACCTGTTAGGACCTGAACTCATGCAACAAATCACAGAGGACATTCAGAGGATAAGAGAAAGGATACTCACCGCTCAGAGTAGGCAAAAAAGCTATGCCGACCGACGAAGAAGACCTCTAGAATTCCATGAAAAGGATCACGTATTCCTAAAAATCACTCCCACCACCGGAATAGGGAGATCCATGAGAGTCAAAAAACTAAGTCCTAGGTTCCTTGGCCCTTTTCCAAATCCTTAAGAGAGTTGGACCTTCTGCCTACCAGATAGCCTTACCGCCCAACCTATCAAACCTATGAGTCTGACCCTAGCCATGTGTTGGAACCAAAACATATATAGTTAAGGGGAGACTTGACCTTCAACCTTCTCGTTGTGAGGATTGTGGACTACGGTACAAAACAACTAAGGAGCAAGACAGTACCGCTGGTTAAGGTGGCTTGGGGCAAGGAAGGGATAGAAGAATTTACATGGGAGTTAAAAGAGAATATGAGACGAGATTATCCCGAGCTCTTTAGACGTAACTAATTTTGGGGACAAAATTCTTTTTAAGGGGGTAGTAATGTAACATCCTATTTTTCTTGGTCTAATTAGCTCATTACTATGAATAATTAGACTCATTACTATGAATAATTAGACTAATTAATTAGTAAATTACACAAGGGTTGATTCACTAATTGTATGTGAAATATAAAGCCTAAGTTTAATAATAATAATAATAATTCATCAAGATGTAAACATGCATTTACATGTGTGTGTATATATGTTTGGCCTATGGGGTACAAGAATTGATATGCTCACACATAATGTGTTTGAGAGCAAAACGTGAATATAGCTAAGCTTACACCTAGCCAAATGGTGACTGGGATTCTGATATAATAATAAAAAAAGGGAAATAAATGGAGATGTGAGCTAGATTAGGGAGCAAATCATGTGAAACATGTATATATATATATATATATATATATATATATATATATATATATATATGTATATATATATATATATTATATGTAAATAACACAATCAAGTACGGTATGTTTTAGAAGTAAAACGTCAATGGCTGGTGCAAGAGATAATAAATACAAGATATGTATACATATATGGGCAACAAAAATACATAAGTGTATTGCTTAAATTCCAATGTCAATCAGCGTGATTTTGCTATAATCTTGTAGCAAATCAGCATTTACGTATGTAACGTGGTAATAAAAAAAAGAAGGGGGAGTGCAAGTTTCAGTCTAACAAAGGTACCTTCTATCGGGAAGGATTGAATTTTTATGTGACTCATTATTGAGTCATTAAACACTTGATTCTCACCCTAAAATATACTAGTCAGCCACAACCCTAAACACCACATGCTGCACTATCTCAAACAAAAAGAAAGGAAGCGCATAGGCACCTAAAGAAGTCTCTCAACCAAGGATTATTGGACAAGCACAGCTGCCGTTCGAAGAACTCATCCTTTACCTTTCTCATTCCTTTTGAACAGCCTTTTAAAGTAGGGGTTTTATGTGTTTTCTTTATTGGGATTGAGCATAAACTTGTTCTAGTCTCCTCATGGCTATGAGCAGTATGTCAAACCTGAAACTGTGGTTAGCATATTCCAATTAATTCTTTCTGTAATCATGAATGCTGGCCTGGTTACTCCTTTGGATAATGTAGTATGATGCTTGCACTACAAAGATTGGTTGGTATTCCATGTGTGTATGTGTTTAAGAGTGTGAAAACAAAATAAGTGAACAAACAAATAAATAAAGTGTAACGCCCCGTTTTTCTCTAAACTTTTAAATGACCAAAATGCCCCTGAGGTCATTTTTACACAGCTCACGAGGGACGGCCGACTTTGGCCATCCTCATAGGGTTCATATGTTATATGAAGGGGATTGTATGAGCATGAATGCCTAACAAAGCGAGAAAACCTCATTTCTGAGATTTCTGCGCGTAAATGAGCAAAATACCCTGCAATGTAATTAAAGGCGGTATTAAGTTCCGTTTTGACCCGGACTTTGTTCTGAGGTTTCAAAACAATGATTTTAAGGCATAAACTATGTTGGTTTAAGTCCCGGAGATCCCGGGCAACTTTTAGTAAAATTATGGTTTTGCCCACATATTGCATTTGGCTTAATCAGCCATTTAACTCCAAACCTAGGCAATAATAGGCTCTAATTAAAGGTTAATTAATTTCCATAATTAATCTAGAGCCAAAACCATCATTTAGAATTAATTGGAACCTAAAATTGCTTAGGGGAAAATTCAAATCTCATCATAATCTTATTCTTTAAAAAGGAAAAAGAATATGTGAATAGTGTCGAATAGTGTTTCCACTATTCACATCAACTTTTCTTTTTGAGACAAGTTGTCACACTCACATCACTAGTCCTAGAGGTGTTGACTCCCTAATCCTTCTAGACCACCTCTAAACCTAGGGATTTATGGTTTTAATTAACCTATTAGTGCACCTAAGTACCTACTTAGCAACTTTTAATCCTAAGACTAATCTATGTCACACCAAAGCACACTTCTAGAACATGATTTGAGGATATATCCTTCCTCACCAAGGTTGCCCAATTGGCACCACCCTCTCTTTAGAAGTCAATAAAGGTTAGTCTAGGTTGTCAAGCTACCCTATGACACATGTCTTGTACTCTTTTCAATCAATTTCCATCTTTCAAGAAAAATGTCACTCAAGAGTTAAAGAATAAAGTATATAGTCAATCAAGGTTTTCAATTCATTTCTAAATTTAAATATTTATGTCTTTCAAGATTCAAAAAGAAATATATTTTATCTAGTCATTCAAAGTTTTCTTTAAAGGCTATACATAGACTATGTTTCCTTTACATCTAAACCATGCTTTGAGTTGACAAGTCAAGAAGATATTTTCTTCTTGGGCCATGAAACCACACGCTTTCCTCCTCCTTCTGCAGCCCCAATTTTAGTGATTTTGTTCATTCAAGATTTTTAAAAATAGGTCACATTTTCAAGACATGTCATAGGCTACACCTAGCTACACTTATGACCATACTTTGGAATGACAACTCAAAGAGATTTTCCTTCTCCTTGTGGCCACAAATTAAGTAACCTTCCCATCCACATCCATGGTTTAGTTGTCTATAAATAGCTTGCCTTGGTGAGCCTTTGATCACTTTGGTCTTTTGCAAAGGTTTGAGCCAAGAGTAGGTGCTAGTTTTCTCTCAAAGTCCCAAGCTTTCTCATTTCTTTCCCCTCAAGTTCCCAAGAGTCCCTCAAGCTCAAGTTCTTTCCTCTTTTTCCAAGACACAAGGCAGGGAACTCTCTCTAAATATGTCTTTGATTCTTATGCTTGAATCTTGTTTGGGAGTTGATGAATGGGTGAACCTCTATATTGCTTTCTTTTTTTTGGTTTCTTCCTTTTCTCCCCTTAGATTTTCGGCCTCAAGGCCTTGAATATGATGGCTTGATGATGAGTGTTCTCTAGATGTGACCATGAGTCCATGAGACCTCTAAAGCTTGAGTTTTTCTTAAAGAAAGTTGCGTTCTTTACAAGTTTAGTTAAAGGAGTTTATGTTTCTCTTAAACATTTTGGATCTTCTTCATTTTCCTTCTTATGTTTTCGGCCATGGAGCCTTTTTACATGGGAAAAATGTAAGCTTGATGATGAGAGCTTCATGTTGATGCTTGTCACATGAACAAACTCTAAAGCTTGAAGCTTTGGCCCTAAACCAAGCATGGTTTTGGTTTTGCTTTCTCCTTTATCATGAACTTTGTTTAAATATTTGTTTTGAAGGGAGCCATGTACTCAATGATGAGGACTTAGGATGTTGATGCTTGGATCATCAAGATCTTGGTCCCTAGAGATTTAGAAATGGTTCCTTCCTTTGTTAAGACTTGACCACTCCCATGACTCTTGAAGTCATGTTTTCTCTTGATGCCTTGGTACCAATGGTTTTTCTTTTCTTGTGAAGATGAGTTTTGGGTTGGGACTATGTTCCTCCTTAAAATCTTATAAGAGCTCTAGACAAGATACAAAAGAAACTTGCATTCACGTTTACTTTACGCTTTGCATAGCACGTTTATTTCTATGCAACCACTAAACCCCAAGACTAAGAATGAACTTGCATTATGCACGTTTAAATTCCAAGCTTTGCATCTCATTTTATATTTCAAGTCCTCACTAAACTCAAAGAATGAAAATGGATATGCATTTCATATTTACTTTGAGCTATCACTTTACTTTCTAAAGGACTCTAAAAAGAAGTGCATAGCACGTTTATTTTATGTCATCATCTAAGATACTAGAGCTCAAAGATTTGCCCATTTCATCTTGAGAAGAGGTTAACCATGGAAAACATTCTTGGAATGTACATCTTGGCCATGTGATAAAGATAGCTCCAAGAGGAGTTTATTTAGTCACAAGAGCCTATAGCTCATGTTTTAAGCCTTTCTAAAACATATGTTGTACTCAAAAACATTTTGGGTATGTTCTTAGATTTATAAGGGTTTTGACAAGTTAAAATGTTTGACAAGATGTTTTTGAAGTTCAAAATTGTTCCAAGAGAAACTAGCCACTATAAGCATTCTAAAGGAATGACTCAAATATGTTTAGACCTCATATTTCGGTTTTTAAGCTGTGTCGATTACCGGCCCATGTAATCGATTACCGCAGAGCTGGATGAGCTCAAACATGAACTTTGTTCAAGTAATCGATTACTATATAGTGTAATCGATTACGTCTGAATTCTAATGTCGATTACCTAATAATGTAATCGATTACCCGTATTCCAGGGGCCCGACAAAGTGTTTTAAACAAAATGTCGATTACAATCCCATGTAATCGATTGAACCACGACCTCCATGTTTTGAAATCTCGAAATTTGTGTAATCGATTACAAGACTTATGTAATCGATTACGGAACCCAAGTTTACAAACGGAATGCTTTTCTGATTTAATGACTTGAAGCTATGATCTTGCATTGCCGAATCACGAGAATTGTTATGCCATGAGTCTATGCTTTAGCCTAACATGAATACATGATCCTATATGTTCGATTTCAAACATGATCAAGTTAAGAGGCTTATTGCTCTTGCTTACCTTATGATGATTTTACTCCATGACTCAAGTATGATGATACCATGTGAACCATTATTCTTCAATGATAGTTTTATGGTTGCATGTTATTGTTCTTTAAAGACTTCAAAGATCCCTATGATGTAATTATGTTTGACATACATGAATTATGTGGCATCTTGCATTCTTTATGCTAAGACTTAAGGTGACATAGACCATGAGAGGATGATCCTTGAACCACCGGATTAAGGGTGGGGATAAGGTGATTCTAGCCCCCTAGACCCGTACCTTAGGTCGGGATCTTTAAACTTATCAAAGGGATAAGTCCATGTACTAGTGAGCGACTAGTAAGGTATGAGCTCATAACCTGTGAATTTTCTCCACAAGGAGATCGGTTAGGTTGGCCCGGAAAATAATGATGATGTTTTAATGTCACCTCAAGTTACCAAGACATGTACCATGTTCCATGAGCTATGTTTTTATGCATCATAATCATATGAATTTGCGTGCTATGCCCCATGATATGAGAACCATAAAGTTATGGAGTTTATGAGCTATGACCCATGATATGGGAAATCATGTTCCATGAGTTAAGATATATGATTTATGTTCTATGATCCAAGTTATGTGATTTATGTCTATGATACAAGTGATATGTTAAAAGGAACGGATCTCGGAAATTGGTACTTTAGAAAACTCATAATTGAACCAATAGATGTCCATAGTTTTCATAAATAAACCGAGATTCCTGGAGACGTAAATGATGACACCTAGGATAGGAGGAAAACCCAATTGAGTTTGTTTAGTAAGAAAACTCACTCCCTCTATCTCTTTCTTTCCATTACGTCTTGAGGCGAGATGGCGGCGTTACGTCTTTATGCGTTGACACGCTGCAGTGGGAGATCCACCATGACCCTGAGCATGGGTCATTCCATTTTGAGTCTTCGGTGTCTTGGCGCATCTTCATGTTTGTAGGGCGGCCATTCGCACACCCCTTGTCTGATTATCGCTTCTCCCGGCATCCCCTATGGTGACCCGCGATCTTTGAGCATGCGCGACCCGCGACATGAGAGGAACTTGCGGACCCACTCGTGGGATCGGTGGCGATGCGCGACGTACCATTGTCGCAGCACTCAGAGGAGGACCCTTCAGAGGAATCCCCCATGGACCACGAGACTCTGCCCCACCCGCCTCTGCGCGACGATAGGCGGCGAGAGCGCCACTGGCGTCGGAGGGCTTGATTGCCGGGACCACGACCCGACGTGGGCGACGACCACGCGTTGATCCGCCAGGGCATGCACTGCCGAGCTCGCCCGGAGTGGATTGGCTCACGTTCCTCCGTGCGGGTGAGTCTGCTATGGAGATTGGAGGGTAGTCCTTAGTGCACGCACGTCACATAGTATGGATGATACCTCTTTTGTGTTGAGGTTATCCATCTTAGGTTGCACATGGGAGGGGATGCTTCTTTCAGATTCTTTTCCATGTATTACATTTTTCTCGCCGTATTCATGTTACTATGTACTTGAAGAGTCCTGCCCTATAGGGTAGGCATATTTTATCTATGAGGTATTTCAGTTATGATTGATGTTATGTTCGATGTTATGGTTTGGAGCCATTCCTATGTTGTCGTTCCGTATACTATGATACTGACTCGTAAAGTTACGCGCGGCTTCTATTTTAAGTAACAATTTAAAAAAAAAAGTTGGCTCGTATTTTCGTTAAGTCTATTTTCTCAAGAAGGTGAACCATGCCAGTAAGTAACGACTAATATTTGGCCTAAGTACGTACTAGTAGTATTGGGTTGAATATTAGGGTGTTACATAAAGCACTCCATTCAAATAGAAACCTCAAAAGTCACATAAATCACTAATCCCGAACTGGTAAGGAAATCTGGTCAGCTTTAAGTAAAAATCTATTTCTCAATCTCTAGACCTCTGTTTGAGCCCATTCAAAATTCCTCTGAAAGCTAACACATAGACCTGTATGGTTATTTTAGTTCCACTACTATAAGCCTCCTGAAAAATTTAGGAGAAATTGTTAAACTCACGTTGGGCGCTGCTGTTGGGATTTGGGGCAGTGCTTGAGGAAAAATTTGAAATTTGAGCTATACAACTCGGAATTAAGTGAAACCAGTTTTAAATTAAAGCTGACATGTAGGGCTATCATCCTAGAAATTTACATAGACAAGGAATTCTTAGGCTTTCCCCAGTTATTTTCGCAAGTTGCTGCAGCCTCTGTTAGGCATGCAGCCGAAGAGTCTTAATTCAGAATTTTTATAAAATTACCTAGTTATCGATTTAGGCTCAAACTGGATCCGTTAGAAAGCTTGATGAATCCAAGAGTACAAGTCACAGTAGAATTTTCTATGTTTGTTGCCAAATCTGTTAGGATTTAAAAGTTAGAAAATGCACAATAGGGAAAATAAAAAGTGCTTAAATTATTTGCCAAGCTATAAGGAATAAACCAAGGGTTAAGATATAATCCCAACCCAGTAATAACTCTTGTAATGTTACAAACAAAAAAATAAATAAATAAATATAGAGGGTCTTAGGACCCAATAATATAGGTCTTTAAGACCTTCCACACACGATCGATTGTTCTTTATAATAAGACTTGCTAATTATGAGGACACATAATGGATATGTTATCTGTGGTGTGATGTACCCCTGGTCTATGTTTCATGAGATGCTATATTAAAATGCCTCTCGGTGCTAGATTTATGCTCGTGTGTTGCCATACCCATTGATGCTTGATAGCATAGTTTGAAATGTAGCAGTGCTGAAGTTACTAAATCATGCTAGTTATATATTTGTTTTGCTTATGTCATGCATAATATATGTCCCATGTTATGTATAAGGTTTCATATGACACATGTTACATTAAAAAGAAAGGTTGAAAGGTTAAGTGTACCCTTCCGTGATTCGGAAGGAGAAAGTTTTACCCCTCACCCCAGGGCAGTGACGGCCGTCGATTTGAGCTCAATACCATTTACTGAAACTTCGAGGTCGATGCCGATGATTTCAGAAGGGAGGCCCATTATGGGTTTTAAGCTCATGATTAAGTAAGGATTGAGGTTAATGTCGAAGAATGAGTCATACTGTTTACAAGTTAATTCATAGAAATGAAGCTTCCTTGCTATATAATACCTGTATCATGCATCTATTCATGCCCAACATTACTTCTTCACTGCACAAATTATTTCCTTTTATGCATGGAGAAACATATAAAATTGGATCTGCCTCGGCTAACAACTATCTTTTGAAAACTAAAAAGAAACGGTATATCTGTTCACCTTTTCTTAAATAAACCCGAGGTAGCTGGAGATGAGTACGATGACACCATGCATAACCTACTGGGAAATTGTTATTTCTCACCCCTTCCTCCCGTACCATCTCTGGATGACATTACTGCACAGAGAAGGGATGGGCCCCTAACTCTGCAAGGCTGAGGATGAAAGAGTATTACCAGCAGTGTTGGTCTCAATCGATGCCACCACTCATAGGCCCTCGCTAGTAATCACCAGTCAGAGGAGGACCTAGATGAGGACCTCGACTATCGCTCTGATTCACCACGAAGTCCACTGCGATTAGCCATCCTACTAGGCCATCCAACACTCTAAGGATCATGTACAAGTTGTATGAGAAGACACCTGCCATCTACTACGTCATCCAAAACCCCTTGAAGTCTAGATATTGACATACCCCATTTCAAGGAAATGGTCAAGGTAGGGGTTGGAGGGTGCCATGTTGGATATGAAGATGGAACGTCTAATTCTCCTTTAGCTGTTAATGAAAGAACTAGTCCCACATCGATTGGGGAAGGGAATGAAGCATGCCTTATAAGGGTGTGGATACCTCCTCATGTAGATGCATTTTCCCCCAGAAGTTGGGGAAGAACAAACTGTGAGCCTCAGAGGTTAGGCAAAATGGACAATATCTGCATCGACGGGTGTCTAGGATGTTACAGATGGTATCAGAGCCTGCACATCTCCCAATACGGTGTGGTTTGAGGACGAACCAAGCGGAAGCTGCTAGGCATGCAATGCTCGGTGATGAAGTCGAGGAGTGATCGTTGGTGCAAAGAAGGCACGGATAAGGAGTGGCTCCTGGCAGACTTGTAAGTAGAGGGGTACATGAATGAACCGATTACACATCCGAATGAGAGGGATCTTGATACTGTGTAGATATCAGACTATACAGTTAAGGAGGGCTTGTATGAATTGATTTGTACTAGCTATACCATCAAGATACATCTTCTTTTCGGTAGCCCATCACTAAAGAACTCCACAGTTAAGAGTGCTTAACTTGCAGCAATTTTGGAATGGTAACCTCCTAGGAAGTTTTCCCAGGAAGCATGTGAATGAAGACAAAGCACACTAAAAAAACCCGTTGGTTTGTAAGGACAATCGTCAATCCATAAAGCAGCAGGGGATGTTAAACAATCGCACTCCCACTAAGGGTTTGGCTAACATATGAACTAGTAATTCACGATCGTGATTCTATGAACTTATGCCAGTCTAATTACCAATTACAACAACCTAGTTCCTAACGGAGTTAATTTCAGCCTTTACCAATTGGATGCAATTATATCAATCGACCCAACACCCCAATGGTATTTAGCTTATGCACGCAAATGAATACACAATCAACAACTCTTAAATACGCAATCACAATAATTTTCACAATTGATATTAAAAAGAGAAAGCAAACGGGAAAGAAAAAACCAACCATGAACCGCAATTGAAATTGGGAACCTCAAGAACAAACTTGATCCTTAGTTATCTCTGTGCAAGGTAAAAAGATTACTCCTCCATAGGGGGAGTTTCACAATCGATGTTGAAGAAAAGCGGTAAATTACAACCCAGAAACTACCAAAATCCAACAACGACTGAGAACCCTAAACCTAGAGAGAGAGAGAAAGAGTTTGAAAATATTAAAAACTAAAACTAAAATTGAGGATGCCAAATTCTCCGTTTCTGATCATATATCCATTGCACTAAAAATTGAGTTATGTTTTTTTTTCAAACGTGTCAACACAGCTAAAGTTATTCGCATGCCAACATGGAAAGATAGCATCACTTATGACCGCTATAGTGGTCTGGGATCGCTATAGCACTCTTGCCTCTTGTCTCACACTTGTTGTACCCAAAATCCCCCTCTGGAGACCGCTATAGTGGTTGGAGACCGCTATAGCAGTCCTGCCCATGCTGAACATAGTGCTTTCCTTTGTCAAAGTCTCCCATGACTCTTTCAAAGCTTTGGCACACCAATTAGGAAGTTCCTACTACTCAACAAAGCTCAAACAAAAGGTTAGGAGCACAAGTAATTCTCAAGAACAATTATTTACTTCCAAATGGTATTGAAAGCCATGAAATTACTCAATGATGCATGACAAGGACAAAGTCTAATTTCATCAATTAAATGTCAATCAAGCACACTCAAATGCAACATATTCATAATTAGGATAGAAAATGGGTGCATAAATGCAACCTATCACCTCCTTTCCTCATTACATATCTTTTTTTTTTTTCTTTTTGATTCTTCAAACAACTTTCTCTTCTTCTCCACCTCCTCTTCACTTTCCTCCATTTCTATCATCCAAACCCTAACCCCACCGCTCCATCTCTCCTAAGATTTAAACCTATCTATCTTTTCCTCAACAAACACCACACCACCTCTCCATTTTCGTATTTCAAAAGCTCACCCTCCTTCCCCATTAAGCCTCCTAATTTTCAGACATCTTGGAGCAAGGAGGAGAAGATTTTCTTCTCCATTCAACTTGTGGGAGCCCTTGGTGCTTACTCCTTGAACGAAGGTTGTCGCCTACCTCCTCAAATTAGAAATTATTTTAATGCTAAGTTGCACCAAAAATGTAGTAAAAGGCACAATCTAGGTCGTCTCGCAAGGAGGCTTCAATACTTGTTAAAATTGAGGGTTTTGGAAGAATCATAATTATAGCAATGGAAATTAAAAGATAATAGCAACAGTGAGGAAAGGCACAAGGGCAAGGTATTCCTAGGATTGGAAATCAACTATCATTGACCAAATATTAAACCCATTGGTGGGTATTAGTAATAAATTACTGGCAATTCTAATAGCGATCGATCGACCTTTAGAATTTGACCAATGCAAATAACTAATAAACGAGATCTCAATTTAATTAGAAATCACATTGATTTAATGAATCTATTGCTATAGGCCAACCACCAATGGAAAAGTTAATTCTAATGTTGTCCCCTAAACATAAACCAATAGATCTATCAATTTATGCCCAAAGGGTTTCCCTAAATGACTATCGCCAATTAATTATTCCAATAAAGATTATAGCAATCACCATAATAATTAAATAAATAGAAAATGCAAAACATTAAGAAAACCAATGTATTCAATATAAACAAACGATCTCAAATGTTATTCCAATCCATCCAGAAATCCTTACTCTAGTAAAGAAATCTACTCATCCATCCCTGGAGGATTACAATGATGAAGATGAAAGAAAACTTGAAAATAATAACAACAATCTTTGCCACAATATCCAAAATTTGAATAAAGATTGTTTCCTACCTCCGCAAATTATAAATTATTTTAATGCTAAGTTGCACCAAAAATGTAGTAAAGGGCACAATCTAGGTCATCTCTCAAGGAGGCTTCAATACTTAGTTGTGACAATTGGAGGTTTGGAAGAATCAAAATTATAGCAATGGAAATTAAAAGATAATAACAATAGTGAGGAAAGGCACTAGTGCAAGGTATTCCTAGGATTGGAAATCAACTATCATTGACCAAATATTAAACCCATTGGTGGCTATTAGTAATAAATTACTAGCAATTCTACTAGTGATCAATCAACCTCTAGAATTTGCCCAATGCAAATAATTAATAAACATGATCTCAATTTAATTAGAAATCACATTGATTTAATGAACTAATTGCTATAGCCCAACCACCAATCGGAAAGTTAATTCTAATGTTCTCCCCCAAACATAAACCAATAGATCTATCAATTTATGCCCAAAGGGTTCTCCTAAACGACAATTGCCAATTTAGTTATTCCAATAAAGATTATAGTAATTACTACAATAATTAATGGAATAGAAACTGTAGAATATTAACAAAACCAATACATTCAATATAAACAAAGGGTCTCAAATGTCCTTCCAATCCATCTAGAAATCCTTACACTAGTAAAGAAATCTACTCCTCCATCCTTAGAGGATTACAATAATGAAGATAAAAGAAAACTTGAAAATAATAGCAACAATCATTGCCATAATCTCCAAGATAAAGCACCTTTACTAATAGAACCCTTAGAGAGAGAAGAATAGAGAAGAAGAAGATGCAAAAAGAGATGCAGAGAGAGAATAATAGCAACTGACGGTGGCAGCTTGAAACTGAGTAAAAAGCTAGAGTAAAAGTCTATAACAATTCCTTAAATACTATTCTCTAAAATAGCCCAAATTAAGGCCTAAAAACAAGTTAAATGAGCTGTTTTGCGTCATCGCATGAGCGTTGCGGCGTTCAACAGTGAGCTATGCTGATGAATGTCTTTCTTTTAGGTGCTGTTGAACGTTGCAGCACTGGATAGAATCAAATTTGTCCTTGGCACTAAAAATAGCGATTGGAGCCCTTTGAATAAGCCTTCCAACGCCACCAAAATCACTTCAATCGGATATCTTTAGCTCCAGATATTGCCAAAATACTAACTAGAGGTCAAGTTGGATAGCATCAGAACATCAGCAACTTTTAATCTTGCCACTCAATTTTCACCAAGATCCTCTTAGAACTGGGTTTTGAGCTGAACATGAACCTTATAGAGGACTTCTTGAGCTTTTCAAAACATTTTTATTTGTCTTAATCGGATCCCTTTGTTCTTGACATTTGCATTCAATTCAATGCTCCTATATATAAAAATCATAATCAAAGAGACAAATTAAACGCAACAGACTCTAATCCAATAATTCTCCCAAAATCAATGCAAAAATCATCAATTCTATCAAAATTGAACAATGAGAAATAAATCAAAATCCTTATTAATTGTGTCAACAACACAGTAAAACTCATAAAAAGCCAAGGTTTAGAAATAAGATAAGTGGCATAAATGCCCCTTATCACTCCTCTCCATTCTTCATAGCTAGTAGGGGCTTTTATTGCAATTTTCACTTTGATTAGTGTTGGTGGGCTTCCCTCCTCAAGGGGCCCAACAACTTACAAAAGAAATTACAAAAAACAAGAAGAAAACAAAAAACAGGAAACAAAATCATGCTATTGTAGCGTAGGATTAAGAAGAAGAAAAGAAAGCATGAAAACATGAACAGAGGAAGAGTGTTGCGGAGAAAAGAAAAAAAAGGAGAAAGGCAGTGCAGTGGGTTTATCATCAGACAGGTAAATGTTTTCCGTTTATCATGAAAATTTAATATGTTGTTCCTAATATTGAGCTTGATAGTTTGATATAGCCTGTTAATTTTATTACCTTCTTTGATGGCTGTTCTATTTTACCCACATTGTGGAGTTATATGGTTGTGTTCCGCCCATTGGGTAAGTATTCTGTTGATTGTTGAGATTCTCTAGTGCTACTAGGAAGACTGATTGTATTCCTATTGATCATAATGAAAATTTTTACTGGACTAGGTCCCGTGGTTTTTTTATCCCTCTAATTGGGAGTTTCCCCACGTTAAAAATTACGGTGTCTACTATTTTATTTTTTTACCAAATTATTATACTGCTAGAGTATTTTTGGTATTACCTATTTAATTGCACATGCATAGGAAAATATTTATTGCTTTCTCTGTTGATAACATGTTCATTCCTAAGATTTCCCTAACAAAGTGGTATTCAGAGCTTTGGTTATTTTTTATCTGTGCAGTTTAAATAGAGGAACATCAGGGGCCAAATATGATCAAGTTAAATTCCAAAAATTACTCAGTTTGGAAGACTCTCGTGGATTTGTATAATAAGGATTTGTATGATCCTATTGAGGGAGATAAATATAAGCCTGCTGATAAGTCTAAAGCCGAATGGAATAGAATGAATAGAAAGTTGTTGCTTTGATTAGATAGTGGTTGGATCTTAATGTGTATCCATATGTTGATAAAGAAACTAATGCTCAGAGCATGTAGTAGAAATTGGCAGATTTATATAAGAGGAAAAATGTGCAAAATAAGGCATATTTGATTTGAAAGCTAGTGAATATGAAATACAACAAAGGTGATTCAATGCTAGAGCATTTGAGTAGCTTCTAGGAGATTGTCAATCAATTGACAACCAATGAGATTTCATTGTCTGATGAGTTGCAAGCCTTATCGTTGTTGAGTTCTTTGCCTGACAGTTAGGAAGTCCTGGTTGTGACATTGACTAACTCAGCTCCAAATAGGAAGTTAACATTGTCAATGGTTAAAGAAAGCATGTTGAGTGAAGAAGCCAGAAGAAAAGAGCAAGGTTGATTAGTGCCTCTACCTAGTCAGAAGCACTTGTAGAGTCATGAGGGAGAAGCCAGAATAGAAGATCTCATAATATTGACAAGTAAGAGAGCCGTAACAAGTCAAGGGGTAAGTCCAAGACAAGAAAAGAATTTAATTGTTGTTATTGTAACAAGCTGGGACACATCAAAAAGCATTGCAGATACTTGAAAATAGAGAAATCAAGAGAAAGAGATAAAAACAAAAATCGTAAGAATGATAAAGACACTGCTGATGTTGCCTATGATAATGTCCTTGTTCTACATCATGAGAACTTCATAAATCTTACATGTGATGATTCCAGTTAGATTATAGATTATGGTGCCTCATGTCATGTTACTCCTAGGAGTGAGTTTTTCTCTACTTATACTGCTGGTGACTTTGGCAAAATAAGACTATGAGATAAAAGGATATGCAAGATTATTGGTATGGGAGATCAATGGCTTGAAACTAGCATGGGATGCAAATTACAGTTACAAAATTTTAGGCATGCACCTGATATGCGTCTTAGCTTGATGTCAATCAAAGCATTGGATGGAGAATGTTACTACACTACCTTTGGTGGTGGGAAATTCAAAATCACCAAAGGGTCACTAATTGTCGCAAGAGAAGATAGTAGTTTCACTGCTCTCTACCAGTTACCTAGAAATTTGTGTAAAGAGGAGGTGAATGTTATTGATGATTCCACTTCAGACTTGTGGCATATGCGTCTTGGCCACTTGAATGAAAAAGGACTAGGCGTTCTAGCCAAGAATCAGTCTTTTCTAGTAAAAGGTACGTCTCCTAAGACTTACACTCATTGTTTTATTGGAAAGAATGCTAGAGTAGCTTTTCATTATTTAGGACCTCATAAGAGACCATACGTACTAGATTCAATTCACACTGATGTTTGCACTATGGATACAAAAACTCTAGGACGTGCATCATATTTTGTGACTTTTATTGATGACCATTCTCAGAAAGTGTGGGCTTTTGTGTTGAAATCCAAAGACCAAGTGCTCAGAGTTTTCAAGAACTTCCATGCAAGTATTGAAAAAGAAAAGGGAGTGAAACTAAAATGTGTCCGAGAAGATAATGGTGGTGAGTACAGGGGTCCATTTGAAGACTATTGCAGAGAACATAGGATCAGGCTTGAGAAAACAGTTCCTAAGACTCGTCAACATAATGGAGTTATACAGAGAATGAACCGTACAATCAATGATAGAATCAGGTGTATGCTCTCTCATGCAAAATTGTCCAAATCCTTTTGGGGTGAAGTAATGAGAACTGCAGTAGATTTGATCAACCTTTCTCCTTTAGCTCCTCTAGATGGTGATGTTCCACAGAGAGTATGGACAGGGAAGGATGTCTCATATAGTCACTTAAGAGTGTTTGGCTACAGGGCCTTTGCTTATGTTCCAAGAGATGAAAGGTCCAAGCTTGATGGGAAGTCCAAGCAGTGTATCTTCATTGGTTATGGTCACGAAGACTTTGGTTACAGGTTATGGGATCTGGCAAGTAAAAGAATAATCAAAAGCCAAGATGTGATTTTTCTTGAAGACCAAACCATTGAAGATTTTGAAAATTCAGATAAGCCAATGTCTGTTACTAGAAGTGGCAATGATGTTGAGCTAAAGTCTCTTCCTAGTTTTCCCGTTGATGGGGGATATGTAGAAGTTAATAATAGGAATACAGGTGATGAGCCTGCACCTACTCTTGAGGTGCCAGTTGAGCAAGTTCCACCAGAACCACCAGTTAAGCCACAATTAAGAAGATCTATAAGATCGCATCAACCTTCTAAGAAACATCCTTCAAATGAGTATGTGATGATCTCTGATAGTGGGGAGCCAGAAAGCTACTAAGAGGCTATTTCTGATAAGCAGAAAGACAAATGGTTGAAGGCCATGCAAGAAGAAATGAATTCCTTGCATGAGAATCACATCTTTGAGCTGATGAAGTTGCCAAAGGGTAGAAAAGCACTCAAAAATAAATGGGTGTTCAAGCTAAAAATTGAAAGTAATGTCTCACAGCCAAGGTACAAAGCAAGGTTAGTTGTAAAAAGTTTTGAGCATAAGAAAGGAATTGATTTTGAAGAGATTTTCTCACCAGTAGTGAATATGTCCTCTGCTCAAGTTGTGCTTGGTTTAGCAGCAAGCTTGAATTTAGAGGTTGAGCAGCTTGATGTGAAGACCGTATTCCTTCATGGTAACTTGGAGGAAGAAATTTATGTGGAATAGCTAGAGGGTTTCAAGGTTAAGGGAAAAGAGTAGCTTGTGTACAAATTAAAGAAAATTCTATATGACCTCAAGCAAGCACCAAGGCAATAATACAAGAAATTTGATTTTTTTCATGGCAGATCATGGATATAGTAAAACTACTTTGG
This sequence comes from Dalbergia cochinchinensis, assembly GCA_031216125.1. Taxonomy (NCBI): domain Eukaryota; kingdom Viridiplantae; phylum Streptophyta; class Magnoliopsida; order Fabales; family Fabaceae; genus Dalbergia; species Dalbergia cochinchinensis. The sequence continues at coordinate 28,157,876 of CM062374.1, forward strand.
ACCATTGCGTATTTGTCAAGAAATTCTTTGATGGTGATTTCATAATTCTCTTGCTTTTTGTGGATGACATGTTGATTGTTGGTCATGACAAGCATAAGATTTAGAGTCTTAAGAAGGACTTGAGAAAGTCCTTTGCTATAAAGGACTTAGGTTTTGCAAAGCAAATCCTTGGCATGAGGATCACTCGTGACAGGAAGAATAGTAAGTTGTAGTTGTCTCAGCAAAAGTATATTAAGAAGGTGTTGGAGAGGTTTAACATGAGTAATTCAAAGCCTGTTAGTACTCCACTTGCTGGTCATTTCAAGTTGAGTTCACATCAATGTCTTACAAGCGAGAAAGAAAAAGAAGAGATAAAAAAGGTTCTGTATGCATCTGCAGTTGGCAGTTTGATGTACACCATGGTATGTACTAAGCCAAATATTTCTCATGGTATTGGTGTTGTTAGCCAGTTTCTCTCTAATCCAGGTAAGGATCATTGGCAAGCTGTGAAGTGGATTTTTGGTACCTTCGAGGCACTTCCAGAGTTTGTTTATGCTTTGGTAGTGGTCAACCTGTGTTGGATGGTTACACAGATGCAGATATAGCTGGTGATCTTGATTCTAGGAAGTCTACTTCCTGGTACTTAATGACTTTTGTAGGGGGAGCCATGTCATGGCAGTCTAGACTTCAAAAATGTGTTGATATGTCTTCCACTGAAGTTGAATATATTGGTATTACTGAAGCTTCAAAAGAACTATTGTGGATGCAGAAATTCCTGCAAGAGTTGGGCCTTGGTCAAGAAAGGTTTGTGTTATTTTGTGATAGCTAAAATGCTATCCATCTCAGCAAGAGCCAGACATTTCATTCTAGGTCAAAGCACATAGAGGTACGGTATAATTGGATACATGAAGCACTGGAGATAAAGTTGCTTTCATAGGAGAAAATCCATACTAATGACAATGGTTCAGATATGATAACTAAAGCTTTGCCGAAGTGAAGTTTGTTTCTTACAGAGAGAAGGCGGGCTTAGAGAAGCAACACATCCCCACTTGAGTCAGGAACAGGGAGATTTGTTGGTGGGCTTCCCTCCTCAAAGGGCCCAACAACTTACAAAAGAAATTAGAAAAAAAATAGAAATAAAGAAAATCAAAAAAAAGGAAAGAAAATCACGTTACTATAGCGTGGTATTAAGAAGAAGAAAAGAAAGCATGAAAACGTGAATAGAGGAGGAGCGCCACGGAGAGAAGAAGAAAATGGAGAAAGGCAGTGCAGTGGATTCATCTTCAGATGGGTAAACGTACTCTGTTTATCATGAAAATTTAATATGTTGTTTCTGATGTTGAGCTTGACAGTTTGATATAGCCTATTAATTTTATTGCCTTCTCAGGTGGTTGTTCTGTTATACCCACATTGTGGAGTTATATGGTTGTGTTCCGTCCATTGGATAGGTATTCTGTTGATTATTGAGATTCCCTAGTGTTACTAGGAAAACTGATTGTATTCTCATTGATCATAGTGGAAGTTTTTGCTAGATTAGGTCCCATGAGTTTTTTGTCTCTCTAATTGGGGGTTTTCCCACGTTAAAAATTGTGATGTCTCTTATTTTATTTTTCTGTCAAATTATTATACTGCCTAAAGTATTTTTAGTACTACCTATTTAAATGCACAAGTGTGGAGAAATATTTGTTGCTTTCGCTATTGAAAACAGGTTTATTCCTAAGATTTCCCCAACAATTAGTTCATTGTCTTGAGTACCAAACTTGGTATAATATGGGTTTTTTATCTTGGTTGTTTTTAAATCTGAAAATGGGTTTTCTTTGAGTTTATGTTCAATATGTAGCTCTTATTGTTGATGAGAATTGAGAAATTTGAAGCCATGTGTTTGGATAAGTTTATTTTCGGCCATGTGTTGAGCACCCTCCTTATACCATGTTTAGGTAGTGTTTTGGACGTGATTTTGATGAAAATTAAGTGTTTGATCCATATATACATGTATATCTTTTTTATGTATAAAAACTTGGAAATATACTTTTAGGTGGTGTGTTTGGTGGGGTGAAACTTGATATACGAAAATTGTCAAAAATGCATGCCATATGTTTGATAAAATGTCCAAATGAAAGTAAATGTTGGTTAGGGTTGAGTTATTGCAAATTTGTTGGATGGGCAGTTAGTTTGATGCAAAACTAATATTTATAAAAGTATGAATCTATGTTAATGAGGTAATCTTAGAAGTTATATGGATAAACGTGTAAATTCGGCCATGTGTTGGATAAGTCCATTTTACCATGTTTTTGTGATGCTGAGTTGGATTTTGTGATATATATATATTAGAGTGGTGAGCAACCACATGCACAAAAATTGCCCATTATTCATGCTGCTTGTTTGATTAAATGTCTAAATGAAACTAAGAATTAGTTTAGGTTATGTTCTCTTTTGTGAATCTCTAATTATTGAGTAATGAGGCTCTAGTTAAGAGAATATTTCTTTTTTTGGAAGTGAAAAATGGAAGTTTGGATGAGTTTTGATTTATCATATGGTAGCATTTTAGTCTTGGCATAATGGATAATTGGTTACTAATGTTTGTGGTTACCCATTGAGTTGTTGTTGTGCTCTTTCTTATCTTAAAGAAAAGGATTTTAGAATTCATTATTGAAGTTTATGTTTGCATTGCTTATGCGGAAGAGAATGACTTCAAAGAAAGAGGGAAAAGAGGAAAAACTAAGGAATAAGCAACCAGAATTAAGACACAAAGATTAAGGGTTGACTTATGTCGATGAAAAGGGTGTCGACATTGAATCTTTTTGAGGACCAGTGATGACTAGGCATCGATTTTCTTTATAAGTGCACATAAGGGTTTAGGTGTCAGATCACATTAAGGAACTGGTGATAACCAGTTAAGTATGAGCTCATAACTTTTAAAGTATCTAAATCAAGATTAAACGAGAGGAAAGAATAGTGAGATCTATAGGAACAAATAAAAACACAAAAGTTATAAGGTAGCCAGAACCAAAGAAAAGACTTTGACTATAATGTAGTTAATGACTTGCACTAGGATAGCCATTTATGCATGCTTGTGACATTTAATTCATAAGTCTAGTACTTTTTCCATGCATGCATGTCTCTTTAATTATACTAGTAAAGTTCTTTCATGCATGCATGTACATCTCATGCTAAGACCATGCTAAAAGACACCTCTACCTAGGTAAAGAATGGTTGTGAAATTCTAAAATTGAACCTCATAATTGTATATTAATGATTTCAAAGGAAACCAAGATAGACTGGAGATGATTATGATGTCACATTAATTGCACATGCCCATACTGGGATTTCAATTGATTTCTCACCCCTTTCCCTTTTTCCATATCATCTCTAGATGAGCAGGTAGACCATGATGCAAAAACTTAGCTGTTAGAGTACTGTTGCTTTTGCTTTGCTTCGAGATTGCGCTATATCACTTGATCTTATTTGATATTTTGAAATCTTTGGGTTATTTTGCTTTATGCTTATGAATTACATGTCATTTTGTTTTTGGAGTTGATACTTGGATCTTCCTTTTATATTTGGGTTATAAGATCATTTATTCCTTCTATGTTTTGTATTTTGTGGCCTTAGGTTGTGGCTTAGTATACTCTTAGCTATTTTGACCCATGAGACCACTTATCTTCTGATATTACATTAATACGTTTTACGTTGTGGATTGAGTGACACTACATGCCTCATGATAATGTTATGTAAGATGCTAGAATATTGTATTTTGAATAATAGGTTGAGCTATGGATGACTGGTTATTCTGTTTATGATTTTACAGGAGGCATGGTATCTATGCCATTACCATGCTGAATTTTCATTAGAATTTTTAGCAACATTTATGTCTAATATTGAAAAGCTCATGAAATAGGACGTGATTCCTTGATAGTAATTTTTATGACTCGAGCACATAGAAGTGAGTACTAGGGAGTTACAGTGTTAATTTTATTATTAGATTAGAACCTATTTAATTCTTAGGATATGCTAACTAAGTCAACTGATGATTAAAAAAATTATTTTTTTGTAGGATTTGATGATAGAATTTGTTGAAGTACAATGCCTTCAATTTTCTAAGGTTGATAGTAATATCCTATCCATAACTCCAGCAAAGCGAACTTCTCAAAGAATCTGAACAAAAAGCTGATGGAGACATGTCAACTACACAGTTGAAGACTAAGAAACTAGAGAAGCTGAAATGTGTTAAGATTGAGAAGGATTGAAACTTGCTGAGTTTTGTTAGGATTTGCTTATCTTTTTTTTGAATAAGTTAATAAAAAGTCTACTAATCATATCAAAATGATTATGGTTGTAGACAATTTGTCTTTGTTATGGTTGCAAACAGCTGGAAGTTTTTATTTCTTACGCATTATACTTGTGGACAAGTTACGTATTTTATTACAATAATTTAAGGTATTTGATTATTGGTCAAAGTTAGCCTTTTAATTTTAACCATGTTCATATATGCTTAGTCATTTGAATGTTCATAAGCACTAAAATGAAGGAGATAACCTCAAATTTGTATACAGTGTTTCATACAATTGTTGATGTGTTGATATATACTATAGAATAGGCATGGCACTATATTTGGTGCTTCAATTCCATAGAATATGTGTGGTTGCAATGTTTTGTGCTTTGATTCCATTGAATATATAGCTATACTAATCAAGCTCATTGCTCTGTTTCAACAAAATTGTCTTGACTAAGAATTCTTCTTTGTTGTATTTAATTTTTTTAATATCTTTAAAAATATTTTAATTTTTTGTTGTGTGTTTTTCCTATTTTCTAATGCTTGGAATAGGAAAAAAATTTAAATGATTTGATTTATAAATTAACAATTGAAAAGAGCATACAGTAAACCAAGGGGAATACATCAATAAAGTCTTTTCTTTGAAGCATAGTTCTAGAACTATATTTAGTAACACATAATTTCCAATATTAAAGGAAAGTCAGATTGTATATGCCACCTTTGAAGCTTATTGATGTAACACTTCTCCTCCTCTAATTTTAATGTTGACAGTTAACTCTCTTTCTTTATTTAAAGACAATACATTGACCTCTTTTATCCCTAAATTCTAATTTTTTGAAAAAAAATCAGTATGTATATAAGATGACTATTTTATCATTAATTATTTATTCTAATCACCCAAATCTCAATCTATCATTACATAAACTATTCGTGGATGACCATGAAGGTGGGGAGGAAATCTTAATCAAGATCTAATTGGAATTAGACCATGATTGAAATACAGAGTCATAATAGTTTCCTTCATTTGGCAATGAGGTGTACACATATCCTGCTGGAGGATGTCGCAATAGTTCTTGGGCTTAGATTTGGATTTTGGATCTTTGCTTCTCTTTGGTTAATGTATGTTTAGGCTTTAATCTTTATATACTATTGTAAATTTTTTTTGCGGTATCATACTGTCGTTAATTTTTTATTATTATTATTATTATTATTATTATTATTATTATTATTATTATTATTGTTATTATACTATAGAACATTTGTTTAGAATATGTTAGTGATATCATATCTATATTATTAATTTATTATTATATTATTGTTAATTTACAAGTTCAAAAAAATTAGAGATTACTAATTGGATGATACTACAGTGCAATTCTATATTGATACTAATTTCAATTGTATATATACACGTAATATATTTAGACACAAATGGTAAATGAAATAAGAAAATATGAATTGATTGCATAAAATATGTAGGCATAAATAATTTCCATAAATCAATATCATTCATGATCTTTCATTTTTAATTATAATAAATACATTAATTATAACAAATAAATTCGAAATTTGATTTTGATTTACTGAAAGGAGGCAAATGCTCATTATATAATAGAGGCATTCACTACAATATTTCATTATTCAACCTTTTTATCTTCACTCTCAATATTAGAAGGTGACGAACAACAATTAGAGTTATTTATGTCCTAACCCAAAATATGCTAGATTGCAAAGAAAGATAAAAGTACAACGAAAACATGATAGACAAAATGCAAGTACATTGTTTTATTCTTTCCTATAATAATGTTATACCTATTATTAGACCATTTAGAAGACACACATGTATCCCTCTTGGACACAATGATCGGTATCTAAGCCTCATGATTATGAATTGGACTAATTCAGTTGGAGGAAAGTGACGGATTTCGTAGAAATGTGTAAGAGTTTTCCAGCAATTTTTTTTCATTTTAGTCAAATTCGATAAGGTGATACCTATAGTGTACAATTTTAGGCTTTCAACCTGTGACAATTTCTCCATCTTCCTTTACAATGAGAGGCAGATAATGATGTCATTAATGTGTGTCATGCCTCTAACGTACGACTTCCAAAAATTATTTGCACTTGACAGCTCATTAATTCTAGATTTTCAATTCCCTTAACACTTACTTAGTTGTCAACGTGTACTATCAAGCAAGGAAGTCCTAAAGCAGAACTGCTTCAACAAGCAAGTCTTATTATATGGGATGAAGCATGCATGGTAAATAGATTTGCTTTTGAGGCATTAGATCGTACAATGAGAGATATATTGAGGTTCACAAACAATAAGTCTAAAGATGAACCATTTGGTGGAAAAACTATTGTCCTTGGAGGAGACTTCCGTCAAATACTTTCAGTTATTCCAAGAGCTTCAAGAGAAGAAATTGTAAATGCCACCATAAACACATCAAATTTGTGGCCGCATTCCAAGGCTCTTAAACTGACAAAAAATATGAGGTTACAAGAAACAAGTTCATCCTCTGTTGATTCAGAATTGGGATTGTTTGCTAACTGGATAGTTCAAATTGGAGATGGAAAGCTAGGAATTGACCATGATGAGATTGTAGAAGTTGAAATTCCAGCAGAATTCTTAATTTTAGAGTCACCTTCACTGCTAAAGAGTATTGTAGATTTCACTTATCCAAATTTATTGAATAATTTGAAAAACTATTCCTTTTTTGAGGATAGAGCATTGCTAGTGCCTACTCTTGAAGTAGTTGAAATGGTTAATGAATTTGTGCTTTCTCAAATTTCTAGTGAGGAAAAAAAGTATCTGAGCTCTAATTCATATTGCATAGCTGATGAAGATATTGGCATTGAACGTGATTGGATAATTGCTGAGTTTTTAAATGAAATAAAGTGTTCTGGCATTCCAATTCATAAATTAGTTTTGAAAAAGGGAGTTCCAATTATGTTGTTAAGGAACATTGATCAATCTTCCGAATTATGTAATGGAACAAGATTGATTGTTGAAGAATTGGGAAACAATGTCATTGGAGCAATTGTTGTGACTGGTAATAAAATTGGAGAAAAAGTTTACATATCTTGATTGAATCTAATACATTCTGATCCAAGCACGCATCTCAAGTTTCAAAGAAGATAATTTCTAGTTACTCATTGCTTTGCTATGATCATTGATAAAAGCCAAGGTCAATATTTATCATTTGTTGAGTTGTTTTTACCCAAACCTGTCTTCACTCATGGGCAACTTTACGTGGCTATCTCTAGGGTAAAATCAAGGAGTTTTTTGAAAATATTGATATTGGATGATAATGGGAAACCTTACAACATAACAAAAAATGTTGTTTATCCAAAGATGTTTCAAAAAATTTGAATTTCAAGTTTGGATCTGCATTTTATATTCTTTATTTGTTTTATTAAACAAAACATTCAATGCATTGTGATCAAGTCTTTATATTTTTTTTTTATTATATTGTGCAGAGTGGCATATGAAGATCAAAACACAAAACAAAATTCCTATGTAATTAATCCTTTGTAATCCTTTTTTTTTTCTACAATGATCATGTGGAATATTTATTTTTAATCATAAAATTATTGTTAATTATCTACTTTTATTGTTTATTAATTTACAAAAAGATGCTACCCAATAATTTGTTATATACTCAATTTCAAACTTTTTTTTTCTTATCACCCTGTATATCGCATGGGTCAAAACACTAGTTTCTGTATATTTGTTATTAGACGCATAGAGTCCTTTTGTTCCTTTCACTTTAGTTAGTTCATCATATTTTGTTCTTGATTTTCATTGCAATTTTGTGCAAGCCTTGCCCTCTTCCTCATCCCGAAATTTCAAGTTAAGTCCTCTGCATTTTATTTCAACAATCTGTTTTCATTACTAACACCTTAGTCCTTCCTCATTCTAGTAACATTATGTTGCTCTTCGTTATGCAGTAGGGCAGGCTCCTCATCATTCAACTATGAGTAGTTAGAAATTTCTTCTTGCTATTTTCATTTGGAGCTTGATCCTTAAAAGGTTTGTCATTTATTTGATGCTTTAAATAAACACATTCCATTCCTCCATTATTTTCGATAACTAATTACTAATTACTTCTTTTGCAGGATGTACCTAAGTTCCCTGCTTTGTTTTCAAAGCATTTGAAAAGAAATAGGACCTTTTATATTGTACCGATCCAGCCGATAACAACATAGGTTGAGGAACACGAGACTGCATGTAGTTGTTTGGTAAATCTAACTCTTCTCTATTTATATATTTGATTTTAATTGTTTTCATGTTTTAGAAATTTGTTTAATATGGATATTTCCATTGTTAAGAAAACCGGACCGGACCGGCCGGTCCGGTTAAGTCCAAAAAATCAGAGGAGTTAAAACCGGTCAAAACCAAGAAAAACAAGGAAAAAATGAGAACCAGTCTGACCAGGCTTTTTCTTTTTTGTAAAACTTAAAATTTTTTGTTTTTTGATTCTAAAACTTAAATATTAATATCTTATGACAGTCATAGAGTAAAAACTAAAAAAAAAATAAAACCAAAGAAGAACATTAATAAAAATTATTGAGTTATTGTTCTCTTCTCTCCATTATTCGTGGACTGCTCACGTAAACCTTACTGGTTATTAACAAGTATTGTTTTCAAATGTTTTGTGATCATATTGTGAGGTTAGAAATTTTATATAGATTATTTTTATTTATATAGACCTATGAATATTTTTTTTATTGATTATATTAATGTTAATGATTTAATATATTTATTTATGTTCCAATTAATCATATGTATATTTTTATTATATTCTAGTTGGACCCCGGTTGAACCGGTTGGACTTCTAAACCTTTGAATCAGGATCATGACCAGTTCGATACCCGATCCGGTTTTCTCTTCCTTGGATATTTCTATTATCCCATTTTAGTTTGTCCTTGGATAGAGTTTATCATGGCTAATGGTAAAAGATATCCTATGAAACTACGATGGACCAGGAAAAAGGTTTGGGAAATTTATCTCACCAAAGGATGGAAAAGAGTTCCTAGGGATTATAATATGTGTGCTATGTTACTATTTTTAGGCCGACTGCAAATGTTGGCAATGAGGGATCTTTGTTTGTGGAGATTGTTCGCATTTGATGCTGTTGTGATTTAATTTACTTCAAAATTCCTAGGGAAATTCTGGTTCAATATTAAAGTTTTGTTTCCTATTCCAGTGAACTAATTATGTTTGGTTCAGTTAAGATTCTAATATTATCTATTTTTATCTTTATGTTATATTCAGGTTTTTTTTTTTTTTGTTATTCTAATAGAGGGTTCATAACGTAGTGAAATTGATGATATGTTGATTTCTCCTTCATTTCATTTTCCTCTTTTTTTTCTTGAGAAATGTACAAATGATCATTTCTATCATTTCCTTTTATGCGGACCTTCATGTCAATCAATGTGATTATTTTTATTTTTTTATTTAAATGGAACCAATCATTAGTGTGAGTAAAAGAATATTTATTTCTTATATATTTAATGAATAAAAATTATTGTGAAAGTTAAAAATTATTTCATATATATTTATTTCATATCCATGAAATTTTTTTAAAATAATATATGATTAATAATTTCAAGATTAATTTCTCAATCTTATATTTCTCCAATCATATATCTTTATCATATATCATTTTAACACTTACAATAATTATATTACAATTATAATCAATTCAACAAATTTAAATGATTTTAGTTCAATTTATATTTTGTGAATAAATTATATTCATATATTTAAAAAAATGATGGTAAACGAATATTAATAGTTTAAATTACTATTAATTAATTTTATATTATATTTTTTATATTATTTTAAAAGACGGTTATTACACAGTAATGATTAAAACTAGGGATGATTTTAACCATATTATTTGTATTTTAATACAATAATTAATATTTAGTTATTTTCATTTATGTTATTGCCATATTTACATATTTATATTTTCTCTATCTCCATATCATACCCTAAATGCATATTTCCATATTTGTTAACAGGTGTATGGGTGAATTGTGTATCAGTTATGCTAAGGGAAAATTTGGGGGGACGGGGGGCGGGGGCGGTGGCGGTGTTGTGTGTGATGCTATGCTATTCCGGATTTTATTTTCTTAAAATGTTCGCTTTCATGTTAGATTGACTATGTGGAATGATGCATATTTGGCAGTTTCAACTTTCTCAATCAATGAATGAACGTACTTATCAGTTGTATTACTAGTTATTAAAGTTTTGATCATTGATGGGCATAGTTCTAAATTTCTAATGTTTACAACTTGTTTAAATGAAGAGACAAGGATGCTAGAATTTGACAAAAAAACTACTTTAATAGACTCCGGAGTAGGAGTTGGGATTGGCAATTAGGTTAATTATTATGAAATGGTCTTGAATGAATGCAATAAGCATGAATATAATCAGCACCAATCTTTTATTTAGGAAAACATTCCATAGGCTGACATGGGATGAAGTAAAATTTGAGATTCAAGTTGTGTCAAATTTTGGTATCCTTTCCTTATGTATAAGACGACTCATAGTGAGTTCTAATAGCAAAGAATGTAACTGTTTGAGAAAGGACACTAATTCAATACATATTTTACACAACTACCAGTATAGTCCAATCAATCCTCAAATAGACAAGCTATTTGAGGCATTTAACATAAGCATGAAACAAATCCCTTCACGTCCAATGGTGCCCCTAGCCATTATGCCAACAGCCCAAATTTTTTCTTTCCTGTTATTTCTTTGATTTTTCTATTTTCTTGAATACTTTAAGCATATGATTTGTTTAAATTGTCTAAATGTTGTTTTTCTTTTTAGCCCTTTTTCTTTGGATAGATGCTTAACTACCTTTCACTTGGCAGTCAATTCCTATTATATTGGTTGCGGTTTTTTTTTCATGGTATAGTTGCGTAACTTCATTCAATTCCTATTTGTTCCAAAATAATATGATAAGTTTATGTTTTAAAAGGTTCATATATGCACTTCACTTTGCTTCATAGGTTTATAGTTTCATTCTGCTGAACGTTTAAATATGCACAAGTATGCTGGTTTGTCATTAAGTATTTACATGTGACTTCTCTTAGAGAGTATATGGTCTACTTGCATGTAGTTAATAATTATTATCATTTTCGTTGATCGCACGGGTCATGCAAATGTAATAGTTCAGCTTATGCACATTTACTTTATTTTTTGTTAAATAGCTAATTTAAACTTTTTTTATTTTGCATATCATACAAATGTCGTGGAAGTTTCATAATATCTTGGTCAAATTAAATATAATTTAGTTGCATTACATTGTTATAGTTCATGTATATAATATTATCATAACAATTATTTCTATCATCATATAATCCACTTTACATCAAATCTAATTAACATTTCCGTGCATAGCATAGGTATCACACTAGTATATTATAAAACGAACTAAAATGAACGAAAGATTGTGTTTCTGTGATGTATGGGAAAAGTTGCATGTGTCGAATTTCAGCAATGAAGCCTAGTTTGTGAATTTCTAGATCGAGCTTTTTAGGACCTCAAAACACCAACCAAAAAAGTAAAAAGGGGGCAAAACAAACTATAAAAGAACTTGCGCGTCATTTAGTTTGTATAGAGTAAAAAAGAAAAGACATGATTATTATTGTTAATATTGTTGTCAATAGTAGTTGTGACGATAGTACCATATTAAATGCTTATTGCAAAATAAATTTATAGTAAATATTCACTTTGCTTCCCCAAGCTATATTTATAAATCAATTTCAATATTCCAACATATTTGATTAAAAGATAATATGGATAAAAATTACATGAATAAGCTTAATATATTATTTACATATAAAGATATCTTTATAATTTTTAATTCCACTTTTATCCTCAACCAACCACAATTAAAACTAGAAAATTAAGATTTTAGACTTTGAAGTTGTGAAACGAGTCAAATTAATCCAGTATTTGTAAGCCACTTCAACACATGATTGAGCAACAAATTCCATTATAACAATGTTATTTACAAACAAATTCATGTTACAATAATTATACTTATTTCATTGCACAACTTTATTGATAGCAGCCAAAGTAAAATGCTACCCTATAATCAACATATCAATTAAAGTGACACATCAACGAAAATGTCATGACACTAACAGAGATAAGGCGAAGGATTATCTAATATTTTGCAACTTCAGAAATTAACAAAATTAATTTCTAAGTTTTCAAGGATTAAAGTAATCACGCATGGAACTTACAACAAGAGCTAAAATACACTTACTCGGTAAATGTGTTGAGGACTACTGCATATGATGGGGTACCCGGCGGAAAAGCATAGACCAAAATAACTTTTCCCTATAAACGCGCAGAGAGTCATTCTGAAATGAAGCTGAACCACTGAATACTAACTACTCAACGGGACGCAGTGAAAAATGATTTTGCAAGTACAAAAATAAAAGAATAAGAAAGTATCACTAGCCGCGAGTACACAACTGTAAATCACAGCAACAATAATATATTTAACCATATGAACAATAACGGTGAATGATGCAGACAAACGAAACTCAACCCTTTTAATCCCTTTTCCCCCCACCTTTTTTTTATTAATCTTCCTCCGGTAATAACTCCCAAAAAAAGGCAGATAGGTGATTGTCACAAAACAAAAAAAAAAACAAAAATAGGTCCAGCCTACCCACACACTTCAACTGAATGGATAATTCTCAGATATTTCCATCACATCCTTCTCATCTCCATTCTAGTAAAATCAACGCCCTCCTCATGTGTAGCTTCAACAGCCAAAGACGAAAATAGACATTTTCAAACTTCATCTACGCCTACTTAGTCATCTAGATATCCAAATATCCATACCATGTACAGAAGGGAACTCCAAAATTAAGCCGGGCGTCTCCCTACTTAGACAATTTTTTATAATTTTTCTCCACCAGACATTAGGACACTGATGCAACCATTGTCTGCTACCATCGTAAGAATTGAACTAAGTAGTACCCAAGCTGCCTTCTGGCTTAGATTCTGTTCTGACATAGGTGAGACCCCGAGTAGCAGGTGCAGAAACACTGCCCGTATTCAAAGATGTACTGTTATCAGATTGACTACCCTGAGCATCCCGCTTCCATTGCAAGCTCCTGGCACCCAGTCTAATTGGGGCGCGAGGTCTAAATGCACTAGAAACACCTCTAGGGAAAGGAAGTCTGGAAAACCTAGCAGAAGGAAATGGAGAACCCCTTATACGTGGCCATACCATGCTTGAATATGGTTCTTGATGTGCAGCACCTTTCTTGACAACCTGAAAATCAGTAAACAGCTAAACAATTAGTTCACCTACCTTGTCTTTAGATTGAAAACTACAAAAATTGCGTACACATAACATGTATTATCACCAAACATATGTTCTCATCAAGCCAGCAAAGTTGACTTATCCTGACATGATTTATATCTAAAACTGAACTTATCAAACCCAAGGTACGACTACAAAAGACTAGGACAATATACTAACCCAGCTATCAAACCGACAAAATGTTCATTATCTGCAGAGACTATATGTATCCCAAATATATTAATAACTACTATAAAAATATTCATCCATATAATGCAATAGAATTGTAGGGAGAAAACTGCCCAAAGAAAACTAAATAAATTGTGGAAAAAGCCTCTACATAACTGTAGTGCAAAGCTCTGATCAATACCTTGAGAATGCGTGACAGGTAAGAAGTGCCATCCAGAGATAAAGCATTCTCCGCAGCTTCTTTACGCACGAACTCAACATAAGCTGCCCTGCTCAAGTAATTGTGAATCAATATAAAGTTGCAAACAAAATGTAGTTGTACTGAACATATAATGAGTAAAACAAACTTCTGAAACATCTTACCCTTTTGGTTGCCCTGTTGCTGCATCCGTAACTATAACCACTTTTAAAATTTCCCCAAATTTATTAAAGTGCCGAGAGAGGCCATCTTTGGTAGCAGCAAAATGAACCTGTGATAACCAATGCAAGACAATTTTAGAAATCAAACAAATCCTGGCTACCACCTGACCCCTCCCCCCCCCAAGAACAAAGGAGCAAGGAGCTATTACATTGCTAACAAAAATGGTTCTGGAATCAGCATCCTCTGAAGGATGACCAGAAGCACTTAAACCTGAACACATTAGATGCAGTCAATCATACACCTGATAAATCTCCTATCTTTCAAAAGTAATTAAAGAAAGGTCAGATACACAGCAAAACGGGTAACTCAGATATGTAAGGAGGTTATGTTAATGAGGTAAGAGGAGCAAATATTGGCTATTAAACCAGACAAAAATGGTATGGATTAAAAGTTATTTAAAGGTCACATAATCACCTAAAAAAATCACATGAATTCATATTTTAATCTTGACCATTAATTTAAAATCTAATGGTCAAGATATGCTCTTCTTACTTAACTACTTGCTATGCTTCCTATATATATATATATTAATAGGCCAGATATATAATTGTTATGTGTCTCTTGAAAGCAAGAATTTCCACTAAAGAAGATTAGAACATACCTGAAGTAGATAATTGTGCCTTATTAGACACTTTCTGAACATCTGGAGTCGGGTTTACCTGTCAAATGTCATCATATCAATGAAAAAGATTTATAACCAAATGCTTTTAAGCATGATGTATTTATTAACAGCAACTCAATGTCCCAGAATGTATGCATGAACAACTCACATTGCCATTACTAACTTTCAGGGTGTTGGCATTCTCTTTCACCAGTCGCAAGCCAGTCCTGGGAGCTCCTGTTTCACTGTCTAAATCCTTATGACCATCTAATTCTGAAATCTCCCTTGATTCCTGAAAATGTGGTGGCTTCCAAGTATTTACATTAACAGAAATATTTACTATCTTATGAGAAGTGTTAGGTGCAGCAGCAGCTTGCTCCTGTTCTCTATTCCGTTTTAGATGCAAACCGTCATCAGCATTTTTGGCTACACTATACTGCACCATCAATGAATCATCGCTCCTGTTTCCAACAGAGGTGCCAATATGAGAAGCTCTAGTCATCCTACGATCCATGGAGTTAACATCACGAAACCCTTCATTATCTGAAGTATAATCAGAAGGAAAACCAGTCTCATGTTCCATCATTGCCACATTTGACTGCCCATTGTGATCAGAACTTTGGATATACAGTGATTGATTTTGTTCCTGATGTTGGTAATTATCTTCAAGTTGGCTGTTATCATCTGATGATGGGTTCATATCACAACCGAGTCGATCAAATACACAGCGAGAGGATTTGTATTTTATCACATCTTCAGCAGCTTCTGCCACAGCCTTAATCACTGGTGCCATTGGATTTGTAACCCTGGAAGCAGGCCGTACCCGCTGAGAACGTTCTACCAAAGATGAATCGCCAGAGGATGTAGAAACTACAGAACGAAGACGTTTCAAAGATGGCTCCACCAAAATCCCCAAATTGGATTGCCTAGAAGTAGCCACTGCATCTCGCACCGCAAACTGAAGCAGCCGTCGAGGAGCAGCAATATTTACTTGAGAGAGTGCATCCCTCTGTCAAAGGTACTCATTAGATGTTTGAAAGCAAAAGATCAAGAAGTACTTTGTTTCACAAAAACAATATGCACAAATGGAGAGCAAAATAAGGTTAACAAGGAAAACACACATTGTTATAATTACATCAGCGTCAAGGATATCACATGGATATCAACCCGTCACAGGGTCATGGAAAGAAGCATATGAAATCCATGATGAGGGAGTGGTCATAAAAAAGGAAGGCTTGGATTGAAACACAATTCAAAAGCAATTTAAGAAAACAAAAAGACCAGTGTTGATAGCAAGTTAAAACAAAATAATTAATTCAACTGCAATTGCAAACATACTCAGGAAAATATTTTAGCAGTTCAAACCTTTGTCCTCTGTTGCTCATCAACTCGGCCCCTTTTCCTCCGAACTGGAGATTTGGGAGACAGTGACGTTGGACCTCGATTAACCTTAGGCCGGGGTTTTTCCTCAACATTAGTAGTGTCAACAACATAGCTTTGAATGGGAGGTGGTTCACCTTCAACCCTGACCAATCCTTTCCAATCTTTGTTATGTCGATTTCTAGATAATTTATCAGACTTTTCTCTATCTGACTCTCCAGCTTGGACCTCTGATACAAGCTTTTTCTTGGGAGCTTCATTCTGCAACTCTTTAGGGTGTACATACAAATCTAAATTCAAATCCAGATGATCCCACAGCCTGTTAACAAGATACACATACAAACAATAATTGGTGTAAATACTATATTTATTGCAATTAAATTGACCCTGAACTTATCCATCAAATAGAGACTAAGTGAAATTACCAGGATACAAAAGAATCACTGTCATCCCCCAAAAAAACATTCAACTCATTCCTTGCTTCTTCTTTCCGCCTACCATTCCTCAATAACACAATAACATATTCCTGCCAATGCATAAGGAGAACTTCAGTTTACTCAATAAAGTCAAATTCTTCCAATGAAAATTCAGACTTCGTATTAGTTGCCTTTATCAACATCATATCCATTACTAAAAATTTAAAAAGAAAAATACCATTCTACTTATTCAACTAAAATAAATGAATGAATAATCATAATCATAATAATAGATTACAGAAAATGAAGAAATTCCAAACACAAAACAGCCTAGAGGACCTTCAACTTCAACTGTAAATTACACAACATAACTCAGCAAGTCAGCATCTATACAATAACAACAATCAAGACTTATCCCACTAGGTGGGGTCTGATAAAAACCATAATTAAATAAATCCATTTAGAGTAAGTCTTTTCTAATGGATTCTGAAATTCACGGTCTTCCTCTACTTCATTTAATCTAGCTACCTTCCATTTGATATGCTTTTCTGCAAGGGCTGGACCAGAGGTAATATGAAATTCTGAAAATAAGTGTATTTCCCTAACAGTTTTTTATACAAGTGAGGAAGTGTTAGAGCTCCTATAGTCTAAGACTTCCTTACAAATGACAAACTCACAAAAGACAGTAACTAATCACTTATTCCCTCTATTTATAGCCAACTAACTAACTACCTACCTATCTCACTAACTAATGGGATCCTAAAGTTTTCTCACTGGAGGCACCACCGATCTTTTCCTCACATGAAAAGACCACCTAAGGTGAGTTACTGTCATCTCCTCATCAGGTGCTTCTCCAACTTTATCTCAACTACACTTGTTCTAATCATATCTTTTCCTGTATGTCCATTCATCCACCTTAAACCTTAACATTCTCATCCCTGGTAAACTCATTATTTGCTCTCATTGGAACTGCACAGGAAAATTTCTCTATCTGATAAAATTTATGTTCAAGCTGAGAGGCACCAAAAGATAATTGACAAACATTCTAATAAGACGCATTAAAAAGAAATTATCTCATTTCATAATTTCATGTCATTCCATACTCAGATCCCATAAGTTGGGGCACGACCAAAAATACCAACAGAAATCCAAATAATAATCCAAAACCAAGTTGAATCCAACTTGATCACCCACGGTATGACCACTACGGTTCCCAAGCTGGACATTAGTTCATCTTCATTCTTACACTTTTCTTTTTATGTAAAACTGAACAAAAAATCAAGTACCATCACTGAGAGTCTGAGACAAGAAAAAGCAAAGGCCTCTCATTGAGTGCAAAGCATTTCAGTACCTTCTAGGAAAAAAAAAAATTTAAATGAAGACTAATGCTTAATTTATATATTCCACTGAGTTTTAGCAAGTATTTCCAAAATTAATTTCTGCTTATGCACTAAATATTTTTATTTCACTTAATTTAGGTTGTATAAAATCCTTATTTTTATCAGGCCATATCTGAGACAAGAATAGTTTAGCATAAAGTTACATATAATTTTCAAAATAGAAGCATGTGAAGTTTGTTGAGCATTGCATAATTACAGTCTATAAGTTCAGGCTCATTCTACAGGGTACATAAGGAAGCACCAGCTAAGCAGATGTGCATGCACAAGCCCAACAAATACAATATGTGCAACAAGGATTCAAATATCAAAAGCAATTAGCTCACATAATGCATCAGATTTATCACAGTACACCCATCGCCTTCAATTCTATTGCCACAAGCCCAATAACTTACCCCATGGCCAATACACTCATCTAAATATCCACTTCACACTACACATTCCATAAGTTGGAGAAACCCTATCCCTTCTACTCACATTCTAGGGGGGACTTTCGACATAAAACCTTCTCCCATCATTCAACTGAATTCATACCACAAAACGAATATCCAGGAACTGCAACAATTGACTCATCAAAGAGAAAATCATAGGAAATCTCAGCAGCCAACACATCAAATAACACACAACCACAATTTCTGAAAAACCAGCCGCAGACTTTGATCCGAAAAGGACAAAACTCGTACAATCTAGAGAAGGAAAAAGAAAACGCACAGCACATTATTCACCACTCATTCATAAACGGTGCCATTTTAGGGTCGTACCACAAGAGTGTCATCGGTGTAATCCCCCATGAACTCCTTGAGCTTCTCGCTCACACTCTCCCGCAGCTTCGCCACACCGTCGGCAGTGAAATTCGCCTTGAACACCCGATCGCCTTCCCGATCGACGCTCCCCATCTCAAATCCCGAGAACAAAAGAACACAGCAAACAAAGAAGAAGAAGGGAGAAAAAAAACCCTAACGGATGCGTCTCTCTCTCGCTCACTGCATCCACCAAAATCGCGATGCTCTAAAAACCCTAACAAACTCTATCGCGCGAATAAATCAGGATCCTGGGAGAGTCCGGTGAGGAATCGGCGGAGGATAAGAGAAGAGAAAGGGGTATGTGGTATATGAATTTTCTCGGGAATTTGAGGGGAAATTTTTGCTCAGTCATGGAGAAATCCTCCCGCAGCGAGCGAAAGAATGCGGGAGATAGAGAGAGAAGGAAGAGGAATGCGATTAGCAGGGAAGAGAACGCAATATATACTCTCTTAGTCGGTTAGAGTAGTGGTACCCGTACCACCAGGATGGCGCAAAGAGAAAGAGAAAACGGGGTTTGTCTATTGCTGAGGTGGTGGTACTGATGGCAATTGTGTGCACAATGTGGGTTGTGCGAGTATTTCTTTGTTGCTAATGCACATTTACTACTTTCAATTTCTTTGTTGTGGTGCATTAAGAACAAAGATCCCTATCCTTTATAATAATACCAATGCTATTAATCTTCTAAAGAATCCTATCCAGTACTCTAAATCCAAATATATTGATATAAAATATCATTTTATTAGAGATCACGTTTGGAAAAAATGATGTTAAGTTAATATTTGTGAATACTAAAGATCAAGTGTTTGATATATTCACTAAACCATTAATTGAGGATCATTTTTGCTATTTGAAAAGGCTTTTAAACCTCAAAAGTTTTTAAAACCTGCATTATATGCATAACATAACACTTTCTAGAGTACCCTTACAAGACTCTGAATTGAAGCCTTCAAAGAATACTATCCAAACAAGTTTAGAAAGTCAGAACAGAAGCTCAGAATATGGATCAGAGGTGTAGAAAATGAGTCAGAAGGACTTTGGAGCTCATAAGTGGTATGAAGACTTAGATATTGCTCTTGAAGTTCAAATACTACTTATAGTCTCTAAAGGATATTTAATGGCAGGATAGTTCTCACTCCTTTTGAGTTTCTCTCTCCCACGTCTTCTTAGCATCCAGACTTTATGTCACGTCACATTGATAACTGCACATACCTCTTATCTCTCACATAAAAGCCCTTCATCTTCAATCTCAAACAATTTTCCCTCATCCTTCAAACTGTTTCATCTCCTCGTGCAAATCCTCTCTCCATTAGCCTCTCATCCTCGCAAATCTTCAAACCCTCAATCTCATTCCTTCAATCTTTTGAAACCACTAACTTAAATGGCAGAAGGCAAGCAGCTCAACTGTAGCATAGCCAAAAAGGGTACGTTCTTCATGTATAATGAATCCCTAATGCAAGAGCAATACAAAAACAACTTTTCCTAGAGGAAAGTGGCTCGAAGAAAGAAGTTGAGAAAGGAGCTAATGAATGATGTGCCTATTTTGAAGGAGGTTTTCTCTTTTCAAAGCTAGGGAGATTTCCTGGAAATCTCTTATAGAATATTCCCTAGGATGGTGACTGCCTACCATTCCCATCTTGAAGTGAAGTCAGAATCTATAGTAAAGATCACAATCAGGGACACTTACATGGAGGTTGGAATTTCTGGGCTCTCCAACATTGTTAGATCACCAGCTGCAAGGGTCACTTGCTTGGCTCAGAGTGATTGGTTCAAATATCTTGGTGTTAGTGCTGAAGAAGTCTCCAGGTATCTCATTGACTCTCTTAGATATAGGCCTAGTGTGATTACCACTGCTTTGCTAAGTCCTAAGGCCAAAAAAGTCTTCACAGCAATTCACCTCACCATCCTTCCAAGGTTGGAAAGCACTAATGTGCTTGTTAGGATAGACTACATGTTGTTATATTGTCTATTGGCAAAGAAGAAGGTGAAATTGCCCAAACTCATCATGGACTTCATACTTGAGGCCATCACCAAGGACAAGAGAAAAACTACTATTGTTCCCTATGGTATGCTACTGACAAAGGTGTTTCAATACCTGGCATATCCATTGGCTGAACAATGGTTTGAGCATATGGTGGATACAAAGTACACCATGCTCTTCTACAAAACCATCAAGAGAACAAAGTCTATACCTGTGAAAACTAGCTCCAAAAGACAAAGCTTCCAAATCATGGATGGAAAAATAGAAAGAGTCATAGAAGAAACAAAGGAAAAGAAAAAAGGAAGAGAAGGGCAAAAGGAAAAGAACTGTGATTCTCCTTAACAGCAACTCAAAGGACACTGAAGAAATTGAAGAAGAGTCTGAGAGGGCTAAATCTATAGAAGTCTCTCTCAAAATTGAAAACAGAAGCAAGCAGAAGCAAGATAGGATGCAAAAGCAGGAACTTCCAATCCATTCGAGCCTTCAGAGACTGAGGGAAAATCCTAAGGGAAAGCCTGACCAGCTTCCTATTAGAAGGTAAGATATAGAGCACAAATACAAAAAATTTCCCAAAGATGTGCCTAAGGCTGCTTTGATCTTGAAGGAGATACTTGAGGCTGAACAAGTTGGGATTGCTATTGAGGACAAAACTTACTCTGAAGAAGAGGATGAAGAAGAGGCTGAAAGAATTCTCAAGGAGAATAAAATTCTCCAAGAGAATAGGAAGATGGAGGAAGCACAGATAATAGAAAGGGCCAAAGACGTTCAGGGCTTAAGCAGAAAAAGGTCAAAATCTTCTATCCCTGAACCTTTTATAGAGATTGAAGAACAACCAAGCCTACCAATGACCCACCAATTTGGGTATACCTCCTTCCTAATCTCTACTACACCTCCAAGAAGCCAGATTCCGTTAGAAACCAGCTCAACAACTGTATCCATAAATGCTACTAAAAAGGTTGTTGATGCTGAAGCTGAAATAGCTCCATTTGAAGCTCTAGAAACTATTCCCAAAGGTATTGATGAAGACTCTCAAACAATAAAGCAGATGCTGAAGTACATGTCCAAAGACATGGAGAAAGAGTCATAACTTGAAGGGAAGGGCTCTAAGAAGCTCAAGATCTACATGAATGAGCTCTCTGATTATGCCCTAGAGCCCATAGTATAAGAGCTAGAGGAGGAAGCTGCTAGGCCATCAAAAGCCATAATCCTGAAGCATATTCCTCATCCGTCTCCATCCATCAGAATAATTCCAGTAGAGGAAAATGATGAAACTTCAGAGACCAGCTCTTACTATTACTATTTTTGTTCATGCTCCTACTGATGATGTTGTTCATGCTCCTACTATTACTATTTTTGCTCCACTCACTTCACCTGTTGATGTTCTACCAACCACTTCACCTGCTACTGCTGTTACTAAAGAAGAAGATGGTTCATCTAAGTTTGGGGACATTGTTCCTCTAGACATTCCAGAGCCTGCTCCCAAGGCTGCCCTAATAACAATGACAACAATACGCTTTCCTAGCTAACCTCAAGTAAGCCACAACCAAGTTTCTCAGAGGTCTAGCTCTTGCTACACAATTAGTGAGATATGGCTACCAAATTTGATAGAGTTGAAGCTTCAAATAGAGAGATTGGAGCTCAACTGAGGAGGCATGAAGAGTTGCTTTTGCAACTTCTTCAAGAACCCAGAAGAGGAAGCCAATGATGGTGTGGCCTCAAGCACAGACCTTTTGCTAATGACAAAAAGGGTAGAAAAAAGAGAAAAGAAAATCTTTTGTAAAGAAAATCTCTTTTGTTGAGAGTCAAAGTGGTCAAGCTGAGGGGGAATGCTTCAAAAAGATCTTCAGACAAAACCAACTCATGCATATCATTTTTTTTTTTGTTTTGATGTTCTAAACCATTTATTATTTGTTTTGGATTATATTGATTATTTTGTTTCCCATGGAACAACTTCTTAAACTTTGCACCACAAAAAAATCAGATCGGTCACTAATTTGATGAAATTAGTCGCTAAACCTGGTTGTGACTGATTTAGTGACCGAAAACAAAAGTTGCTAAAACCATGGTGGCTAAAATATTAGTAATTCTTGTGATTGATTTAGTGACCAATTTTCCCAACCATATGACTAATTTTAGTTGGTGGGTTAGTGTGCTATTAGTGACCGATAAATCGGTCACTAAATCTTGTGACTGATTTAGTGATCGATTTTCCCATCTATATAACCAATTTTGGTTGGTGGTTTGGTGTGCTATTTGTAACATCCTAATTTTCAATCCAATACTCCTAGAACGTATTTAGGTTGACCATTAGTCTATTACTCTTTTAATCTCTTTTTTAAAACGTTTCTTTAAAATACTTAACGAAAAATACGAGTAAATTTTTTTCTGAAATATAAATGCAAAGTAAGAGCCATGCATATCTCAAACGAGCATTATCATAAAGTGTATTGCATGAAGATAAGAACATCAAATAACTGCATAACCTTGGACAATCATATGCACATCGACAGTAATATTATATTAATATAATAAACTGCCCACCTATGAAAGACGGGATGAGTTTGATACATCATAAGTGCGAATACAACTAAAAAGGAAATACAAGGAAAGCATAAAGGAAATCACCCTTACCCTAGTGTACCTAAGATGGATAACCTCTAGAACAAAAGAAGGCTACCCTAGTCTATGCGTGGTGTGTGCACTAACTCTCCCCAAGAGCCTTTATTGCTGCGGTCTCGAAAAGGGCGGGATATAACCAATCCACTGACATATCTCGGTAGGAGTGACCGATTGATGTGGCTGGACGTGAGCTCTGCGATGGGGGCGCATCGCCAACCTCTGAGCCAATCTCGGCTGAGTCATGGTCTCCTCGCTACCCTCTCTCATGAGCGAGGGAGAGGGGGCAGAGCTCTCACTGTACGGATGGGTCGGTGGGTCCTCCGAGGGCTCCGAAGACTATGAGCGAGGCACATAGTCTGGAAAGTCATGTACAACTGACGCAATGGTGTGGGTACGGAGAATCCTCTTGTTACGCGTTCGAGCGCGCTCAAAAACCATGTTGCCTCCATAGAGGGATGTCGGGGAAAAGCAATAGCTGGGTACTGGGTGTGCAAAGGGGCATCCTACGAACATGAAGACTCTGACGGCGCAACGCCCCTCAAAATGGTAAGACTGGTGCTCAGAATCAAAGTGGACCTCCCACACCAGGGTGTCGATGAAGACCACAAATGTCGCCATCAAAATCTGAAGATGTGACAGGAAAGAAAGAAAGAAAGAGAGGGAGTGAAAATCTTACTAAAGAATCTTAGTAGGGAACCTCCTATCTAAGTGACATCGTCAATGTCCCCAGGAACCTTGGGTTTATTATAAAAAGGTGTACATGCATAAAGTTTATTATTAGGTTTTTAAACATAATTATCCAAGGCTCGTTCATTTTAGAATGAGTCTTAATGTCATGTATGCAACATAGCAAAGCATGAATGCGTGATAATACATTATGCAAGAAAGCAACAGAACATAACATGAAGTAACATCATATAAGTAGCATAAAGTGGCATGTAACCTCTCATGTGAAACTTTCTCTTTTCTTAACTGTGTAACATTAAACTTTACACTTTTGCATCATGGGGGCCACCCTAAAACATCGCTAGGTTATGAGCTCATACCTAACTAGTCATCACTAGTTCTTACTTATCCTATGATAAACGTAACATAATAATAATCCCGACTTCAAGAGTACGGGCTAGGGGGCATAAGGATCACCTATCATAACCTTTAATTCGGGGAGTCCATAGGCCTTCTTTGAAACGCTCTACTGATATCTAGTACGCGGCGAATTGTCCACTTTGGCAAGCTTAATATCAATACCCTAACGGATTTACTTTCTCCTTACCAGAGCGGGAGAAATGCGTCTCAGTATTATGTCACATTTGAAATCTCATGGAGTTTTCAAAAACTTTCTTAAGTCTTCAAATTTGACGGAAATTTGGTAGCGTAACGGCAGTACACCGAATTTCCTTTAAATTTGCTTTATGCCACAAGAACTAATAGTGCATGTACTTTCTCATTCCGAGTTCAAAATCAAATCAAGTTATCAATGTCATACAACATATCCATTCATGGTTCGTGCATCAACACATCATAACATGTCATGATTCAAGGATAATCACATCTAGTTTTTCATATATCGCTAGTATATGCATCTCTAATGTTCCATATGAAACTATAACATGCAAATGATGAGTTCTATCTCCAGAGATCAATACCTCATAAAATAAACATGCTTATGATTCATGAATAGTCATACATTTCTCATCAATTTATGTCAGGAAAACTCATGGATTCATGTGTAAACAAGATCATGAATTCATATCATACAAAATCATAGAATTGAGTAACATAAGATTATGGCTTTATGTCATTCAAGTAGATAACATGTTTATTGCATACTTTGGGTGCTAGTAATTGATTACATGAGCCTTGTAATCGATCACACAGCTTCAAGTTTCAAAACAGACAAATTGAGGGCTCTGGTAATCGATTACAGGAGCTTTGTAATCGATTACACAGCTTCAAGTTTTCAAAACAGGAAAGTTGAGGGCTCTGGAACACCTGTTGAAAATACTTTTTGGGGCTCCAAGAACATCCGAGTAATCGATTACATTGAATGATAATCAATTACTTGAGTCCAGAATGTGTAATCGATTACATGATATTGTAATCGATTACTTAGGCCAAAAGTTCATATTCGAGTATGGCAAAACTCTTTGGTAATCGATTACATGGGCCTTGTAATCGATTACCAGCACCTTCAAAATACAAAAATTTAAGTTTAAAACACCTTCTAAGTTATTCCTTCCTTCTCAAACCATTTTGAATCTTGTTCGAACACTCTTTTTGAAATCAAAATGTTTTTGTAAAGATAAATGCCCATAATTTCAAGATTAAGTTGAAAGAGTTAGGTCTTGAGCCTTAGATCTTTAGGTGATGACATAAACATAAACATGCTAATGCAAGTTTCATTTTAATTTCAGCATTATCAAGTGATGGCAAGGAAAAGTAAATATGCAAGGCTTGAAATATGAACTTGCAAATGCAAGTTCATTCTTAATCTTTAAATTTAGGTGATGGCTTGAAACATAAACATACTAGACAAGAAATGTAAACATGAAATGCAGATTCATTTCTTATCTTTGAGCTTT
Organism: Dalbergia cochinchinensis; assembly: GCA_031216125.1. Classification (NCBI taxonomy): domain Eukaryota; kingdom Viridiplantae; phylum Streptophyta; class Magnoliopsida; order Fabales; family Fabaceae; genus Dalbergia; species Dalbergia cochinchinensis. Next base: position 28,183,855 of record CM062374.1, read on the forward strand.
AGGTGATGACTTGAAAAATAAATATGATATGCAAGTTCAATTCTTTATTTTAGTGCTCTAGGCCCCTTAGAGTTTTCACTCTAAATCAACAATCAATTTTAAGGTTGAAATAGGTAGGCTTTGAGATTAATTATGTAGGTGATAGCAAGGAAAATAAATATGAATGCAATCCATTTACTGTCTCTTTGAGTCCTAAGCTCAAGATTACTTATACAATAACATAGTTTCTTTATTTGCTAAAAACCTATTTAAAAGTGAAACCTTCAAGCTTTAGAAGTCAAATAAATGATGGTTTTACAAGCAACACTCAAGATCCTCATTATCAAGCCATGGTTTGTTCATTGTGTAGGCCATTGAGGCCGATACTAAAAGGAAGGAAAAGGAATAGCAAAAACCAAAAAGAAAGTGGAGAAGGAAAGAAGAATCAACATTGTATCTTTACAAATCAAGGGTTAAACAACAAAAGCAAAGAATAGAAATCATTGAATCACTCCCTACCTTGGATGTGCCTTTTTGTTGGAAGAGGGTTTGATCTTGGAAAAAGGAGAAGAGGAGGAAGAAGAAGAAGAAGAAAAACTCTTGAGAGAAAAAGGGAGAGCCTGAAGTTGCTCTTGAAAACTCAAAACTTAACAAATGATCTAAAGGTTCTCACAAGTTCATTTGCATGTGTATTTATAAGAAAATGAAAACAAATGGGGGATGAATGGAGGGAGATGTGCCACGGCCATGGAGAAGGAAGAGAGAGAAAAATATCTCTTCCAATGTGTCATTCAAAGGCATGGTCCAGGCATGGTAGAGCATGGTGCAAAGCATGGCCTTAAGCATGGTCCTAAACATGGCTCTTTCAGTGTTTGAATTTCAACATGTGGTGGATTCATGGAGGAGGATATGGCTGGTTCTCAATGAGGGGTTTAGGGGGAATATTTTGTCATTTCATTTGTGTTATGACTTGGTCTAAGGAATGGGTTTGATTAGGTAATTGATTAGGAGTTTGTAAGTCAGTGTTTAGGTGAGGTAATGGGTAGTTAAGGATGTCAAGACATGATTAGGGAGTATTCTTACTTCATTAGAGAGATTAAAACTCATTTTGAAGTGTAAACAATTGTAGACATAATTCCTTAATTTAAGGAATTGGAAAGAGAAAATACTATTCAAGATTCCATGACTTGGAATCTTGAGTTTTAAAAAGAGATTTAAGTTTAATCTAAATAATTTTACATTCTAATTAACTTTAATAGATTATTTTTACTCTAGATTAATTATGAAAATTAATTAATCTTCGATTAGAGCCTAATATTGCTTAGGTTTGCTTAATTTCATCATTAGATCCAGAATGCACTATGTAGGGGCAAAATTGTAATTTTGCATAAAAACTGGTTGGAACTATCGGGACTTAAACAGACATGCCCAAACTCATAAAAAGGTTATTTAAAACCTTTGGGTGAAGCTTGGGCTCAATCGGCTCATCAATCGATGTTAAACAGCCACAAGGGCGTTTTGGTCATTTAGCGCATCGAAACTCAAAAATGAGATTTGTCTACTCTATTAGCATACATACCACACATAATCCCCTTTGAACATTGAGTTGACCCTTCAAGGACTGCTGGGTCAACTGTCCTCGAATTTTGGGTAAAAAATGACCTCAGGGGCATTTTGGTCATTTTCACTCCGACAGAAAAATCAGGGTGTTACACTATTAGCGACTGATAAATTGGCCACTAATGTATGATCCATATAAAAAAAAAAGAAAAATTTAAATTTTTGAAATCTCACTTCTAAAATTTAAATATATATTATCAAACAAGAAATTATATATCTATACACAAACAAACTTAAAAACTGCTAATGCACTTTAACAAGTAGTTAACATCATACAATCAAAATAAGTTCAATCTAAATATTTCAAATTTTACAATAACATGAAGCCTTATAATCTAAAATAAAAATAGAAATATGTATTAAAAACACTTTGGACAATAAATTTTCAACATACTCATAACTAATTCTTGCTTCCATGAGTCTTCAACAACTTCCATTGAGTCTTGAACTACCTCCTTTGAATCTTTAACGGTTTGTATGGAGTCTTGAACAATTTCTGTCGCAACCGGGATTGCGATAGGGACAGCGAAAAAAGAATTTTTTATTTTTGAAAATAATGGAGTCGCCACCAAGTTTATTAAAATTTGGGAAAACATGGAAAAATCCATTCATTTTGAAAATGGTCTTTGAAACCAGATTTGAGTTCGGGAGTCGATTATGCATAGGGAAGGGTAGGAGTTTAATCCTGCGCACCCCTAGTACACCCGTCCTTAGACGGTACCTCTAATTAACTGTGCAAATTAAATAATAACCCCTTTTAAACATTTATTTTCTATTACAAGAAAATTAAAAGGAATTTTTTTTCTTAAAAGAAAAGATTTTTTAGTGCACTAAACTGTAACAATTCAGGTGTCCTAAAAATGAGTTAACTAGCCATCACGACTAAGTTAACCTTTTTTATTTGAAACGAAATATTTGACAATAAGCATATAATTTAAAAAAGAATTCTTCTAAATAATAAATATTTGCAAATAGAATCTAAAAAGAAGTGAAGATTTATTTTTGGTATTTTTGTAAGAGAAAATATAAAAAATTTTATGAGAGATATTTGGAATATCAAATTGTCACAACTCAGATGTCCAAATATTAAGTTAACAAGCTGTCACGGCTAAATTAACCTTATTATTTGAAATAAAAAATTTGATAAATAAATGAAGAAATTTAAATCGAAAATTAAAATATAAATAATAAATATTTACAAATAAGATAAGAAGAAATTGATTTTTTTATATTTTTATAAAAAAAAATATAAAAGAAAAACAAATATTTTTAAGGGAATTTTCAGGTCATTAAGCTGTCACAACTCAAATACCCGAAATATCGAGTTAACAAGCCATCACGGCTAAATTAACATCTTTATCTAAAATTCCCCATATAAATGAATATTAAATAAAACATTTTTTTTAAAAAAAAAGAAGAGAAATTATTTGTAAACATAACAAAGTACAAAAATTGCATAAAAAAAAACTACAAGTAAAAAAAGTATTAAAAAAATACAAATAACATGAATTACGAAAAGCTAATTTTGACTTGATAGGGATCGGAATCGCATAACTACGTATCATAGTGCAATAGAATTCAAAGTCACGTAGTTCTATAAAAATAAATATGGGTTGATTAATTTTATTTAAAAAGAAGAGTTTTAGAATATCAAACTGTCACAGCTAAAATATTCTATAACACGTGATTAATAAACCGTCCCAGTTCAATTAATTCCCTTTTTGAAAGAAAATAAAATAAAATAAAATAAAAAAACAATCATAACTCAACAAGCAAATCTAAATTCAACTAAACAAACCTAAAATTTACACTAATAAAACAATTCTACTCAAACCAAACTCCTAGACTAATTCTATATCTTTATATATATATATTTATTTATTTAAAAAAAGAATAAAATAATAAAATAAAAAATAAGAAAAAAAACTTGAATATTTACTTGAAACTCAAAGTAAATGAAACCCTTTTTAATTATTTAGACTCTAAACTAAAGTGAAATAACTACTAATCAAGTAAATACAATTCAAAATTTAAACCATCAAACTATAATAACCTTAATCTAAAGATGTGGATGAATAAATAAAAATCATATATATACAAACTTAATCTAAAATCCATTATCCCTTTTTCATGATACTTTTTAAAAACTCATATACACTAATTTAATTAACTCTCCATCTCTATACAAATATAAATCTCAAATCCACATAGTTGACACATACATACACTTAAGTAAGAAAACTTCCCCTCTCGCTCACAGAGCTGTTGACACATACACATATACTTAAATAATAATAATAATATAAACTCTCTTTCTTTCTCTCACGGACACATTCCTCCCTTGCCCATACACAGCTCACCCTTTCACTCTCACACTCCTTTCACTAACCCCTACACACGCTGATCTCTCTCTTTCTTCAACACACAGATTCTTCTTTCTCCTTTCTTTAACACACACACACAACAAGAGAGAAAAGAGGAAATGGGAACCGGCCGCTACTGGTAGTGAGATCGGCAGCGATATGCGGCGGAGAAAGACGCGGTACTGGCGCGATGCAGTGGTTGGGCTCACGAAGGGAGAATGTTGATGGTGGTTCTCGGATCTAGGCCATAAGGGAGAAGTGGGGTTGTGGTGATGGCGAGATCGGAACTAGAGGAAGAAGGGGTGAGATTGGCCACGGTGGAGATGGGTTCTATAGGATAAGGTCGCGATTGGTGGGGGAGTGGCCAACCAAGCTTCATGATCAACGGTGGCCGCCGTTTCGCGGTGGTTTATGGCTATGAAGGAGGTTGAGTGGAACATGGTAGAGTATGGGAAGAAGCCCACCGCGAGAAGGATGAGGAAACTGGGCTGAGTTATTGGCAGTGCGATGGCTGAAATCGGATCTGAAGGCCGATCCGGTGCGGCGGTTAGTGGCAATGATGGTTCTCGACTGAGTGTTTCACGAAGGGGGAAGGGAAATCGGCACGATGGCTGATGGTTCGCCGGTGTCTGCTGAACAATGAGAGGGAGAGAGGAGACGGGTGGCAGCTAATGGTGGATCGAGGTTGAGTGACCAAGATCGTGCATCAAAGAGGAAAATCGCATGAGGCCATGGACGATGGTGACCAATGTAGAAGACATGGCAGCGGCCTCGTCCCTCTTTCTCAGGTTACATCTCCTTCTTGCTTTCTGTTTTCTTTTGAAAAGAAGAAAACAAACTTCCTCAAAGCTTGATTTGATGATATTCTGAGGTTGATATTTCAGATGTGGAAGATGATAATGTTCATTAGTTGACATGGTGAAGAGGTTGAGCAGAAGATGATGATGGTGATTTATGGAGGCAAAGGTTGCGAATCCATGGCAGAGATAGTGATTGTTGGTTGCAGTTGTGGTGTGGTTGGAGGAGGAAGTAGTGGTGGTGGTATGGTGTTAGTGATAATGAAGGTTATGTTTAGGGGTGATGGAAGAGGAAGAAGATGATGAAGGAAAAGGGAGGAAAAGGGGGGGGGAAGCCGCGGCGGAGCAAGGAGGCCGCGACCTCATTATTATTATTTTTTAAAAAAATTAAAATTGAAACTGAAAAAATACCTAGACTATTGCTGCTGCCTCTGGTTTTTCGTTCTTGCTGGACTAAATATTGTTGATTTCTTTGCAGGTCTTCCGATTAATTCTCTGGTCAATCTGGGTGTATTTTTTTTGAAATTTTTCTCTTCATGAATTTTTTTCGTTCTCTCATGATCCTCAATATGTATACCCTATGTTATTTTTTAACTCCATCGAAAGAGAGATCAAAATTCTAGAACATCATCATTGTGTTTTTATTTTTTTCATGTTTTCTCTTATCCCTATTTTACTATTAGCTCACATGATAACTCGGGCAAGTGAGACGACAGGAGTCCGTGAACTTCTTTGTTTTCTTTTTCTGCTTTTCTTTTTTTTTTTTTTTGGCAGGCAACTGGCAAGCTCCTCTCAATTTTTGAACAAGCATGGATTAGGCCGAAACAGTTGATGAACTAGAAAAAACCCCTCTTTTTTCAAAAGAAAAAAAAATAAAACTGTAATAAAATAAAATGAAAATAAAATAGGATAAGAAAACTAGGCGTAAATTTTGGGTTTTTTTGTTAAAAGATCGGACAAAATCGGGTGTTCACAATTTCTGTGGAGTCTTCTACTTCCTCGATTGAGCCTTCAACCCTCTCCAATATGTTTTCCACTTCCTCAATAATTGAGCCTTCAACCCTCTCAAGTGAGTCCTGTACTTCCTCTACTTCATAATTTCATTCAGAAAAGACATAAGTTCATATGTACAAAGCAGACCGACATAGAAATTGTGCCAGAAAAAACCCTACATAAAATGTGTTATAGTCTTATTACAATAGGGAGATGAGAACTCAATTGAATGGAAAGAGCAAAAGTGCTTTCACTAGATGAAGAAGGGTCATTTATACAGGAGAGTCAACTAAACTAAACTACAATAAACTAATGGATAATTGAGTAAGGTTAACTAATTACTGACTATGGTTAGATACAACTAAATATCTTAATATAACAAGTACTCCAAGATGAATTGATGTAATTTATTCAAATTGGTTTTAATAATTGTTTACTTTTTAAGCTAAAATTAATTAAATTTAAGTATTGTTATTTTACTTTTAGATATATGATTTTCTAAGTTCAAACAGTCAATTAAATTATCGGATCTAATATGTTTTTGCATGACTTAAACCAATCCCTTAACATATTCATTCATGCCTTCAATGGTCGATGCTGGAACTTTGAATTTGTAGCCTGCAACATATCCATTTCTTCCTTAAACTCACAGTTATGTTCTTCTAATTCAAATAATTGAATTCCTTGAGCCTATATAGCAATGCTTTCCCCAAACAAATAACAATCAATCATCGGGACTAAAATCTCCTTCATTTGAATCAAGCATATACGAAAATTCACAATGAAGGAATGTTCAACACCAATTTCAATTCAGCTATGAAATTCAATAAAGCATTATAAACTTGAGGGAATCGACAAATCACAAAATCATGCAAGAAAACTTGCTAGAAGAATCAAAACTCTTGAATCTTTAATTACACTTGTCAGTAAATATTTATAAATGGAAAAAGGAGAAGGATCAAGAACCACACCAAAGAATCTAGAAGCCCTGATCAATAGAGAATGAAACTATACCTTATTGCTACACTGCCCTTAGTAGTCAATACCATAAATGAAATAAAAAAAAATTCACTTGAATTGTCCAAATGGCAAAAGTCATTGGTCTAGTACTTACACCAATAACATATGACTCCACATAGATATATTCAAGGCATGGCTTGGGAATTGCAATGCTCCACTATTGGCAGATTTAAATCAGGAACAAAGAAACAAAGGTTCTTTATTACTAATTTGTTGTTGTTTAGAATAAGCAAAAGCATTTGCTGCACAGACAAGGGATTCTTCATCAAGCACAATTCATGTTGAAATATCCTTACACTGACACAACATGAGTGTAATTTCACAACACCAAAAACACAAAAAAAAGTATATCTGGACAGAAAAAAGAGGTCCCCAAATCACATATTTATGCAAAAGAACCAAAATTATTAGCAAATAACAATAAATTTATTAAAGGTATAATAATTTTTTTACTATTTTTATTTGTTATTTTTCACTTTAGCTTTCTTTTTTTTTTTGAGTAATTTATTATTAGTATTATATTTATGGTCCTTAGAGTTATTTTCAGTATTTTCCAATATGTTTCTTGAACAACGAATTTATTGAAGTTATAAAAGAAGCTACAAAGTTAGCGTCTCAAAATCAACTAAGGAAACTCTTTCTTACATTATTAGTGACAAACAATGAGTAGACCACAATTTGTATGAGAGCATGTTTGGAAACTTTTAGCAGATGGAATCTTACATGACTGAGGACGAATATTAAGGAATCAAAGTATGCTTTAAATTATCATTTAACTTTTTCCAGCAATTTTAATATTATACTTCAAAATTTTAAAGACAAATATTGTTGTTTGGTATAATAGGTTGAGAGTTTTATATTGTCATTAAAGAATCTCTTGCTTTCACTAGGTCTTTCTATCCCAAGTTTAGAGTTGAAGAATTTATGTTTGATTGAAATTGGAAAGTTACTTAATTCAAATGGAAGGTCTTTGAAAGGCTTCCAGTCCATGTTATACCCAAATGATTCTCCACTGAATTAATTTCAAAACCGTCTCTTAGTTGAAGTGTTAAACTATAATAAGGACCAATTGTCTGTTGATCTTGAAGGCTACTTATCTTCAATGAATGAAGATCAGAGGATAATTTATGATAGTATAATGGACTCGATAAGCACTGACAGAGGAGGTTTTATTTTGTATACGGTTATGGAGGAATCAGAAAAATATTCATTTGGAGAATATTATCGGCTACTATTAGATCCAATGGCAAAATTATTTTGAATGTTGCATCCAGTGGCATTGCTTCATTGCTTTTACTTGGTGGAAGGACAACTCATTCTAGATTTTCAATTCCATTGACACTTACTGAGTTGTCAACATGTACTATCAAGCAAGGAAGTCCTAAAGCAGAATTGCTTTAACAAGTAAGTCTCATTATATGGCATGAAGCATGCATGGTAAATAGATTTTCTTTTGAGACTTTGGATTGTACAATGAGAGATATTTTGAGGTTCACAAATAATAAGTCTAAAGATGAACCATTTGGTGAAAAAACTATTGTCGTAGAGGAGACTTCCGCCAGATACTTCCAGTTATTCCATGAGCTTCAAAAGAAGAAATTGTAAATGCCACCATAAACTCACCAAATTTGTGGCCAAATTGCAAAGTTCTTAAACTGACAAAAAATATGAGGTTACAAGCAACAAGTTCTTCTTTTGTAGATCTAGAATTGGGATTGTTTGCTGACTGGATAGTTCAGATTGGATATGGAAAGCTAGGAATTGACCATGACAAAATTACAGAAGTTGAAATTCCAACAGAATTCTTAATTTTAGAATCAACTTCACCTCTAACGAGTATTATAGATTTCACTTATCCAAATTTATTGGAGAATTTGAAAAACCATGCCTTTTTGAAGATAAAGCACTGCTAGCACCAACTCTTGAAGTAGTTGAAATGGTTAACAAATTTGTGCTTTCTCAAATTCCTGGTGAGGAAAAGAAGTATCTAAGCTCTGATTCATATTGCATAGCTAATGAAGATGTCAGCATTAAAGGTGACTGGATAATTGTCGAGTTTTTAAATCAAATAAAGTGTTCTGCCATTCCACATCATAAATTAATTTTCAAAAAGGGAGTGCCAATTATGCTGCTAAGGAACATTGAACAATCTTTCGGATTATGTAATAGAACAATGTTGATTGTTAAAGAATTGGGAAACAATGTCATTAGAGCAATTGTTGTGACTGGCAATAAAATTGGAGAAAAGGCTTACATACCTCGAATGAATTTGATACCTTCTAATCCAAGCACACCTCTCAAGTTTCAAAGAAGACAATTCCCAATTACTCTTTGCTTTGCTATGACCATTAATAGAAGCCAAGGCCAATCTTTGTCATTTGTTAGGGTGGTTTTACCCAAACCTGTCTTCACTGATGGGCAACTTTACATGGCTATCTTAAGATAAAATCAAGGAGTGGTTTGAAAATATTGATATCTATACTATATATAAAGGGAATTCCCCTCTTTAACTACTTTTTGGTGTCCAAATTATAAATTTTCCCAAAATACCCATAATATAGAAGTTAAGGGAAGTTAAAACAATTGAAGGAAGTTATCAAAAGTTTTTAAAAAAGTAATAAATTTCAAAAAGATATAATAAATAAATAAAAATATACTTTAATTTTTTTAAAAAAAAATGTGAATTCGTAGTGCTTATCAATTCACTAGTTTGATGTTAATGGGAACCCTTGCAACATAACTAAAAATATTGTTTATCCAGAGGTGTTTCAAAAAATTTGAATCTGTATTTTATATTCTTTATTTACTTTATTGAATAAAACATTCAATACATTTGTGATCAAATTTTTATATATTTATTTACTAATATATTTTTTTATTATATTATGCAGAGTGGTATATGAAAATCAAAACATGAAGTGAAATTCCTTTATAATTAATTCTTTATAATCCTTTTTTTCCTATAATGATCATGTAAAGAATTTATTTTTAATAGTAATTTTATTGTTAATTATTTAATTTTATTGTTTATTAATTTACAAAAAAAAGGAAACCCCACCTAATAACTTGTTACATACTCAATTTTAAACTTTTTTCTTATCATTCTGTATATAGCACAAATCAAAATACTAATAAACATGTACATGAGACTATTCTTGATATAAACCTACCATAGAAAAATTTAAAAATTAAAAACTTTAACCCTAACGCTAATCGAGGCAATTCAGCTCAACTTACCAAGTTGAATGTGAATATCATGTTGCCATAAAGCAAAGAGATCCCATTTGATTTTCAACATGCACTGACATAAACACGTCACAAACCCGTGAGACAAGAAGGAAAGTGGGAGTCAGAGAGAGAAGAGAGAGAGGGGAGAGGCAACTTGAGCGGAGAGAGGAGAAAGGAAAAAAGGACAGACCCACATCACATGGGACAAATAGCTAACTGCGGCCGCCACGAAGTAAAAAACAAATAAAAAAAATTAAATATCTAAATTAGTCTTTAGCAAGTTATTGTTGTTAAAGTTTAAAAATTTCAAATTAATTTTTTATATCTAAAGAAATAAATAAATTAATCCTTTAATATAGTTAAAAAAGATAAATTAATTTTTCTATATATAATATAAAATTATATAAATAATCCATATATTATTTTTTAAAATTTAAAGAATTAATTTAATATTTTTAAAATATCATAGACCAACATGTTATAAATTGAAGGATTAATTTAAATATTTAATAAAAAGAAAGACCAACAATAACAACACCACCACTTGTTTGAGACGCGTCTCCATGAGGCCCCATATTCCATTACCGACCTTAACACACCCCACCCAACATAACAACACAACACACAACACAATCTCTTACAAATCCCCTCATCCCTCTCTCAAACTTTTCCAAGTTCCTCCTTCCCTTCCAATTTTCCCCTTAGTTCTAAATTCTCTCTATCTCTCTCTATAGTTTCCCAAAGCTCTTAACCCTCCATGGCTCAGAAAACAGAGAAGAAAGAAGAGACAGAGTTCAAGGTCCCCGAAACCATCACCACCAAAACCATCGTCGTCCCCTGCGTCAACAACTGCGGCCTCACCACCACCGCCGTCAACAACATGTGCCCGAATTGCTTCGCTGCAGCAACCACCTCCTCCTCCGCCGGAACCTCGCCTCAGCCTTCCAGATCCGCCCGCCCTGGGAAGCGGCCGTTCCCGGAGGAGGAAAATCCTTCGGTGGCTGCTGCTCTGGCGGCGCGTGAGGATTCTTCACCGCAGCACGACGAAGCGGCGCCATCGGAGGCTAAGCGCGCCGTGAACCGGTGCTCCGGGTGCCGGCGGCGTGTCGGACTAACGGGGTTCCGGTGCCGTTGCGGTGAGCTGTTCTGCGCGGAGCACCGGTACTCCGACCGCCACGACTGCAGCTTCGATTATAAGGCCGCCGGGAGGGAAGCTATCGCCAGAGAGAATCCGGTGATCCGTGCCCCGAAGATCGTCAAGGTCTGAAACCCGGATCCGAACAGCAAAATGAAAACGAATCTCAAAGAGATCGTTATGCGACAGACACGACAAAAAGGAAAAGGAAACGTCGGTGAACGGTAGAAGATGCAGAAGACAGTCTCTTTTTTTTTTTACCCCTAGAGAGCGTGTTATTGAGTTTAGAGAGAGAGAGAGAAATAGAGAGATTGTTGTCAGAAAAATCAAGAATTGTTCTGTGTTTTCGATCAAGCCTTTGATCAATTTCAATTTTTTTTTATCTTCTGATTTTTATGTTTGTTTCTTTTTTCTGGGTTTGAAATTATAAATTATTGTGATTTACGATAATTTTAGGATACCCGCATGTAATTCTGCTGTTTTTATTTTGTATTTCCTGTTTTCTTAGCCTTGTTTTGTGAATTATGTCTCTGGGCGATGTGGATGATTCTTTTTGCTTCTGGGAAATGGAGGGATTGAAGGGTATGAGAGAGCGAATTCGGTGTCGTGATCGGGGGTATTTCCGTCATTTCGCGTGCAAGTTGAAAGTGGAATTTTCGATAACTGGGATGATTGAGGCTGTGTGGGGCTAACTTGATTTGACATGGGACGATATATTTGGGACGATGTCGTGAATTCGTGCTCGAGATATCGCCATTTTTTACTTTTGCGACAGGAACTGGTACATTTTAGCACCCAATGGCGAATCGCCAGGTAGTCGCCGCATAAAGGTATATGATGTGAGACTCGCTAGTGGAACATTAATTAATTCTAAATTTTCCGTCTTTATATATATAAGCAGCAGGGAAAAAAAATGGTCCGGGTACTTGAAGTAAAGGTGATTGTGGTCCAGTGAGAATGAAAGAATAAATCTTAATTTTATGGATATATAAATAATTAAGATTAAAATATAAAATTATTTAATTTTTTTAAATAAGTATTTAAATATTATTATTCTTTCTATTAACACTGCCATTTTTTTTCCTTTTTATTAGTCTGTTACACCACCTATATGATATGTTTATTCAAAGGTGGATTAGAGGGGTATCAAATCCTTTAAAATCACCTTCATCGTCGTACCTAAACTTTGCACCATAAAATTTTTTAAACCTTGTTCAATAACTTTCCACCCACAAAGGAGGGACCACATTTGATTGACAAATAATAATCAACCTCACACACCACTGACCACATCTAAAATATTCGAATAAGAAGAAAGCTTATCTCACCTCATGTTTTGTAATATCCTTCCGACTATAATATTATCCTTAAGTCATGATATTATACTTAGAAGTTATTAGTTATAAATTAGCGGACCATTCTTAATTAGCTATAGCCGAATTGGTCGAATTATAGTAACTAATTCGTGGTTTTATCAAAGTGTAAAGCAAAGAAACAAGTATTTATTTAAACAAAGTCAAATACAAAAGGAAACTCTTCCAAGAGCTTTAGAATACATCTATTATCTCTTATATTTACAGGCATATGCATAAACCTAAGTACAATAGATGCAGGTCTTCGCCACTAACTACTGTAAATGCCAAGTTATTCTTTCCTATAGCGGCTTTACTATCCTCTAGATCAACCTGGAGATGACACCGGAAATAAACACAAATTCTAAAATTTTCAGTAAGGCATCCCTAAAACATATACTGAAATCCATGTCATCGTCATCGTCCCAGCTATTTCGATTTATTAAGAAAATATCAACATGCAATATATATCAAAGGTTCACTTTAAAGTTAAAAAATCATTTTTTCGAAATGGATTCCTTTTATTATTTGAGCTCTTAATATAGATATGTCATCATATAAAGCATATACTGTTAAACTATAACTTATAATGTAACGCCCCGATTTTCTGTCTGAGAGGAAAATGATCAAAATCTTTTTGAGTCGTTTTATTGAAGTCGAGGATGGCGGCCGTGATCTTGAAGGGCCAACCCAATGTTTGAAGGGGATTGAATGGCCCTTGAATGGTTTTAGAGGCGAAAGTGCATTTTCTGATTTGGTCAAAATGGCCAGAAATACACTATAGCGTTTCTGGCGAGTAAAGTCTTAGTTTGAGTAGAAACTTTCCCCAAAGGTTTAAAACAATATTTTTATATGTTTAAAAATGTCTGTTTAAGTCTTGGTGGTCCTGTGCAGTTTTAGTGCAAAATTACGATTTTGCCCCTAGAATAGTACTTTTGAGCCTAATGACGTAATTAAACAAACCTAAACAATATTAGACTCTAATCGAAGATTAATTAATTTTCATAATTAATCTAGAGTCAAAATAAACTATTAAGATTAATTAGAACCTAAAATTGCTTAGATTAGATTTAAATCTCTTTTTAAAACTCAAGATTTCACTCTTGGAATCTTAAATAGTATTTTCTCTCTCTAATTCCTTAAATCAAGGAATTGTGTCTAGAATCGTTTATGCACTAAAATGAGTTTATAACTCACTAATGATGCAAGACCACTCCTTAAACATGTCTTGACAACCTTGATTACTCATTTTCTTACCTAAACACTTTCTTACAAATTCCTAATCTTAATCCTAATCAAAGATACACCTAAACACAACTCTAAACCACAATTAAAATGCAAGAAATCCTCCCCATGGTTGATGCAAGTTTTGGCCATCTCTCTCTCATTTACATCACATGTTGATTTGTTTCTCATTCAAAGAACCATGCTTGAGTCATACCTTGAACCATATCTCACCATACTTTAAACCATATCTCACCATGCCTCAAGATCACAATATCTCACCTCATGGACCTCATGGGGCTGCTCTTGTTGGCCGAAACTTCCTCCTCCCTCTTGCACCTTGCATTTGTTTCATTTCTCTATAAATAGCATGCTTGGGTGAACTTGCATCATTTTGGGTTCATTTGCTAAGTGTAAGTTTGCAAATAGCACTTCAAAGTTTTCTTTTCTCTCAAGTTCAAGTGTTCAAGTTCTTCATCCTCTTTTCTCATCCCAACCTTCAATCACTTGGTAGGGATTTTCTTTCAAGTATTTCCTTTATTTAAGTTCTTATCCTAGTTATATGTTTATGATTTCTCTTAAGTCTTTTTAGAACTTTTTTCCCTCTCCTTTTTCTTCTTCATTTCGGCCATGGGCCTTTGAGGACATGGGAATGAGAGCTTGATGATGAGGTTTCATGGTGGTGATATCCATCACTTGAACAATCTCTAAAACTTGATCTTTATTCTTAAGTTAAAGATGTTTTTAGTTCTTTCTTCTTGAAATCTTTAACTTTGATGATGTTTTAAAATGGTTGCATGAACTCAATGATGAGGACTCATGATGTTGGTGTTAATGCATCATCAATATCATGGTCTCTAGAGTTTCAAATGTTTCCTTTTCTTCTTAAAAAGTTTCGGTTCCTTTTCCTTTTCTTTCTCCAAATTTTCGGCTATGTTGGCCAATGAGATTCATAATGGCTTGATGATGAGAGCTTCTAGATGATGACTATGTGTTCATCACAATGAGGCTTCTAGAGCTTGAGTTTTAATAAAAATGTTATTTATGACCACATTTCAAAAAACTTTGTGATCTAAAGAACCCTTGAGGTTCACTCTTATCTTTACTTTACCTTGTCATGATAAGTTTGGGTTGAGGTTTAAGTTCCTTTAAAGTCTTGTATGAGCTCTAATAAGAAATAAAATAGACTAGCATTCATATTTAAATTTAAGCTTATGCATTACATATTTATTTTGAGCTTTGCATTCATATTTATTTTCTAAGTCATCACTTAAAGTTAAAAGATAAAGAATAGAGTGCACCTCATATTTACATTCTTGTCTAGCATATTTACTTTTCATCACTAAAGAACGTAAAGATTTAAAATGAGAACTTACACTATCACCTAACTAAATCTCAAAGCCTTTCTATTTCGGCCTTAAAGTCGATTGTTGCTGGGCCTAAAGCACTAAAATAAAGAAATGAACTTGCATGGCATATTTATATTTCAAGTCTTGCATATTTACTTTAAGCTCTTACTTTACTTTGTAATGAAGAATAAAAATGAGGTGCATAACATGTTTAAATTATGTCATCACTTAAAGACCTTAGAACTCAAAGGCTTGCTCATTTTATCTCAAGTTAAAGTTTAATGTGGGAACATTCTTCAAATGCGTAATTTCGGTCATGAAGTGATGATGAGCTTGGAATGAGTTTCATCTAGCTACAAGGGCCAACAATATAAGTTTTGCGACTTTCTTTAAGCCTCATGAACTTTATGGGATTAAGACCAACAAGATTTATGAATTTAATTATCTTTTAAGGAGGGATCAAGTGGTCACTGACCTAAGGATGTTTTTAGCCTCTTTTACAAAATAAAATGGTTTGCAAAAGAGTTTTAGAAGTCCTAAAAATGATTCCAAGAGAAACTAGCAACTTATATGCTTTAGGAATATCAAGTTATGCATCTTTTTAGGACTTAATATTTCGGTTCTACCATGATGAGTTTGCTGCTGTATGGTGTTTTGATGTGTTAGAATGTGTGAAAATTATGTATGATGAGGTAGGAACATTTCTATACATGATAGGAGAGAAACCAACTTTCTAGAAAAAACGTAAAGTCAAGATTTAGCATAGTTTTAACCCATTTGTTTTTGGATACTGCCCAAACTGTTTCAATGGGAATATAATCAGATTAGGATTGTTTAATCATGAAAAATTTGGTTGCAATTGAAGTAGGATTGAATTTTAGCACCTATAGAGAAACTAGTAACTAGAAAATCGTAAAATCGCAATTCTAGAACCGTTAGAACATTTAGTTTTTTGTTTCTGTACAGCACCCTTAAAATGTGGTATAAATGATTTATAATTAGTTCAAAGGTTTAGGAACACCTCATAATTAGTTTAGATTTAATTTATAGCACCTTAGGCGAAGACGGAACCAGGAAAGGGTCTAAAACGTAAGTTCTAGAACCCCGTAATTGTAAGTTTATGATTCTGCCCCCTAAGGAATGGTGTTGCCCAGATTTATTAAAGAGCATAAATAATAGTAATATTCGTTAGAAGAGAATCCTTAGGTGCATAAGAGGTTGATAGAAAATGATAGATTAATTACATCACAAGTTTAAGGCCCATAAGGGTCAATGCATAAGATATTGTAGGACCAAGAGCATAATGAATTTTCAATGTTGCCTATGAACGTATGAGAATGATTATGTTAATGCATGAAATTATGATGAAGGATGCATGTTTAATTGACTTATGTGGCATAAAGTAAAATTTGGAAGAAATTCGGCATGCTGCTGTTATGCTGCCGAATTTTTGACAAATTTGGGGTCTTAGAAAGTTTTTGACACCTATGAGATTTTTATTTATGAGGTACTAAGATGAGTTCTTGGGTGACACCGGTTCGGCCGAGCACCCCCAAGAAATGCCCCCTAGCCCGTACTGGATAAGTCAGGATTATGTTTATGATTATGATAGGCTTATCAGGATTGATAAGTAAGAGCTAGTGATGACTAGTTAAGGTATGAGCTCATAACCTAGAGATGTGACACGTTCTGGGTGACACCGGCTCTGCCGAGCACCCCCAGAACGATTGTCTTTTAGGGTGGCCTATGAGGAAGTAAAGTATGATGTTTATGTTACAAAGTTTTCCATATGAGAATTTAATTGCCACTTTATGCCACTATTATGATGTTCTTAATGTTATGATTATTATTCTTGCATTAAGTAGAGTCATGCATACATTCCTTAATATGATTGCATCCATGCCATTAAGAATCATGCTAAAATGAATGGACCTTGGCTAACTATGTTTCAAAGCTTAAAAATGGACTTAATGCATGCTCACTTATTTTACATACTAAATCCAAGGTTCCTGAGGACGTAACCTAGGTAGTAGGAGACCCTACTGAAATTCTTTAGCAAGATTCTCACTCTCTCTATCTCTTTCTTTCCGTTAAGTCTTCAGATGGCAATGTTTGTAGTTTTTGTGGACACCCCGACGTGGGAGGTGCACTATGATCTGGAACACGGATCATTCCATTTTGAGGGACAGTCGCTCACCCCGTGTATACCCATCGTTTTTCCCCGACAGCACCCTACGGCGACGACGAACGAGATTTTGAGCGCGTGCGTACGCATAATGAGATAGTGCTCCGCATGCACACCGCCGCCTCAGCCATGTGTGACTATCCCGACTACGTGCCCCGGACTTACTTCTCGGAAACCGACCCGTCGGAGGACCCGCCTACCTATTCGTACAGCAAGAGCTCCGCCCCCACTCCACCACTAACTAGAGTGGGCAGTGAGGATACCGTGACTCAGCCACGGCTAGTACGATGACCGGAGAGGCGGCCACGTCGCGGGGGTCACTCTCGATCCCTGTTCCGCCTTTATAAGCCAGAGGAGCTCACCCAGTTTCTCGGATATTTGCCTCGCTCGCGAGATGGACGTCCGTAAGAGGTGACGTACGACCGATGGAGTACCCGGGTAAAGCATACACCACTTAGATGAGGATGGACCTCCTTTTGTTTAGAGGTTATCCCTTTAGTTGCACTTGGGTAGGAGAGTTGCTTTTATGTTTCCGTCGTACTTTCCTTTGTATTTTCTTTTTAAATGTATCTGCTCATGATGTACTAAACTAAGCCCCACTCTCCATAAGTGGGCATATCGTATTATATATAAATATGCAGTTCAGTTTTATTGTGATGTGCCTTTACTTGCCTTATGTTATAATGTTATGAGATGTTTGCTTTATTCCCATCCATGCTTTATTGCTCATCGTGTCGTACGGCTCTCACTTTGCTTTTATAATTCAAAAAAAAAATTTACCAGTATTTTCCGCTAAGTATTTTAAAGTAAAGAGGAAGCTATGACGTAACAGATTAATGATTAACCTAAATATGTTCTAGAGTATTGGGTTAAAAATTAGGATGTTACAGAATATATATCAAAGGTTCACTTTAAAGTTCAAAAATCATTTTTTCGAAATGGATTCCTTTTATTATTTGAGCTCTTAATATAGATATGTCATCATATAAAGCATATACTGTTAAACTATAACTTAAACATATTGGCTTCAATATCGATGCTAAAGTTATTCACTTAGCATATAAGATAAAGGACTACTTAGAAAAATTCCTACTTCAACTTGTCTTGGCCCTTGTTGGTTGTGGCTTTGACCAATTTAGAGTAACAGAATTCTTTGCAGGACTAAGCTCATTCCTATACATGATCATTGAATTTATATATCTAGTTCTCATACAGAACTATTCCTAGCCAGCTTTACTTTTCCTAACTCAATTCAGGGGTAATCAAGTTTACTTTCACCGACAGACCAGATTTACTTTCTCCTGCCCAAAAATTATAAATCTTATGCTTTTCTTTCGCACATAAGCAATGGTAATAAGTATTCACATCTATATGTGCCTAACCTCATCAATAAGTTCACATGCTCAATTATTCATATTTTAGTAATCATGTCATACTGGTACCAAATGCCATCATTTTCATTAATTCAAAGCATTGGTTCATTTCTAGCACAATAGCAAATTTTTCACTTAAGTAGCAAGATTTATTTTTCATATCAAATAACTAATTCAAAGGCTATAAAAATTCTCCATGGCATCTCAATGTGTCCCCAAGGTGCTGTAAAAATTCTAAAGCAAGAATCATTCTTTATGTTAACAAAATTAGACAAATTCGAATGTCAGGAACCCCTTAATTGCAGCCAATGGCCATAGTTTCCATATCAAATGAATATATCAAATCATACAAAAATTTAAGGTTGGACTTCAAGATGTCCTTAACGCCTTATAAAAATTTCAAGTGATAATTCAATCATTTTCTATCGTACAAAAATTAGTAAAATGTACAACATAAATTCCAGCAATTTGGCAACAATATGATTAGCTGTGGTTTTTGATTTTTTTTAAGACAGTAAAAGTCTTTATCATGACCTAAGAAAAATCATAGGCCTTAGGATGCTAGTTTCAACATATAATTTTTTCAGCTCATAAAAATATCTACAAATATATTAGAAAATTCGTGATTAGTTACTACTTGGGACAAAACCGAAAATCCAGCAATTAGCCCAAAACTACTTTTAACAAAAAGGGTTTTTTAATATCATTCAAATTAAACACATCAATATCTATATATTATCAACAAATACAATAAAAAATATCAAATTAAATCAGTAATTAAAAGGTAAAAACATATTTGAAAAGAAAAAGGTTCAAAAACCATACACTTGGAAATTTATGGCTCTTAACTACAAAGGATGTTCAAAAATGCTTTTTCCTCACTTCCAAGCCTTCCAAACAACACCAAACCCTTCCTTTAACAATAGGTTGTGAGCTTTCATAGTGGAAAAGGTTGATGGATTCAAATTTTCATCAGCTAGTTTGGTAGATTGTGCTGAGTGGAGTAAGTTTAGTAAAGGAAGTTTGAGATTTTAGCAAGTGTAGGTTAGGAGTTTGGAGGTTTGAATCAAGTTTCCAAGCTCTTTGAGAAGCAACAATGGAGGCTGGTCTTTTCTCCTTTGGCTGTTCGAGAATGACAAGTCCAAATTATAAGGTTTGGTGGCTTTGCATTATCTTGATATAAATGTAATCATCATGTAGATAAAGTATAGTTTCTTTCTAAAATAAAAAGAGAGAATAGCTAGGATTTAATTTTGTAAAGCAATATTAAATCTTATCCTTACACTTGACCCAAAAGGATAAACATTATTCTTTTATAGAGATTAAACTATCTTTTGGTATTAGAAATCGCATATTAAAATTTTATTGAATGGGTAAACCATCATACCTGGATAAACAGATATTATTTGGAACCTAATTTCATGTATAAAATATTCATTTCTAACTTTTTCTAACCTTAACCTCACATTCTCTCAGTCCCGGGCATCTTTTGGTCTCGATTCTAGGGTTATGGCTATCTTGACAAGCCCGTGGGGCCCACAAGATTACTATTCATATTTTTTTTCCACATCTATTAGACTATCCTCATCATTGTTAAAACTATCAAATTTTTGAAAATTTCACTAATAATCAAATAAATTTTTAAATAATTGTTCGGGTGTTACATGTCTAACCTTTTATACATATTCTTCAAATTCTTTAAATCCTTATATCTTTGTAGATTTCTCCCTGTTCAGCAATTGTTGGTTGAAAAATTCTTTGTATCTTATTAGAGTCGATTGGCCTATGCATCAATTAGGGCTTTATAAGGAATAACATTTAGATTTATGAGTGAAATTGAAATCCAAAAGGTGAGGGCTTCTAATAGAATTAATGACATTAGGTTTGTGAGTGAAATTAGAATCAAAAGTGAATGATTAAGGCATAAGGTTTGTGAATGAAATCATGAAGGGGTGAGAATTTAATTCTTGGAGTTTAGGGTGAAATCATGTTTAGGGTATGTTTTGGATGTGTTTTGGGACTTTGGGGAAACCCAATAGACCATGGTACAATGACCTTTACTAATAGCGATGGCTAAGATGACAATGGAAGATAATAACTACTTAATAAGCCGTATCATACACTTTATCGAAGAGATTTGATAAAAGGACTAACTTGTATGATGTTTTAAATGGTTATAGATTATTTTGTTAGTTTTTTTATTTTTTATTTTGTTTGGGACTAATTTGTTCAATGGTGAAATTGATATTAACATCAACTGCATAACTGTAATACCTCGAAGTTTCTGTTAAGTTTTAGTTTAGGAATCTCCTTGTGTGCTTTATTCTTGAATATTTTGATTTATTTTTGTAACAGAGTGGTGTAGTAGAAGGTTACCTGGGGGAGAGAGTTTTACGAGTGCTATGTTCTTTTCTTAGAGCTTATGTGATGAACTTGAACTAGATGGTGGGGTACCTACGAGGACTCCATCTAGGGTATCAGTATGTATCGAGATAGGGGTATATTGTAACGCCCGGGGATTGCGAAGTCGGGGAGTGATCACCGGTGCAAGGAGGCACGGACAAGGAGCGGCTCCTAGCGGTGCCAGCGGAGGGGTACATGAATGAACCGATTACACACCCGAATGAGAGGGATCCTGAGACTGTATAGGTATGGGACTATACAGTTAAGGAGGGCTTATATGAATTGATTTGTACTACCTATACCAACAAGATGCATTTTCTTTTCGGTAGCCCAAACTGAAAGAACTCCACAGTTAAGCGTGCTTGACTTGGAGCAATTTTGGGATGGGTGACCTCCTGGGAAGTTTTCTTAGGAAGTGTGCGAGTGAGGACAAAGCATGCTAAAAAGACCCGTGTTGGTTTGTGGGGACAGTCGTCAATCCATAAAGCAACAGGGGATGTTACAAATGGTATCAGAGACTGCACCTCTCCCAGTACGGTGTGGTTCGGGGACGAACCAAGCGGAAGCTGGTGGGCATGTAACGCCCGGGGATTGCGAAGTCGGGGAGTGATCACCGGTGCAAGGAGGCACGGACAAGGAGCGGCTCCTAGCAGGCTTCGAAAGCGGAGGGGTACATGAATGAACCGATTACACACCCGAATGAGAGGGATCCTGAGACTGTATAGGTATGGGACTATACAGTTAAGGAGGGCTTATATGAATTGATTTGTACTACCTATACCAACAAGATGCATTTTCTTTTCGGTAGCCCAAACTGAAAGAACTCCACAGTTAAGGGTGCTTGACTTGGAGCAATTTTGGGATGGGTGACCTCCTGGGAAGTTTTCTTAGGAAGTGTGCGAGTGAGGACAAAGCATGCTAAAAAGACCCGTGTTGGTTTGTGGGGACAGTCGTCAATCCATAAAGCAACAGGGGATGTTACATATATGCTTAGGATAGATTGTATACCTGATCAACCCTTTAAATATGAGATCCAGGTCCCGTCGCCACATCCCCTTATTTTGGAGATTCTGCTAGTGGTCTTGTACGTGAACCGGAATATGGGAATGTGGACTAGTGGTTTGGCCAGCTTCCAGATTACATGGCCCTAAGACAGGTTTCTAAAGATCGAATCTCGGAGACCATGACGGGCATAGTGTAGGTCATTTTACGGCTTCCATCCTTAAGATAGTGTCTCCTCAATGGGCGGATTGTGTTTTTCCAGGCCTATTTAGGCTAATGAGGCCTCAGCCTAATTAACTGGTTGTAACAATGCCCCCAACTTGATATCCAAGTATAGATAGTCGGATGCCAAGCTTGAGGTTCTCTTGCAAAGAGATTGGATAAATGCACTTGGACTTTGAATTTTGAATTTTGAACCCTTATATTGTTGTTCCTTATGAAAGGATTCCAACTTGTTAGGTGAAAACTCGGAGTGGTAGGCGGGTTAAGAGGAGAATTCTGGCATGTTGTGGAGACTCTGTTGCTTTTCTGATTTGAATTCTGTCAAATATCGCGTCCCAGGGTGTTGTAGCAACACGTGGTTGGGGGTGTATTTCCCAAGGCGGTGTAATAAATGAGAGCACTATGAATTCCCCAAAATGCCCCCAATTTTTGAACCTAAATGACGTTTCTGCCCTTATCAGTATATTTACTTCGCGCACCTCTTCCTTTTCCCTTCACTTCAACCATCTCCTTCTTCTTCTACAAGATTTCTTGTATTCTTCCGCAGCAAAGAAGCTTCCCAGCCTCCATTTTTTTCAGTATTGGCAAGATTCTATTTGTTCCCCTCTCCACTTTTCACTTCATGTTTACGATTTTCTTCTTTATTCTTAGTGGGGAGATCGTTATTACTTCGGCATTTTCTCCCATGTGATTTCTATTTCGCACGGTGATTTTATCTTTTTTTTTTCCTCTGAAATCACCGCGCACCGCCACGTTTAGGGATTCTTCCCAGCAGTGCTTCGGTGGCCATGGTCTTTTAAGGGGGTTGCCATGGCACTTTGTGGTTTACTGCCACTATTTGCACCGGGTGTGGTGCCGTCCCTGATCACCCTGGACCTAGGATGGGGAAAACTGCCATGGGTTATTTATTTTATAAGTTGATGGTCTTCCGACCTTTGTACTTAGATGTGGTGGTTTCCCTTTGTAAGTCACGAGAAAGTGTGAGACTAAAGTATCTAAGGTTCTTCGCCCTCCATGTTCTCTTGCCGGAGACTACCTTAATCATTTTTCTGTGGAAGTTCTCAAAATTCCTTCTCTGGCCGACAAAGAGTACCTTTCCATCTTTAGAAAAAAAATACTCGCCTTTGTCTGTCCCTGGAGGATGAGTCAAGTATTCTTTAGAGGCTGCGGGTCCCGATGATAGAGTTTGCACCCGCCTAGGTAGTGATGACTTTTAATATACGTGGATGTATGACATCCTTTTTGAGAAATTAGGCATCCATCTCCCATTTTCTGGCTTCCAGATGGCTATCCTTTGTGAGATCAATGCGGCTCCCTCACAGCTGCATCCTAACAGTTGGGCCATGATCTAAGGCTTTGAGATTGTATGTGATTTCCTCGGAGTCCCTCTTTTCCCTCGAGCCTTCCTCTATCTCTTTATTTTCACCAAGCCGTTCGACGGTTCTTGGATTTTTTTCCGCAACCATATAAATAAAAAGGTTTTCGATTCTTTTAAGGAGTCCCTACATCATTTTAAGGAATTCTATTTTAAAGTGCAAGGGGTTCCACTATCCGCAAGTCAGAGCATGGAAATCTCTGGCTCATTCACTCCTTCTTTTGAGGATGTTAAGCAACCGAGTTGTAAGAAACAGAAAACAGAGGTTGTTGCTACTTCTTCGGAGAAGAGGAGATCTCCTTTGGGGGAAGGATCTATCTCTTCCCCCGACGTAGAAATTCTAGACATAAAGGCTGACAAGGGAGAACCCGTTGTGAAGAAGGGGAAAGAAGTTGCGCTGTTTTCTGATAATTTTCCCTTTTCTACCTTTGATGATGAACATATCTTTTCAGAGAGTACCCATTATCAAATGCCGGATTCCGCTCTTGGTGGTCAACTCCAGTGGGGTCAACGTTCTCTCCTCCGAGCTGTGGCCCTTCCTCGGCACAATGAGAGCCTTTCTTTCGATTTGGCTAAGGCCAATAAGGAAAATGATGATCTGCATTCCAAGCTTGAAGGGGAGAGAGAACATTTAGGAAATATCAAGGAGTTGCTTGGTGAATATATGAGCGACAATAAGGACCTTATTTCCTGAGCTGAAGCTGCCGAGAATGAATTCTCCAAGCTTAAACTGAAGCAGGTGGCTTGGATAAACAAGAAGGACTCCCTAGTTTCCACCTGTCTAAACTCGAGGCTGATAACAAGAACCTGCTAGGAAAGATAGGGTAACTTGGTCATGCAGGTTTTTAAGCTCAAGGCAGACGCTGAGAAAATCGTGGTTGATTGGGAGAAGAGTTCCCAAGAGATTTTTGATAACACCTTGGCCCAAGTGAAGGTGTTATGCCAGATGTGGATTTCTCAGAGATTAGGATGTTTCGCATGGTTCAAGATGGTCAGATCATCGACCTCTCTGATGATAAGCCTAGTCCCGAGTGACCATTTTTGTTTTTACTTTTCTTAGCTCCGGCCATGCATGGTTAATCCTTATGAATATTTGCCCTTTACAGGCTTTTTAGATTTGCTTTAACACTTGTATTTTGATTTGTTAGTTATAGTATAATGCTAGCCTCTATGAATTGTGTTTTATCGAGCTTATATTGCTTATGGTTTTATTATTTCCAAGTAAAGCAACTTGCCTCAGTTTACAACCTCCAGTTTACTGGCCTCTATATTTCAAAAACTCAAAACCTTGTCCGTAGGACATGTTTATACATAATCATCCCCTGGTGATGACCTTCGGTTTAAGATATTTAGGTTTGATTTATATAGTTGTCACAGATTTTTTGTACCTACCTAGGGGACCTGGGATTGCTTTTCCACAGGTTTAATATTTGAAACGAGTTTAAATGGTCTATCGGGCTATGGGCTTCGATTTAAGACGATTTGTACCCAGCTAGGAGACCTATTCACTATGCCTCCAATTTTTGGCAATTTGTACTTGGTTTCTTTACCCTTAATCCATAGCTTTTTGCATTTACCATTATCCTCATGGTTAAGACCTCTGAGTTTGGATAGTTTTGGCTCGATTTTATCGATTTGACTCTGGTTTAATTTATCACGTGATTACGACCTCCGCTTTGTTTTGCATGTTTAAAATTTGATGTGAAGTATATGCAGCACAGGGTTACGACCTCCGCTTTTTCTTGGATGGTGCTTTAATAAAGTGTTTAGTGAATAAATGGAATTTCATTAATAATGAATCAAATTGGGTGGCTTTTTGTCCAACCCAGATGTACGTTGATCTAGCCTCATTAAAACCTTCTTAGAAAAACCCTGTGGAAAAAACCCGAGGTAGGAAAAAGAGTATCAGACTTCCATATAATTTGTACAATGTGATATATTGAACAAAGAATCTTCTGAGGTTGGTGGCATTCCACAACCTTGAAACTTCCTTTCCCTCCATTATTAAGAGCTTGTAAGCACCTTTTCCTAGCACTCCCCTAATTCAGTGAGGGCCTTCCTAGTTAGCTGCTAGTTTTCCATGTTTCGAGGGAGGTAGTTCGATGTTGGGTGTCAGAGAATGAGGTCGCCCTGGTTGAAATGCCTTGAGTCACCCCTTCGTTGTATCTTCTAGCTATCTTCCTTTTTAGCTCCAATTCTTGGAGGTAGGCTTCTTCTCGTACCCCCCTCAATTAAGTCCAGTTCTTCCTTCCTTTGGGAAATGTTTGCAGCTTCCTAGTAGGAAAGGATACGTGGGCTTGACTCTTCAACCTCTACTGGGATGATAACATCGGTTCCATAGACTAATCTAAAGGGTGTCTCCTGGGTCAATGAGTAGGGCGTGGTTCTGTGAGCCCAAAGGACATTTCCGAGCTCGTCGGCCTATACCCCTTTGGCTTTGTCCAACCTTTTCTTGAGTCCTTGCCGGATGACCTTGTTGGCTGCCTTAGCCTGTCTATTTACCTGAGGGTGCTCAACTAAGGTGAAGTGTTGTAATATTTTCAAGTCTTCCAACAATTTTCTAAACCTTCGATCTGTGAATTGGGTGCCATTATCCGTGATGATTGGTTTCAGAAGTCCGAAACAGGTGATGATATTCTTCCATATGAATCTTTTGCACTGTGCTATTATTATGGTTGAGAAGGGCTCTACCTCAATCCATTTGGTGAAGTAATCGACTACTACTATCAGGTACTTGTCTCGGAGCAATGGGAAAAGGTCCGAGGAACTCAATGCCCCATCTATCGAATGGCCACGAGGTCGTTGACTGCTATCATTTCTTCTGCAGGAGCTATGTGGAAATGGGAATGCTCTTGGCAATTTTTTACAGTATTTGACAACCTCGTAGGCATCTCTGGTTAAAGATGGCTAGAAGTACCCAACTCAAAAGACCTTAAGAACGAGCGCACGCCCTCCGAGATGGTTTCCTGTGATTCCCTCATGGACTTCATTAAGACATAGTTAGCCTGTTCCTTGTTCAAGCATTTGAGCAAGGATTGTGAAAGCCCTTTTCTGTATAGTTGTCCATCCACAATCGCATAGTACGGAGCTTGGTGGGCTACTGTCCTTGCTTCTGTTGGGTCGTTTTAAAGGGTTCCAAATTTAAGATACTCAAGGATCCCTGCCGCCCAACTCAGAACAGTTTCCACAAATATCACCTCAGATCCCTGCAATATGCTTGGTTACTTAAGGGTCTCGAGTATGAAACTTTTGTTGTTCCCTCTAGGTTTAGTGCTTGCTTGCTTGGATAAAATATCCGCTCTGACATTTTCCTCTCTAGGTATGTGTTTGACTTCTACTTTGTGAAACTCAGTGGATAAGCCCCTCACTTTGTCCAAGTACAGCTTTAACATCATATCACGGGCTGTGAAGGTTCCCTTGATTTGTAAAGTTACGATTTAGGAGTCATTGCAAACTTCCAACTTCCTTATGCCCATGTCTTTGGCCAAGTTTAGCCCAACAATGATAGCTTTGTATTCGGACTGGTTATTAGAGCTGGTGAAGTCAGAATTTGCTGACATTTCAATCCGAGTTTAATCACTCTGGCTCCACTTCCTCGGAGGTTAGATAAGCCCTCCACGTATAAAGTCCACTTTTCGGGGTGTTGCCCTTCTTCATCTGTGAATTTCGTGATGAAGTCTGTCAGTGCCTAGGCTTTAATAGCTGTTTTTGGTTCATACCGGATATCAAATTTTGAAAGTTTCACAGACCAACTGATTATCTTCCCTGCCAAATCTGGCATCTGTAGGATCTACCGGATTGGTTGGTCCATTCTTACCAGGATGCTATGGGCTTGGAAGTACTGTCATAATCTCCAAGCTGTGAATACCAGGCAAAACGCGATCTTTTCGAGCTTTTGATATCTAAGTTCGGAACCTTGTAGGGCTTTGCTCATGAAGTACACTGGTTTATGCTTTCCTTCTACTTTCTTAACGAGTGCAGCTCGTACTGCTTCGTCCCCTATCGACAAGTATACAACAAGCACTTCTTCTTCTTCTTCCGGCTTTAATAGGGTAGGTGGAGTGGCCAGGTATTGCTTGAAGCTTTGGAAAGGTTCCTCGCATTGTGGCATCCGTTCAAAATTTTTCCCTTTTTTGAGTAGGTCAAACAAGGGTAGGGACTTTCGAGCTGAAAGGGAGAGGAAATGGGATAGCAATACGGCCTTCCGGTGAAGTTTTGTACTTCTTTTACACATGTAGGACTTCTCATTTCTATTAGAGCCCTACATTTCTCCAGGTTGGCTTCAATCCCCCTATAAGTGAACATGAACCCTAAGTACTTTCAGCATCCACTACGAAGGCACATTTCACCAGGTTCAGCCTCATCTTGTGGGTATGAATACTTTGAAAGATTTCTTCCAAATCCGAGATAAGGTCTCCGACTTTCCTTGTTTTTATCTGCATATTGTCAATGTAAACTTCCATCTTGTTTCTAAGATGCCTATCAAATATTCTGTTCATCAATGTCCGGTAGGTGTTTCTAGCATTTTCAATCCAAAGGGCATCACCTTGTAATAGTAGTTTGCTCTTGATATGATGAACGCTATTTTTTCTTCGTCTTCTAAGTTCATGGATATTTGGTTGTACCCTGAGTAGGCATCCATGAAGCTTAGGAATTGGAACCCAAAAGCTGAGTCGACTAAACTGTCTATGGTTAGAAGGAGGTATGGGTCTTTAAGGCAAGCCTTGTTTAGATCTATGTAGTCCATGCACATGCAAAGCTTTCCACTTGCCTTTAGGACTAGTACCACATTTGAGAGCCAGGTGGGGTAGAAGACTTCCCTAATGAACCCAGTTATGAGAAGCTCAGAGATCTGCTCCATTATTGCTCTAGCCTTCTCCTTCGACATTCTTCTTCTTTTCTGTGCTATCAGCTTTGAGCCGGGATAGACAGAAAGATGATGACTCATCACTTCTGGGCTTATTCCTGGCATGTCTGCTACTGACCATGCGAATAGGTCCACGTTTGCTCCAAGGAATCCAATCAGCATTTCCTCTTCTTCTGGTGCCAAATTCTTATTTATCCTGGTTGTCTTTGTAGGATCTCTTCCTATTTGGACCTTTTCCAGTTCACCCTCAGGTTCTGGCCTTGCATGCGTTTTTTAACTATGCATGTCCAAATCAATCATCATTACATTTTAAGGGTCTTTTTCTTCCTGGATCCGACTTGTAAACTGGCATTATAACACTGCCTCACCACAGTCTGACTGCCCATAATTGTAATGACGTTTCCCTCATCGAACGAGAATTTCATCACCAAATCGGGTGTTGAAATTACCGCTTTGAGCTTGTTGATTATGGGCCACTCGATCATTGTATTGTACGCTGATGGGCAATTCATGACTAAGAAATCTACGGGTATCGTTCTTGCTTCACTTTGGGTTTCGATGGTGACTCGAAGTGTAAAAAACCCCTCCGATTTGGCCGTGTCACCAGAGAAGCCAATCAACTTGTCATGGTAAGATCGGAGGTCGAAGTCTCTTAACCCTAGCTTTTCAAAAGCTGGTTTGAACAGCAAATCTGCTGAACTTCCTTGGTCTACTAAAATCTTGTTGACTTCCACGTTCAACATTATCCTAGAGATCACCATTAGGTCATCCTGGCCTGGGATGATTCCTGGGTTGTCTTTCTCAGAGAATACTAGGTCGGCCATTATCTTGTTATGAATTTGCTTGTCTTTCGAAATGGAATCCACCTTCATGACTTCCTTTAGGGCCCTTTTCTAGGCAGACTTTGAGCATCCGCCTCTAGCGAATCCTCCCGCTATGGTGTGATTGGTCTTTGTCACCATCTCACTTTAGTTGTGTTCTTGGTGCTCAATGTCTTCCTGCCTCTGTGATCTGCTTCTGTTCTCATTTCTTTCATTTGGTGACTATCTTCTCCTAGGGCTTCTCTGTGTGGCTACATATTTTGCTAACTTTCCTACTTTGATTAGCTCTTCTATAGCATCCTAGAGATCTTCACAATCTTCCATTTTATGCCTAAAGCTCCCATGGAAATCACAGAACTCTGACTTTTTTGTGTTTGCTCTTAGCCTGATAAGTCGTGGCCTTTTGAGGTGCTCTGTGGTCTGTATCTCCCTGTAGACCTTGCTCAAGGACACATTTAGGGGGTGTAGTAGGCGTACCTCCCCCACGTCCGAGCTTCCTTTCTCGAAGCTCTTTCTTCTCTTCTTGGACTAGTCCTTCTCTTTTAATCGCGCTCCCCTTCCAATTTGGCCATCATCACTTCCTTTATGTTAATGTATTTCTCTGCCCTTCTCAACAGTTCCTCCATGTTTCTAGGTTCAGTCTTTGATAATGATTGTGTAAAGGCTTCGACCATAGCCCCTGAATGAAAGCTACCAGGGCGGTTTGTGGTTCTACCTTGGCTATTTCCAGGGTTTCCTTATTGAATCAATCTGCAGAGGCTCTGAGGCTTTCATCTGTTCCTTGTTTAAATCCCATGAAACTAATCACCGACTTGGACCTGCATCAACTGGCAGAGAATTTAGCCAAGAACTTGTCGGCCAGGTCAGAGAATCTGTGTATAGATCTTGAAGGGAGTCTATTGAACTACTTTAGTGCCACCTTCTCCAAGGTAATAGGGAATGTTCGGCATCTTACAGGATCCGAGATCCCGTCTAAGTACATCCAGGAATGAAATATGTCCAAATGATTTTGTGGATCCGTAGTGCCATCATACAGCCTAATGTCACTCGGGGGCTTAAACCCAGGTGGTAAGGTGTACCTCATTACACTCTCAGAAAAAGGGGAGGTGACATCATCCTCCAGCTTTCCATGATTCGTTCCCTCATACGCACTTCTCCGTAGTCAGGTAACATCTTCGGAAGCTCGAGAACTCCCTTCCTAGCTCTGACTCTGCCTTCTAGTGTCACGACCATGGCGCCTTCTTTCATTTTTCACATTTTCTCTGCGTGTCTTTTCAAGACGAGGGGGTATTTTGATGGTGACCTTTATTGCCGAAGGTTCTGCGCAGATGTTCAACTTCTTCTAGAGCTTTGAGGTTGACTTCCAGCCTCCTGGCCCTATTTTTCTCCTGTCGTAACCTTGTTTCCATTTCCTGTACTCTATCTCTTTCCTGAGCAAGGCGGTCGTCATCCTCTCTTTTTGGTTGGAGTTCATTCTCTAGTGCCTGTACGCGAATGGCCTGATCACGCATCATGTGAAACATGTTTGTAATCAGGGTGTCCAAGGGTGGAGCTTTTGCTCGTGACGCCCTGGACGCCCTACTAAGATCTTGGTGATGTACATGCAACTCCGATTAGGGCTCCGGTTAAGGTGTAGGCAAGGTTGGGTGTTCAGCAATGGGAATTCTGGTCTTTATACCACTAAACGCACCCGTAGTTGTATTTCCTAGCAGCGTCCATCGGTGTAAAATATGGATTCGGAGGAGGCGGTCCGCCCATCTTGCGGGGATTATGGGTGTCCAATGTTGCCATCTTCGAGGATAGGCCTCCCCGTGGTCTTAGTTCTAGCCATGCTTTTCCTGGTGTAAACGCGAAAGCAAGGAAGAGCAGTAATTGTATCCCCAGCAACGGCACCAATGTAACAGAGTAGTGTAATAGAAGGTTACCTGGGGGAGAGAGTTTTATGAAAGTTCTATGTTCCTTTCTTGGAGCTTATGTGATGAACTTGAACTAGATGGCAGGGTACCTGCAAGGACTCCACCTAGGGTATCAGTATTATCGAGATAGGGGTATATGCTTAGGATAGATTGTGTACCTGACCAATTATTGAATACCCTTAAATATGAGATCCAGGTTCTATCGCCACTTACCCTTATTTCGGAGATTCTGCTAGTGGACTTGTACGTGGACTGGAACATGGGAATGTGGATTGGTGGTTTGGCCAGCTTCCAGATTGCATGGTCCTGAGATAGGTTTTTGAAAGATTGAATCCCGGAGACCATGACGAGCATGGCGTAGGTCATTTTACGACTTTTGTCCTTAAGATAGTGTCTTTCCAGGCCTATTTAGGCTAATGAAGCCCCCGCCCAATTAATAGGTTATAATAGTTTTGGACCAAGTATGTTTTTTAAAATAATAATAATAAGGTGATAGACTACAAACACACCATGGAGGGGGTGTACCATAGAACCCCTTCATTATTGTCCAGGCCCCCAAATCGTCACTCTTTGTATAATCTCTCCCAATAGTCACTCTCGGACTCTCTCCTCATCTCTGACACTCTTTCTTACTCATAGCCCATCTCATCTCTCAATCTTAATCTATGTATCTCTTTCTGGTCATCTCTCTCTTTCTTTCTCTCTCTCTCTCTATCTATCTTTCTCTCTCTATGTTAGCTCTTACTTTGCCTCACTCTCGGTTTGGGCACTTGAATGGGAAGAGAAGCTCAGAATGAGAACCCTAATTAGAGAAAAAGGTAGGAAGGGAAAAAGGAACGCGATTAGGCTTGAACACCATGGAGTAAGCGTGATGTCTCAAGTCCATGTGTCCTTGGCTAAGACTAACACAACCTTTAGGTACCCTAGAAACCCTCGATTTGCTGAAAACCATGATATTCCTAAAGTTTGCATTTTTATGCAGAACAATTCGTTACAGTAAGAAATCCTTATTACAGTGAGCAGATAGGCTCCCTGCAACGAGAAATACCCATTGTAGCGAGAAGGTGGGTTGGTAGGTTCACTACAGTGAGGACCTCTGATGCTGACAAATGTCCAAAATGATATAGCTTCATTAAAATGCCCTTCTCCCTGTATATATAAACCTTTCCCATACACGTTTTTCTCCAAAAACACAAACTCTAAAAGCCATTCCTCCTCCTTCCACCTTTTTCCCCTCATTCTTTTCCATTCATACATCCCCCATGCTTTAAGGCAAGGATTTGTCTATGGTTTATGCTAGAGTTCCTACCTTTTCTTCCTTTTCATGGATTTGGGTAATATTGTTCTCGATTGTTGTCAAGTTTAGGTACTCTCCCAATATTCATAGAGTTGTTTTAAAGAATGTGGTTTATTCATTAGTTTCTTCCCATTCTTCAGAGCTCTCTCGATATTGGCACTTCACATTCCACCTTTCTAGGTAAATGGGTTCAATCTTGTGACCTTTATTTTGGTCATCAGAGTTATTTTCTTAGCTTTATGACATAAAGGCATGATTTTAGAGAATATTTCAAGACAAATATGAATTATTAAGGATTTTGCCAAGTTTATGAATTTTATGACTTTCAAGGGATCATGAAAATTGTGTTATAAAACTCATGGGACCATGTTTGTTGCTCAAATTGATTTGTTACCCATATATGTTAACTATGAATATGAATATTTTGGAATGCCATGTTTAGGCATTACTTTCAAGAATTATATGTTTATGAAATATTGCTTTTCGAGAATCAAAGCTAGAACCCAAATATAGAATTTAGAGAAAATATTTAGCTTTCACAATTTTAAGTTTACATGATAGCTATTGGAAATAAATAGTGAGTTAACGACTATAGAATCATTAACCTTAGTACCAAGTTGTCTATCAGAGGATAATCTCATCAATATTAGAGTATTTAGAGAATAGAACCTAGTTAGGTGTCAAATATAGGACCTCAAGAGGTACCCTCGAGAGTTTAGAGTAATAATATATTATTATTCTATATTTATATATCTAGAGATTTTTGTTTCTCTATCAGATTACTGTTATTCATGATTTACAAGACTACTGGTTTTGGATTATTATATAAATAGATATGAAATCTATTTTATAGTCGTTGCATTATTATTATTATGTACCCTTGTTGGTTATCCCATGTAGGGGGTTCGGATGAGAATCCATTTACTAAGTTTTAGATGAAACTCATCCCAGTATTTTTCCTCCTTTTTTACAGATACAGCTATTGATCCAGATACTTCCTAGCTTCCTTCTCAACAATAGTTTTACTTCAGATTAGGTGAGCGCCACTTTACAGTAAAGCATCAGTCTATGTTTCTAGTAGAGTGTTCCAGTGATTTTGCGATGGGGTCCCGGACCATGCATGATTATAGCATTTGATATTATGATTCAGATTTGTCATGTAATTAAACTTGTATGATTTCATAATGTGAATAAAGCAACTTCATTTATATTTTATCTAATGATTATGGATTTCATACTAGAGTTATTAAATGAAAGAGCATATACATTGATTATTTTTTGAAAATTAAAATGATATTTCAAATTATGCATATAGTATGACTCAATGACCATAATGTTTACGTGGAAATAGGATTTTCCATGTGTGAGCAATGTTCCCAAATTGGGCCATGATAGTAGGGACAAGGAAAAGTGGTCCATAGTACGACAGATTCAACGGTGCCAAGTCACAGCTAAGAATAAAGAAGAATCTATTTGATAGGTACTTTAGTCAAAATGATTATAGTGAGAATTTAATAAGAATAAAGAAGAATCTAAGAAAACATTCATATGTTTGTTCATTTTTTTTGGTACTTTCATATGTATGTCAATGCATGTATTCATAAATAATTCCATGGAAGCTAGTTAAGGATTAGAAAAGAATTTTCCTGGTAGTATGTGTATAATGATCATGTGGATTCGGCCTTGGCACATTAAGGAAATCATGAGTGGTCTTTGAAGTTTTATCATTTTGGTAATTGAAATATGACTTATAATAAGAGTTAGGGACAATGGAAATAATATTTGGATATATGTATATTTGTGTGAGATTAATAGCCACTATCATTTGATTTGTACTCTATGTGAGTTTGATAGTTCAAGTGTTATAACGTGAATTTCAAAAGTGAAGAGAACGATTTGAATGGATAGCGATTAATTAAATGGTAGAATTTTCATTTTTACAGAACTTGATGATTTGTGAAGCTTAGTTTGGAGTATTGTGCATTGGGATGAAGATTTGTATTATTGTGTTGAACTATTGATGAATGAATTTGATTGTGGAATATTTAGTTGATACTAGTGCCTTGATCTCCAGCAATTGGTTTAGGCTCCTTTTTTATTGTGCATTAGCCATACTCAAATGGATTGTAATGTGTTTGAATGCATAATTGGGTGATATGTAAATAGGGAATGTTCCATGGACTATGTGACATAGCCTAACTCATCCTAACATAAAGTAAGGATTGAAGTATTAGCATGAGTTAAGATTATTTCTCATAGGCCTTAGGACATAAACCAAGCTGCATGAGATTCTAAGTTTAGTCACTAAAATACTGATTATGTGTGCATATGCCTCATAATAGTGCATGAGATTTCCTCTGGTGCCTTGTGGTCTTGTATGTTTGTGTGAAAAGTATTGGACTGGTCTAATTATTCAAGAAAGTTAGGAGTAGGACTTATGATAGATATGATGATTAGTTTTGGATCTATGTTCCACTAGTGTCTGCTTCATAGTTTTCAAAATTGGACCGGTGATTGACCTGGTCAATGTACCAGGTCACTGGGTTACTGGTTCAACTGGTGGGTTACTGGTTGAACCAGTTGAATAGAATTTAATTAAGTAAATATATAAAAATTAACTAAGAGTGTAATATATATATATATATATATATATATATATATATATTGACACTGTATATAATAAAAGAGCAAGTGGCATGGTGGTTGGAGCGCTGCCAAGCTTGCATGGAAAGCTAGGTTCGACTCCCACTTGCCATTGGTTTTGGAATTTGGAGGAATTATTCAAATTTCCAAAGCAGACTCACCCGCGCACAGGACAGGACGCACGCGCACACGGGACCAATTCGCTCCACCGGTTTGACTTTCCCGGCCCACCGGTCAACTCCGAGTTTGACCAAAGTTTGACCGGTTCGATGCTTGTCCGGTCTGATTCAAGAACCAGTTCGGCCAGGTGGCCAATTCATCGATTTTCCGGTCAAACTAGCCGGTCCGGTCCAGTTTTTAATACTATGGTCTACTTGTCATAGAACATCAATATGAGTTGTCTTGTCTTGAATTATGATGGTTTGGATGACTATGATGTTTAAGATCAAGAGGAATATGAAAGAAATGTATGGTATTTATCTTTTGTTGCGGGGATGGTGATAACTAACGCCTACATTGGCACACGAATAGTTTGGCTAGGGATAGCAGTGCGTAACGTCCACCTTGATATATGATAAGTTAGGTTGGGATAGCAACACGTAATGTCCACCTTGGTACCTGTTTAGCTCAACTAGAGATAGCAAGACTTAATACCTAGTTGGGATGAGATATATTGTTATACTATGTGGTTGTTAGTTAAAATAAAGACTTAAACTATTTAAAGTAAATGACAAAAGACAAGTGGTGGTTCAACATGTTTAAGTAAATGATTATGCTTATGTTCCTTCCTTTTAGTCTTCCCATGTCAAGCATGTATATCTTCTCAGTTAATTACAAGTTTTCCATAATTCTAAAATGTGTGTCATTTTGGAATTTATGTTTGTGAACTAATTAAATGGGCAAAAGCATGTGCACTTATTATATAAATAAAATGGAAACGATTGGAGATAACAACGATGACACATAACTTGTTTTCCTTTTATCCCTACTGAGTTTCCATTTGGTTGCCCACCCCTTTTTATTTCCGTGTCGTCTTTAGATGAGATAGCGGGCTAGGATGAAGGAGCTTCATGAGCCAAGAGTTGGTGACAGTGCGTGTTAAAGGATTTTAGTCACTCTTTTTATTGATTTATAATTTTATTCTATCCTCCTCTGGCATGTAGACCATTGATTATGTTATTTTGGGCTTACTTTTGTGACACAAAATTCTATTTTATGGAAGACTGTATTTGAGACTAGGCCCCATAACTGGCACTAGTTTAGGCTACTTATGATTGTGTTGGATATTGTTAGGTGTGGTTGTTCTCCATGGACCCAAGTTCTCTTATGACATATTAGTGCCTTATTATATTATGATGTGATGACTTGTGATGTTAAATACTGAGTATATCCAAGACTTGTTCCTCTATGTGTTTACTATTATGAGAATGTAGTTTCACTCACGGCCTACATTAGTTTTGATTATGTGCGAATGAATGAGGCTCTTGTGCTATTTTAAGTTTTCAAAATAAATAATTTATGATCTATTTTTTTATTAGAAGTATTTTTAGTTGAACTAAATGAATGAAATCAAAAAGAAAGAAATCTAATATTTGACCAATTATAACGTTCGTATAAGAGGTTAATAATTATGGTGTTACACTCATAACGGGTGTAACACCCTCTTAAGTACAGCATCATCCTTAAGCCATGACATTAAATTTAAAAGTTGTTACTTATAAATAGTAGACCTTTCTAAAATAGCTATAGAAACTGCGATCAAATCGTGCAAAAATTAATTCATAATTCTACTAAAATACATAACAAAGAAATAAAAGTATTTATTAAATACAAATCTGAAT
Organism: Dalbergia cochinchinensis; assembly: GCA_031216125.1. Lineage (NCBI taxonomy): Eukaryota > Viridiplantae > Streptophyta > Magnoliopsida > Fabales > Fabaceae > Dalbergia > Dalbergia cochinchinensis. Next base: position 28,220,860 of record CM062374.1, read on the forward strand.
ACAAGAAAAACTATTCTATGAGCTTCAAAGTACATATGTTTTCTAATACATTTATAAACATATACATACAACTGAGTAAAACTAATAAAGGCTTCAGCTATTGAACTCCTACAAATCCAATTCTTCCATGCAGCAGTCTTATTGTTCTCTATATCAATCAAGAGACGACAAGGGAATATAAAACATAAAGGGTGAGAATTATACATTCTCAGTAGGGCATTTCCCAAATACATAATAAAACCCATGTCATCGTCATCGTCTCAGCCACTTCGATTTATTAAGAAGAATGTGATCATATAACACATATTAAAGGTTCAATTTTAAAGTTCAAAAATCATTCCTCCAAAGTGGATCTCTTTTAACATTCGATCACTTAATATACATATATCACAATACTCGAGATCATAATAAATCATCTTAGACAAATAATTCAACGTAATATACGTATGCATATGATAAATGCAGTGATCTTTAGTGAAATTATCTTTACATGTCCTTGATATGTCGAAGGGGTCTGATATATATCATTCTCATTTTTACGTGCCCTTGGTACATTGAAGAGTATCTCATATTTTTCTTATCTTTACATGCCCTTGATATACCAAAGAGGATCTCATCTTTATGTGCCCTTGACATATTAAAAGGGGACTCTAATTTTACTTATCACATATTATAAAGGACTACTTAGGACAATTGCTACTTTAACTTGTCTTAGCCTTAATCTATGGTTGCTTATTCCATTCCTAGGTAATATACTGCTTTTTAGGATTGAGTTAATTCCTATACATGATCCTTGGATTTACTTTCTTCAATTCACACATAGATCTATTCCTAGTAAGATTTACTTTCCCTGACTAACCAAATTTAGTTTTTCTAGCTGAAGAAAACATAATGTGATTCTTTCTCTTATGTAAAGGAACTTGTCAAAAGTATTTACAATTATATGCACATAACATCTTCATGCTTCATGTTACACATACAAGCATCACGATTATATATGCATTAGCATCAATTTCTGAGTTTCTTAATGCATCAAGCATACATATCACTCATGATCTCAAGGTATAATCTTAATCTTCTTTTCATATAGGAGCATTTATCACGAGCATTCACATTTACATATGTGTAGCATCATCATTAAATTCACATAGTATAATGAGATCAAATAATAGTCATTCCATCATATTTTTTAGCTAGTTTAGTGTGCTATCCTAATTTTCAATCTCAAAGAAAATTATCGATTAGCTACTAAACCTCATCAAAATAGAGAAAAAAAAATTTTAGAGTTAGTTCAATATGTCTATAAGATCCTGTAAAAATTTCAAAGAAAAATACGATCTCTAGCTATATTAACAAAATTCTACAAATTCAGATGTTAGAAATTACTTATTTTCAGTCAATAGTTAGAATTCTCAATTTTATTACCCTATCAAATGAATATACAAAATCCTACAAAAATTCAAGTTTGGACTTCAAGATGTCCTCAACACCCTGTAAAATTTTCAAGCCAAAATTATATCATTTGATATATTGACAAAATTAGAAAAATTTGGTGCTCCAAAATTGACTATTCAGGTAGAAACCCTAACTAGCTCAGTTCTTGGATTTTTAAAAATAGAAAAAGTGCTCAAAATGACTCAAAAAAGATACTGGAGATATCTTAATATGTTATCTTCATGATACATAAATTATGGCTCAAAATCATTTCTCCAACTAAGTGAAAAAGATCATATAAATTGACTCGTCTGCTTAAATCCGAGAATTCCAACATACAGCTCAAAACTTATTTTGAAAAAAAAAGGATTTTCTAACAACATCAAATCATTCCACCCAATTAAACACTTCAATATCTATGAAATTTCATCAAATTAAACTAAAAATTTGAATTTTAATCATTCAAAACAATTTCAAAATCAATTTTGCAAAGAATAAGGGCAAAAGAAACCCTATTTGGCTCTTGCAAGCTCTTACTCTTGTTCTCAGCTTTCTTCAGGAGCTTTTACACTCAATTCTTGATCTAAACCAATTAAATCCTCTCTTAAACACAGCAAGAACATCAGCTATAGTTGATGATATGGTGAGATGAGGATTGCTTATAAAAAGTTGATTTGGGTATATCAAGAGACAGTATGTTGTTTGTGCTAAAATCTATGGATACTTAATATGGTAGCTTAGGGTTTTATGTAAGTTTATGATGTTTTTGATAAAGAAGAATAATGAGGAAGGCTGTGGAAAATGTTGGCCGAATCCTTAACACTGTATTTGTTTAAAAGGAAATAGAGATGAATGATTGGGAAAGGAAAGAAAGTGGGAGGAAGGAAGTGATCTTTCGGCGTTTGGTGCAAAGGAAATTGGGAGGGGAAAGATTAAATAGTGCCAAAAAGCATATGAGACCCACTCAAAATTTTTCCTCTCCCACATGGGTAGAAAAGTATGGAAGGAATAGGTGATATTCACGTATTCCAAAAATATTCACGCTCATTATTTAAATTCATATCCCCAATATTTGTGACTTTAATATTTTTATTTTAAATAAATTTGAATAATTTAATTTTATTAAAATTTTCTTATTTATTAGCTTGATATTATTCTAAACTTGTTATATTAAAAATTAGTTACATTTTCTATTTGATATTAATTAATAAAATATTAAATATAAAATAAAGATATTGACTTGAATGCTTTTATATAAATATATATAAGATCAATTTTTATTTTTTATATTATTTTGATAGATAAATTTCTTACAAAACTATATCTAATTTTAATTTTTTAATAATTTTTTAGATAGTTATATAAAAAATAACCTTTTTGTTTTTTTATAATATAAGAATGAAAAAGTCATTTGATATCATTGTTCTTTCTTTCCTTTCACTTTTCTCTCCAAACAAACAAAATAAATTAATTTTTCTTCTATTTCCTTTTTTTCCATTTTCCTTTCATCTAAATATATCTATGAAATATAAAAATCACCTCAACTTCCATTTTCTCCATTTCTTTCCTTTTCCAAACAGAGTTGAGAAAAGGAGAATAATTTGTAAAATTGCATCTCATTTATTTAAATACATGCGTTAGATTTTGTTACCATAAATAATATTTACATTATAAATAAAATTAACATTTTATGTGGTTGTCATCTAATCTTATCATAAGACAATGGTGTGGTCAATCCCTAACCACACACTTGTCTAGTTAGGTGACAAACTTATATTGCAAGTTTCATATGGTATAAGAAACTGCATATTGATATTTTACTGAATGGGTAAAATATCATACTCGGATAATCAGATATTGCTCGAAATTTTATTTCAGGTCTAAAATCTTTATTTTTAACCATTTCTAATCTTAATCCTATCTTTTTTTAGTTTCGGGCATCTCCTAGTCTCTATTCTAGGGTTTCCATAGTCTTAACGGGCCTGTAGAGCCCGCAAGGTTACTATTTATGTTATTTTTTTGAACTTTTCTCATTATGACTAATTCTATTAGATTTGTAAAAATTTTAATTAATAAAGTTTAAATAAAATTTTTGAAACAAATCTCGAGGTGTTATAACGGGTTCCCATCCTCTATCTCCATGGAAATTCAGATCCCTATGAAAATCCATGGATTCATTAAAATAAAAAACACAAAATAGAAAACTTAAAAGAATAATCTAAAACCCTAAGAAAAATACATAAATATCCATAATCACAAATATTACTAATGCAACATAATCCAATTTAAAAAGAAAATACATGTATAAATGCAAATTCAATAAAAGAAAAATGAGAAATAAAGGTATGTTAAGGTTTTCTTTGTCCGTGTTTATAATATAGTGAGTATTTTAGTGACTTTACATATAGAAGGATTTGGTAGGTAGGGAGCCTAATCCCCTCTCCTTGTTCCGTTTAGTAAATAGGGGCTTTACCCTCATCCCATAGGCTGTGTTTGGTTTGTGTCCCAGGACACAAATATAGTGACAGACTGTCCCTGTATCATGTTTGGTGGTAGAGACGGGGTACAGAACCAAGAAAATTTCTATCCCTGAGACAAAAATTTTATGTATTTTTGTCCCTCCAAAAAGTGGAGATAGTGGGGTCAACGCCAATCAACGGCCACCAGCCATCAGTCAATGCCAGTCAACCACCGGTTAGCCATTGATCCGTGGCGGTTAATGCTGATCAACACCGGTCAACTGTTTCTACTGTCCCCATCAACCAAACATGATACATAGACAATACTTTTTATATTTACGCGACATCGTTCTCAGATTGCCTCTGTTCATATATTTCTGTCCTAAGACAGTAACCAAATGCTATCATGGAAACTAAATTTATCCTCATCCCTTCTCTATTTTCGTTGGTAGGTAATGCTTGTATATAAACAAAACAATAAACAAAAAACAATAAACAATAAACAAGAAATGCTTGTATATAAACTAAATTTTTTGCCATTCCCCCATCCCCACTACCAAAAACAATAAACAAATAATTAAATAAACAAAACAATCCATTCTAATCGTCATCCAAATCCTAATCTGACACGATTTCGGCCAAAAAAAAGAAAATTCCTAACAAGACCAACCAACACCCACCCCCCCCAAAAAAACAAAAAAAAAGAAAATAATATCATTCTGATCCAAACGGCAGTTCTTAATTTCTCAGACACTCTCAGCTGTCAATCGGAAACCCTGTGAAGCGCCGCGCCGAAGTCGCCGCCGCCTCCCCTTCACTCGCCGTCGCTGCTGCGCGCCCCCTCAGCCCAGGATCCTCCTTCATCTCCAACGTTGTTGCGATCGCCACAGTTCGAATCGTGACCATCATAATATTTCTTTTTTTTTAATTTTTCTGATCCACTCTTCGTAAAAAGGAAAAAAAGGAAGCAATGAGGAAACGCACCATTTATGCGTGGCTAGTAGCAGTTATTTGCTTCCTAGTACTGATGATCATTACCCCAGCCATTCCTCAGTCCCAAGAATACCATGATTTTGCCGACCAGCGCACCTTCTTTGGTAAAACCCTTCTATCTAAAATTCTTGTTCAATTCTCTATTGAACTAATTTTCTTTATACCCTTTGAATTCCTTTCAACTGGTTCACCTCAAAAATTTGAACTTGGTGTGTGCTAGATCAGATTTCTAGATGAACTGGTGTGAACAGGGTGGAGAATTTCTCTATTTAAACTGTCTGTGGTAAAATTTGGAAATCAAGTTTTTATTTTTTTCTGTTTTTCAGGTATACCTAATGCACTTAATGTGATATCAAATTTCCCATTTCTGGTTATTGGCCTGATTGGACTTATACTTTGTCATCATGGAAATTACTTTAGGCTCAGGTACGGTATTTTTTGCGAGTGTGACAAATCAATTTATTGCTGCTTGCATGAAAGAAAATCCGTTTATTGATACGAATGTGTGCCGAAAAGCTTGCAAGGTGAACTATGGGGTTGGACATGTTTCTTTGTTGGTGTGGGTGCAGTTGCTGTTGGATCTTCGTACTATCATCTCAAGCCGGACGATGCACGCCTTGTGTGGGATAGGTTGCCCGTGAGTTCTTTTTATAGAAGTTGATTCTAGTCATTAATGAAGTCCATTCTAATGAGTGAAGATTCATTTTGGTTTTTAGAAACTGTACGCATGCTTTGCTTTAGTTCATGAAATTAAGAAATTAACAATTTAGTCTTTGAAATTGGAAAAATTTTATTCAAACCAGTTTTTGTCCTTGTGAGCATCACTCTGGGGACTAACTTGAATAAGTTTTTGTAATTACAAGGACTAAATCATTAATTTCTTAATTCCAGAGATTAAAGTGATGCATGTATATCCCTTTAGGGATTAAGTTGAACATTTACTCTTCCAATTGCAGATTGCACCGTCCCTTTTTCCCTGGTTTTTATATGTCAATTTTTTATTCCCAAACTGTTCTATTGCTACAGATGACTGTTGCTTTTACGTCAATCATGGCCATATTCATCATTGAGAGGATCGATGAGTGGAAGGGAATGATTTCAATTATACCTCTAGTTTTGGTGGGTATAGTCAGCATTGTATATTGGAGGCAAGCCTACTGCTATGGTCTTTTGTTTGCAATAGTTCACTTGCTTATCCCATATATTATCAGAACTCCGGTCTTTGATGAAGGACCTGGATTTAATTTTTGTTTCCCATGTTTGTCATAATTCCCTCTTCAGTAACTGCAAGTAAAGACATTTGACAAACTAATTGCCAATCCTGCAAATACATGTCCCACATATGGTTACAAGATTCATTGTGGCAATTTGAGAGACAAAATCATGGAATAGTTTACATAATGCCAAAAGCTAGACTGATCATTTTTTTATGTCATTATTCTTTATGATATTTCCATTTGAGGTTAAATTTGAAGTACTTGATGGGTCGGCGAAGCATTTTTATCTTCCACTCTTGAGATAATTGCTATCGTTGTCTGTATGCTTCAGGTTCTTTGACGACCTCCGTCCATATGCTGTGGTTCAATTTGTACCATGCATTGCCATTCCTCTCATGGCTATCTTGTTGCCTCCAATGTACACGCATTCAACGTACTGGCTCTGGGCTGCAGGTTTGGATTTGTGTTATGCATAATAACACCTTCAAGTTTATTTTAATCACCAACCATGCTTAGATTTTAAATAAATTTTTTCCAGGGTTTTATCTTCTAGCTAAGGTGCTGGAGGCTATTGATAAGGTGATCTATGAATGGACTCATCATATTGTCAGTGGTCACACACTTAAGCATTTGTCTGCAGCAATGGTTCCTGTCTTCTTGACACTCATGCTTGCAAAGAGGAGTGTTGATGCAGAGAGGTATATGCATCTGTGCAACGTTAAACTTCTTATAATTAATGGATTTAATGTTTTGGGAATTTGAATTGAGTGCATGAATACAGCTGCTAATTGTGGGAACATGTGACACAGTCATACAAAATTAGTGGGCATTAGGCTTAGGTCCTATGTGTATGTGCACTTTTAAAAATGACTCAGTATGGCTGATGGGATTCGTAATATCAAAGTAATTTTAGTAAACTTTAAGAGACCGATTTTGTTTCTGAATATATTTTATTGTTTCTCTCTTGACTATATAGTATATCTTGACTATAATAAACACTATCATGGAGTTCTGTTATATATTCATTTAGTCCTTATTATTATTGCATTTGATTACAAACTATGTTCACTTTCACTGGTAATTATATTCTGATTGTTTTCATATTCTTATAATTATTTTTCTTTCCTTTACTAGGGTATAACTAACATGTTAGATTTCATATTATTATGCTTTATTTTGAATTATTAGCCAAACAATTAGAGCTAAAAGGATTGGCATGCATCTTGGTTTAGGAACCCCACTTGGTCAACTCGGTAAACTGCTATATTCACCCATGATTTTTCATTAATGAAGAACTTATAGTTCCTTTTCAGCTGTTTATTTTGATGTTGTCTGATTGTTGTGAGCTTCATGCAGGCAAACTTTACTTGAAACCTGGAGAGTTTCCTGGTTGAAGGTCAAAGGGGGCAACACCAACGTTGAGAACTACACTTTCTCTTACTCAAACGTGCAGGCTGAGGAGCCACAGTAAAGTCTGTTTGCTTTTTCTACTTAACAAAAGTGAAAGGCTTGGACTGGATTACAGAATGCTGTTGATACACTTGATTATCGACCAAATATGAAACAAACCATGTCAAGAACAACTTAATTTCAGTACATTGTAAAGCTGAAACAAAGTTTTATACTTGCATCCCATAGTGTGTCGTCGGTGGTGTAAACATAGATTGGATGCAAGTATAATTTTTCACAAGGTATGTCAAAATTATACTCTACCAAATTTCATATAACAATAACTGTAATTACTAATTGGCTTATACTGTAGTTTGTATAGTTCATGATCTTTGTCACAGTGAGGACCATTTAAAATACTTTCTGAACGTTAAGTATTGTCTTTGTTCGGTAAATGGTATTTGCGTGTTAGCAGTATGAAATTGGATAGAGAGAGGGAGAAGAGAATGATCTAAGAGAGGAGACACAAATCACATTTTCATATATTAGTTGATTCTTCAATTATATCTTAGTCTCCTATTTATACTATTTACTATTAACTAAGATAATTCTCCTAATTGAGCTACTTAGATCTATTACAATTTTTAACATACCTATTTATACTATTCTTTTACTAACTAAATGCAATTTCACTAATTGGGCTACTAGGCCTATCCTATACATGTTACATTGCCCACTTGCTTCTAACTCTCAAGAGTGCTTGTCATGATAAATCGTTCCATCTATCTTAATGATATGTTAAAGTAATATGGATATTAGGATATTTCTTCATCTCTTGCAGTTCTTGACAAAAGGAATTGGAGGTGACCCGAAGTTAATATTAGAAAAAACCAGTGAAAACAGAGAATGATAATGTATAAACAAAAGAAATTATCACTCAGCGATTGAGCATTTCAAGTGTCAATCATATTTACATTTGTTTTTGGTAAAAGGAAACTTATATTTGTTTGGAGGGATTGTCGCTCTCATTTCACTTCATATTAATTGCTCTTATATTTAGCATTTGTAAAATACCCCTTAACATTGTTTTAATAGTTAGCTTTGTTTTAATTTGCACTTTTTGATGGCATTGGATATAGATCAAGTAGAAGATATAGAGCAAATTGACAGTGCTGGATAATTGGCTACTGCATTGCTACTTTAATCACTTGGCAATTTCGACAATCGAAGATCAACCTTGACACAATTACACCGTTTCCATAAAAATGACTTTTTAATAGAAAAATGAAATTTGAAAGCATATGTATGATATCAAATTCAAGTTAACATGGGTAAAATAATAATAATAATAATAAGTTAACATTATTATTATTATTATTATTATTATTATTTGCATAAAAATAAGGGTTCATTGTTTATGAAAAAAGAGGGCAAATGAGGGTAGCTATTGTTTACGATAAAAACTTGCGTTTTTATTTTCAGCACCCTTAGCCCGCGCTTACGATTATTTCTATTCAAACATAGCCAAAGAAAAGTGTTTTTTTTGGAATTGTAAATAAAAATACTCTTAATTATAGTTGTAAATGAAATTAAGCGTTAATGTTATTATCTATGAAAATTGCTCTTAGAGAGCTTATTATGTATTACATTTGTGACTTATGTGTTTTATTTATTTTAGTTGATGCTTTAATTTATTTTGATAGAATTTAATAATTATCGCTATAATTTTCTATTTACTTGCTTGTTGCGCAGCAATGATTGATTAGAAATGATGAACTTTTATCCTGTTTTATATCAAATTTTTTTTTGGGCCATGACAAGGAGCTACTCTCTTCCTCTTTTTTGCTGCTCAATATTCTCTTTTGTTTTACGCAATTACCATTTTCTTTCAAAATTCAGACTAATAATGCAAAGCTGGAACAGGGAACAAAAGACTGAGGGTTTATATAGAGAGATGTATATTTTAATATTCTTAGAAAAGTCTTGTACAGGACAATATTTTTTAATATTTTTTTCATAATCTCGCATTGTGCAACATTTTATTAATTTTTTTTCTAAATCTCGTTTTGTCCAAGATTGTGTTTTACAAATATTTTACTGTTCTTTGACAAAATCTGCCTTGTGCGAGCTTTTAGTTCAAAAATTTTTTTCCAATAATTCACCTAGTGTGAGATTTTAAAAAAATCATATTATTGTAATTTTCACACAAATATCATATAATTGTACATCTAACACTTAAAATTGTCTCTAAAAATGATAATATATAATATAAAATATAATACTTTATATAATATCACACTAAATACTATATAATATTAAAAATTTATTAATCCTTTTATTATCAAATTTTATTATATTAAGTTTTATATTATCAGGTCTTATCATATTAAGTGTGTCAAATATGCTCTAAGTCACATATAATTGATTACAGTTATGATGGGGAGATTAACACACAGACTAAACCACTAATCCCTTTCCCAACATGAGGACATGTGGCAAACACTCGTCTCTTTTCCTATTCCCACTCTCACCCTCGTCTCTATCTCCATCCTACTCCGCCCCGTCCTCACCTCCTCCACCGTCCCTTCACTTGCAACTTTTTTATGTGTTTGTCTTTTTTCATATTTTGAAACTTCAAAAAACCTACACATGAAACCTTTCTAAAACCATACACGTACAATTCAGTTACTACTTCTTTAAAGGCAACAAAAGAAGAAGATCCATCTCAACTTTCAATTTGTTTTCTTCTTATTACCAAAGAATCAATAACAAAGAATTGATTTTGACTTGTAATTATTTTTCCCACAAACGAGCCTAAAATATTTATAATTCTCTCTATGATTTTCTATCGCATCACACTCTAAACTTGAATCTCTCTGTTGTCTTCTTACAACCTTTTGAGACACCGTTTGTTGTTGCCATGATCCTCACTATTCTTATAAGGTTTTTTTATTAAAATAATTTCCACTATTCTTTTCAGCTCACAATTTGTAAGGTTATATGAATTTTTTTTAGTTTAATTTTGTGCGTATCTGTGGTCAATGTTAAAGTGGGTCCATGCCTAGTTAGTTGCTTGTAAATGCCTTATTAATTGTTCGATGGTAGAAAGCTTCTTACTATTCTTTTTTTTTTTTCTTTTTCAAATCTTTTAGCTTCCCAATTTGGTGTTGGAAACATTACCCTTCCCAATCAATTATTCTCACTTCTCACATGAGAATGATTTTACAAAAGTAAAAGACCAAATCACCCTTAACCCAAAACCATCATAATTTGTAACATCTCATACTATTTTATGGATTGATGACTGTCCCTACAAACTAACACGAGTATTTTCAGCGTGCTTTGTCCTCACTCACACGCTTCCTGGGAAGACTTCCTAAAAGGTCACCTATCCCAAAATTGCTCTAAGTCAAGCACGCTTAACTATGGAGTTATTTATTGATGGGCTACCGAAAAGAAGATGCATTTTATTAATATAGGTAGTACAAATCAATTCATATAAACCCTTCTTAATTGTATAGTCTTATATTTATACAATCCCAGTATCTCTTTCATTCGGGTGTGTAATCGGTTCATTTATGTACCCCTCCACTTAGAAGTTTGCCAGGAGCCGCTCCTTTTCCGTGTCTTTTTGCACCAATGATCACTCTCCGACTTTGTCACTGGGCATTACATAATTGTTGTTGGAGCACTATTGCCTTCACCAGACCACCATTATCGATGCCAGATCATTACTGCTAATGTTGGATTATTGTCATTGATGTTGGCCCTCTGCCGTTGCCAGACCACTAGCATCATCGGTCTACAGACCATTGTTGTCAACGAACCATATTACCATCATCAAACCACTGCTGTTGATGTTGGACTATCGTCGTTGACACCGAACTACCATCGATGGTCATTGGACCAGTGGCAGCGATGGTGGACCACTATTACAAGTTGCTAGATCACCACTGCTATTGTCGCTAGACAACTGACATCGATGCTAGACCATTATCATTGATCTCCAGACCATCGCAGCTATTGTTGGACCACGATGTTATTGGTGGATGGACCCTAGCCGCCAGTTGCCATACCAATGCTAGCATCACTACCATTTTGTTAAGGTTATTTTTAGAAATTATACCTAGTATTCCAAGGAATGTTATTCCTACGAATGTCACTCTCAACTAAACACATAATTCCCATTTATAATTTACAAGATTCCTAAGATTTCAATTTATGTACCAAATGCATTGAAATATCTTGCCTTAGAATATGATTCCTAAGAATACCCGAGAATGAAATATCAATACGTTTATCAAATGCCCCTTTTAAGCCTTTTGGGGGTGAAGGTGGGTGGAGGTGGTGGAATGTCATGATCCATCTAGTTGTGACCGCCACTTATGAGATATTGTCCCTCATGCAAAGGACCCGAGAAAACATGCTAATGTTGCATGCAAAATAACATTATGTGAATTGGTATATTTAATTCAATTAGATTTATGTCTGGCCCTCCATCGGCCTACTCACTTAGAGCATGAAAAATTGCTCGTGCCACAACTTTTTCACTAGCCATGTCTTCATGCTTTATCTTTTTCACATCTTTAGTTGGACCCCACAAAAACATTTAAACTTGATTGAAATTAGGAATTGATTTGATTTGAAATAATTTGATTTACAAGATAAATCTTATGTTTGAAATAATTGAATAAAATATGATTTGATGATTTTATGTCTAAAATACAATAGATAATATTTGAAATGATTAAAATTAGAATTGAGTTTATTTGACATGTATTTAAGTTTTGAAATGAAGTCATTCACCAAAAGAAAAATGATTTAAAATCAAATCAATTCCCATAAAATCTTATCAAATTTTATAGGATTTTAAAAATTAAAAAACCAAATCTAATAAATTTAACAAAGGAGAATCATGTCTTATCTTCTTAAAATCCAAAGACAAAAATTAATTTACCAATCAAATCATTTTAAAATTTTTTCATTTCCATAGCCTTTTTTTTTTTGAAAAAAATTAAACTCACCGTTTTATTATGGGAGGCATTCATACATATTACTAGATTAAGGTCCCATTTGGGTAAACAGATTGTTTAAACACTTAGATAAAATTGACATTTGAAAAGTAACTTATGAATATACTATTTATATTTAAATACATAGTAATAAAAGTACTTATTTCTAATATTTTAGAAAGTGCTTTGTAAGAAACTAGATATCTCAATGTATGAAAAAACTAAAAATAACTTTTAGAGAAGTAACAAGTTATTTAATCAAATAGAACAAAAAATAAAAATGTGACTTTTGACTATCAAAAGGTTTAAAAAAGTCATAAAGTACTTAGACGCTAAGGGTATTTTTGGATTGGTAGAGCGTGGTGAAGCGGAGCAGAACAAAATATAATGGAGTGGAGCATAGTGGAATAATTAGTCCTTTCTATTATTTGAGCAACTTGTTTTCTATCATATTCCTTCCAATTGGAGAGGAAAAAATTTGTGAAGAGTTGATGGAATTAGATGAAATGAAATCCATCTATCTGCACTCTATTACATTTAAATCTTACAAATCTAAATAATGAAATAACTTAAAATCTTGCTTTGCTTTGCCAAATTCCATCAATCTAAATATTCCCTAAGAAAATTTTTCCTCCAAGTGATATGAAAGAATGAGCAAAGTTTTCACCGCACGATCTCCAAATCATATTTCTTGGCAATAGCCTCTTCTCACTTCCATTCACTCAACTTTTATTTAATTTGCTTATAGTGCCCTTTTATTCTCTTTGGTAGTTAAAATATTATTGGTTGTCATGTTTAATTTTAATAAATAAATTAAACTTCACTTTATCAACTTTTTAAAATATTTTTCAATATGTTGTTATATTTTTTGTGATTTTTTTTTTGTATTTTACTTCTTAAAAAATTTTAATTTTTGCTCATTCTTTCATATCACATATTAAATTTAATTTCTCACATTAAAATTAAAATATAATTATGTCTTAAAATGAAACCCCATATTAAAAATAAATATATAACTTGATTAAGCATGTATACTGAGAAAAAAAAAACCAGTAAACCATCAATCACATATCTATTTAGATTGAAAAAACATATAAATAATAAAGGGATGTATAAATTAATATATACAACTAATGATATTTAGATTAAATATCACTGACCGCATATGTATTTTAAGAAACATATATTTAAGAAGAGATTAAATGTGTAACTAAGATGTATTAATTTTTAATGTGTACCTAATATGTATTTTGTTACCATATATTTCTAATAAATAAATTCAAATTAAGAGATTAATACCACAAATATTTGTATAATATGTTTATTTAATATTAGACTAAATTATGTAAACATACTATATGGTTGAATATTGAGTATTTTTTGGTAGTGATAATATATTTTTTCAGTAGTGGTTGAATATTGAGTATGTATATACAGTTTTAGATCCAACATATATAATTTATTTTCATTTCTCATGAGATCTATGTACAATATCGTAAAAAAAAAGAATAAAATACTATAGTAACAGAATGATAAAAACTTGAAATTTTTTACGAAGTAAAAAAATCGAACGATACATTAAAAAATATTTTAAAATTTGAAAATATTGAGGTTTATTAAAATTAAAAGTAGCAATAAATAAATTTTAATTACCAAAGAGAATAAAAGGACATAATAGAATTAAACAAAAGTGGAATAAAGGAAAGTGATAATAGATAAATAAGAGTGATAATAATCATTTATTTTTTTGTGTCGAATAAACTGAGTCCTCAAGTGTACGGTGGATTTTTCCTTTATTACTTATTATGGTTTTTTTTCCCTTGGAATGATAATTTATAGAGTAGTGTTATTTATACTCATAGGGTATAAGATACCGTGTTGACTCCCACTTTATCTACCAGCGGATGAGATGTGGACCTCATTCAAATAGGATTCACTTTTCATTTAATATTGGATAAGGTTATGAGTTAATATGATGTTCTATGTTCTATGAGTATAAATAATATTTTGACTAAATACCCAATTTAGTCCCTTAGATTTATAATGGAGGACAAATTAGTTCCTTAGATTTAAAAAATCTCATACTAATCCCTCAAATTTCACCAATAAGGACAAGTTAGTCCCTTAGTCAAATTGTTATCTGAACTGTTAATAGAAATATCCACGTGTTCTGTTAACTTATTTACCCATACTATTAATTTTCTTGGTGGATCCTAACTCCCTCACCCATCTGTACTACGCAGAACAAATAACAACTTAAAGTCAAAATCTTTTTTTGAGTAGAAAGTTATGGTAAGAGAACAGATGAAGAAGAATGTCTAAATGACTTTGTTTATAGGAGTCAGGCAAGGTAAGGCTCACTATAAAAATTAACAATACATATTAAAAAAAATTAATAATATATATAAATAAATGAATATGATATAGCTCATATGACAACTTCACAGAGGGACCAACTTATCTTTATTTATGAAATTTGAGAAGTTAATTAAAAAATTTTTAAATTTGAGAAACTAATTTATATGTATTATAAACATAGGACTAAAATGAGGTTCTAGTACGATATTTTTCTAAATCATTCTTTATTAGGGTTTATCACTGCAATAAGAGACACACAATTTGAGGAGAAAGGAGCGGAAGAAGAAAGGTGAGAATGGGAAGGAAAAACGGGGGAAGGTCACTGCAAGAAATTCTCCGCCGCCGATTGCAGTCGTGCAAGACCAGCCACTCCACCGTCGACGAAATCGTCAATCACCTCCGCTCCACATACCCCGATTACCAACGCACCAAGCACCAAACACTCACCCGCTTCGTTCACCAGGCTCTCCAGTCACGTGCCAACCACGTGCCCAAGAGCACTTCCGCCACGCGCAAGCACCACAATGACGACGACGACGACGAAGACGAAGAAGAGGATCGAAGCGCTTCCCGCAAGAGACGGAAGAGAGTCGACGAGAGCGAAGAGAGGCTGCAGAAGATGGAGGCTTCACACCTCCAAAGAAGAAGAATGAAGCTGATCGGTGAGGCTTTGGGTTCTGCGACGACGTCGTCTGCTTCGAGTTCGAGCGCGTCGGAGGAGAGTGTTTCGACATCGGAGGACGCGGTTTACGGGGAGAGCTTCGAGCCGGCGATCGATTTGATGAAGACGATGCTGCGGAATTCGTATAGTTCTGGAACAAAGGATAATTCGAAGAAGAAGGAACAGGTTGCGGAGGAAAACAACGTTGAAGTGGAGGTTGCGAATAGTAGCAAGGCCACTAACGTGGTAGGTGTTGTGAATGGAGGAGAGGGGAAATCGGCGAGTAATAAGTTGAATTCGAAGGGTTCAGTTTCGAATGGCAACGGTGGTGGTGGTGGTGAGGTGAAGAGGGAGGAGGGGCCGAGGTTCAGTGATTTGGGTGGGATGAGTGATGTTTTGGAGGAACTGAAGATGGATGTGATTGTGCCGTTGTTCCATCCACAGCTCCCGAGGCATTTGGGAGTGACGCCCATGGCTGGGATCTTGCTGCATGGGCCACCAGGGTGTGGGAAGACCAAGCTGGCTCATGCTATTGCCAATGAAACTGGCCTTCCCTTCTATCAGATTGCAGCAACTGAACTTGTTTCTGGAGTCTCAGGTATTAACTTGATAATGGATCAGCTTTGATAATGATGTGATTAAACTTATGTTATTTTCATTCATAATACATGGTACATTGTGCTGACTCTTATCATCCACCATTGGATGACATGTGTACATGTGGATGAGATGGGAGTTGGCATAGTATTATCATGTACCGTGAATACAAATAACAATTTTCAAGTTAAGGTTTCAATCTTGTCACTCTTTGATAGTGTTAGGATGTGTTTTGTAAGTATTTTTGGAGGGGAAGAAGGGAGGGGTTGCAAGTATCTTCAAACCCCTTCCCTTCCCCACCAGAATAAAACTCACAAACACACCCTTAATGTACATAACCTTTGATCGGAATTGGAGTTTTGAAGTAAGTTCTTATGACAAATTAGAACTGGAGTGTCAGGTATTTGATGATGACGTTCTGAAAGTTTTATTTTTGTCATTCTTTGGCTGATTAGTGTTAATGTACTTAACCTTTGATCAGAATTGGAGTTTTAGATTTGTTATTATGACAAATTAGAACGGGAGTTTCTGGTATTTGATAATGATGTGCTTAAACTTGCGGTGGTTTCATTTTTGTTGCTCTTTGATTGGGTCCTAAAGAACTTAGACATGGCTTATGGTAGGATACTATGGTGTCTTTTGATGCATGTAACTGACTGCACCTAGTGAGACAAGCCTCTATTGTTGTTGTTGGATTAGCCCTAAAGTACTTAACCTTTCATGAAAAATGGGGTTTTGAATTTGTTCTGATGACAAATTAGCAACTTTGCTTCATCTGCTACTCTTTGGACCTGGTTTCTGTTGATGATTTTCTTAGGTGCATCCGAAGAGAATATTAGAGAGCTTTTCTCTAAGGCATACAGGACTGCTCCATCGATTGTCTTTATTGATGAGATTGATGCAATTGCTTCAAAAAGGGAGAATTTACAGCGAGAGATGGAGAAAAGAATCGTGACGCAGTTAATGAGTTGCATGGATCAATCAACTAGGCTTATGCAACCTGCTGATGATTCAGGAAATTCTGATGTTTGTCCTGGCTATGTTCTTGTAATTGGAGCTACGAATAGACCCGATGCTCTTGACCCTGCCTTGAGAAGGCCTGGGCGGTTTGATCGCGAGATTGTTGTTGGTATTCCTGATGAATCTGCACGGGAGGAGATCCTTTCCGTGCTTACCTGCAACCTTAGACTTGAGGGTTCATTTGATCTTAAAAAAATAGCTAGGTCTACGCCAGGATTCGTTGGTGCTGATTTGACAGCACTGGCTAACAAGGCTGGTAATCTTGCAATAAAGAGAATTATTGATGAAAGGAGACATAAACTGTCTCAAGATGGGCAAAATGAAGAATGGTGGAGGGAACCTTGGTTGCCTGAAGATATTGATAAGCTTGCCATCAAAATGTCTGATTTTGAGGTGCCCTAGATTTGTTCTTTTTTTGGTTTATCTTTTCGTATTATTATTACATTTTTTTCGCCCATAATCTCCTAAGGCTTCATCTAGATTTGTGTTGCATGCTGTCACTTCTATTTGTTGATACCTATTTACTATCCTTTGATTAAGAAGATATTGTGTCTTCTACCTTTTCTTCTCTCTAATACAAGTTTTTCATCTTTAAAAAAATGTTATTTTTACAAAGTTACAACTCTTGTATTCGTAGGTTTTTGTTGAACATTTATATTTGTAAAAAGATGATAATCATTATATTTACTGGATATGTATGCAGGAAGCAGTCAAAATGGTGCAACCTTCCTCAAGAAGAGAAGGGTTCTCTACCATTCCTGATGTAAAATGGGATGATGTTGGTGGGCTTGATCTTTTAAGACAGGAGTTTGAACACAATATATTGGGCCGTATAAAATATCCCGAGATGTATGAGGTAATTTTTAGACTGTACACTTTTTTGTTATGCCACAGAGTATCATCTAGAGAAACCTTACAATCTGTGTAAATGTATTCTAGTCACTATTCAATAGTCTCTGATCAATGATTTGGTACTTGCAATCTCTTAATTCTCTAACTCAACATCGTGTTCTCAATCTGAACATAATGAATTGAATTTTTTATTTTTGTTTCTTTCCTTTCCATGAAAAAGATTATGGTAAGTTATCTTTGGCATGCTGATTAGTGCTTGGATTTATTTGTTTCAGAGATTTGGGGTGGATCTTGAGACAGGATTTTTGCTTTATGGACCTCCAGGTTGTGGTAAAACACTAATTGCCAAAGCTCTTGCCAATGAGGCAGGAGCTAATTTCATTCATATTAAGGTCTGTCTAAATACTCCATCACTATTTTGGTTTTGGTTTATAGGATGTTCCTCTATTTTGTAGAAACCACTGTTTCAATTATTTACGTTGCTTTTGTTGAATTGTTAGGGACCTGAACTTTTAAATAAATATGTTGGAGAAAGTGAGCTGGCAGTTCGAACGTTGTTTAGTCGTGCAAGGACATGTTCGCCCTGTATACTCTTCTTTGATGAGGTTTGTGGCTCTCTTTTCAAGAATGTTGATTAACTTAAATATTCTGTCTTGGCATAATCAATTGATTTAAATTAGTTTCAATTCTTTCTTGGCATAATCAATGGAACGAATGTATCTTTTAAGGAACTGTTATTCACTAACCATACTTATATGCAATGATCATTTTATATTTGTGTTTTGACAAGTTGTTAGTTTCTGTTCGAATAAAGTTTCAACAAGGGGGAAGGGAGATAGATGTTAGTTTGAAAGAAACTGAAACTCACACTCTCATAAAACATGGCTACACAACAATAGTAATGAAGAGGTTTTCAATTCACTAATACTTCATGATTTGATGCATAAAAAATATGATCCATTTACACTACACCTCATAGCCTTTTATAAGCAAAGTATAACTAATAAAATAATACAAATCAATGAACGTAGTAGTTAAGGAACAAGGGTTTGGTGGTGGAGATGCAAGTTGATGTAGGGAGTGCCAGTGTATAGTAGAAGTCACTGTTTTTGGTCAAGTTGCAGATGCAGTTAGGCTGTAAATGTACAGCTCAATAATAGATGAGTTATCAACTTGCATGGCGGTGCTTATTCTTCATGAAACTTTAGTATTGACTATTCAAACAACAGCAACTTGAGTTGTAATTTGATCTTGAACTCCAAATTTTGACAGCTAATAACAGAGATGAAACAACTTATCAAATTATCTTTTAATTGCTCCATTTCATCTTCAATATTTCTAGTTGATATTTCTGTTGACAAAGTTGCCAACATTAATACTCCTTCTTGGCATGCCTATTTTCTTCTGAAGAGAATCAATATTTCCTTTTGACAATGCTCTTATCAATAAATCTGCTAATTGATCTTCTGAGGAGCAATGAACTAAAATCACTTCACCAGCTTGTTGAATTTATCTAATAAAGTGAGATTTGATGTGATGTGTTCAGTTTGCCCATGGAGCACTGAGTTTTTTTTGAAAGAAATTGAAACTCGCTCATAATACATGGCTATACAACAATAGGAAGGAAGAGGTTTCCAGTTTACTAATACTTAATGAGTTGATGCATAAAAAAATGATCCATGTACATTACATCTCATAGCCTTTTATATGCAAAACATAACTAATAAAATAGTATAATACAATGAACTTAGTTGTTAAGAAACAAGACTTTGGCAGTGGAGATGCAAGTTGATGTAGGTAGTGTTAGTGTATTGTAAGAAGTCACTCTTTTTGGTCTACTTGCAGATGCATTTTTTTGGTCTAGTTGCATATGCATTAACGGGGGTAAATGTGTAGCTCAATAATAGATAAGAGTCATCAACTTGCATGGCGGTGGTTAGTCTTCATGAAACTTCAGTATTGACTATTCAAACAGCAGCAACTTGAGTTGCTGTTTGATCTTGAACTCAAAACTTCTGACAGCTAGTAATAGACATGAAACAACTTACCATGAGCTATAAAATTGTCTTTTTGTTCAACCATTTCATCTTGAACCTTTCTAGTTGATATTTTTTTTGAAGTTGCCAACATTAATTGTTTCGTACTCAATGAACAAGTTATATGCAAGGCTTGTGTGCTTATCTGTTGTTGATTTCCATGGCTTACAAAGCGCTCACTTGCATACTTAAGAGTGCCAAATTTGTTGAGGGAAGGTATACCTAGTTGTTTCAATTTCTTTCTAATTTGTTTTTGGCCATTTTCAATAATCTTCAGGTGGATGCTTTGACAACTAACCGTGGTAAAGAAGGTGGATGGGTTGTTGAACGACTATTGGACCAGGTCAAACAATTACTAGTTGTTGTATAAAAAATTCTTATACTGACATCGTGCTCTGATATTGTCATGGTTAAAAATGACATGATTATTGGCAATTGCAGTTACTTGTTGAGTTAGATGGTTCGGAGCAGCGGCGAGGTGTTTTTGTCATTGGTGCTACTAATAGGTTTAATTCTGTTCACTATCTCTAGTTAGTTATTTTTCTCCCCATCACATTGTAATACTCGAGTCAATTGCTCATTTTGCAGGCCTGATGTGATGGATCCTGCTCTCCTACGTCCTGGTAGGTTTGGTAAACCTCTTTATGTTCCTCTACCAAGTGCTGAAGAGCGAGTTTTGATATTGAAAGCACTTGCAAGGAAAAAGCCTGTTGATGCCAGTGTGGACTTAAGTGCCATTGCAAGAATGGAAGCTTGTGAAAATCTAAGTGGCGCTGACCTTGCTGCATTGGTTTGTCTCTACATTATCTTTTTGTTGCTTGTTTCACCCCTTTCTCAGACGCGCATGTTATTTCTTATTTGCATCGATGCATTGATGTTTGATTCCAAGAAGGGGAAGTAAATTTGGGGGGTTTTTGACTTTTCTTGATTATACAGATGAATGAAGCAGCAATGACTGCTCTTCGCCAGGCACTATCATCGTCTAGTGAGACATGGACGATCAAGATGAGTCATTTTGAGGTAGCTATGAGTAAAGTCTCGCCATCCGTGTCAGACAAGGTATGACTCATCTTACTATTCTTCTTTCTCATGCAGTAAAATCTGATACCTCATCGTAAAAAAACTGATGCTGAACTTGTTTCGTTTTTCGGTTCAGCAAAATCGATTCTATCAGCATTTGTCAGAGAGCTTTAACGGCAAGATGCTAAGGTAGACACAGCATAGAAAGTGATGAAGTAGCCGGTCAAGAGGATGCAAGGGCCATGGCACCACCCATTATGCCTATGCCTATGCCTATCCACCCAATGCGGGTTTTGCTTGGAAAGAGGGATTTGGATATGGAGCTCTCATAGCCATGGCACTCAGGCAAAGCTGAAGTAGCCTTCACTTGTTTGATTGGTTATTGTGCAATTATAGGTGAGTCATTGGTTGAGGATGTTTTCAATGCGAAGTTTTGTTTTTTGAGGTCTACTGTTAGAGTTCTGGCTTGAAATGAAAAGTGAATGAATTCAGTTTTGGGCTTAGTTAAAAGCATCTATGTCAAAATGATTATTGTTGCCTTATTGGTGACTTGATGATATAAAAATTGATAATTTGATTATTTGACTATTTTGTTGTTAGATATTTAATTTTTGCGTTTACAACAGATAATTTGCATGAAATCATTTATATTTATACGCTTAAAAGTGAAAACTTTAATTGGAGTTAATAAAATTAATTTGTGTATAGTTATTATTATGAATATATGTGATAGTATTAAACAATTTTTTCACATAATTATTTCTATGAAGATATGTATTTTACTCGGCAATATTTGATTTTTTTTTTTAATATTGCAAACTTCTGATTGAGTTAATTTTTACATTCGTTTTGATTATAAGATGTCCAAAAATATTTTACATTCAGTATGTATTGCTTCAGATCAAAATTTCGATCATAAATATTTTGATTTTTTATATATTATAAATTAATAATTAATAATAATTTATTTTATTTTTACTAATGACTTACCGGCAGTGTCATACACGTCAAGTCATATTTTTTATTCTTGAATATTAACATGCTTAAAAGGGAAATTGCATTGTATTCTTATCAATTATAGATTATGTATATTTTACTTACAAAATTTTGAAAACCCGTACAAATTAATATCTAACATTTTATAATTGTTTAATTTGAATTTTCTATTAAATATTTAGTTTAATAGAAAAATTTTAAAAAATAAACATATGGTGTACTACTGGTAAGGTAAGTGGGCATCGATTAGCCAAAAGTAAACATGTTCCACATTTGTTTTGCCTATTGATCAATAGAACTTTGATTTTGATTAGTTTTTTATTAGTCAACATCAGAAGTTTTAATAACTATTTGGAGTGAATATACCCTTCCCACAGAGGTTGATTTGTAGACTCTATACTAAACATGTATAGCAGTACAAATTAAAGAAAAATAGAGCAAAATGAATTAAATTTATTTATCACCAATTATTAGAATCTAACTTTTATATACTAACAATGTAAAATAATTTGATAATAGAATTTAACTAAAGTAACAAATTACAAAATAACTATTTGCTATCACATCTATATCATGATTTGTTATTTTGATGAAATTTTACTAACCAGTAATCGATACTTAGTAGAAATTTAAGTCATTATATCCAATTCATCTTGGGGGGAAAAAATGCCGGTGAGAGATTGAAATACTATGAACTTACAATGTTCCAATAGGCAGAGCCTTTTAATGGGATGCTATAGTGAAAGCCAATTTTGAGATCTAACTCACTTGACTACAAATCACTACGGTGTTGCAACTTGTTATGCCGAAAGAGAAAACACAAACAAAATACACAAAATGATAATTTGAAAGCCATATGAAGAAAAATAGAAACAAAGAAAAGCAAGAAAAATAGAAACAAAGAAAAGTAAGAAAAATAATCCATATTGGCTTTTTCATGGGAGTATGATGGAAAGTAGCATGCAATATCTGCGTATCACATAAAATGATATGGATGAGGATATTGGTTGGCTTCGAATTGGTTGAAACTTAACAATTCATTTTCTCCCACCAAATATGCAAGAATACAATAAACCATATATAACCAAAACATATGTAAAATGCAAATTATTGCAAAACCATACCTGATGAATCGACAGATATATAGGTGTAATCAGCGTATTCTTGCAATTTGTGGACAATGATTTATAGAGTATTGTAAATGATGATAATTCTTGTAATAAACTAATTGAACTGTTTTAATCACACTAATATCCCTATTTTTTAAACATTGTTCTTTTAACACTAATCTTTTTTTAGAATCAAGTTTTCAAAGATAACACATTTCTGTAGAGTGTGGTTGCGATGGTAAAATGGGACAAATAGAAAGGAGATGAATGAATAAATGTGGTTTCTACAAGATAAAATGGGACAAATAGAAAGAAGATGAATGAATACATGTGATTTCTGCAAGATGAAAAGTGAAAGGCATGAATTGATAATTGTGATATAGTAAGGCCGAGAGGGAATTGGATGAGAGAAGTGCAAACGCAATTGAAACTGCCTCTCATGTGAAACTGTCATAATTGAAACAAATTGATTTTATGAAATTAACCTTATGTAAGTGCCATTAGAAAATTAAATACACCAAACAAAATTGGAGTGAGTAGTAGTTATCATAAGGGTAAAAATGGTAAGAAGAAACTGGACACTAACTAACTCGAGGGGAATTTCCTTTATTATATTATATAGATAAAATATTTTTTACTTAGGCATCATGAAATTTATTTTTTCATTTTAATTATCTTAATCTAAATATTTTCAAATTTTAATTAATGTTATAATTATTATGGTAATAAATCATATTAAGGGTCGCCATGAATTTGAAAACTTACTGAGCTTGAACTAGATGATTAAACAAAAAATCGGATTGAATTAGTCAATTTAGCTTAGAATCAGACTGAATTGGCCAATTGAACCGATTAAACTAGGACCTGGACCAAATAAAGTAGGATATTGATCCCCAATCCAATTTGATTATGCTATAAAAGTCTGTCAAAAACTAAATGAATTGGTAAAAGTTAATGCCAGTTGAATCAGTACCACTTTGCACAATTGACCTTCTTCCTTTGAAAAGAGGGTTAAGCATATATTTTTTTTTTGCCTAGAAAACAATTGAGTTTTGGTTTTGGTCCATTTATTTTTATTTTTATTTTTTGTTTTGGTTCACATATTTCTAAAGATGTTTAACTTTTGTCCGAATTGTTAATTTGCATATGTCAAATGATGAGTTGACTTATAAAAAATCATGTTATCGAATGTTGTATGATAGCTACTAGTCATACATAATATATCATATTTATTTGTGTCAAATGCTTGGGTCTAATGAGTTATTTGATGATGATTTGACACAGGATCGTGGTGTCACATATAACTATTGGCTACTTTATAATATTGGGTAATGTGGCTTTTCATTAGCTATTTTAGCATTTATCAGGGATAGAAAAATTATGAGGATTAAAACTAAATAGTTTAGAAAATATTTGGACCAAAACTATAAGGAAAAAATCAAATACTAAAATCAGAACTCATATTTTTTAGGGACTAAAATTACATTTAAGAAAAACAAGAAAAAATTGTTTCTAGAAAAGTAAAACATCATAATATTATTGGTTATTGGCTTATGGTAAACTCTTATTGCCCGGCTAACAACTTTCAAAAAAAAAAAATTTCACAAATCAATATGCACCCTTGGACTTGGGCCTCCACGTAGAGAGCATTTTTGCCACTTCATTAAAATGAGCACAAATGGTTGGGGTCCAAGGGTTGAGTTCGTGACTCCCTATGGTCACGGATTCAATTCCTCTCAACTATTAAATTCTTAGTTGGTGGGGAATCTCCTATAGGGAGATCTCCTACCACTTAGGGGCAACGTTAATGAGTCCTCTAGGTGGCCTTGGGCTGGCCTAGTTTAGTGGGGTAGTGTGATTGCTATGGGCTGAGTCCAGTAAATACCAACCACCTCAGCTGGTTGAATCCCTAGTTCGGGCACTAGTGTCTTACCGGCTGGTATTAGGGGTGTCTCCCCTTACAAGCATTTTTCATGACCCAAAAAACAAATGAGCACTTGGCTTTCAATTTGTGGAGTACTTGGCATGTTTGGAAGACCATTTGCACCCTTCACAAAAGATTTTGGAAGTCTAAAATTGATTTTGCATACTTGTTTGGTTTTAAGTTGGAACGAAACCTCAAAATTGATTTTGGCTCCAAAATCAATTCTAGTAGAAGTGAAAAATTATTGTTTCTAGGTTTTTACTCTTTCTACCTTAGTCAAAATCATTTCTCAGAACCAACCTTAGTCAAAATCATTTCTCAGATCAAACCAATGCTAAATATAACTCACTTTACCTTAAAATCTATTATAAAATCAAGTTTAGGAAATTCAGTTCTATTTGAAGCCAATTCTATAAATGCAAAACTAGACACACAGTAAAATTTCATTCTAAATCAAAAGTGACCAAACCATGGTTAATGGCATCAAGATTGGTACAATTTCATTCTAGTTGCTTTCCTTTTTCCAAATGTATATATACTCTTGTTTTTGTTAGCATGTGTATTCTACATGCAAATAAGAAAGACAGTAAAAAAATCTCAATTAATCACTGAAAAAAATCGACTAAGTGTGGATCACTTTTGCTCATCTGAATGCATGTTATGTTCCTTATCTCGTCAGGATTTGAATATGGAATTGGAATTGGGTACTCAAATTCAAATTTTCATATCTAAAGTAACACATAGAATTTAAGTTATAATTTCACAATTCAATTTAATAGAATTCATAAAAAACTAAAATGAATCATTCTCAACTCTAAGTTGTAACATATGAATTTCCAATTCCAAACTTATGCAAATATTTATCTTCTCATTAAATTCTAAATGATTCTTTTTCTTTCTATCATTTTCCAATAATTATATTACAATATGCAAATATAAAATTTAAGATTATAAGTCAATGTCAATAATTTTAGAATTACAATTGAAAACAAAATTTCACATTACAATTTCAATACCAACATCCAAACATACCCTTATTGTTAATATGTTTTTTAGACAACCTTAATTAATGGTCAGAAATAAATTTTCAGACACACATGGCAACACAAAAACTATAAAAAAGGGATAAATGTATTTTATCCCTGAACTTTAGATCATGTATAATTTACATCTCGATTTTTTAGAATATACATCGTGGCACCTTGAACTTTCTAAATTGTACAAAATACCCCGTAGTCTAATTTTGACAACTAATAAAGATAAGATTTACGTGCATTTATACCCCTAATGTTTCTAATTTGTACAACCCGACATATTATCTGTGAATACCATGTATAATTAACTCCCTTTTTTTTATTGTATACAATCCGATACCCTACTATAACTTAAAGTTTTGTACTGCTTAAAAAGTATGAGCTGTTTTGCACAATTTGAAAAATTCAGGATATCGTAATGTATATTTTTAAAAATCATGGGGCAAATTGCACATGACTTAAAAAGTTAAAATTCATGATAAAATGCATTTAACCCTAAAAAATGTGATTTCTATGGAACCTTCCTAAAATAAAGGGTAATAAACCCTATCTTAGTTTACCCAATATAATTTAGCCACATCATAGTTTGTCCAACTCAGCATCCATTTGTTGGGATTTCAATTTTACGCATAGATCCAAATATTTTTGTTTGGTTATATTTTAACCCAAAATATCACAGTCCCCATCCCCTTCCGGAAGCTCTTCAATCCCTGAATGCTCCTTTCTTGTTCACTCCTCTTCCTCTTCTCTAGACAACAACATCATTTGCTTCCATGACATCCTCCTCTACGCAAACAAGCTTCTCCATTTCCTTGGCCATTTTCTTCTTGGCCTTGGCGTACAGAACAACCTTGGACTGATCTCATTTTCTTATTGCCATTTGAGCTGCAGAGGAGTGCTCTTCTTTCAGGGTCAGGATGGATGTCCAAAACATTCACATTGATGTCAACGAAGAAGACGAAGACTTCTAGAAGCTTCTCGACATAGAGGGCTGGCAGTGAAAGGACTCTTGGGTTTGAGGGAGCTGGAGCAGGGTTTGGGATGGAAAGCCTGGGAAATCTGAGAAAGAAAGGAGACAAGGATGTGAGATATGTTTTGAAGACAATAAGGTGATTGAGAATTCGATTTCAAGTCAAATGAATGGTGTGTTGGACAAAATCAAACATATGGCTAAACCATATTGAGCCACCTATGATGGGGTTTAGTACCCTTTATTTTAGAAGAGGATTACTCACCCACATTTATAGGTCAATACAGTTTATACAATTGGCCGATAGAAAATTGATGTGTGGATAATAAATCTAATTAATTTCAGAATAAAAAATTAAATTATTACTTTGCCCATTTTTCCACTTTCCATTCCAACCAACCTCTTCTTCCTCCCTTCTATTCTATCTCTTTAACTCTATCAGACGATGGCTACCTACTCAACCACGAGATGATCATACAAGAAAAAAGCACTAAATCAACCATCGGGTGATGATAATAAAACATGATAACTTTTGCAGTAACGGTGGTTGTGCTCAAGTCAACCACAAGAAGAGGTCTTTTAGTTTTACAAATGTAGAATCAAGAAACAATACCATGAAAATGTTAGGATTCCTCTGTTCTTGTTTGGCTCCAAAAAAACACAACAAAAAAATCGAAATTGAAAAATTGGGGCTCATAAAAAAAGAAAGAAAAACACAAAATTTCAACAAGTATAACCATTAAAGAAGCTTGAATTTCGGCATTCCACAACCCTATTTTTATCAACCCCCTAAACAAAGCTCAAGGGACCTTCACCCATGGCGACAACGAGGCCCAGCAAAAGAGACTTGGACTCTTACACTGTTAGAGGCACTGATAAAATCATAAAAGGTAACAACAAAAAATAGAAAATCTCATCCCTCTCACCTACCCTGTGGTATAACTTCATTAAAATCGTTTCTTTTTTGGATTAAAGTCAATGGAACAGTAAACTATCTTCAGGATCTTTTTGATTGCTGAAAGTTGTTATCTTTCTTTGTGTTTTCTTTTTACGTTGCGTGTGTATTTTTTAAAAATAAAATTTTTGTGCATTTGGTGACTAGGTTTTGATGTGCCCTTTAGGAACGTCGAAGCCATTGTGTATGGCGCGCATGAAGAAGGTTGAGAATGATAGCAGGAAAATGTGAGGGTGGGTGATGTGAGGATTAGAAAAGAAGGTAAAGAACCAACGAGGAAGGGAGAAAGATAGGACATGATGGACGTGAAGAAAGAGGTAAACAAGTAATTTAGTCTCTTTATTTTGAAATTAATTGGACCATCATCCACATGTTAAATTTCTATTGGATGTTATGGGCAGCTGTAAAAGCTGCATTGACTTACAACTGTAGTTGAGCACTCCCCATTTTAGAAAGGGTTCCTAGAAATCACCGGAAAAAACGTGGAAATAGTATAACATGGTGACTTATGACCATACATAGAATGCCACGTAGTCAATAATAGATGTCATAGAGAAAGT
Organism: Dalbergia cochinchinensis; assembly: GCA_031216125.1. Taxonomy (NCBI): domain Eukaryota; kingdom Viridiplantae; phylum Streptophyta; class Magnoliopsida; order Fabales; family Fabaceae; genus Dalbergia; species Dalbergia cochinchinensis. The sequence continues at coordinate 28,249,456 of CM062374.1, forward strand.
CTCAAGCTGCTAAAGGAAGATGACGTCTCAAGCATGGCATTATACAGATTTGGCAATATTTCATCTTCTTCTCCGTGGTATAAGCGTGCTATTTTTGGACGCAAAGGAAGAGTAGAGAACGGAAACAAGGTTTGGCACATTGCCTTTGAACGTGGATTCAAGTTTTACCAGTGCGGTCTACTATTAATCAAGACATAAGGAATACATGGTTGGATAGAATCCATTTGCATCCAGTTGAGATACATGTGGTGGTTTTTTTTTTTTTTTTGGTTGGTCAGCTGTGGTTGGGTTCAAGAAGCATGTTAGCTCTGTAGTTTGTGCATGAGCTTGTAATTATAATTGTTAGGATGCCTAAATTGTATAGTTAATAAATTATAAGAAATCCTCACAAAAGTTTTTAATGTGATGAGTTCAAATCATTTGAACCAACTCAGAGATAAAAGTGAGCAAATTTATATATAAACTTTTTATGAATACATAATTTGTCTTCTTTTTTTAAAAAATAGATATTGGAGCCCATAAACCAAGCCCGTCCCAACCTGCTTAAGCCTGCAGGTTCGGCAAGTTAGAATTTCTGAATGGGTTCAAAAATTTAATTGAACATGCTAAAAAAGGTGGTTTTGGCACATCAGCCTAGCAAGCCTTGCCTCTTTTGACATCTCTATTGAAGGTTAAAAATTGAGAAGAAATTTTAACAAATAAATTATATAGATAAATTTACACATAAATTCAATCAAACACTTTTAATAAAAAATATTTCTATGTCTTTTGGTAGATATTCATATTCGATCGTGAGTCCTTGAAGTAAAAGGAAGGAGATTTTTTTTTCATATCTATAATTTTGTCATTAACAGTAATAATATGTATTTCACATGTTTCTTTTTCACTCAACTTAAGTGACCAATGATTAATGGTTGAATTAATATTTATTTGGTTATTAAAACTGCATGCGTACTTCATTTTAATTTATGAAATTAAGAAATCATCAATTTATTTATTCAAATTACAAAAAGTGAAATTAGTCATTTTGGCAATTCAAATTCGCCCTACAAACACTATTCTATAAACTAATTTTTTTTTTTTACCATTTTAGGAATTAAATAGATAATTTCTTAATTTTTGGCATTGAAAACCTTTCCTCATTAACAGATGTAAACAGGTTGGTTTGGATTGGATTTGATGGAAAAATAACTCCGAACTGATCACTTTTTAATTAGTTCAAATTGGTTTGGATTCATGATTTTATTTTGTAAAATCCAAACCAAACCAGTCCGATCAACATCGAGTTTATTCGGATTAGGTCATTGGATTTACTTGTTTATTTTTTCCTTCAATTTTTAACCCAAAAATTCAATCAAATACTCTAAATTGTAAAATATCAAAATTTTATATAAGTAAATTATCATATGTTAAGATATCATATTCTATTGTGGCATGAGTTTACAATGATAATAATGTGGTATTCGTTTGGGTATCAAATTGCATATTAATTATACTAAATCGTAAATGGATAATGAATGTAAGTAAATGCTATGATTAGTAATCTATAACAACAACAACAGCAACCATAACAACAGCAACAGCAACATCAATGATAATATTAAGAAGATTGGTTCAAATTGGATTTCGAGTTGGAGGATGCAAATCTAATTACTAAACCAATATGTGATTGGTTCCAATTAGATCCAATTCGATTGACCTAATGACCTGATTCGAACTAGACCAATCTAATCAGATTGGTTTGAATTCATCGAGTTCATCGGGTTGGTTCGACCGGTTAGAAGGGTTACCCGTATAAGTTTCAATAAATGTCAATGAATTATTGTAACAATTTAACAAAATGAAGTGTGTCTCTATTGGAAATTGACCTTGAATTTTTTAGGGAAAATTACACCGATCGCCCTGATGTTAGTTGATACTACATTTATCTCATTCTAAATTTTAAAATTATACTTACCTCTCTTGGTTCCAAGTAATTTCTTATAGGACGTTTGGAAACTTTTAATGAGATAGAATTGAATTGAATTCTTATATTTGGAATGAGTCAGTAAATAAAAGAATTGAATTTCTTGATTTGGAATGAGTCTAAAAATGAATGAATTTAATTATTTTTACTATTTTATCCTTTATTAATATGTTAGAAACAAAACATTATATTCAGATAACATTATTTTGGTATTTTCATTTGTTGGAATTCAATTCTGACACCAAATGACACCCATTTGGGTCTGATTTCAATTCATTCACTTAAGTTGCTTCTAAACTATGAAAGTCAATTCAATTCCTTGATAGAATTAAATTCCAGGGTTTTTCAAATGTCCTGTTAAATCCCAAAATTACTCTTAACTATTCATCTCCTTTCTCCTTCTCCTTCCTCTTCCAAGATTAACCATAACAAGAATTCATTCCAAACAACATTTTCTAGTTTCTGCCAACTGCATAGTCAATTTTCATTGAACAAACTCACTTTTTAAAATAATCTTCCCAACTTAGGTGGGGCTACAATGAAACTAACCAAGTCAAGTCTTCACAATTTGATTTTGACACCATGAGTGTCACTACAAACTATTACTTTTATTCAAATAAGCTTGGACAACACAGTGAGTGAGAAGGGAGGAGATTGAGGCAGAATCAGTAGTTTTTGGACAATGGCTCTGTTAGTTGGTTTGGGGATTAGGGGAGTGTTTTAGGGCTGATACATGTTTTTTTCTAATATTTTTTCCTTGTTTGGGGATTCAGAGATTCGGGGGTTTACAGAAATAGTTGGCTGTGGAGATAAATTGCATATAAATATATAATAGAAATTAGATAATAATTATTTTTAATCTATAATACTAATATTCTAAACTCATTTTAGGGGAAATTTTACAGGTGTCGCTCATAGAGTAACTTATGGCCCACGATTTTCATCATCTTGATTATTAATTATTTTGTTATAAAAATTACTTTCATATCTAATTCATTAATATAACATAAATATTTCACATTAAATATTGGATTTCAAACCATTACAATTCTTACTTTAAATGATATAACTAATCAAAATATATCAATCTAAATTATTTAACATTAAAAATGGATATTCACGTGATACATAACTTTTTCTATTTTCTTTATAATTTTTTTTATTTTTTTCAATTGAACATATGTTTTTCCATATTAATTATGAAGACTATTGTTACCAAGAAAAGTCCGCTATAATTGAAGTATAAATATCTTAAATTACTCCAAGAATCTGTAACATATTCATTGTTGCAAAATATGACTATTTATATTAATCGAAATTAAAACCTTTAACTTCTCTTAGAATTTGTAATATCAGTTTGTTACTGAGATTTCTACTGTCTAAATCTTTAGTTTAAAATGCTAACACCTTATTTCATTTCTCCTCTTTATTCCATAACTTTTTTTCTCTACCATATTTTTCATTTCTCTTCATTCACCATCTATTAGTTCTCTCAAAATATATTAATTTACTTCATCTTTTAATTTTCTTCTTCATGGTTTATATTAAGGAATAAGAATTTGTAGGTTAAAAAATATTCTTAGAATTACACCATGATACATATGTTTATATCAAATATTCTACTATTCTTCTTTGAAGCTTTTTTCTTCTTTGTAAGATTTTTTTTATACATTTAAATATTTCCTCAATGAAATAATAAAGATTTGATTTTTTTAAGTTCTTTTAAAATAAATCATTTTATTTATCCTTTTCATTTTTGTTGTTTATATCCAATTTATTTCTATCTTTCTTCTTTGTGATTTTTTTTGTATAGAGATTTTTTTATATGTTTATTTAGTCTTTTACTTTGTGTATATATCTTAATGGTCTTTTTCTATGTTTTTTGTGCAGGAGACAGTCACTAGGCTGTAGACTTAACTATGTAATGTTCAATCCTTTGTGACAAAAGTAATTATATTTTTTCATGAATAATTTAATAAACATTTAATTAAATTTGAGATTAATTTTATTGTTATATAAAAAAGTATTAATAATTTTATAATTTTTTTCTTTTCAAAATTTGAAGCCATAATTAAGTAAAGGAGATGTTATTGATGAACTATCTCAACTGGTCATTTAACTAAACTTAAGGTAGTATAGATTAAGGACAAAGAATGATTGAAGATTGTGTTTGATTTTATTTCTATTTTTACTTTTGATTTTGTTCTATTTTTATCTTTGATTTTGTTTTGCTCATTTGTTTACCAGAACATTTATATGAGAGGGAATGGTTGTTCTATGGAGAACACTACTTTTCTGAGTCAGTTCAATACACAATCACGCTAGCTGATAATTCCAATAGCGATATTAGACAAAATACATAAGCTAATCTCCATTGAAATTTGTTTATGCTGTTCCACCTTCTTCAATTTATTTTTTCTTCATTATTTTGTAAGGCTTAAAGATTGTTGAATTCAATATATACATAGCCATTGAATTACAGTTTCAATTCTATTTACAAACACTAATTATGGAGGATGAATAATATTTTGAAACAAAATTATATATTTTATTTAAAATTTTCATTGTGCATCAACATTGTACAAATTAATTATTAACTATTATTCTTTTTTATTTTGATATGAATCGAATATACTGATACATATATAGTTATTGATTGATTTTTTTTTCCAATATATACATTTATTGTTCCCTTTTCTTTTCTCACGCTAAGATTTTTAATTAATTGATAAAATTTAAAATATTATTTTTGTATCTATATATAATCCATACTTATTTATGTTTGCTTTTTTAATGTATAATCATTATTAATATATTATTTTATTTAGAAAAATATAATTATTGATAGATTGATGATTTTATTTTCCAAATTCCCACCTAACTATTTAAGTGATAAAAAAACTAATATTACACGCACATCAAAAAAATAGAAACACGGCAAAAATTATAATAAATTATATTATTACCTTTTTTAATAAGCCTAAAACATTTAATTGATACTGATATCCATATCAATCAATAATATATACATGCTAATAATATTATTATCCTTTCACTTGCCCTTTTTAAAATTTTTATTTTTTTGAAATTCTTTCAATAAATCTATGAATATACGTAGGGATTCAAATCTCTACAAGAAATGATGAATTGAGACCCATGACGGGGATGAGGATGAGAATGAGAGGAAAATTCTAAATGAAGATGGGATTGAGAGAAATATTTCTAACTTCAAATTTGTAGATTTTGAAAATCATATATATATATATATATATATATATATATATATATATATATATATATATATATATCTGTGTCTATTTCACTATGCCATATTTAATTTTTTGAAACTTAAACATTTCAATTTATCACTCCCACAATTGTTTCATATTATTTTTAAAAACAACTTCAATTTTTTAAAATTAAAATATTTTAAAAAAATTAATTCAATAATTTACACTTCTTTGATAATGATACTAATTATTTATTAATTTTTTAAAAAATAAATAATTACAATAATTTTTTAATTTAAAATAATTATATAATTGATATATTACTTCAATAATTGAGATAACAAAAATTAGGATTATATATGTTTTTTTACTAATTATCACATATATTTTAAAATTGATATTTTAATTTACTGAAAGGATGTATAAGGGGAGGACGTGTAATTGAAATTTTAATTTATTTAACATTTTTTATTAATTATAAAATATATTTTTATGTTTTTATAAATTAAATAATTTAATTTACTAAAAAGATATAAATTACTAAGGATGACATAAAGAAACCTATAAAAGTAGATATACATAGAGATTATCCGCAATAATGGGATGAGAATTATGACAGATTTTGTCTTTTTTGGGGACGGCTGACAGAAAAAAGTTCTCATTTGTTAAACAGAGCATGGACATGGATAACACACCCTCATTTTTTTAGTTTATCTTTGTTAGATTTGCATTATGTGTGTATTTTTAATTTGGATTATGTTGCATTAATAATATTTATTACTATAGATATTTATGTTTTAAATTTCAAAATATTTTTAATTTTACTCTTTTTGAAAATTTTAATGAGTCCATGAATACTTATAAGGATTCAAATTTTCATAGGGATAGAGAATGAGGATCTATGACTGAAATAGGGAGGGACATTGGAGCAAAATTTCAAATTGAAACGAGGTGTGAAATACGTCCCATTTCTTATAGATACTTATTATTATTCCTATAAATGACTCATAATAATATAGTTAAATTATTCACTTATTCTCTTTCATTTTTTAACAATTTTAATTTTCAAAATGTATAAAATATTTATAAAACAGGATCTTTATTATTAGTTATAGATCATCTACAGAGATTTTTTCAGTCTTATAAACATGATATTCGAAATAAGATATAAAATAAAATGACACATTTTATTTTTTTATTCATTTAATTATTAAATTATTTTTAAATAAGTTTATATATTTAATTTTCTATAAAATATATTTAAATCAATTATTATTTATTTTTTTAATAATTAATAAACTATTTTTTATTATTACCTTATACAACGCATCAATCAAGCGACTGGCCTTTAAAATTTAAACTCAAGAGAGAGGTTATTGTAATAGAATAAAATCAATCAAGGGAGCAGAATATCAATGTAAAATTTAGAAGCATAAGCATAATATTAATAGAATTTCGAGAGTTTCGTGTAATTTGTTCAATTTTTTAACAGAAAAATTCAAATGGTAGCTCCAGCCTGTGAGATTTGTATGAAACTAAGATGTTGAGGTGGTTCCATGCGAAACTCATAGGTTGCATGTTACTATCACCACATCCACCAAAACCTCTAACATTCGAACTTTCATTCCCTCCTCTCTTGCGTTCCTCCTCCACGTGTCGTTCCCTTCTCTCTGAATCCTCTCTTCAATTCCATGCAGTTTCTTCACCTCGTGACCCTCTTCTATCTTCACTAATCCTTGCTCTGAAATCTTCATCCTCTGTCTCTTGCTGCAGGGTCATTCACGCTCGTGTGATGAAGTCTCTGGATTTTAGAGATGGGTTTATCGGTGATCAACTTGTATCGTGTTATCTCAACATGGGTTCCACCCCTGATGCAGAGAAGCTATTCGTCGAAATGCCAGACAAGGATTTCGTGTCCTGGAATTCTTTGGTTTCTGGGTTTTCCAAAAGGGGACAGCTTGGCAAGTGCATGAGTTTATTCTCTACCATGAAATCTGAGTTTGCATTGGGATTAAATGAGTTCACGTTCATATCTGTTATCTCGGCTTGTGCTTCTGCAAAAGCCGAGGATGAAGGCCGGTATCTTCATTGTTGTGCAGTGAAATTGGGTATGGTGTTTGAGGTGAAGGTTGTTAATGCTCTCATTAATATGTATGGAAAGTTTGGTTCTGTTGCCTCTGCTTTCAGGTTGTTTCGGGCTATGCTGGAACCGAATGTGGTATCATGGAATTCAGTAGTGGCTGTTTGCAGCCAAAATGGAATCCCTAATGAAGCTATAAGATATTTTAACAGGATGAGGGTGAATGGACTGTTCCCTGATGAGGCTACAATGGTGAGTTTGCTTCAATCCTGTGAAAATTTGCCTTTACGAAGATTGGTAGAAGCCTTACATGGTGTAATCTTCATTTGTGGTCTTACTGAAAATTTAACAATTGTGACCACGCTTTTGAACTTGTACTCTAAATTAGGAAGATTGGATGCTTCTCGAAAGGTCTATGGTGAGATATGTAAGCCTGATAAAGTTGCGTGGACTGCGATGATTGCAGGCTTTGCCATGCATGGGCGAGGGAAAGAAGCAATAGATTTCTTTGAAAGGACTGTAAGGGAAGGCATGGAACCTGATCATGTTACTTTTACTCATTTGTTAAGTGCTTGCAGCCATGCAGGGCTTGTCGAGGAAGGAAAGTACTTCTTCCGAATCATGTCTGATATTTATGGAGTTCAACCCCGATTGGATCATTATTCATGCATGGTTGATGTTCTTGGCCGCTGCGGTCGACTCAGTGACGCCCATGAGCTGGTTAGGCACATGCCATTTGAGCCAAATTCTGCTGTCTGGGGTGCCCTTCTTGGTGCTTGTAGGGTTTATGGTAACATTGATCTGGGGAAGGAAGCAGCAGAGAATTTGATTTCTTTAGATGCGTCAGACCCTAGAAACTATATTATGCTTTCCAACATATATTCTGCTGCAGGTTGGTGGAGTGATGCATCAAAAGTGAGGGCCTTAATGAAGACTAATGTTCAAACTAGAAATCCTGGATGCAGTTTTATTGAGTATGGGAATAAAGTCCACCGCTTTGTGGTGGATGATCATTCCCACCCTGATTCAGAAAAAATACACAAGAAGCTGGAGGAACTTACAAGAAAAATTCATGAGGTTGGTTTTGTGTCTGAAACAGATTCCATTCTTCATGATGTTGATGAGGATGTCAAAACAACTATGATCAACAAGCATAGTGAGAAGATAGCTCTTGCATATGGACTTTTGGTTACTAACACTGATACGCCACTGGTTATAATAAAGAATCTTAGAATATGCCGTGATTGCCACAACACTGCAAAATTTGTCTCGCTAATAGAGAAGCGTGTTGTCATTATCCGAGATTCAAAGAGATTTCACCACTTTTCGGATGGATTGTGTTCTTGTGGGGATTACTGGTAGTGGTCTCTTTGAGGTTTGGCATCACCCAAATGACATTGTCATGAGAGCCCTTGCGGTACGAAACTTGATAACTCCCTTTTTGGTGAGCTGAAAATTTGATAACTCTATATCATCATCAGCACACTTGTATAAATAATATATTCAGTTCTTCATTCAAACCTAAATGAGCCCCCTATTGTAGGTTACATGGCAAACAAATTCTAGAAATGTTTTAAATCAAATCCAAGTTTCTATTTTTTGAATTTAAAATTAAAACAATTGGATTAATCAACATGCTCCTCTTAAGTATTTTGCTTTGCCGTGTCTGTGTATTGACGTGCTTTTAATATAATGTTACTGTTTTAGATTCCTATTTACTTTTGATGTCTCTAACTAAGACCATAGGGGAAAAAAAAAAAAAAAACTGAAACATCAACATTTTCCTGTGTCATCCATAATATTATGTAAGGGGGGGATTTCTATTTGTAACTAATCCATGAAAATTCTCATCCCATTTTTACACTCCAACCAAACACTTTCACCACTACACTTAAAACTACTTAATAACTCCTAATACTATTTTTTAATTCTTAAAATCCTGACTTAAAAAATAGGACAATAATATGTGATAAAAATAATTAAATAAATTAATTTAAAATTTTAAAATTTTTATAGTTAAATTAATTTTCATTTAGATTTTAATTTTAAGCAAACAATTTTTTTTCCTAACATTTTCAATTTGACACCAATTTGATTTAACAAAATTTTTTACATTAATTTGATTTTAACATTTTTAATTTTGACATCAATTTGTTCCTAACAAATTTTTTTACATCAATTTGAACCTAATGTTTTTTATTTAACATCAATTTAGTCATTTTTTTAAAAGTTGAAACCCAACAAAATGACTTGATGTCAAAATTAAAAATGCTAGGACTAAATTGATATTATAAATTTTGTTAAGACAAAACTGATATCAAATTGAAAATATTATAACAAAAGAGGATGGTTACTCTTAAATTTTCAAAAGAATGTGCCTATCAATCCACTAGTAGTATATGGACTGTTAAGCTGAACTCAATCTCCTTCCTGACTTGTGAACATATCTAATGTGTTACAGAATCTCAGTTTTGTAGTTTCAGCTTTTAAAGACACGAGATAATGAAGCCGGCAGCATTGTGAAGCATTAACGAAAGCGTGGAGGTCTGTTCTGTTTTTTCCCCCCTCTCCAGTACATTCTCTTTCCTCTTTTTATTAGACTATAAATTATTCATCAGAGAAAAAGACTTGTAATTGAAAATGTATGGCAGATAGTATAGTTCTGAATAGTATAAATGGTGAAAAGAAAATTTCTTTGAAAGATATGTGGTAACCAACAAGGTGCCGTTGGGCATGTAGTAAATTTAGATTGAAGTTAATGAATAGGAAAAGAGAGAGAGATTAGAAAAGTGGACGCACCAGTTTGTAAAGTACCATATGAATAGACTGAACTGACTAAGAGCTACTGAGTTAACTTTGGATAATTTAGTTAAAATTTATTCGTCTTTGGGATAGAGGATTACTTAACAGGTTTAGTCGGAAGCTTACCCGCATCTATTTTCTTGATTAACCTCCTGTTTCCCAACTGTGTGATTACAGTCAATACTATTTGACATGCAGGATGTGTGAAATATTATTTCTTTGAAGCTCAATTGTCATTCATTAAGTATGTCAAAAGACATAAATAGCTGTTAGCTGTTGAACAGTGCATATCCAGAGTGAACTTTTATAGTTGTCTTTGCTTCAGCTAGTAGACTGCATACACTAACTCATCAATTATCAGATCTTTCTAAATAGTTGTTGTTAGAATTTTTAAATATTTGTAATTAGGATAATCATATCTGTAATTAGGGAAATCATATATTTGTAAATATCATGTATTTACTACATAGTGTTTATATATTTTATTTTACATTGTGTAGTTGAGACACACAGATTCCCGTGTCTTTCTCTCTTTCTCTAGATCTGAACATGATATCTATAGCTTAAGAGACAATGACAACCCTAATTTGTGCTATCAAGGGACCCACTATTCTCTGGTGAAATTTTTCCCAGCCAACCGAGTCCTCGTTCCAGTCACCGGCTCCTTTTTTTCTGCTGTTTCATCAATTCCAGCAGCTCAAACCCTAAGTTGGCTGCCTTCCTCCACCTTCAGCGAGTGTTTCTAGTGACAGTTTCAGTCGCCGACCCGACCACTAGAACTGCCTCCTTCCTATCCCTGTTAACCGCGCACACAACTGGCCCGTAACGCGCCTCCACGCGCAATCTCTTTCCTCTACACCACTAGCACTCACGGTCGACTGTGATGGCATGCCTGTGATGTATCTGGCTGCCTCACATGCGCCAGTACCCTTTTTCCAAATCTGCCCTTGGCTTCATGTTCCATGTACAGTGTAAGCGCCAGATTTTTGTTATTTTGATTCTGCCTTTGGTAGGTCTTGATGGTTATGAAGGGGTTTGTCAAGTGAGTAAGCTTATGCTACCTTCATTGGGTGTTTTGTCTTCTAACATAGGGGAACACTTGACTTCGTTGTATTGCTATGCAAAAGAATCCTTTTCTGTGCTGTTGACTTTTTACCATTTTATTGCTGCTGGTTGTGATTCTATAAGATAGCAAATGCTGGCACTGTTTGATAAGCTAGAATTTTTCTTGTTGATCAAATTGTTAATGTTCCTATGATTGCCTAAGACGGTTGAACGATCCAAACTGGGAGGAAGGATGCGTGATTGTGGTTCAATGCCCCAACAAGGCTTTTCTTGCGGTGTTTGTATTGTTACAGGAGTTTAGGGAGTCTTGTTTGTTTTGTTTGCAGTCACTTTTGATCATTTTGATTATTGATGATTGATTGTAGTCCTAATGGATAATCTGATTCACTCTCCTTCATTTTGGTTGGCTGAGTCTATAATTATAAAATATAAATAGTGGAATTGAAAATCTTTTATTTATTTTGTTAGTTGAATTATCGGTGATTATCTAGTAGTGATTATTGTATTTAATTTAGAGACCTCGGTCAAGTACTAGTCAACCACCTCAATTATGATTTAATGCATGCATGTTTAGTGGCTTATATTTGATGTAATGTAATTTTTGATAGATTTTTCTGGATTGGTTATTTTAATCATTGATTTTTATTTCTTTTAAATTATATTGTATTTCTTTATTTGATTCAATTTGCATTTAGGATCATTGAGAGATACTTTTATATCTAAACATATTTATTGAGAAGCACTTTTTTCCCCCACTGGTGTGCATCCTCCTAGTAAAGACAAATCCTATTCAAGCCCTTCAGGTCTTAAAGAAGACATAGCTCCCCCGACACTAATTGCTCTCTATATCCAGGACTTGAATTGAGAAGTGATTTTTCATATTCTCAAATGTAATTAACCGATGGTATTATATATATATATATATATATATATATATATATATATATATATATATATATATATATATATTCAAGAACTTTGGTTTTATTTGAGAATATCCAATAACTTATTAGCATGTTATTATCAAAAAAAAAATATTTATTACTAGATGTTAATGTAAAATACTTCTATTTCTAATTCTAATTTTGATTTTACTTTTGAAAATAAAAAGCCTTATTTAAATAGAAATTGTAAATCCTCCTAAATGATATGCCTAATAATCCTCCTAGTTCAAAATCACTCTTCCAGCTAAGATGGATACCCTACGGCATGAGCTGCATTAATGAATCCTCATTAAAATAATTATTAGTTGAAAAATTATTTACTTTTGGTAAAGTAAATATATATTAATTAATTAATTAATTATATTATTATCATTTTTTATAAGTTTTTCTTTTTGTTGTTTTTCCTATAAAATGTTATTGTACTATTTATATCATTACTGTCTTGATTTTTTGATAGGTGACATTGATAACACTTTTACTCATTGTCTGTGCTCCTCATTATCAAAGTGAAAATTATCTACCCAACAAATATTATTATGTACATCTTGTTTCTTAAAATTATTATTACCAATTATTTATTAAAAAATTTAAATATGAAAATCTATCAAAAAAGGAAAATACAATGACAATAGAGAAATTAGGTTCAACGAGTAAGAGAAAAAAAGAGTGACAAATATTTTCAATCAGCATAATAGAATTGGTTGATTTTGAAATTTATACAATGATCAATCTTCCTAATAATTAATTACAAATAAAATGGTGATAGTCATGATGATAATCAAATAAATTGTACAAGTATCTTGATGTAAAGGTATTGTATGTCACAGGTTTGCAAGTTTTTATAATATGATTTACAAGTTTTTTAGTTTAGATCTATAAGTTTTCTCTTTGAGTCTAGCATTATTGTCACTTTCAATCATCACAGGCACTCTTTTATCACAGTGAGAATACAAATAGCACTAAATAATAAATTTCTTCCCTTTATACCAAATCAAAACAAAATAAAAATCCCTCCAAAAAGGAAAGCATAATGATAAAGGAGAAACCAGATTCGACGAGAGAGGAAAAAAAAGAGTTACAAATATTTTCTCTTTTATTTTTCTTATTTCTTTCTTAGTTATGATCGAAATCAATATAATAGAATTGGTTGAATTTGAAATTTATACAATTATCTATCTTCTTAATAATTAACTACAAATGAAATTATGATAGTCACAATGATAATCAAACAAATTGTACAAGTATCCTGGTGCAGAGGTATTGTATATTATAGGTTGATAAGTTTTTCTATCACAATTTATAAGTTTTTACGATATGGTTTACAAGTCTTTTGGTTTAGGTTTACAAGTTTTCTCTTTAAGTTTAGCACCACTGTCACTTTCAATTATCACAAACACTTCTCTATCACAGTGAGGATACAAATAGCACTATATAAACAAATTGTTCCTTTTTTTTCCCAAATAAAACAAATGAAAATCCCTCCCAAAAGGCAAACACAATGACAATGGAGAAATGAGGTTCGACGAACGAAGAAAAAAAGAGTTACAAATATTTTTTCCTTTTTTTATTTTTCTTATTTCTTTCTTAGCTATAATTGAAATCAACATAATAGAATTGGTTGAATTTGAAATTTATACAAGGATCAATATTCTTGATAATTAATTACAAATGAAATGATGATAGTCGCGATGATAATCAAATAAATTGTACAAGTATCCTAGTGTAGAGGTATTGTGTGTCACAAATTCACACACTTTTCTATCATAGTTTACAAGTTTTTACAGCACGGTTTATAAGTTTTTTTTGTCTAAGTTTATAAGTTTTCTTTTCAAATTCAGCACTACTGTCACTTTTAATCTTCACATTTACTTCTTTATCATATTGAGGATATAAACAATACTAAATAACAAAATTTTCCCTTTTTTCCAAATAAAAAAATTGAAAATTTCTCCAAAAAGGAAAGCACAATGACAATTGAGAAATCATGTTCTATGAGCAGGAAAAAAAAGTTATAAATATTTTTCCTTTTATTTTTCTTATTTCTTTTTTGGCTATGATCAAAATCAACATAATATAATTGGTTGAATTTGAAATGTATACAATGATCAATCTTCCTAATAATTAATTACATACGAAATGATGATAGTCACAATGATAATCAAACAAATTGTACAAGTATCCTGGTACAGAAGTATTGTGTGTCACATGTTTACAAGTTTTTCATCACAGTTTGCAAGTTTTCACAGCACAGTTTACAAGTTTTTACAGCATGGTTTGCAAGTTTTTTGGTCTAGGTGTACAAGTTTTCTCTTCAAGTTCAGCACCACTGTCACTTTTAATTCTCACAAGTACTTCTCTATCACATTGAGGATACAAATAACATTAAATAACAAATTTCTCCTATTTTTTTCAAATAAAAAAATAAAAATCTCTTCAAAAAGGAAAACACAATGACAATAGAGAAACCAGGTTCAACGAGCAAAGAAAAAAAGAATTACAAATATTTCCCCTTTTTATTTTTCTTATTTCTTTTTTGGCTATGATTAAAATCAACATAGTAGAATTGATTGAATTTGAAATTTATCCATGGGGTTTCGCGTCATTTGGTACCAATTTCAGGTACTAAATAAATTCCTATTTATCTATATTAATTCTTCCTTTCTCAGTTTTATCATTGTTTTTCATAATTTTTTCCCTTGTTTGCGTTTGAAATTTTTTTCGGTTTCCAGTTATTTTTGTTTTGTTTCATTCCCGTTTCAACAAATTCAAAAACAAAAAAAAAGAACCTTACTTGTTCGTTGCTGTTTGCTCTTATATATTTAATTTCAACTTCTCTCCATCACCTTTTAAGCAACAGCACTCAACATCAAAAAAAAAAAAAATACTCCAAGGGAAGGAAATAGGTGATGGTGTGGCGATGGTGTTTGGTTTCTGCTAAAAGTTACAGTGGTGATGGTACAGTGAGGAAAAAGGGGCGCATGAGGCATAAAGGTTGATGTGATTTTGGGAGGGCGAGATTTTTTATGATGTATCCTAGATGATCAGTGCGTGAATAGACCATTATATCTTAGCTATTAGATAAAATATTGTGTGACACATACTACTTTATAAAGAACACCACAATCACTACCTTAATATAGTTAAATATCCTATATGTGGTGTATGAAACTTTACTCGGTGTACCATAGCCTCGGCCACAAGTAGAGGTGTCAAATGGGTCAACCCACTCTTATTTGACCCTAGCCCACATGGGTCAGGGCCAAAAAGTCCACAGGGCCAAAAAACCCATAACTATAAAAAGCCCACAGGGCCAAAAACCCATATGGGCCAGGGCCAGCCCATGGACCAATCTATTTATAAAAATTTTAAAATTTATCAACGCTTAAAATGAATTAGCTTATGGACTAGTCCATGGATTGGCCCACTTATGGGCTAGCCCTAACCTACCTATATTATACTATTAATGGTATATTGTCGTGTCTGAATTCTTTAATTTTTCTTTTATATCAAATGCGCATATTCTTTTCCTCTTTCTTTTCTTTATATTTGAAATGCTAGAAATATTCTACACTAATAATTAAAATCAATTTCTAATTTTTTTTAATATAGTAGAATCCAATGTGCACTTCAGAACTTAGGCTCTTCAATGCCACTAGAAAAATGGGACCCTTCTCATTTATAACATTACAAACTTATAATATTAAAACATGCTCTCTTACACATACACAAACACTGTCTCCTACCTAGATTTATTAGATCGCTGCAAAACCAAATACTTTATTATTTTTAGTAGATAAAAGCGCTGAAACAGAGCCAAACACATTCAAGTCCCCTTCTTTTTCCACATAGATACACGCACAGAGAGAAAGAAAAGAGTGTTCATCGTCTCACTGTGCATCACCTTCACTTGGTGTATTTGCCCTTGCCTCACCTCGCCATGCAGCGCCTCCAGAAGAACACCGCGGAAGAAAGCCAGCGCCGCGACAAATCTTCCTCTGAATCACCCTCGCCAGACTTCTCTTGCCCTCAACCCACCGCAGCCGTGTCGCTTTGCCCTCGCTTGTCGTGACGCGCCGCTGGCATCGTATCGGCGTCACACGCCAGATCATTCTTCCTAGCATTCTGTGCTTTGAACCAACATCCCTATGAACCAACGCCACCAACTTGTTCTTCATCGTTTTCCCGGTGCCGATCGTCATAGGTGTGAAGTAGCAATTTTTTTGGTTTTGTTCAAGCTGATACTTGGCAGTTTTGGTTTGCGATAAATCACACGAAAAAAAAAATGTTTAAAAATAAGTATAACTAAATAAGATCTTAGATGGGAACTGGCCCATGGGTTAATCCACCCCAGCCCACACATTTAGAGGGCCTATGTGGGTTAATACATACCCACTCATATTGTGGGCCACTTCTTCATGGGGCTAAATCATGGGGGTTAGGGGCCAACCCCAGGGTCATGGGCCTCTTTGACGGTTCTAGCCACAAGCAACTAGGCAAAATAGTGCTGGCAGATAAAAAAATATTAAACAATAGGGACTAGCAAGTGAGGGTGGTTGCAATAGCTTACACAAGATCTGATCATCATCTGTGTGGATAAGCCAGTGCTCAATCAGTGGGCGAATTAAAACTGCAGGATCATCCACATGCAGAGAGGGGGCCACACTCAAACTGCGGGTGCCAATCTGCCAGAGAAGTGGAGGGGTCCATGCCCACATTTTTGCTAGGACATGAGTGGACCGAAGTTATGGTATGTCCTTCATTAGTAGAGTATATTAAAGAAGGGCATGCACGGTGCTGGTGCTAGTGCGTATGCCTATTTGTACTACCGAGACAGTGACTAATACCTGCTTTTGTTTCATGAGTTACGCGGATTTGAACAGTATTAGGAAATACTAAAGACTTGGCTAATAGTCATTGCATATGGGAAGGGATGAGCCACGGCAGCATGTCCCCCCCCCCCCCCCCCCCAAGTGGTGGTTGCGCTGTATTCTAGTGCTTTTCGCTTCACTTTTTCCCTTCCTCCATTGTCAGGGACCAGGAATGGCAAATCAGTGAGACAGCAATAGATACTTCCCTTCAGTAGATACTTATTAATGCCCCTCTCAATACAATCTAATTTATTCCAAGTTTGGTTTCGCATCTCAGAAGGTTAATTGTCTATCTCAGCGTTCTACAATGTAGTTGCGGTCGCATTTGCTGTGATTGTGGACACTGTAGCTATTCCGATGCAAATTGTAACCATTGCGGCGTGATTTTTTTTTTTTTTGCTGCACAAAATGTTAAACTAAGGATTAGAACAATTATAGCACCAAAATAAATAAGTCTCTAACATATTTGATGCAAATTTGTGTCTCAAACATATTAAATGTAAACTTTTCGTGTTTTTAGAATGATATAATAAGATTAGAACTTTTAAGAGAAACTTAATATTTTACAATTGTGATCAAGTCACTAATTAGCCCATGCAATGAACAAAAGACACCACAATTTTAGAGATATCGCTTCACTACAAAATAAAATATAATTATAAATCATAATTAGAATCTTAATATTTTAAGAGAATCAATATTTTTCTTCATATAAGTATAATTAAATAAAAATATTAATAAAACTAAAAAATAAAATAAAAATTTAAATAACTTAGTGAACCTCTTTACATAAATATACATATAGAAAAAAAAACATTGTACCTGCCATCCACCACACACACACACTATATATATATATATATATATATTAGTATATTATATACAGATATATTAAAATGGAAAAATCTACTTTTCTAGTCTACATTCTTCTTTATCTCATGGAGCTGGAAGTACAGTCTGCACACTGCTCTTCTTCTCGTAATCTCGTGGAAGAATAGCACCCCCAAATCCCCACCGTGACATCTTTCTACAGCCTCTCTCAAGTACTCAATTTTTCCATTTTCATTTTTTAAAATCAAAGAACCACAACCTTCCTCAGTTCCCCTCAAGTCACAAATAGCCATAGATCAACACTTATTCACAAAAAAAAAGTCAAAAATAAAAGAGGCAAAGAACACAGAGAACTCACTCTTCTTGGTGCCTGGCTTTCAAGGATTGCAATTGCAAAGTCTTAGGTCTTCTTTGAGAGTACAACCGTGGCAAAGATGAACAGAAAAAAAAGAGGGGTGGAATCTCTGAATGTGTTAAAGTTAAGTTTAGATCTCAGTCTACCATTAAAAAATAATAGAGTTTTGTCTTGATATATTTATGATTAATGGGAGAATCTTTTCTTTTTCTCTTTTGATTTGTGAACACTGAAGAATCTCTTCTTTGAAAAATAAAAAAGGGACAACAATTGATATACTGGAAGGCTAGCATAAACAGAATAGTGGACATTTACTTTGGTGCATTCCGTTGTTTGCGTAACGTAACATTGCCATTACATTGCGGTTTTTTTGTGTGATTTAAGTTCACATCGCAATTGCGGTGCGATGCCATTGCAAGCAGTATCATAACCGCAATATTATAATTGCATCATGCATGTACATCACTAGAAATATGGGCCAGAGACCTCAACCTAATCTCAGATAACTTGGACAATAGTTCCACAGATCGGCCTCGTGGCATTACGATCCCCTAGACATCTTCCCCCAATTTCATGGGGGATATCTTCTATTATACTTCCATATCTCTTATTACCTTATTGTATCTTCCATATTAGATGATATATCCTTATTAATATGAAATATATATATATATCAACTAAATCATTAGAATATCTCCTCTATCTAGGGGAGATTATCTTTTGATTTAACACAGGGTCACCTTTAACTATAAAAGGGGGATTAAGCCCTCGAGATAACACGCTCAATTCTATCACTCTTACATATCTTACTACTCTACACCTCGCTCATCCATTGACTTGAGCGTCAAAGTGTCCTTAAAGGTATCCTACCCTTCACCTGAAGTTACCTATAACCTTACTTCCTCTTTTAGATAAGAACATTGGCATCCATCATAGGGCTGGCAAACAAACTTGCTTACAACTCTAACACCAACACTGGGCTAATGCCACCAGCCAAAATAACTATACCAATAGCCAACCTCCTCCCATCGTGGAGGAACTCCTCTCCACCATATGCAAACTCCAGGTAGAATATCAGTGCATGGCCAACCATATTGGCAGAAGAGACCCCAAGGCCTTTTGCCCCAAAGGTGGGGGCGATAATGGAAACATCAAACATGGCAGTTATTAGTTTGATAATGGCAAACTGTCCTACTGCCAATACACCACATACAATGCTGAACACAATGATCAACCTACTACAATCCACTGTGGCCTTTTCTCGGATGAGCTCATGGCCATTGACTTTCCCATCTACCTCAAACTGTTGACCTTCTTACGCTCTTATGATGGGATGGGGGATCCCTAGTCCTTCATCACAATGTTTAGTTCCATGATGCTTGTTAATAGAGCAACCAACCAGATCCTCTGCTAAAATTTTCCCTCGTTCTTGGACCAATCAGCCTTTGTCTGGTTCTCTTCCCTCTCCTTAAATTAAATCCACCACTTCGAAGAGTTAACCAGAGCTTTCATTAACCGATCTATTTTGAAGACCTCGATTCATTGGAACACATTAGACAAGGCTCGAATGAATCCCCAAGGGATTGTCTTATAAGAATCAATGAAGAGGCCTTACAAATCCCAGACCTTAACTTGGCAGTTGAACTCTGCCAGATCATAATTAGCTTATGCTCAGGCCCCTTCAAAAAAACCTGGCTATTCATAGACCTTGGACAATGCAAGAGCTCTGCGAATGAGCAATCAGTTACATCAATGATGAGGAGCTCTGGGCAACTAAGAAGAACAATTCCAAACAGGGCTTTAGCCAACAAGATGACTCTAACTAGAAGACAAAAAGGGATAGATCAAGAAACAAGAAAAGAAGAGATGAGCCTAAGTATGCTGAGCCAAGGCTCAACAACTGCACCTTGCTTAGCACCCGACTTGGCACCATCCTAAAAGTGATATACAAAACCTGACTTCTCAAAGTCCTAAAAGGCAATCCTCGACCTGCCCTTGAAGACAAAAATAAGAATAAGAAATATGACTACCACAACATTTTCGACCACTCAACCAAAAAGAGCTAAGGCCTGAAGAACTCAATTGAGCACCTTATCTATGATGGCTACCTCAACCAATTTGTCCAGAAAAAGAGGAGACGAAGCCAAGAAAGAAAAGACAAGCATCGTAGATCCTAGTATTCCTCTAACAGTAAAACCCCACCTTGACGAGAAAAACCCGAGTAGAGACAAGACAAAAGTTCAGAGGGTCATCGATCATATTGTTGGAGGATTTGCTGAAGGAGTAGAAACAAGCTTGGCCAGGAAAAGGTCATTGCTGGCCATCATGTTACTTGAAGGCTCAACTCATCATTCACATCTGAAGACCAAAAGCTAGGTAATATCTTTCTCAAATTCTGACTATAAAGGCATTGATGAAAACCTACAAGATCCTATAGTAATTTCCATTGGTGTTAGTAATTTCCTGATTAGTAAAGTTTTGGTAGATCGAGGAAGGTAGGCCAAAATCTTGTTCCACCCTACGTTCAAGAGGATTCAACTTTTTGAAGACTCTCTGCTCCCTTACAATGGTGACCTGGTCGGATTCACCAGAAATCAGGTTAATGTTCTCAGCTACATTTGGTTGAGAACCACCTTTGGTGTAGACCCCTAAACCAAAACCATTGACCTCTAGTACCTCATCATTGATTGTCAGAGCCTCTACCACCTCATCTAGGGCAACCTTGCCTCAATGCCCTGGGAGCCATTATCGCAACCCTCACCAAAAATTGAAGTTTAATTTCCCATCTTGGAAACAAATATAGGCATAGTACATGTTAATAAAAATACAATGGATGCTTCAAGCAGAAGGCCTCCAAGTTTCAGCGCTAGCGGATCCACTAAATATTCCACACGAACTAGATTCTTCTTATATCAAAACTTGACCCAGAGGTAAAATCCAAGGCCAATCTCAACCAACTGACAATCTACAATCTATCTAGATCTGAGAATAGCCAGAAAACATCACGTTCGTAAGGATTGACCTCTCGGTGGAACTCTCTACTAAGCTTACCTCCTTTCTCCTCAGCAATTTGAAGGAGGTTGTCACTACCTTCTTAAATTAGAATTAAATAGTTCAAGTACCGGATGCACCAAAACTATAGTTATGATGCAACTCAAGTCGTCTTTCAAGGAGGCAAACTGTAGTTATGATGCAACTCAAGTCGTCTCTCAAGGAAGCTATGTCACTTAGTTGGAAATTTAGGGATTTTTAATAATTAAATTAAAGCAATTGAAAATAATTGGTAATGAATCTAGAATTAAAGGCACTAGTGCAAGATATTCCTATGATTGGAATGAATTATCACATACCACATATTAACTACATTAGTAGCTATTGGTAATCAATTACTGGCAATTGTACTAGTGATCAATCGAACTCTAGAATTTGTTCAATACAAATAACTAATAAATAGGATCCTAATTTATTTAGAAATCACATTGATTTGATGTACTAATTGCTATAGCCTAATCGCTAATTGGAAGATTAATTCTAATGTTCTCCTTCAAACATAAACCAATTATCAATTAATTTATGCTCAAAGGGTTTTCCTAAACAATAATCGTAAATTTAGTTATTCCGATAAAAATTGTAGCAATCACAACAATAATTATAAGAATAGAAATTAAAGAACATTGAGAAAACTAATACATTCAATACAAAAAAGAGGGCTCAAACATCATTCCAATCTATTTCAAACCTTTACACTAGTAAGAAAATCTACTCCTCCATCTCTGAAGGATTATAACAATGAAATTAAAAAAGTACCTGAAGATAATAGCAATATCCTTGTAAAATCTCCAAGAACAAATCAAAATCACTAAAGAAATCCCTAGAGAGAGAAGGAGAGGTGGAGAGATGTATAGAGAGAGATAGAGAGAGAATCCTAGCTGTCAAAACTCTAAATCAAAAATTTGGATAAAAGTATGTGTCATTCCCTTAAATATTGTTTTCTAAAATAGCCAAAGCGAGGCCCAAAAATAGATTAATTATCCGTAATCCACGTAGTTGCACGAGCGTCGCAATGCTAAATGAGTGCTGCAGCGCTCAACTGAAAGTGGTCTTTTGCACTTTTATTCCTTTTTGCACCCTCAGCTCCAGATTCCCTTCAAAGAGTTCCCAGCCTTGTTCTTGATATTTTGCACTCAATCCAAAATGCCCATGTACAAAACCACGCTCAAAGAGATAGGCTAAACGCAACAAGGTGTAATTATAAATTATTCCAAAATCAGTGCAATAGTCAATGATTCTATCAAAAATGGACAATGAGGATCAAGTCAAAATCCTAATTATTTTTATCGATAACTCAATTAAACTTATGTAAAAAGCTAAGATTTAGAATTAAGACAAGTGACATAAATTCCCCTTATCACAATTTCGACCTTTTTGCCTGGACACAGACATGCCGGGTATTGATTTCGAAGTCACCAGCCATAAGCTTATGGTTGACCCCAAAACTCGACTGATAGTACAGAAGAAGAAACCCCTCAGAGTCGAGAGATAGAAGGCCGCCTTGGAGGAGAACCAAAAACTCTTTAAGGTCAGCTTCATCAAAGAAATTAGATACACCATCTGGTTGGCAACCATTGTCATGGTAAAAAAGAACTTAGACAAATGGCATATGTGTGTAGAATTTACAAATCTAAACAAAACTTGCCCCAAGGACTACTACCTATTGCCTAACATTGGCAAAATCATCGACAACACCTCAAAATACCAATACTTGAGCTTCATGGATGCCTACTCCGATTATAACCAGATTAAAATACACCCACGGGACAAAGACAAGAAAGCCTTCCTCATAAAGCATGCCAAATTTTGTTACTAAGTTATGCACTTTGGCCTAAAAAATGCAGGGGCCACATATTAAAGACTCATGAAAAAGGTCTTCAAAGAACAAATTAGTAGAAATTTCAAAGTCTATGTTGACGATATTGTGGGAAAAACTTTGCCAAGTATAAACCATATCTAGGACCTCTCGGAAATCTTTAGCTAGCTCAAAAGGTACAACATGAGATTAAATCCAGAGAAGTTCACTTTCATAGTCCATAGCAGGAAGTTCATCGAATTCATGTTGATCTACCGATGAATCGATGCTAACCTAGACAAAGCCAAGCAATACTAGAGATGAGAAGCCCAAACCTAGTTAAAGAAGTGCAGCAACTCACAAAATGGCTCACCGGCCTATCCCTTTTCCTCTTGAAGTTAGCCAAGCATGCTGCCCCATTTTTCAAGATGCTAAGAAATTAAGCAAGCTTTGAATGGACTCAGGAATGTGAAAATGCATTCATAGAGCTTAAGACATTCCTAACAACCTCCTAGTCCTCACTAAACCATAGCTCAGAGAAACATTCTTCCTCTACCTTGCTATGACCAAACATGCCATAAACTTGGTCGTGGTCATAGAGTGAAATAGAGAGAAATTGCTGGTCTATTTCATCAGCAAGACACTACAAGGCCCAGAATTGAGATACCAAAACATTGAAAAGTTAGCCTATGCTATGATAATATAGGCCAGAAAACATAAACCCTATTTCTAAAGCCACCACATCATAGTCAGAACAGAGCAACCCACATAGTAAATGATGGTCAAGCCGAAACTAGCAAGATGGATGATTGCATGTATCCATTGAGTTCTCTAAGCTTAGCTTCAAAATGAGAGAACCAAGCAAGGTCTAGGCTTTAGCCGACTTCACAGCCAAGCTCACCCTCAACTCATTACAAGAACTTGGCTCCAGGACAGTCCATGTGGATGGAGCCTCCAATGGTATCAAGTTAGAAAATAAGGAAGGAATAGTGATCAAGCAATCTCTCCAATTCCAGTTCCATGCCAACAATAATTAGGTCGATTATGAAGCCCTCATAACCAAACCCAAGCTTGCCCTAGAAGTTGAAGCTTGCCGGCATTAGGTAAAAGTAGACTCCCAGCTCGTTGTCGGGCAAGTCAATGGAACTTTTATTACTTGAGGCCTTTTTCTAGAGAAATACTTAGCGTTGTTCAACACACTAATGAAGACCTTTGAGATCTACAAAGTATCACATATTCCCCACGAGCACAAAATTAGGGCAGATATCCTCTCCAAGCTCGACAGCACCAGCAAACCTCAGAATAATAAATCAGTCATATGAGTAAAGCTGAGCTACCTTCAATTTGAAGTATACAATGTGAAAACCTAAACTAAAGACTAGTGAACTCCACTCCACTCCTCGCCTACCACACCACAAGCGAACTTTAGGATAGACAACCAACTCCAAAAAGTTTAGAAGAATAGCAAACTACTACACCTTTTGTAAAGAACAACTCTTTAGGTGAGGCTACTCCTTATCGTTCTTGAAATGCCATGTTGCCCACAAAGTCAACGGCATCATGGCTAAGCTACACGAAGGAGTATGGACCATATCGGAGACCGAGCTCTGGTAGCTAAGATACTTTGAGCTAGGTACTTCTAGTTAACCATGAAGATGGATTTCACCAATTTCGTACAAAAATGCAACAAATGCCAGAGGTTCTCCGAAGTCTCTCGGAAGTACTCAGAGCCATTACACTTCTTCGAAGCTAGCTAGCCCTTCCACGGGTGGGGAATCAACCTCCTTGACCTTTTTTCCCTAGCACCATGACATCTCAAGTACTTGCTAATGGCTGTTGATTATTTCATAAAGTGGATCAAAGCTGAGCCCTTGTAACTATCACGATCGAAAAAATTAGAAAATTCATTTGGAAAATGATAATATGCATACTCAAGCTCCCTTGCGAGTTGATAACAGACAATGGTACATAGTTCACAGATTGAAAGCTAAAAGAACTTTGCAATAATTTCCACATCAAGCATATCTTCGTGTCGGTCAAGCACCTGCAAACCAATGATCTAGTTGAAACAGCGAACAAGGTAATCCTTATTGGGTTGAAGAAAAAGCTTGACAAGGCAAAAGGGTTTTAAGCCGATGAACTTTTAGAAATTTTATGGGGATACCATAACACCACCCAATCCTCGACCCAGGAAACACCATATAGACTCATCTTTGGGAGTGAGGCTATACTCCCGATTGAAGTTAGCAGCCCAGCATCTGATGGATGACATTCTCTAAACAAACAGACCCAAAGAACTAAAGAGCCGGACTATACCTCATCAAAGAAGATAAACAACTAGCTCATATTAGAGACCAAGCATGCAAACAGTGGGTCGCACGAGCATATAAGAAAAAGCTTAACCTCAAAATATTGCAAGTCAGTGATCTAGTCCTAAGAAAGCTAGAATCCCACAGAAAACCCCCAAGAGAGAGCAAGCTAGCGCCAAACTCGGAGGGGTCATTTCGAATCAAAGAGACATCGGCTGAGGAGCCTACAAGATTACCGAGCTTTCAAGCCAAGAATTATCGAGGATATGGAACATCGCGTCCCTCAGAATATACTACAATTAGAAGTCAATGCCTTAAATTATACTACGGGTTCATTGCCAGAGCTACCATTCGGCAAACATAGATGTGTATGTCGGGCTGTCCTAAGATCCATCTTAGTTTGTCCTAGAACACAAATAATACCGATAGTCCTCGAGCTCATTACCTGAGCTACCATTTGATAGATATAGACGTGCGTGTCCTGAATCCATATCTAAGATATCACTATAGCACAAATAAGACTGGAAATCCTTAGGCTCATTCCCTGAGCTACCACTTGACATGCACGCCAAGCCGTCCTTGGATTCACATTCGATCTGGCACTAGAGCACAAATAATATCGAGCTACCCTTGGTATTGCAGAGGCAAAATTGGGACTCTCCCAATAACCAAGCACTATAACTTGATAAGAACAACTTTGCAAAAGAAAATGAGATAAACATGCAATAGCACTAGTTGGTTATAACAATCGCTAGCTGAACACAAGATGAGGAAAAAGGATAGGTAAACTCGTATTATATTGCCAGTTGAAAAATTACAAGACAACAAAACAACCAAAACACAGTTCAAAAGATTACAAGATATTGTCCAAATACTACAAAAGAAACAAGAAATATGAGGTTCTTAATCCCCTGGGAAGACGGTTTGAATCAGCTCCGTTCTCTCAGCCTGATCATTGGCCTCCCTTTGAGCTCCCTCCTTAATCTCAATCCGAGCTCTCTCATCAGCCTCTAGTGGAAAGGTATCCACAAGCTCACTGTCAATGATCTCTTTAAAGGGGCCATACTGGAACAAGTTGACCTCCCTATGAAAGAACCGAACTTGATCGAGAGCATGGTCAATCGAGCCATGTACTGATCGGCTGCCTCTCCCATCAAAGAGTCCACCCCCCTTCTTGAGATGCCGATTCTTGACCTTGAGCCCCTTCCTCTGAGGCTCAACAAGTTTGGTATCTAGCTTGGCTTGAGAACTCATGCTAGCAACTTTATCTTGAAGAAACTTCCTAGTACTTTCCTGTTCTTTCTTTCCCTTTCTAATTTTGCCTCCAGCTCCTTTTTTACACCTTGTAGCTTGGCCATCACTGACCTTGTTGCCTCTAGCTCTCAAGTGGATCCTTTATATTCCTTTTCCAAATGCCAAACAATCACAGCAGATCAGAGCCCCTGGATCTCAAAGTAACAGTAGAGACCAGGGAACCCCGCCTTCTTTATCATTGACAGATCCTGAGCATGGAAAACTACTGATTGATGAATTGTAGGAAAAGAAACTCCAAGCTCTAGAGGCTAGTTGCATCAATGGTGTCGAGGAAGTCCTTGATCTCTCGAGCTCTGGCTAGTGTGGACAGAGAGAAGGGAGCAGTCTTTAGTTAAACCTCCACCCTAGCCTTCTTCCAAGCTTACAAAATGTTAGGGTCAATTGGGGTCCCAAAAGTCGCCTACCCCAAGGATGCTGGCACAACTCGGCCGGTACTAATAGCACCCCTTTTTCTCGACACATAAGTGGCCAAATCTTTTGGGGCAAGCTTAGGAGCCATCTCGATTGCAAAACAAAAATACATAAGTTGAAATCAGCAAACACTAAGAAGAAACTAAGAACAAAGAGAGAAAATTCAATAACTACCTATATGATTAAGGACTTTTTGATTATTGCACCCTCACTCCAACATAACACTATAGGCCAGGGGAGAGCTCAGACTTACACAGCTCCAGGTAGTCAATCACTACTTGGTCCTCCAAGGGAAGGGAACTGTATTCTACCCTCAAAATCTGACAAGGGTCAGGTTGCTAGTACACAGGAAATCTCTCAAACCCACACTCATCTGCGAAGAAAGGAAACTCAAACTTAACCGATCTCAACTTCAAAAACTTGCCCTTAAATCTCTTAAAAGTGGAAGTCAGCAAGGCTAACAATTTTTTCCTAAGGACACTATTAAATGACATCCAGCTCCCCTTGTCAACCCCTTTCACTTGAAAGAAATAAAGAAATACTCCAATAATAAGTTCATGGCCAATCATCTCAAATAGGTTCTCAAAAGCTCAGATAAAGGCCCAGATGTTCGGATGCAATTGAGAAAAGGCCACATTCACCTTATTTAGGCACCCCTCCTCAAATCGGGTGAAAAGCACCCTAACATCTAACTTCTCAAAGAAATCAATATACAAATAAATATAATCCCCCTCACTATCCCTTGACTTGCAGTGATGCACCTTCCTCACTAACACTCTATTTGCTTTTTCGCATACGACAAGACTAAACAACACTCCCTAAACCTATGGATGACCTCAGCATCATCAAATAGAAAGGTCACCTCCCTAACCTTAGCACTAACGCAGCCATAAAAGTCATATCCTACCTTCTCCACCACAGCCTTTCCTGTCCTAGAGGTAGACGCACCTTTTCTTTTAGCCATAGATAAAAACCTAAGCAATGCAAATAGGAGAAGGGCTTAGGAAGGTAAAACAAACCTAAAACAAAGGAAAAGCAATAGAAGAAGTAGAGTCATCTATGCTAGGGTTCCAGTGAAAGTATACCAATCAAATGAAAGAGAAGACGAGCAAAATCAAACTCACCGATTGGTAATTGAGGAAATTGATGTTCAAGGGATGAAATCAAAGCTTAGGTAAGCATGAGTGAAGGAAAAATACGAGACCAATAAGAAAAAAGTTGCATAAATGAGTTCTAAATACCTTTTTCAACCAAACCGAGCTCATCTAATAGCTGAAAATGCTTCCCTTGACTTAGTAATACATCTTAATCATTCATTTCATCTAATGGCAAGGGGCTAATCACTTTAATCCTACGGCTCACATGGAACCCCACGATCTCCACTTAATGAGATGTGATTGCCCACCATTCAAAATGCGACACATGTCACTACCCATCTCCCTAACAGTCACTATGACAACTAAAAGGGCACATTAAGCTATGTGCAATAAGTCGACTCGTTCAAGCTCGGCATGAAGTCCTTGACCCAAATACCTCGGCAATGACACCTCGACTAAAAATATGGGCCGGAGACCTCAACCCAACCTTGGAGAACTCGGATATGGACTCTACAGATCAGCCTCGCGGCATTATGATCCCCAAGAGATCCTCCCCTGATTTAGTAGAGGATGTATCCTAAATCAACTACGGGATCCTTTATTATCTTTTCATATCTTCAATTACCTCATTAAATCTTGTATATTGGATCATATCTCCCATGAATACAAAATATATTTAATATCAACTAAATATTTAATGAACCAAATGGTGGATGAAATATGAGCCGACAGAATGTCCCACATACAATGAGTATAAATAATATTTTTCTTATATTTTTATTTTCACATTCAAATTTTAATACCATATGTAGATATTTATAACAGAAGTATAACACTACAAATAAAATCCTCAAGTGGTCGTCACTTATCCACTTCCTGATTACTTCTTTTTAAAACTAAACATGTCATCGATCTACATTAATTTCTCTCAAAAATAAATGCCACAAAATCTTATCTGGTTGCATTACAAAAAAAAAGAAAGTTTGAAACAAGCAAACCAAAAGTGATACTAAATTATGAGTGGATCCTCTCAATTTAGTTTTGGACACGATAGTGTGCATAAATCATCATATACTAACTGAGAACTGCCATTGGACTAGAAGTTTTGACACTGGATATGTCAGAATGAAATGGCTTGGCTGAGGTGGCAAGTTATTTAAAATTCTAATTGCATATCACTTCCCAATTTAATAACTTTTTCAACTAACTAAAGAGGAAAGCATGCAAAATAGTGCAATGCCTTCGTTTCATACGTTTACCAATATTTTCATTTTGCTATGCCCTACTCAGGATACAAGTTCTCAGTAAATAAATTCTATTCTAATTCTTTAATTTGTTCTTAATTAAAAATTTTAGAAGACACAAAAATATAGTTGTTATTTACTTGTTATTCGTAACCAAAACACCTAAATGGTTGAAGGAATTCACATAAAACACCAAGTATTGTAACAACAAAATATTTCAAAATGGTTTCCAAAACTTGATGAGTGGCGACGCTCATGGCTTTGGCCTAAGTTTGCAAGTCACTGTCTAAGTTCCTTTAATTTTGTTTATCGAGGGTCAAGATCTAAGTAGGTCTATCTAGAGCGAAAGTGCAGAGCTTGGCAATGTTGCTTCCATGGGAATAACCAAAGGCAGAGCTGCCGTGTGTTGTGGCAATATGATCTTTGCGTTGAAGCATGGAGGGCTTGTGCTCGGTTAATAGTGTGCTAAGATGTTGATTGGACGACTACGTGAAGGATTATACTAATTTCTAAAGAAAAAAAATGATGACATTAATGTCGGTTACAATACCACATGGATTGATTTATTGTGCCAGCTGTCTACAGTTTGTCGCATTGCCTCCATTCTCTGCAACTTTGGAATGCAGCATTTAAATAGAGTGAGTGCCCAATTGCACCATTAAAATAACATTTGTCTTTGAAATAACTGAATAAAGTATATACAGCATCACACACTCCTAGTAGAAATTTAGAATGAAAAGTGATAACGACCGCCAAGAACAGAAACAAATCGTACACTTAAATTAATGTGTAAAACGGCAACAACGAAATCATTATCCAAATCTTTTACATTATCTAACAGTGAAGCTCACATGCACCACAGGAATATTCAAAACTAGCTTGACCATTGCTCACTTAAAAGTTAAAACATGAATTCCTTCCTTCAAAGCCTTATGCTATTCACGTGCAAGCAGACGCACATGCATGTGCCCCTCCCACCACATCTTTTTGTCTATTTCATCTTTAGCACTAAAACATTACTATATTACATTACGAAAAACTATTACATAAAAGTTCACACTTTGGCTTCATTATAGCTTGATTAAGAATCATCAACAAATGAAATACTTATTTCGAATCGCGTGTCACCCACACCCATCACTATTATTCACTAACAAGTCTTCAACGGGTTTCCACACAAACAATCGTTGTTACTAAACGACGAAGCTTCAAGGTGATCAAACGGCGACCCCATTGGAATGGATCCGCATAAGTGGTTGTGGCTAAGATCCAAATGCCCAATATACTTGGCCGATGATAACGAACCGGGTACCCGACCCTTCAAGTTATTATAGGACAAATCTAGAGCCATAAAATATGACTTTGACCCGAAAACATCGGGTATGGTGCCCTCAAACCCGTTTCGGCTCAGGTTCAAGATACCTATGCCCGGGTTACTCAACAAAGCCGGAGGTATTTGACCCGAAAGTAAGTTGCTATCCAAATTCAGCGTAGAAAGAACCGGCATTTGCCCTAAACTGGCCGGAATTGCACCGCTAAGCTGGTTCATGGACAAATCCAAGTCCGCCAGCCGGTAAATATTTGAAATTGAACCGGGAATTGAACCAGTGAGTTGGTTTCGGCTCAGCAATGCCCGGCTCAACATGACAAGTTTTCCGAAATCAGTGGGAAGCTTCCCAGTGAGCCGGTTGTTGCTGAGGTCAAGGTGCTTAAGAGAGGCGAGGTTGACTATCGAGGCTGGAACCTCACCCGCAATTGCATTGTCGGCGAGGTTGAGGACCGTCAGCCTCTGCAGTTTTCCGACGTCGGCAGGGATCTCGCCGGAGATTCTGTTTCCGATGAGGTCGAGGATGCGGAGGTTGGAGAGGGAGGTGATGCAGGCGGGGATCTCGCCCGAGATGCCCTTCCAGTCGGCGACGACTAGGGTGGTGAGGCGGTCGAGCTTGCAGATCTCCAGCGAGATTTTTCCGGTCATGTAGCCTGAGCGGCCGGCCTTCTCGAAGATAGGGTCCTCCGACTCCCCGCGGAGGTTGACGTCGGAGACGCGGCCAGTGGTGGCGTCGCAGCTGACGCCGTACCAGTTCAGGCAGCAGTTGTCGCCGGACCACGTTTTGAATATGCCCAGGTAGGGCTCGCTCAGCGCCGCCTTGACGGACAGTAGCGCCGCCCTGTCCGACGGCTGACAACCGTCAACGAAGGCGGTTGCGGAGGTGAGAATGACGGTTGCCAAGAACAGAAACGGAGAAGCCATTGGTAAGAGTTTGGGTTTCTCTCTCTGAAATGTATAGAGCAAGAATGTGTCCGTGAGTGTACTATATACTTTTATATAGTAGGTGTCGGTTTGTGTGAAATAATGTATGGTTTATATTTATATACGCGTTGAGTGACGAAAATGCCCCTTGCATGACTATCATACAGTTGGTTTTAGGTGCGGTTGGTATCCGAGTGGATCACTCTTTTCGCACATGCTATTGCCGGTTCATTATTCTGTTATTGAAGTGGGTTTAAGCTCTATCTCTTGTTTGTTTTAAATTTATGTATTTTTTCTGAAGTTAATTTTATCAATTATATATTTAT
The DNA here is from genome assembly GCA_031216125.1 of Dalbergia cochinchinensis. NCBI lineage: Eukaryota > Viridiplantae > Streptophyta > Magnoliopsida > Fabales > Fabaceae > Dalbergia > Dalbergia cochinchinensis. The sequence continues at coordinate 28,281,395 of CM062374.1, forward strand.
TTTTACTCAATTATATCGTGCCCGTTAAGCCACAAGGTTTTATCTTTTTAAGGTATTAATGCAAATAATTTTACATGTACATATCTATTACTGCCTAGCTAGAGGTAGAGAATGAGTGTTTTTAGCTAGAGAATCAAATGCCTTCTCCCTCTACAAGAGGGCATTTATATATTGGATGGACATTAATAAGGGGGTTCGCGAGATATTAATGGGAAAGATAGTGTCTTTAACCCTCATGCGCTGGGTTAGTGCTCGTGGGCTAGATGTGCTCGGGGTTGGTCTGCATAAGGATGTAGGTCGACCTAGGGCCGACCGGTCCATAAGCCCCCCAGTCTTGAGGCCTGAAGAGTCAAAGAGACTCAAGCATAAAAACAAAGACCTGAGGTTGTAGGTCGGGCTAGTGCTGACCGGTCCATAAGCCCCTCAGTCTTGAGGCCCAAAGGGTCGAAGAGACTTCGGCATAAAAACCAGAGACCTAACGGTGTAGGTTGTCATTGATTTGGTGCTGTTAAAGGGGGTGGGTCCCTAGCCCAGCGACGTTTCCAAGTTGTTATGTGATGTCGTGTCTACATCACGTCGACGAAGGATCTGGAGGGGATTCGACCTTTCTTAGGGCTGCCCAATTCTACCGAATAGTTTTAACTCTTTACATGTGGGTCGAGCGATCAAATTACTGGTGATTTAGGCGACGAGTGTTTCTTCATGTATGAAATGGCTTTCACCCGGGTCATGTTAGAGTTACCCTACCAGTGCCTTTACATGAAGGTATTGGCTACTCTCTGAATAACCTTTATCCAGATGAACCTTAATTCTTAGGCTTTCCTCTGGGGTTTTATATGTTGTGTTAGCTTTTTGTCTTTGAGGCCACTCCACAACTGTTCTTCTATTTCTTTTAGTTGAGCAATGTCCGAGCTCCAGGGGATTCATTGGAATTATTTATAAGGACTCAAGAGAAGCACTCCACCTACTGGCTCGTGTGCGAATGAAGAAGGTAAGAAGTCAAAAAGGGTGAGGTTGGTCTTCCCGACCTGTAATGCTAAAAGCCAAGTAGTATTCTTCCTCTGATTAGAGCTAGGTCTTTGAGTGAGAGCTAAGAATTGTCTTAGTTGCTTGTGAGAATGAGGTTTTTAAGCTTAGCAAGAACCGGCCTTCATACCAATGGTGCTTGAAAATACAAAGTCTTGGGTGCTCGTGAATACGAGTCCTAGGTGCCGGTGAATACCGGTCTTAGGTGCTGGTGAATATCGGGTCTTCAGATAGTGCCCATGAATACCGGGTCTTTAGACAATGCCGATGAATACCGGGATTAGTTGCTCGTGAAAATGAGATCGGTGAAACTGTGCTTCTGTTGTGCCCATAAAACAGGGCCAGTGAATACTGAGCGGTGCTAGTGAAAACAACCCGATGAACCCTAGTCACCTATTCACATCAAACCTTGTATTGGTGAAGATCGGGTGTTACGTTGATGAGATTGGTGGATGTTGTGCTTCCATTGTGCCAGTAAAAATGGGGCTGGTGTATACCGGGCAATGCTCGTGAAAACGACTTGATGAACACTAGTCGTCTATTCACACAAAATGTTGTACTGGTGATGATCGGGTGTTGCCCGTGAGAATAGCTTTATGCTGGTGGATACCAAGCTTTAAGTTGCTCATGAAGACGAGGCTTTCATACTAGTGAAGACCGGGATTTAAGTTGCTCGTGAGGACAAGGCTTTTATGAAAATGGGGTTAGTTGATACTAGATGGTCTTCTTGATGAGAGCATTTTTGTACATCATCTTGTTAACCCTATTTATACAATATTGAAATAATATAGCAATACTAACATTTCCAAAGTCAACATATAAAATAATAAGCTTAATCTTTCGTTCTTCTCTTGTAATTGTACTAATTTATTAGGATTATTAAATTGCTCAGAATAATGACTTCTCTAATTTTAACTTTATATGTTAATTTTCTCTAGCTTGGTAAATTACATTTATAATTGTATCCTTGGAGTCAAATAGTTTGTGATACATACGTTTGTAGTTTGAACAGAGCTAAAGAAATACTAATAAGGAAAAATAAATAATTTTAAGTATGTATTGAAGTTGGATATGTGAACAAAACTAAAGAAATGCTCATAAAATAATTCATCTCAAATATATAACCTTCAATACTTACAATAAATGGCATCGATGATAATTATTATAAAATGCACAGAGAGGTGCTTTTCAAAAATTTCAATTCAATTAATATGTTCATTTTGGGCCAATTTTGTAACTTGGGATAAAGTCTAAAAGGTGCTCACATCAAGTATCATGCATGAAACTGAGAATATGGGGCCAGTTATGTGTGAAATAATAAAAATAATAATAAATCATAAAAGATAGGAATAAGACTATGTGATATCTATAGCTTATCGAGTTCATCCTCAAAGGGAAAATAGATAATATGTAGACGAGCAATTTATACCTTGAAAATAAGCATCGATCATAAAATATTTTGAATAACTATTTGATATTAGTTATACTCAATCATAATCATAGTCATCAGCAATTAGGATCAAATAGGAATAAAATTATTGCAAGTTTCAATCAATAAAATTTGAAATTTGTATATCATATGAAGTTCAAAGGTGTGAATTAAGTAATTATTATCAATTTTCAATTATTATAATAAATGGTAATAGCACCCATGACATTATAAACAATGATTGATATTTATTGCTTAAAATCTTGAAAGTATTGAAACTTGAAATCCACTGGAATGGACACATACAACTCAAAACTGATATCAAGTATAATTTTCAATAAATCTCCTAATTAAAAGATTTTAACAGGGAGCTATGACAGATTACGTTACATATTGTTACTAAAAAGAAAAGACCACGTTACACACGTCTTTAAAGCCAAAATCGACCTAACTTAATGAGTAGCATATGTCTTTAACTTAGTGATTTTTATTTTTATTTTTTATTTTTTTGTTGGTCTCTGTATTTCTGTTATTCCCAAATTCAAAAGATAACGAGTAGCTTATGGTATCACAGTAGCTTCAACAGAAAACCACTTAACAAAAAGGGTATGTATTGCCGCCTCTACATTCATCCTTATAATCCTTTTCTTCTTTCCAAATCGTTTTAATTTCCTTATCCTTTATTGAGATAAGACATTCATCCTTTCCTTGTTGTTATTTAATTAGACCAGTTTGCTTAATCTTCGTGGATGTAGAGCAAGTCTTCTAATAGAATGCCATTACAGATTAGCTTTTCTAAATCAAAACTTTGAGATGAATTAACCAACAAAGTATTAGATAAAAAAATATGATGGTAAAACAAGGCTACCTAATGAGAATTATAACTACTCTTCCTGTGGGAATAAAGACACTCATGGCACACCAAAAGAAACTTTATCTATAACCGCAAAGCTCGCATTTTTTATCATTCAATTAACTATGAGTGGATCCATGCAATCAAAAATAAAAATGAGAATATCAAGTAAAGGCTACTAGACCTGATGGATGAGGTGTTGAATTTGCCGTACATGAAGTGAGCGATTCCAATAGGTTGATTACCTCAACTTCTCATAACCCGACAGAGGCAGAGAGAGAGAAAGAGAGGGAACCGAGGATGAGAGAAAGAAGGTTGGTGAATGTGTTGTACTGCATGCTGCACGTGTCGACCATGAAGATAGCAGCTTGCAGGTTTTCTCATGTACATTGGGAAAAGTTTTACCTTTCTCCATAGACGGCGCCAAAATGTTACTGCCTAGCTAGAGGTAGAGAATGGGTGTTTTTAGCTAAAGAATCAGATGTCTTCTCCCTCTACAAGAAGGCATGTATATATTAGATGGACATTAATAAGGGGTCTACGAGGCATTAGTGGGAAAGATAGTGTCTTTCACCCTCATGTGCTAGGTTAGTGCCCATGGGCTAGATGTGCCCGGCGTTGGTCCGCATGAGGATGTAGGTCAGCCTAGGACAGACCAGTCCCTAAGCCCCCTAGTCTCGAGGCTTGAAGGGTTGAAGAGACTCAAGCATAAAAATAGAGACTTGAGGTTGTATGTCAGGCTAGTGCCAACTCGTCCAATATCCAGTTTTATATTTTATAGATTTTTTTTATAATGATATATGGTATCGATTTTGAAATGAATACCATTTATTATCCCTTTGCATGTGTGAATATGATTTTGTTTCAAATTCATAGCAAAGACCAGACCGAAAATAGAACAACAGTATAGATGTGCGTAGTACATGACACGAGTAAAAAAGATAGGTGAAATGTAAATATATGCTAGAATATATTGTAAAAAGAAAAAGTAAATCAATTATTTACAATTGTAATTTATAAGTGTGTTTTTTATAAGTGTGATTTCCAAAATAATATTTTTTACAAATATCATTGAATTTTTTTTTTCTTTTTAATAGTAAGCGTCTCTTATTTAGAGGCCCAAATATGAATTCATTTTTTGAACATTTTTTAGTCATAGTAAAAATTTATGAAAAGCTTATAAAATGAGTAGTGGAAGAGGCCATGTAAACCTTAATCATTTTTAGTTAGTCACTTGTACAGTTATAGTGCTGTTGGAGATGATAAAGAGTATTAGGGCACAGAGCTATTGTACAAAATTAAACAGTTCAAAGCCACTGAACAAACAAGGTAAAATTGCCTTTTTCATTCTAATTTTTGATGAACTTTAGTGTGTGCAGTGTCACGTGTGTGTTTATTTTTTTAAAATTAAAAAAGTAATTTTATTACAAGATAAGAGAATACACAAAATATGAATGATGTTTGCACACCACTACACTTATGCAGACAAAAAAAATGTACAATAAGGCTTTATTTGGGAGTTTGGAGGGAAGGGGATGGGAGACATTGGAGGGGAGGGGAGGGAAGGAAAGATTTTAGAGAATCAATCATTCATTTATTTAGGAGTGCAAGATACATGGAGGAAAGGGAATTGGGAGATTTGTAGTTTATTTTTACTATTTTACCCTTATTGAAAATATTTAATTGTTTTATTTTTTAAAAATTAATTATTTTATTTAAAAATACACATATCTACTGATAAAGGAAACAAATAGAAAATTTATGACTTTTTTACATTTTTATCCTTTATCAACATATTTAATTATTTTATTTTTTAAATAATTAATTATTTAAATCACAAAGTAAAAAAAACTCGAACCGAGACAACCATACCCACAAACATATCACACTAGACCAGTAGCAGCAGTAACACCATCGTCAAAAAAGAATAAAACCTAAATCCCCAAATTGGTTGACTACAACATATAAAGAGAAAAAAGAAGCCATGATATGGCAGCAAGCATAGGTGGCTAGGAAAGAGTGCTAATGCGGCAGCACTTCGATAGCGAGGCAGGGTGGAGAAAAGACAGTGACGACAGCGTGTGTGGCTTCCCACACTTGCGAAAGTAAAGGTGCTTATTGCAGTGGCAGAGTTCTAGTACTGCATTGTTGTTGGTGTTCTTTATAAAAGGCAACGGGCTGTGTGGCTTCACGAACGAGAAGGCCGATGGCGCCATTACGGAAATGGCAATCGCTGTGAACCCGGTGGAAGCCTCACGGTGCTGCAAATGGTGGCCGGGTATGCGAAGCCCGAGGTCACGAAGCTACTTCTCTATCTTGGCACGAATCTCGAGGTGGAGGACGATCGTGGAAGAGAGTAGTTAGATTTGGCAAAGGAGATTCTGAAAGCGATGCCAAAGGGGGATGGCAGTGGAGGAGGGAAATGGCAGAGGAGGAGAGATATGGTGATTTTTTTTAACGAAAACTAATAAGGGTAAAATGATATTTTCAATTTATATCCTACTAAAAATCCCCCCAAAATAGGGGAACTAAAAATGGGGGAGAAAGGAGGATATGGGAGGATTTTAAAAATCCTTCAAACTCCTCCTTCCATCAATCTAAAAACTCCCAAACACGTATCTATCCTCCCTTCTCTTCCCCTCCAAACCTCAGCTCGCAAATAGAGCCAAGTGTATGAAATATGGAAAGGCAAAATGGGAATAGGGAAAAGAAGATTCTTCTTTCACCTACCCTTGCTCTAAAAGCTTCCATTCTTTCTTTCTTTATCTCACTTCTCTCTCGCACCCTTTCACAAAGAGAACAACCTGCCATAGCTTAGCTCTCTTCATCACCACTTATAGTAAGAAGAAGAAGGAGGAGAATTAAACTCTGTTAGTAATGTACAAAATCAATCCCTACGCATAAAGACTTAGCTCATGTTATTCTTCATTTATTTCACTTCTTTTCAAAGGAAGTAGAAAATACATGGATGGTTTTTTTATTTTAAGAATCTTTCGGGCAACCAAACAAACTAAGAATGACTTTTTTAGAAGTTGATATTTGCTATTATTATTGAAAATCAGAGTTAGAAAGTTGTAAATACGTGTTATGAATGTGTAAACCACTGTTAAAATCTTGTAAATCTATGTTTATATATGGATGATTTTTTTTTTAAGTAACAAAACAATATGAGAACATCCTTAATTATAAACCAATATAGAAATACATGTAAACCATGTTCATAAAAAATGTAAATCCATTCTAAAAAATTGTAAACCAATTGAGAGTAAATACTAAATAAATTCAAGATAAAATGTCAAACTAAGTGTAGAAAAGTTATAAACCAATACACAAAAACTTGTAATTCATATTCATAAAATATGTAAACCAGTTCTAAAAAATTGTAAACTAACTGAGGATAAATACTAAACAAGTTAGGATAAAATGTAAAACCATATGCAAAAAATTGTAAACTAGTACACAAAACCTTGTAAACCATGTTTATAAAACATGTAAACCAATTTTGAGAAATTGTAAACCAATTGAGAATAAATACTAAACAAGTTCAAGATAAGATATAAAATCATGTGCATAAAATTTGTAGACTAGTACATAAAACTTATAAACTATGTTCATAAAATATGTAAACTGGTTCTGAAAAATTATAAATTAATTGAGGACAAATAATAAATAGCATAATATAATGATTTTGCATTTTATCCTGAACCTATTAAGTATTTGTTCTCAATTAGTTTATAAATTTTCAGAACTAGTTTACATGTTTTAGAACATAGTTTATAGTTTTTATGTACTGATTTACAACTTTTCTGCGTATGGTTTTATATTTTATCCTAAACCTATTTAGTGTTTGTTTTCAATTAGTTTAATTTACAATTTTTCAAAACTGGTTTACATGTTTTATGAACATGATTTACAAGTTTTTATGTATTAGTTTATAATTGATTCAAAATTTTTCAGAACAGGTTTACATTTTTTATGAACATAGTTTACGTATATGTTTGTACTGGTTTATAATTGAGGATATTCTTAGATTTTTTTTCTCACTGAAAAATTAGTAAAAAAAAAAAATCATCCATGTATAACACAAGTTAAAAGATTTTGACAAAGGTTTACAATGTTTTTAGCATAGTTTTACAAAATTTCAACACTGCTTTTACAAGTTTGTAATACACACAACTTTCTAACTTTAGTTTCTAATAATAACAGTAAATCTCAACTTCTAACAAAGTCATTCTCAATTCATTTTGTTGCTGAAAAAATTCTAAAAAAAATCATCCATGCATTGTATACTTCCTCTAAAAAGAAGTGAAACAAAAAAAAAATGAAATAAGCTAAGCCTTCATATGAGATGATTGGTTTTGACACTGCCAATAGAGTTTGATTCTCCTTCTTCTTTTTATTGTGAGCATCGATGAAGAGAGTTATGAGCTATAAGAGGTTGTTCCCTTTGTGAGGGGATGAGAAAGAGAAACAAGATAAAAAGAGAAAAAATGGAAGCTTTTGGAAAGAGGGTAGGTGAGAGAAACTTCTTCTTTTCCCTCTTTCCATTTTGTCCTTTTGTATTTCATACCCTTATTGTACTATTTTTGTCACGACCCGACTTGGGCACATGACCGGCACGTGAGGAATCCTCATTCTCACGTAAGCCTCGTGATCTTTGAGTCCCTCTATATGCATAATTTAATATAAAATCCTTTTCCAAAACATAAATTCATCTCTGACATATATATTAAACTCTTTGAAAAACAAATCATCATAAATACTTTCATAATCCAGCTCTAGTATGTATCTTTGATACAAAACACACGAGTTGCTCTTAATTCAAAATAAACCATAGGACTCGTAACCGTGAAAATACAAAATATTCAGGATAAAAACATGTCAGTCTATCTCTATGGTCCAGGACCCTGCCCGTCATGCACACTGGAGCACTCTATCTCTAAACAAAATACCAAAAGTACTTCACTCACAAAGTGAAGCTCACCAACTGGGAAATCTCTACTGCGAGTCTACTGCACCTGTGATGGAGGAAGGGAGAGGGGTGAGTTTCATCTAAAACTCAGTAAGTAAGTCCTCACCCATAACCTTCTCATAGGACAGTCAAGGGAAATAAATAATATATATATATATATATATATATATATATATATATATTCATCAAACCAGTTAATGCAATAACTCTCTAGTTCATATTCTTAGGAATAACAAATAGTTCTAAAATCATTACTCTGTAGAAATCATAAATCATAGTATGCTAATAAATAAACAGGAATCTCTGGTTATGCCTAATTTATGTGACATAACAAATCTCTAGTTATGCATAGCACAACAAAGTCTCTAATCTCTGGGGCACCTAAATAGGTCCCGTTTGTTATTTCTCTGGCCCTAAGGCGACTTGGCATACCAAGGTTAACGGAATAACTGCCGTTAACTCACAGTCTATTCCTCTATAGCTACTGTCCAGTTCAATCAGAAATCTAAATCTTTTCTCTATATCTCATAAGTCTTCTACCCTAGAGTTCACAAGCTCTAGCATATAAATCAATAGTTCTAAAATTCATAAAATTATTTAAATATGGAAACTCTTGAAACTTGAAAAGTTCTGGTCTCATATAACTCTAACAATCTGACTTTAGCATAATTGTGACCGTGAAATCATGCCCAAGGGATCACCCATTTGTAGGTATTCTGATTTCAAGCCTACAGAATATGTATCTGGAAGTTGTTACAAATCATATTGAATTCCATATATCTGAGAATCATAAAAACACTTATTTTCTCTCAAACTCTATCATATACATATTCTCTACTATGGAAATCATCATAATGTTCCATAAATCTTTAAATATATACTCTAGCTCTTTGATAAAAATCACTTTAACAGTAATGGTCCCATGAGTTTTCACAAAAACATATATATATATATATATATATATATATATATATATATATATATATATCTCATGCTATAATTTACTGAAATTAACTCTAATGATTAACATAAGGATCATAGGATCTGAACCCACTCACCGTTTAAAGCCGGGAGTATGTGGGCCCCACCAACTTGACCTGAAGAGCTTGGAATGGCACCAACAACTGCCATGGAGCAACCATAACTCTAGATTAACATCTAAAAATCTCTAGAGAGCTCTATTCTAACTCTACTAAAATTGGGGAAACACCCCCACTTGACAAAAATGAGAAAAATAATTGGTCCAAATCCAAGATCATGGAGAAATAAAGACATAATCTAATAACATGAACTTACCTTGAAGCTTGGAATGATGGATTGGAGTGAATTTGAGAGAAGGAGAGAAAAAAATGGCGGAGAAGGGAGAGAATCGCATTTCTGCGTTCTTCTGCACGATTTGTGGTTTTAAACTCTCTCTGACACCACTATAGCGGTATATGACCGCTATAGCGGTCTAACAGCGTCTGACGGTCCCTACAGAGTCACTTATGACCACTATAGCGGTGACAACAACTCATAACTTCTGTGTTTTTCAGTCATTCCAGCATCTGGGTTGTTCCAACACTCACTTATTTACATTTACATTCACTAATTTTAAGTTAATGTTAGACATTAACTTTAAAACATAAATGTAAATAAGAAAATACCCTCCATTTGGATTCAAATAAAATATCACAAAAATCAAAACTCCATCAAATCAGAATCCAAATTTTGGGTTTTAGTTCAAATCTGGGAATTTTTGAGATTTTTTAAACTTGTGGGTTAACAACGAAACATTTGTAGGTTTCATAAAATTCCTTAAAAATCACTCTTCAACTTGTTTTCCCTCAAGGAACAATTACCGGGACTTTTGGTCCCAAGAATATGGTTCTATCATATAGCCCTCCAAGGAGGTGTAAGATCCAGACTTAGTAAAATTCAAGACCCGACGGTGGTACCCAGGGAATCCTTGAGGCTATACAGAACCTTACTGTTAACCCGTGTACCTCAGGTATCACAATTTTTTTGTCCTTTAGTATAGCGTAAGTGTATGATATAAGTGTGGTGGTATACAAATATCATATCTGTATACAAAAAGGATAAGACATCCTTACATGAATACTCTATATGTGTGTTTGTTTCTCTTTCTCCTTTGGAGCCTTAATAATTTGGCTTGAAGATGGATCAATATAAAGTTTTATCATTTTTTCTCAATTACCATCTACTGTGTGTGTTTGTTTGTTTCCCTTTCTCAAACAAGAATGCTCTGTAAGTTTCTTCCAGTCATATATTTCAGTGTAACCATATACATACAATTTTTTTGATGTCAAATTGTTACTTTTGAGTACATTCAATTAGTCTTTTAAGTTTTTTGTTTAATACAGTTACTTAATCCTTTTTCCTAACAAAAATATTAATAAAATTCCAGTGCATTGTTGAAATAATAGACATATCATTTTTTAAAGACGTCAAATTATTACTTTTAAATCCATTAATTGCTTTTTAAAATTTTTTAATACAGTTACTTTTAATATTATTTCCCTAACCAAAGTTTCACAAAATTTTGACAGCATCTTCTCTTAAATTAGAAGCTTCCATTATCAGATATTTCAAAGCATTGTTAAATTCATAAACATATAATTTTTTAAAGATGTCAAATTATTACTTTTAAATCCATCAATTGATTTTTAAAGTTTTTAAATACAATTACTTTTAATATTATCTCCCTATTAAAAGTTTCACAAACCCTTAAATTAGGAGATTCCATCGTCAAATATTTCGGTCAATTCAACCATAATGGATATTATTAAAGATCAATAATAGAATAGACATAGTTAAATAATTACATCTTAATAATCACATACAATTCACATAATCCTAAAAACTATTCTATTGTGCATCCCTTTATAACTCCATAACATGTATTCTGTAATCTCTGCAAACATAGAATCCTACAATAAACAATCCAAACAAGTCAGGGAAGGACCTCTCCCCTTTCCCCCCAATCATGTAATCCCTATTTCTTACAACTCTGTCCTAGAAAATATAAGTCTCTATCCTACATACATATTAAACCATATAAATAACAAGGATTTCATTATTAACCTCTAATGCAATGAAAAAACAAAGAATCTAAAAGCTCCATACGGCAATCAAATCCAATCCTAAAAATCCAATATGAACAAATATTTAATTTCATACAATTATAAACATTTATATATTGAAATTATAAAATAAAATAAGAAAAAAATGAAAAACTACTCTCAATGTCCATTGTGGTCATCAATAAGTAGTGACAGGGGTCAACACAACATCCATATTAACAAAATAATAACAGTAATTACTCTCTAATACATTAAGAAACAACAAGATAGCTATCCATAAACAGATGGAAAAAATAAGCCAAATCGAAAAACTAAACTGATTAAAATGCTCACCAACGTATGAGGATCGCAATGGTTGTCTTTGTTTCACAAATGAAGCTTCGACAGTGGCGAATGCCAGCAAAGAAGAGGCGGTGAATGGGGGGAGAGTGAAGAGAGAGAAAACTTTATGAGAAATGCAGAAGAAGAAGTGCGGGGGAGCAACATATCCACTGGTTACCGATGAATTACCAATAACTATAAATGAAACGCACATCTCACTTATCACCAACAGATTTACCGACAGGTAAGTGGGAATGCCAAAAGCTGAGTGCCAACATACAAGATTTTGAAAAACTCATCAATAAATTTTAAAAAAGAAATTTACTCATTGGTCGATATAACCATCAATAAAGAAAAAGATAAATAAAAAATAAAATATTAATAACCTATCGATACACCTATCAATAATTTAAAGGAAAAAATAAATAAAATGAAAATATTAATTATCCATCAATACACTTGTTGGTAAAGATCTTGTGCAACGTAGAGCATGTGCAATTACCATCGGGATATTGACAATCTTATAATTGCTATTTTACCTATCGATAAACCCATTGAAAATTGTGTACACCATATGGCATACAATGGCATTGATAGAGGCTGTTGCTACCTCATTAAATTAGAATTAATTTTATGATAAGTTACACAAAAAATATAGCAAAGGGCATAACCTAAGCTGTCTTTCAAGGAGGCTATATCACTTAGTTGGAAATTGGGGTTTTTAGAATTGAATTGAAACAAGGAAAAATAATTGGGAATAAGCAATGTTTAAAGGCCCTAATACAATGCATTCTTAGGATTGGAACTAGCTATTCAGAGCAAATATTGAACCCCTTATTGACTATTAGTAAATAATTACTGGCAATTATACTAGTGATCGATTGACCTTTAGAATTTGACCAATACAAATAACTAATAAATAGAAACCCAATTTAATTAGAATTACATTGATTTAATATATCAATTGCTACAGCCTAACCACCAATTGGAATGTTAATTATAATATTCTCCTTTAAACATAAACCAATTGATTAGTCAATTATGCCCAAAAGGTTTCCCTAAATGACGATCGCCAATTTAGTTATTCCAATAAAATTTGTAACAATCGCAACAATAACTATAAGAATAGAAACTAAATAACATTGAGAAAACTAATGTATTCAATATAAAAAAGAGGTCTCAAACATTATCTCAATCTATCCAGAAACCTTCATGCTAGTAAGGAAATCTACTCCTCCGTTTCTGGAGGATTACAAGAATGAAATTAAAATTGTATCTGAAGACAATAATAGGGATCCTTATCACAATCTCCAAGAACAAAGCAAATTCACTAATAGAATCCCTAGAGAGAGCATAATAGAGAAGAAGATGTAGAGAGAGAATCCTAGCTGCCAAAAGTCTGAATAAAAGCCTAGGGTAAAAGTTTATATCAATCCCTTAAATATTACTCTCTAAAATAACTCAAAGTGAGACTCAAAAATAGATTAATTATCTATAATCCTGAGCACTGCAGCGTTGAAATGAGCATTGCAGCTCTCACCAGAACCATGAGCTCGAGCATTTTTTTTCAGCTCCAAGCTCATTCCTAAAAGTTCCTAGCTTTGTTCTTGATATTTTTCACTTAATCCAATGCTTCTATGGACAAAACCGTATTCAAAGAGATAAGTTAAATGCCACAAGTTCTAATCCAATAATCATCCTCAAATTAGTACAATAGTTAATGATTCTATAAATAATACACATTGAGGACCAAGTCAAAAATCCTAATTATTTATATCAATAACTCAATGAACTTTTGCAAAAAGCTAAGGTTTAGAAGCAAAATAAGTGACATAAATATCCTTTATCAAGCACTATCATTTATTGATGGGTTTACCGATGGTCTATTATGTAAATTAATAATGAACAATTTAATAATGCAAAAAGGCGATTATCTATCAGAGATACCATCGGTATCCTGTGGATTTCTAGTAGCATATATTATTAATAAAAAAAATCATTTAACTTATTATGATATGTTATTAGTAATAAGATTCTTCATAAATTAAAACATGTGCATTATGGTACATATTCTATTACTAATAACTAATTATTATTATTGGCTTCTATCTACGTTTACGTTCAATTTGAGATTATTTTCGAGACTTACAGATTTGAAGTCAAATTGCATGCATTATTTTCAAATTTTTGCTTGATTACAATATTATTGTTAATTGTTAGTTTACATTGTTTTCAAATTTTTATTTGATCAAAATTTAATATTTAAGATCAAAGAAATGATTTTGGTTAGTATTTTGCACTCGATTTACACCATATCCTCAAATTGCACACATTATGTTTACACTTTATGAATCAGTTTTGATTTTGTCTACTGAAATATCACCATAGTCACATTTGATATTAGAATATAAGGATTGATTAATTTATAAGACGCATCTGTGACTATGACTAATAAAACCTCTTATTATAAATCATAATTTTAATATTCAAGGTTGAAGAATTAATATGGCTGATAACAATCACAATTAATGTCACAATCTATAATATATTCTCTTATTATGTAATTTGACTAATTTTATCTAATTATAATTTGATTAAATAATGAAGAAGAGAAGACTGTTATTTTTTTAACATTCAAAAATTAATATTTTGTCTTGAATCAGTTTTAATTTTATTTACAGAATCACATCACAATCTATAATATCTATATTTACCTATAATATTTTGTACTAAAACCACATCACGATCGCAATTTATATTACTATACATACAATTTGAGTAGCATTTATGATTAAAAATTCTATCCATTCGTCATTGCGAATAGGTGGACAAAAAATCTCATGCAACTATTCTCTTATTATATATATATATATATATATATTATATGTACAATTTATTAATTTATAAGGAAGAATTTATGATTAATTTAATAATTAATTTATAATAACCAAAATTATGATATTATATTGATATCTAAAATTTAAGTTTATCTATAATCATGTAATATTATTTTCTTAATTGATGAATCAAAAATTGATTTAAAATAGAATACAACTAATTATCATTATACTTAATATCAGAAAAATATCAATTAATTTTATAGAGCTATTAATTACTAAATTACAAATAATTTTGTCTATTTGTTAGTGTAAAAAGGTGAGCAAAAATTTCCGAGCCACTATCATCTATCATATATTATAATTGATAATAGATAATAGATTGTCTATAATCGTATGATATTATTTTATTAATCGATGAATTAGAAACCAATTTAAAATAAGAATACAACTGATTCTCATTATACTTAATATCAATGAAATATCAGTTAATTATATTGAGTCAATAATTACTAAATTACCAATAATTTTGTCTATTTGTTAATGTAAAAAGGTGGGAACAAATTTTAGAGCCACTATCCTGCTATTATATACAATAATAGATGATCTCGCAACTAGAATTTTTAGCACCATATATACCTCATACAGGCTAACGTTCTTTAAAAATATTTTCTGCTCTTGCGACCCTTGCTTGCTTACTGGTTTGCAACTCCACAATGTTTTGAGTTTGACGCATGATGCCAAGGCCAACCTTACTAGAAAAGTGACCAAGGTGGATGTAACGCCCCAATTTTTACTGTAATTTTTACTGTCATTAGAAATTACTTCACTGAAGATTACACCAGTAGGTAATTATTACATAAGATTTGAGGCCGAACAATCCTCAATAAAGGAATATCACATTAGAAGAGAGGTTAGGAACGATTCATGCGAGTCGCAAATCCAGAATTTACAGACGTATAAAATGACCAAAATGCCCCTGAAGTTATTTTACTCAGAAAATGAGGATCGTGGGCCCCACCTATTCTCAAGGGGATATTTTGAGGATAATAAGGGATTGTTTGTGTTATGTGTGTTAATAGCGCAGAAAGGATCTAATTTTGAGTTCATGTGTGAAAATGACCAAAGCATGCGTCGCAATTTGTTTTAACTCAGATGTCGTGCCGACTGAACCCGAACCTCACTAAAATGTTTTAAAATGTGTTTTTAAGCCATGATTAACCATTAGTTAAGCTCGGGTGGCCTCAGGCAGTTTTTAAGTGAAAATACGATTTTGCCTATTTTTGGTGCAGTTTTAATTGGGATTTTTGATTCGTATCACCGAAACCTAAGCAATATTAGGCTCAAATTAAAGCTTATTAAATTCTAAATATTAATCTAGAGTCAAAATTATGTATTTAGATTGATTAGAACCCAAAATTGCTCAAAAACACCCAAATTGCTTACTAATTCACTTAAGCCCTTAACCATAAATTCTCTAAATTACATGAATACCTTGCCTACACCTAAATAATGCATGGAACACACAAATTTCACTTCTTTGGGATGTAATGGACGAAATTATTGATGCCATTATGCAGCTGAATTATTGCCAAAAGTTGCACTAAAACAAAATGCCAAAATGTCACCATAAGAGACATAATTCCTTAATTTCATACAACTTTGTCTAAAATGATTTTCCTCCCTTATTTCTCCTGCAAAATTCCGTCCACTACCTCATTATTTTGGCCAATTAGAAGCCTCAAAATCTTCTATAAATAGGCTTGCTTGAGTGGTCTTGGAAGGCTTGGTTCATAACTAGTTTTTAGGAGCACCAAAAACTTTCTTTCTTCCTCCTCTTTGGCTGAATTCTTTCTTCAATTTTTCAAAGAGATTTTGTTTCATTTCACTTCAAGAAACCAAGTTCTCTTCCTCTTCTTCAACTCAGATTAGGTAGGGAGTAGTTTCTAAATTTATTTCTATGCTTTGAGGAGTTGTGTTTTTAGCTCAAAATGGTGAAATTATGTACTTACCTTAGCTTTTCATTTTGGTTTTCCTCTTCCAATTTTTTCTTTAACCAATTCAACCATATGGCCTAGGTGGAACTAAGATGATGGCTTGATGATGAGGACCTTGAGGGTGGGTTTGTAAATCCATCACAAGTTAGGCCTCTAAAGCTTGAAAATTCCACTTGATGCAAAACTTTAAAGAATAATGCTTTATGATGCTAAAACAAAGATTTTTAGTTTAGAACTTGAAAGATGTATTTTCCTTTTATGTTTTATTTCTTGTTTAGATATGTATTGGGTTGAATTTATAATTCTTTTAAAGTCTTGAAGGAGCTCTAGTAAAGAAACAAAATGAATTTGCATCCATGATTAAGTTTATGCTTTGCGTAACCATGTTTACCTTCTATGTCATCACTAAATTTTCAAGAATGAATAAATGAACTTGCATTTCTCATGTTTAAATTCCAAGCTTGTATTTCATGTTTATGTTTCAAGTCATCACTTAATCTTTCAAGATAATAAAGAGGTTGCATCTCATATTTAATTTATGCTCTCACTATATTTTATAATGGCTAAAAGAATCAGCATGACATGTTTATTTTATGCCATCACCTAAAGATCCTAGAGCTCAAAGACTTGCCCATGTATCACAAGCAAAGAAATATGATTATTGGAGTTAAAGAATTTATTCTTTAAAAAGTCTTGAGATTGGAGCTTAAAAAGATGTAATAATAATTCTCTTCTCCCTCTACTGGTCTGTCAATAGGACTATGCTTAGCTCTGGTTTCTTAATATTCTCTTCTCCTCTCTTTGGTCTGGGATTACCATGCTCAGTTTCTTGTATCATGTTTATATTTCAAGTTTTTGCATCATGTTTTAATTTTCAAGTCATCACCTTAAATCTTAAAGATAAAGAAATGGAATTGCATATCATGTTTATAATTCCAAGCTATCACCTTATAAAGATAAGATTAAAATAAGGTTGCATAGCATGTTTATAATTCTAAGATGTCACCTAAATCTCTAAAGCTCAAGACTTACTCCTTTTATCTTAAGTGAGAATTTTAATTGTGAAGATCCTCCCAAATTTGACAAAAGAACTAGTTTCTAAATGAGTTTTAAGGCTTTGAGGATTTTCACGAAGGGAACTAGTATTTTATATGCACTTAAAATATGATTCTATGTAATTGCATGAGGTTCATGATTGACCACTGATCTGAGTTTAGTATCAATGTGTGATAATGATTTGATATGATTGAAGTTGTGATAATTATGGTTTATTGTTAAGAGAATGATTCATAATTGGTTTAGTAACTAATTAGTTCTATAATTGATAATTCTATGTAAGGATTGGATGCTTATTAAGTACTTGAAATCATTGAATGATTTCACGGCTTGCATATTATAGTTGCTGTTGCAAATAATGAGAATGCTTATACATGAAATGTTCTTTATTATGTAAAATTTACCTTTGTTGCTAGAAGAAAGTTTATCATTGTAAAAGTGTAATTTGGAAAGGTTCTAGCTAAGGAAAGACTTGGTATTTAAGCGTGTCCATTGTGACCCACCTCTGCTCACGAATCTCCCATATGCATGATTACAGTTGATATATATATTATTCTAGCTTAAGACTATAAATGAGAAAATGTTATGATGTTTATGAATTGTATTGTGATATAACATGCAAAGATTTAATGGTGACTTAAAACTTATAAGAAAATGATCCTTTGGAACCATCGGACTATAGGTGGTGAAAAGGTGATTTTAACCACAACCAGCGTTCTCTCAAAGGGTAGAGTGGGACTTTAGCTTATCAAAGGGATAAGTATATGCTAGTGACGACTAGTAAAAGTATGAGCTCATAACCTAAATTACTCCCAAAAGAGGGTGGAGTATAGGGTGGCCCAAGGAAAATAATGATGATGATGATAAGATTTTAAGTCACCTAAGGCACTAAAGAAATGAAATATGTACCTTGTGTCCATGTGTAGCTAATATTATATGACATTCTTAACATGCATGTTATTTTGATAATGATGATGAGGAATATGATGTAATGATAAAGGAAAAGTTCATTGTAAATATGACATGTTAAGAATATGATGCATATAAGGCGATGATTAAAATTGGCGAACCTCGGTTAAGTATTTGTCCGAACTTAAAATGAATCTTTGCATGCTCACTATTTTAGAATAATCCAGGAGTTCTGGGGACTTTGATGATGACCTTTGTAGAAGGAGGTACCCTATGAGAATTCTTTAGCAAGATTCTCCTCCCTTTTTCTTTATTTCCGTCATTGTCTCCAGATTCAAATGGCGACATTCAGTCTGTCAAGTTGATACCCTATACTTGGGAATTCCACTATGATCAGGTGCATCGCTCATATCATTTTGAAGGAGGTCTGCTTGATTCGTGTTTTATTTACATAGGTCGTCCATTTGCACATCTGTCCCTAGTTATCGATTTTCTCCTACTTCTCCTATGGCGATGAAATGGTTTTTCGAACATGCACGTCCCACTTGATGAAAGGATGTTACGTTCTTATCCCGGCTCATCTGCATCCATGGATTTCCAGTATGTTCTCGAGGCGAGATATTCGAAAGCGATCCTTCAGGAGGACACTCCTACTCATGTATATTCTGAGAGCTCTGCTCCTACTCCCTTGCGTGTAAAGAGAGGGTAGTGAGAAGCGGTTGTTCAGCCGAGGTTAGCGAAGGCGTCCATGCGACCCACTGTGGTGCATCTCGTGTCCCTCCCGAGGAGCTCATCGATGGATCGGATTTATTCCCCATTTCGGACAGGTGGCCATAGAAGGTTCTTAGTAGATTTATGTGTGTTCATGCACCCTAGTTTTAGGATAACCTTCCCCGCTTATGGAGTTATCTAGTTTAGGGGCATGTATTTCCTTATGTATATTTTCTTTTATGGGTTTGCATAAGATAATGATGTATGAACATAACCCACCCTTTGAGTGAGGTTATTGTATGTAAATATATGCTATAATGTGCTTATGGATGTTATATGATGGAGCCTAAGTGATATGATGTGATATATTCTTAAACGTCTTATTATACTCCGCTTACTCGTTCACGTTGTACTCGGCTCACGTTTTCAATTATGTGTTTAAAAAAAAAAATGGCTTGTAATTTCACTAAGTATTTTCAAATTATGAAGTAAGAACTAAAGCAAGGAGTAAAGTCTAGTCATTAATCAGATTCAACCTAGGTGTATCTGGTTAATTACTAGGGTGTTTCAGTGGAGGCAATTCATGGACCCCTATAAGGCTTTGGGGCCAAACAGCTTCCAAGCAATGTGGGAGGTGGTTAGAGATGCTTTCTTGATTGGTAAAATCAAATCACATTTGGATGAAACTTTGGTTGTCCTGATCCCTAAGGTATAGTGCCCTACGAGCTTCAAGGAGTTTTGACCAATCAATCTTTGCAGTGTCATGATTGAGCTTATCACCAAGGTTTTAGTTAACAGGACCCCTTCTATCTTTCATCCATTGTTGGCCCTCTCCAAAGTAGCTTCATCCTGGGAAGTGATACACTACATGCATAGATCCAAGAATAAAATAGGTTCACTTCTATCTAAGATTGACTTAGAAAAAGCCTATGACTGAGTGAATTGGGAGTTCTTATACATTACTTTAACTGAGTTTGGGTTCTACAAGACATTTCTCAGTTGATTATGGATTACGTATCAAAATCATCTTTATCACTTCTATGAAATAGAAATTATTTGCTGAAGTTCTAACCTACCAGGGGGCGAGGGCAGGGGGACCCCTTTTCCCTTACCCCTTTATTCTGTGTATGGATGAACTAGTGTTGCTTATTAATGAGAAGGTGAATAGTAGGTCTTAGATCCTTGTCAGGCTTTCCAAAGATAGGCCAGTAATCTTCTGTTTATTCTATGCTAACGATTGCTTACTCTTTGTTAAGGCCAAAAATTCCCAGGTGAGGTTGCTTTATAAGGCTTTCCACAGTTTCTGCAAAGCATCTAGACTTAAAGCAAATCTTGAGAAATATTTTGGCTTTCCTTTAGTTTCTAGAAGGGTGACTAAGGAAGACTTTAAGTTTGTGGTTGATAGACTCTGATCTCACCTAGTAGGATGGAAAGGTCATCTACTAAAGAAGCTAGGGTGTCTGGCACTTGCTAATTCTTTCCTTTCATGTGCATCTAATTATGTCATGGAAAATTGTTGGCTGATGATAAGTATTTATTTCTATGCATGGCTTGTACCCTATTTTGGAATCCTAGCTTTTTTTATGCTTAATTGTATGCATTTCCCTTATGTTTGGGTTTGGACATTGATTTGAGTATTAATGAGAATTTTCTGTATAATTTACCCTTTTGGCATTGTTCTATACTTTATGCTTAATTGGAGTTGTATACCTCTAAAACTTGTGTTACTTGGCATGTAGAAAAGATAAAATGATTATCTACAACTTTCATGAAGAGATCAAAAGTCGAATCAGAAATCTAGCTGGTCAAAATAAGTCCAAAAGTTAGAACTGAGGTGCTGAATTTCCAAATTAGGCATGCTTCAATAATCAGGGCATATCTATCTCACCCAAAGTCCAAATATTGCAAAAAAGGTGTCCATTTTGAATAAAAGAATAAAACTACCACTTTCATGAGGACATCATGAGCTAATTCAGTCATTTCAAGGATCACAACTTGAGAAAACTCGATACAGTGAGCCAAGGTTACTGCAGTGAGCCAAGGTCACTGCAGTGACCCATGGTGCTACCATTCCTAACTTTTGGTTCAGATAGACTCCTACAGTGAGCCAAAGTTACCGCTGTGAGCCCCAAAGATCCGTGACGCTGTTGTACATGTTTTAATGAGTTTTTGGGTCTTTAAATGATCTCCAAGCTCTTAGAATAGAAGGACATGACCCCTTAGCTCAAAATAGCTTAGATTAGAGTAGTTTTAGGCTCTCTTTCTCCTTTCCTTCTTTTTCTATCTCCTCCTCTTCCTCTACCTACCCCTTTACTCTTGTTCACCGATCTTCTTCCTTACCCACTCTCTTATTCTCCTAGGTTAGGTTTTGTTTACTATTTTTATTTTGTAGTTTCTCTATGGAGACATAAGTTTGTAACTAATATCAAGGATTCTCCAACTTCCACAGGTTTGTTTTTAGGCTTGCATATTCAATAAATACATGGTTTGGTTTCTTGATTTTCCTTCTCTTACATTCTTTCTATTCCTCATTTGTTTATATTAATTAATTGATTGATTATGATATGTGAATATGTGAGTATGTGGTTGGAATGAATCTTGATTTTGTATGCTAATTCATGATTATGGATTGGATGCATAATTAAGATCATTAACTAGGCATGATTTGATTGATTGATTAATGAATACTTAGTTAGCTTAGAAAATTAGGATTAATTCTTGATTGAAGTTAGACTAATGTAATTGATTCTTAAGTTAGTGTATGCATTTAGGGGTTGAGATCTCAATCACTTAGTTGTTGTATGTTAGACAAATACTTGGTGATTGATTGATTACTAAGTGAGTTATGGTGCCAAGGTTGTGTGATTGCATAATTCTAGGCACAAGTTAGCCACTTATCATGTGTTTGATGAAATGTGTGTGTCAATGATAGATGGATTCCCGGCTTAGGAAATCCTTATACTAGTGCTTTAGTTAATTGTTAGTTATTTTCTTGTTTTAGTTTAATAGTATATTTTTGTTCAATGCACTCGATGAAAAATCCCATTGTTGCATAGTCTAATAGTACACCAATATCGTTGGGAGACGACCTGAGTTGCTCCACTTTACTACGTATTTCCATTGCCACTTGATTTTTATAAATTTCTAATTTGTTAGAGCTAGAATTGCGACACTCTAGTGCCTACCTGCTTCCAAGTGGCATTTGTGATTAATTTGATACAATCGAGTGAAATTTCATCTGGAAAAGGATGAAGGTCTCTTAAGGATGGCACTTAATCAATTGGAAAGTGATATCGTAACCTAGGAAGTTAGGGGGTCTGGAGGTGCATAAAGCTAGCTACAAAACACATTTCTCCTTAGGAAATTGGTGTGGGCCACAGTCAACGAACTGGACAAGCTCTAGGTATTCATTTTATCTAGCAAATACCTTACAAGGTACTCAGTTTTCAGGGCTCTTAGAAAGAACACAGACTCCTTTATCTAGATCTCAATCCATAAGGTTGCTAAGGATCTTGAGGAAGGGTTCAGGTGTAAGATGGGTCTTAAGAGTGATTTGGTGTGGTATGATAAATAGGTCAATGAAGGGTTCCTATGCAATATGCTCCTTTTTGTTCATGTTTCTGATACAAAGCTATGGATTCACACTTTTTTATAAGGGCAGTTGGCATTTTGAGGCGTTGTAATAATGTTACTTGAAGAGGTTCATGGCTTAATGATGGGAGTTTCTTCTAATGAATTGAAGCCAACACACAATATTTGGTGTTGGTCAGTAAAAGTTCTGGCATCTATTCTACAAAATCTGTGTATGCTTGGCTCTTATATGATAAAGTGGGGAACAATTAAGGTATGATTGGGCATGGATCTAGAGGTTTCAAGGTCCAAAGAAAATCGAGTTCATCTTGTGGCTTACTTTTCATTATGCGCTTATGATAAGTGAACTCTATTTACGAGGAAATTAGTAATTCACCATCTCCCCTTTTGCCCTAATATGGTAGGATCCATCAATCATTTTTTGCATGGTTGTATCCATGCCAGCCAGGTTTGGGCTACGCCTAGCATGTTGTCGGATCTGGCTTTTCTATCCTTACAAGTCAATAAGTGACTTAGTTCTTATACTTGGGTAGCAACAACACAATTTTTCTCTTAGCCATTTGGTGGATCTACAAGGACTATTCTACTACAGTTATTGGTCACAAGAATTGGAATTTTTCAAAAGTCCTGTGTTAGATTTGTACCATGATTCATGACATTGACTGCATTCAATTTACGGCTATTGCTCAGTGACATCCTCCTCAATTTGTTAGATAGACTCACCTTCCCACGGCCTTCTACAAGCTAAATGTCGACAAAAGCCTTTTGGGTGATGTTGGTATGGTTGGAATTGGTGGATTGATTAGAGATGACACAAGGCAATAGGTGTGGTTAAGTTCTTTGGCTCGTTTCTAGGATTTTCCATCCTCTAGGCAAAGCTCACCATGTTGAGAATAGGTCTCCAGCTAGGTTGGGATAAGGGGATGTGACATCTTATCTACCACTCCCATTCTTTCTTTTTACTATGGACTTATTATCCTATGAGGTTGAAATTAGCCATCTACATGCTGAACTAGCTCTTTGAAAACATTTAGTCTCTCCTTTACAAGAGGTAGATTGTCCACCTTGAGCACACCCTCTGCGAAAGCAATATTTGTGTTGATTATCTCGCTAAGGAAGGCACAAGATATGGACTCGAAACACGAGTAAAGTCACTTTTGTGACTAAAAAGAATTAAAAAGGTAGAAAAGCATTCACCATCTGTGGTAAAGAAATAATAAAGAAAGGAAAGCATTCACCAAAAGTTCAAAAACTAAGTTGCTTTCGGTGGCAAAGATAAGAAAAATAAGATAAAATAATGCAAACTTGAAGCACAAGGAACGCGAGAATGGAGGAAGTGCTCACCTATAAATAAAGCTCACCCCCTATTAGTTCATCATCAGTTTCCAGTGTATGTATTCCATTCTAGAGTGAATAAATATATACATAGTGTCTTCTGAGAGTTTCCCCTATTTTTATAGAGAGTGGTGTATTCTCCTAGTATAAGAAAGAGTGTTATTGTTCTTTCCTTATATTTAGAGAGAGGTGTAATTTTATCTTCTGCATAGTGAAAATCTTTCTCGGTCTTACCCATGATTTTCCCTCATCATTAGGGGGCTTTCCACGTAAATATTCTACCAGTTCCAATTTTTCTCAACTCTATTTTAGTTGTATTAGTCTGTTTCCATAACTCTAGTACCCAACAGTGGTATCAAAGCCACCAATTATAGTCCACACTGTGGGTTACTATTCACAGTCATTGTTCATACATGTAGTTATATATTTTTACAGTATTGTCAACATATATTGGATTTGTTTCATATATAGTATAAATATGTAGTACTGTTCACGTATATAATACTATTCACGGTGAAAAAGTGAGAATCAGTCTAGTAAAGAAATAAATCCCACTAAACACCATGGCAGCAAAATGTGAGATTGAGAAGTTCAATGGGAATAATTTTTCCCTGTAGAAATTGAAGACGAAGGCAATCTTCAGGAAAGACAATTGATTACCAACAATTAAAGGTAGACCTACTGAAATAACTGGTGATAGGTGGAAGGAGATAGATGATAATGCTATCTGCATCTTGCAATGGCAAATTCAGTATTATCAAGTGTTGTAGAAAAGAAGATAGTAAAGGAGATCTGAGATACTCTTGTCAAACTTTACGGGGGCAAGTCACTTCACAATAAAATATTTCTAAAGAAGAGACTGTATACTCTTTGGATGAGTGAGTCTACATCAG
This sequence comes from Dalbergia cochinchinensis, assembly GCA_031216125.1. Taxonomy (NCBI): domain Eukaryota; kingdom Viridiplantae; phylum Streptophyta; class Magnoliopsida; order Fabales; family Fabaceae; genus Dalbergia; species Dalbergia cochinchinensis. The sequence goes on from CM062374.1 coordinate 28,306,408, forward strand.
TAACGGACTACATCAACAGTCTGAATACCTTATTCTCCTAACTTACAGCATTAGACTATAAAATAGCAAAGAATGGACGTACAGAGCTTCTACTTCAAAGTCTACTTGACTCATATGATCAACTCATCATCAACATCACAAATAATAATATTGCCGACTATTTATCCTTTGATGATGCCACTGGTGTTGTTCTTGAAGAAGAGACTAGGAGTAAAAATAAGGAAGAAAGATTGGAAATCTCAAAGTAATCAGAGCCGTTGTTGGTGATGAGAAGAAGATCAATAGAGCATGACTCCAGTGGGAATCATGATCGGAGTATATCAAAGTCAAGAAGAATGAAGAACTTCAAATGCTATCATTGTGGCATGAGAGGGCACTTGAAGAAAGATTATTCGAATAATAAGAAGAATACATATAAAGCTCAGGAAGC